>CM050165.1:224650811-225255811 GCA_027410445.1 Discoglossus pictus | reverse complement strand
AGGTACGGTTGGGGCCTATATGGTCACACTTGGTCTTTTAAGGTTTTTAAGGTGCGGTTGGGGCCTGTATGGTCACACTTGGTCTTTTAAGGTTTTTAAGGTGCGGTTGGGGCCTATATGGTCACACTTGGTCTTTTAAGGTTTTTAAGGTGCGGTTGGGGCCTATATGGTCACACTTGGTCTTTTAATGTTTTTAAGGTGCGGTTGGGGCCAATATGGTCACACTTGGTTATTTAATGTTTTTAAGGTGCGGTTGGGGCCTATATTGTGACACTTGGTCTTTTAATGTTTTTAAGGTGCGGTTGGGGCCTATTTGGTCACACTTGTTTTTTTTTATGTTTTTAAGGTGCGGTTGGGGCCTATATGGTCACACTTGGTCTTTTATTATTTTTAAGGTGCGGTTGGGGCCTATATTGTGACACTTGGTCTTTTAATGTTTTTAAGGTGCGGTTGGGGCCAATATGGTCACACTTGGTTATTTAATGTTTTTAAGGTGCGGTTGGGGCCTATATGGTCACACTTGGTTATTTAATGTTTTTAAGGTGCGGTTGGGGCCTATATGGTCACACTTGGTCTTTTAAGGTTTTTAAGGTGCGGTTGGGGCCTGTATGGTCACACTTGGTCTTTTAAGGTTTTTAAGGTGCGGTTGGGGCCTATATGGTCACACTTGGTCTTTTAAGGTTTTTAAGGTGCGGTTGGGGCCTATATGGTCACACTTGGTCTTTTAATGTTTTTAAGGTGCGGTTGGGGCCAATATGGCACACTTGGTTATTTAATGTTTTTAAGGTGCGGTTGGGGCCTATATTGTGACACTTGGTCTTTTAATGTTTTTAAGGTGCGGTTGGGGCCTATATGGTCACACTTGGTCTTTTAATGTTTTTAAGGTGCGGTTGGGGCCTATGTGGTCACACTTGGTCTTTTAAGGTTTTAAAAGTTACGGTTTGGGTCTTGAACGTTCTAATTTTGTTGTTGTTGTTTTCTATAACCCCCAGGTGCAAACTCTCTGTGGAAGCAGATTTGTTTGGACTCATTGGTTGACTTACTGAACGTGAATACCCCAAGAAGGAGAGTGAACTGTTGGTGAGTATCATTGCTTTTAATTTTCTGTCCATGTGTATAGGTGCAAATTTGATGTTGATGTGGTCTTGTCACATGAGGGTTTGCAATCTGTAATTTATACTAATGAATTCAACACACTGTTATTTTAAAGTAATTTTGTGACATAATATAAATTAATATACCGTGATCTATTTCTTCTATTGGTATCAGCAATGAATACTATTGACTCTCTACTTGTGAAGCCTTTCGGCACCCTAACCTATGAGGAGAAGGTGGAAGTAAAACGGTTAGGACCTGACCAACCAGAGATAAATCTGCAGCAAATCGCAAGAGATAGAGGGAAGCAATATATCCGTACTTTCAATACTGAATGGTACAAGAAGTACAACTGGCTGTGTGGAAGCGTTTCTAGGAAGTCCTTATATTGTTTTCCATGCATTCTATTTGGTGGTGACGCTGCTTGGACCAAAACTGGAGTGACTGACGTCAAACATCTAGCAGATAAATTGGCAAAACACAAAACTTCTAAATCTCACTTGGATAACAAGATCAAGTTTGAGATGCTTGGACAGCTGAACATTGCAGTTCAACTGGACCAAGGATACCAAGTCAGTATTCAAAAACACAATGAAGAAGTGGCTAAGAACTGGTACATCCTTTCGAAGATAATTGATTGTGTTCGCTTTTGTGGCGCTTTTGAACTGGCATTAAGAGGACACGACGAAAGTGAAACATCGCTAAATCCAGGAGTGTTTCGAGGCCTGGTGGATTTGGTTGGCAGTATCGATAGTGCAATGGAACAGCATTTGAAGACTGCAACTGTGTTTAAGAGCACGTCCAAAACCATGCAGAATGAGCTACTGGACTGCATGCTGGAAGTTATTAAGGAAGTGATTCACCAGCAGCTTAAGGAAGCCATGTTTGTGGCAATCCAAGCGGATGAAACAACCGATATTTCCGCTAGGACACAGTGCGTTGTAGTCTATCGCTACATTGACAAGAAGCATCAAGTGGTGGAAAGATTTGATGGCTTCACGGAACTAAAAGCAAAGGATGCAGACTCGATTGCCGCTGTTGTGCTGGAAAGTCTGAATACTGTTCTCCCAGAGCCAGAAGACAAGATGAAACTCATAGCTCAAAGCTACGATGGTGCCAGTGTGATGCGTGGAGATCAAGGAGGAGTTCAAAGAAAAATAAAAGACGTGTACCCGAACGAACACTACGTCCATTGCTATGCTCACCAACTGAACCTAATAATGGAGCAAGGATTGGAAGAGTTCAAATTTTTTTTTCCAACATAGGCGGCATACCATCTTTTTTTTCACGCTCTCCAAAAAGGACTGGAGTTCTGGATGAGGTAGTTGGTAGAAGACTTCCAAGAGGTGCACCGACACGATGGAACTTCAACATTAGGACCGTGAACGTCATCTACGAGAACAGAGATGTGCTACTTGAGTGTTTCCAGGCAATTGAAGCATGTCTAAACTTTGATCAAACATCTATATGTGAAGCCGCAGGTTTCGTTGGATTGCTGGAAGACAGGGAGTTCCTTTACTTCCTTAAATTATTTCATTTAATAATGCCACATGTTGACATCCTCTATAGTCAGCTTCAGAAGCGAGACACGGATACTGTTTATATCCACAAAGTCACAGAAGACTTTGTCAGCAGCATACAGAAATTCCGTAATTCTGTTGACGAGATAGAAGCAAGTTTGCCTAGTGATGTAACATTCCTCAGACTGAGTACGGAGATCTCAACCTTGAGACAACTTTCAAGAGAGATATGTGACATAGTGGTGGTTCATGCAAAAGAACGTTTTTCATTTTCAAATCACCTAGTCAGTGCCATACTTGTTCAAAGTGACTTGTATACAACCCATGACACTTGCTTTCCAACCCAAGCTCTGGAAGACACCGTGCAAGCATATCCAATACTGAAGAAGGAGCAATTACGCATTGAGCTGTCACTTCTGTATGGTAAGACAGATTTTCATGCTTGTACAAGTGCTGTTGCATTGAAGAGGATAAAAAGGTATTTAAGAAGCACCATGGCCCTGGAGCAGTTGAATGCATTGGTTTGAAGGAATTGGAGGCACCTTCAAGGGTAAGTAAAGTTCTCAGAAATGGCACCACCGAACTACCAAAAATAACTAGTGGTAAGTAAAGTATGAATGGTGTGTGGGTGTGCATATGGAAGGAGCTATGAAAGGTGTGTGAATGGTCAGTAACAATTGTTGAAGCCTTGGCGTGGCGTTACTGCTCATATGGTTATCCATATGCTAATTCAACGTGTTTGTTTGACATTGATTATTGTGTTGTCTAAACAGAAGTGAAATGTTGTTGTTTTCTTGAATCCCAAGATCCACTGGTTTGGGCCTATACAGTCCTGATTGGTCTTTTAAGGTATGTTTGGGGCCTATGGTCACACTTGGTCTTCTACGGTATGTTTGGGGCCTATATGGTCACACTTGGTCTTCTAAGGTATATTTGAGGCACTGCCGGGATACCCTTCTTATTAACATACGCGATCAAGTTTCATAATCTTTTAATATTTGACGTTCCCTGTCTCTCCACTATAAAACCCGTTTGGTCTATTTTAATTAACAAGTTAGTTATTTTATTCAGTCTCAAAGCTAATATATTTGAGTAGATGTTTATATCATTATTCAGTAAGCATATAGGTCTAACATTTTTACATTCTGGTATTTCAGAGTTTGTATTTGGAATCTTCACTATGACAGCTTCTAGCATTTTGCTAGGAGCTCTCCCTTCATTCTTTATCTCATTGAACGTATTCACCAATTCCCTCACTATTTCTCTATGAAACATTTTATAGCAATGATTGTTAAAACCATCCAGACCAGGTGAAGAGTCAGTCTTCAAATTACTAATTACCCTCTCTACTTCCTCTTCAGTGATTTCCCCATTTAACAATTCTAGATCTTCTGTAGATAATTTAGGAAGGTTAATTTTTGCTAAAAAAATTCAGATTTTTTTCTCCTGGATCGTTCTATCTTCTTTATTTGCTTCTAGATTGTATAATGCAGAATAATATTCTTTAAAAAATTGTACTATTTTCTCTGGGTTCGAGATGATTTTATCCCCATGTTTAATTTTATCCAGGCGTTTATTACTTAGCTTAGTCTCATATGCTAAATCTTTGCACGCTTTATTCCCCCAAAAGTAAGATCTCTGCAAGAATTTCAGTCTTGCATCATCTGCTTTTTTTTGTTCTATTTTTTAATTTCATGACTGTATGCCCTTCATTTCCTCAAGAATATTTTTATTAAGATTACACTTGTTTTCTATCCAATTTAGCCAAATCTATGTACATCTCCCTCAACGTTCTCCCTCTATCTTTGAACAAATGAGATTTTGCTTTTATCAGAATCCCTCTAATATAAGCCTTATGGACCAACCACAGGGTTACGCTGGAATTAACTTACTTTCTATTCACTTCAAAAAATTAATGAATTTCTTTTTTAATGTTGTTACTTAAATGTTCAACTTTAAGAATGTGGGAATCTAGTCTCCATGGGGAATTTTCTTACTTCTAAGGTCTCCTTTCCAACTGATTGATACCATACCATGTTCCTATCTAAAGATCGGTTTAATATCTGCAAAATCTAGATATTTAAAACTCAGTTCGTTGGAGACAACATAATCCAACCTGGCATAAGAAGCATATCTAATCGAGTAGTGTGTGTAGTCCCTTTCTCCCGATGTAAGGACCTCCATGTATCAAAAAGATTATACCTACTAATTAGTTCATACAATTCTTTAGCTTTACGGGTGAGAGCAGGATCCATACAAGAATCTTTGGGAAGTTTCTTATCTTCCACTTGATTCAAACACATATTAAAATCGCCACAAACAGTAAGAAAACCGGAAAAATATTTCCTCAGCTTCTTTAACGTACTTCTTAAAAATGTCACTTGTTCTTTATTGGGCGCATATATGTTCAATATGGTATGTTTTACGATATTGATCCAACCTGACCATAATGTGAATCTACCTTCACTATCTATTTCAAGAAGATCTTCTTTTAGGTTTAATTTTTTACAAAAAAAAATTGCTGTTCCTCTAGTTTTCCTTCTGTACATGGAGGATCCGCCACACACATGGTACATGTCGTTAATTAAAGGGGCTCTATCCCTAGCCCAATGGGTCTCCTGTAAACATATAATATCGGCTTTTTCAGCTTTAAACATCTTAAAAAAGACACGTCTTTTCCCTGGTGCATTCAGACCCTGGGTGTTTTAACTAATCAGTTTAAGCGAATCCATCTCCTAACCAGGGTCTAGATGCCCTGCAAGATTGCCCTCCTCTCGACTTTCCCCGCCTCTCCCCATGCTGAATACAAACGAAAAAAAGAATAAAAAAAAAGTTTTATAACTTTATTACAGTTGCTATGGGAGTTATTGTTTTTACTGGTTCTTACTCGCTAGTTGAATCACTTAGTTACTTACATAAAACCCAAGAACCATTGCAAGTGCTCATTAGCTTATCTCCCTTACATGACAAGCGCCCCCGGTTATATAAACATAAGTTCCTATGTGGGCCAACCTTCATGAACAATGTAATAGCTAAGTAAATTCACCTGTACACCCGAGTCTGTCTTAGGGATGTTCCTGTGACACCCATGTGATCAAGCCTTTAACTATTGTATTTATCTTTTAAGTTTTATCTTACATTTTCTTATCATGATGCTTTATCAGCACAATGGAAAAACGCAGTTTTGTAAATTAAACTTAATACATTTTAAACAGATCTTTCCATAAATGGCAATTGAAAATCTAGTGTTGTAAACACAAGTATTAAATTAAATCCATGCCATGAACATAAAGCCATCAATTTCCCCCCTAGAAAAGCAGCTGCCAGTCTGCTATACTTGTCTTTAAAATGTCAATATTTTATCTTCTTCAGGCATGAGTGAATCAAATAGACATTTTACTTTTTAAACATTAGATAGTGAGACAGAATATATTAATATTTAACTCTGATTCTGAACCCATGCCAACATTTTATCTTCTGTACAATACTGAATTTCTATCATTTACATTATTGAGGATGTATACTTCCTTTGAAAATGCTACATTGAAATATAGTTCTGTCAAATTTGTTGCAAGAAGTTTCTCTGAAAAGGGTTATTTTATGGCAATCATAATGATTGATTTTAGAACATATTTCAGAACAAAACATGGAATATGCCCTGCAATCTTTATTTAAAAACAGATTTTAATGCACTTACAGAGCTTTCCAATGTAACTACTCTGGGATATGACTAAGAGCTATACTTGAACATTTTGAATTAATTGAAGCCCATGATTGCATGTTTTAAAGAAATCAATAAGCAAAAAATTATACCAATCAATTCCTGTATATCAAAAACATTAATCAAAACTGCAGTGAGATTCTGATTAGGAAGAAGACCCATATATTAGATACATTACATAAATGAAAAGCAGTATCTCACACATTTGTTTAATGCGCTGACTTAGCAGAAAGACAAGGGAGCCAAAGATACTATAATAGAGATCATAATGTTGTAAATGCATTCTTAAGATATACATGGCAGTACTAAAGGATGTTACTGAGCACAGAGCACTACCTACTTATCAGAAGAGACTGATGAATCTCTACTGAAATAATCACATATTATAATAGTCCAACTACGAATCGTCATCACGCTATTTGCGAGCTCGCAAGAACTGCATTCCTCGAGAAGCGTGGGCGAGGGGCAGCATTTGCGGAAGGTAAAGGCTCCAACGGTGGCTGTGTTTGTCCGCATTTGCGGAGGTGGAGGCTCAAAGGCGCCTCACACACGGTTAAAAACACACATGCACGACTTAAAAAAAAAAAACGACCTCGGAACCAACCTTAACGTAACAAATACCCACCCGCACGAAAAATACGACCATAACGGCCGAACTGCGCGCACCTAAAAACAGTCAAAACACACCAAATACTAACAAAAAATACATAAAAAGCTTACCCATAGCAAGGGGGAGGGCATCCAGGACCTCTGAAAGTGAAGTTACACCTCCATTTAAGTCTAAATTCCCAAGTTCAGACACACGAAAATCCCCTAAGCAAGAGAAAAAATGGCCGCCGAAAAACACGAAAACGAGGCTCAAAGCCCAGGACTGGCCAGACAAACACGCACGATTTAGAAAAAAAAATGACCTCGGAACCAACCTTAATGTAACAAACACCCAAACGCACGAAAAATAAGACCATAATGGCCGAACCGCGTGCACCTAAAAACAGTCAAAACACACCAAATACTCACAAAAAATACATAAAAAGCTTACCCATAGCAAGGGGGGGATTTCAGGACCTCTGAAAGTAAAGTTGCACCCCCATTTAAGTCCAAATTCCTGAGTTCAGACACACGAAAATCCCCTGAACGAGAGAAAAAATGTCCGCCGTAAAAAACGAAAACGAGGCTCAAAACCCAGCCACATACAACTTGCCCAAGAAGGGATCCAAGATAAGCTCGGAAACCTGCATTAACACCACGGGATCCGAGATAAGCTCGGAGACCTGCATTATCCCCACATTAACCATTGCAGTCCGGTGCAATGAAAATTCTAAATTCCCACGTTATGGGTCCTTAAAGGACCGTTAAGGTCCATAAAGGACCCAGTATAAAAGAAAACAAATATACACTATCACCCTGTCACTCATGGGGGTCAATATAGACCCCCATAAGTCCTTCAGTAACCCTGTCACTCATGGGGGTCAATACAGACCCCCATAAACCCCTAATTTACCCCCTCACTCATGGGGATCAATATAGACCCCCATAAGCCCTTCATTAACCCTGTCACTCATATGGGTCAATACAGACCCCCATAAGCCCTTCATTAACCCTGTCACTCATGGGGGCCAATACAGGCCCCCATAAGCACTTCATTAACCCTGTCACTCATGGGGGTAAATATAGACCCCCATAAGCCATTCATTAACCCTGTCACTCATGGGGGTCAATACAGACCCCCATAAACCCTTCGTTAACCCTGTCACTCATGGGGGTCAATATAGACCCCCATAAGCACTTCATTAACCCCCTCACTCATGTGGGTCAATATAGACCCCCATAAGCCCTTCATTAACCTTGTCACTCATGGGGGTCAATACAGACCCTCTTCGGCACTTAATTAACCCCCTCACTCATGGGGTCAATACAGACCTCCATAAACCCCTAATTAACCCTGCCATTCATGGGGGTCAATATAGACCCCCATAAGCCCTTTGTTAACCCTGTCACTTATGGGGGTCAATACAGACCCCCATAAGCCCTTCGTTAACCCTGTCACTTATGGGGGTCAATACAGACCCCCATAAGCCCTTCATTAACTATTTCACTCATGGGGGTAAATACAGACCCCCATAAGCACTTCATTAACCCCCTCACTCATCGGGGTCAATATAGACCCCCGGAAGCCCTTCATTAACCCTGACACTCATGGGGGTCAATACAGACCCCCATGAGCCCTTCATTAACCCTGTCACTCATGGGGTCAATACAGACCCCCATAAGCCCTTCATTAACCCTGTCACTCATGGGGGTCAATACAGACCCCCATAAGCCCTTCATTAACCCTGTCACTCATGGGGGTCAATACAGACCCCCATAAACCCCTAATTAACCCTGTCACTCATGGGGGTCAATACAGACCCCCAAAATCCCTTCATTAACCCTGTCACTCATGGGGGTCAATACAGACTCCCATAAGCACTTAATTAACCTCATCACTCTTGGGGGTCAATACAGACCCCCATAAACCCCTAATTAACCCTGTCACTCATGGGGGTCAATATAGACCCCCAAAAGGCCTTCATTAACCCTGTCACCCATGAGGGTCAATAGGGACCCCCATAAGCACTTAATAAACCCCCTCACTCAAGGACCATCATGACACTAAGTATAAACACTTCACTGCACTATACCCCTCCAATAAAACATTAAAGATCAACTAAACAGTCTCTACACTAACCTATTGACACCTACACTACCTACCTACCCCCTAATAACCCCCACCACTCTAATTACAGAAAATAAAAAAGCCTAAAGTCACAAAAAATAAAAAAGGAACATTACAGAAAATAAAAAAACACATTATAACCCCCCCCACAACAGAAAAAAAATTACACACCTGAAAAGGAAATACATATAATACATACAATACAATACATACAGTATAATACATACAATATAATACAATACAATACAAATACATACAATACAAACAATATAATACATACAATATAATACAATACAATACACCCCTATCTAATATACAATACATCCTATCTATCTAATATACATCCCCCAATCTATCTAAATAAATACCATAATCTAATATACATCCTATCTATCTAATATACATCCCCCAATCTAAATAAATACCATAATCTAATATACAATACATGCTATGCTATCTATATAAAACACATTCCCCTAGCTAACATACAATAAATGCTATCTATATATAAAATAATCTAATTCTAAGTTAAAATAAAATAATTAAGACCACTTACCTTTGCAGATGTCCATTCAGATCACCCACCTAGGGGGAAAAAAATAAAAAAAATAGTGCAATACATTTACAGTAAATAAACAAACATTCTAAACATTCTAAATCTTATACTCACCTTTCCGGCATGTTCCGTCCTAATTCTTTTACCCTTCTCCGGCGCGGCAACAGTTAAAAAAAACATAACATTAATACACATACATAAACATAAAGAAAACAAAAAAAACATAATCTACATTGTACTTACCTCCCCGCAATGTCTCCGGCCTCCTCCTCCTCTTCTGCCTGTAAAAAATAAATAAAAAAAAAAGTACTCACATCCGCACTCACGGACATCCCCGACTCTAATGAGGCTCTCGGAGACTTTTGCGGAAGTAAATAGGCAACCTTCTGATTGGTTGAAAAAGCTGTCTATCAAATTCACCCAATCAGGAGGCACCAATGTGTGAGCCAATCAGAAAGAGATACACCCTAAAATCCCACTCTGATTGGATAATGCACCTGTCAATCTTTATTTAAACCAATCACAAGGCGCAGATGCCTTCAGCCAATCACAATGGAATACACCCCCACAGGGTGATTGGCTGGAGGAATCTGCGCATTCTGATTGGTTGCACTGACAATAGCCCATCACAATGGAATACACCCCCACGTACTGATTGGTGAAGGCATTTGCGTCTTCTCATTGGCTATTGTCAATGTCAATCAGTATTACAGCTAATGGGAAGGCGCAGATGTCTTCACCAATCAGTACGTGGGGGTGTATCCCATTGTGATTCGCCGATGGCAATAAAGCCTTCGGATTGGTTCAAAAAAAGATTGACAGGTGCGTTATCGAATCAGCGTGGGATTTTGTGGGTGTATCCCTTTCTCATTGGTTCACAATTGGCGTCTTCTCATTGGCTGAATTTGATAGACAGCGTTTTTTAGCCAATCAAAAGCCGCCATTGCCAATTTTATTCTGGAACACTCCGTAGGAAGCTCATTAGCGTCGGAGACATCCGCCAGGGCGGATGTGTGTTGTTTGTTTGTTTTTTTTTTGTTTTTTTTTAAAGAGCGCAGATGCTTTTGGGGCAGAAGACGAGGAGGCCAGAGACATCGCGGGGAGGTAAGTACAATGTAGATTGTGTTTATTTTACTTGGTTTTATGTTTATGTATGTGTGCTAATGTAATGTTTTTTTTTAACAGGGCTCGCGCCGGAGAAGCAAAGATGGAGGACGTGACATGCTGGAAAGGTGAGTAGAATAATTAGAATATTTAGAATGTTTAGTTATTTTATGTAAATGTATTGTATTATTTTTTTAAATCTTTTTTACCCTAGGTTGGTGATCTGAAGAAACATCCCAAAGGTAAGTGGTCTTAATTATTTTATTGTAGCTTAGAATTAGGGTTGCTATATAGAGATAGCATGTACTGTATATTAGATAGGGGGATGTATAGTACATAGATAGTATTTATTGTATATTAGATAGATAGGGGGATGTATAGTATATAGATAGTATTTATTGTATGTAAGATAGATAGGGGGATGCATATTAGATAGATATTATTGTATATTAGATAGTTGGATGTATATTAGTTAGGGGGATGTATATTAGATAGGGGGTGTATATTAGATAGGGGTGTATTGTATTGTATTTAATTGTATTGTATTGTATTTAATTGTATTGTATGTATTATATGTATTTCCTTTTCAGGTGTGTACATTTTACGTAATGTAGATTTTTGATTTTTGTTGACTTTAGTTTTTTTGATTTCTGTAATTACAGTGGTGGGGAGGGGGTTATTAGGGAGTAGGTAGGTAGGTAGGTAGTGTAGGTGTTAATAGTTTAGTGTAAAGGGTGTTTAGTTGATATTTAATGTTTTATTGGGGGGGTATAGTGCAGTGTAGTGTTTATACTTAGTGTCATGATGGTCCTTGAGGACCGTCATGGCACTTATGTGGTTAATGTTGGGTTGTAACAGGCCCATAATGGTCATAATATACCCTTATGGGAATGATGGGGTTAAATAGAGGCTTATGAGGGTCTGGATAGACCCCCATAAGTGACCGGGTTAAAAAGGTGTAGTGCTTACTACCACCTGGATGACCCTCATGGCACTTATAGTGTTATTACATGTGTTCATTAGTGTGTTAGAGGGGTCTATATAGGTGAGGCACACAGTACACTCACATTGTGTGACAAACAGCATTTCAACACTTTCTTTTATTGACCGTCATTTTTTGACGGGCAAGTCGCTAGTAAGATATGAGTAGCAATGTGATACCCTAGGAAGAGTTGTGTTCCCAGTATTACCATTTTTTCCCCTCTTTTATACATATGGAAGGGTGAGTGCCATGGTAGATGGAAACGTTTAGCCAGTTATATCCAAAAGGTATGGGTTTTTCTCATATGGCATATTTTATGGTGGCAGTTTCGTGGTATGCGGGAGGCGAATGAGAGCTAGATAGGAGGAGCATCCCCCCTTTTAAGATTCCAAAATCTATCTTCACATTTCCTTTTTATTCCAGAGAGTGCCAGGTCACTTCCTGTTTTTTTTTGGTATGATTGTTGTAGGCATGTACAGGCTTCTAAAAATGTCTAATATTGGGGGCAAGAGCCCAGAGAAGATCAATATAGGATTATATAGTATAGAGAGGAGTTTTTCTATAGAAATACTATGAGTCTTAAGTTTATCCCACATAATGTGAATGGTCTGAATTCACCATCTAAAAGGAAAATAGCATTTAACGATTATCTAAAATTAGATGCCAATGTTATCTGTCTTCAGGAGACTAATTTAAGAAAAGAAGGTATTGTATATACATTGAATAAGAACTTTATAATTAGAGTGTATGCTACCTTTAATAGCAAGTCAAGAGGGGTATCGATCCAATTTAATAAAAGTTTACACACCAGGAGGAATTTAGTAAATCTGATACATTGGGCAGATACATTATATGGATAGGTCAGATCAACAGCAGACCAATAACTATAGTTAATCTGTATCTGCCCAACAGCAATCAAATCAGATTCTTAAATAAATTGATAAAGACAGTTCAGAAAGTAAAAAACAGTTCCTGAATTCTGCTTTAGATAAAAAAAAGTTTGCAGAGCATTTTAATCGAAGTCCAGGTGACCAGGTTATCAATGGAGTTTGAAAAAAAATTAAGAAACGCAGAATTAATAGATACCTGGCGGGTAATATGCCCCCTGGAAAGAAAATAATAACAATATTAAAACCAGGGAAAATCCAGAGCTGTGTTGCAGCTACCTACCGATATCTTTGATAAATATCGATATCAAGACATACACTAAAATCCTTGCTAACAGATTAAAATAGATTATCCCTAAATTGATACTTCCAGATCAAACTGGTTTTGTGGGGGGCAGACAAGCGTTGGATAATACCAGAAGGCTGCTTGGCGTACACTAAAAGGAAGGGGAGTCCCAGCCTGATCCTGTCTATTGATGCTGAGAGGGGTCAGCTGGGACTTCTCGGACGCTGTATTGTTAACATTTGGTCTAGGGGACTTAGCCTTAAAATTGATAAAGGCCTTGTACTCCAATTCCTAGGCTTATATAGCTGGCCCAGATTTTGATTCAGGGACTTTCATCATAAATAGCGGCACACGTTAGGGTTGCCCTCTATCACTGTTGTTGTTAATTCTGTTCAAGTATCTTACTTCAGAATTAATTTCCTGAAGTCAGATACTCTACTGAGAGGTATAGAGGAAGAGCAGAGAATTCGCTTAGAACAGTGTTGTACATTCATACTTCCACTATCATCCATCTTGTTATACAATTCTCATTTGATGGGAGAAATACTAATGAGATCTATTATATCCACACTTTATTAGTGGAGACATCTGAATCTTTCATGGCTGGAGAGAATTTCAGCTGTGAACGTGAGTATTGTTTCAAAATGTGCTACCTTTTAAGATGCATACCGGAGAGAATCCCTATGTGTATACAAAAATCGATACAAAGAGATGTAGATACATTTATCTTTATGGAGAAAAAACCTAGACTCCTTAAAAGACTCCTTAAACTACATTTAAATACATTTGAGAAGGGAAGCCTAGGAGTTACATCTATCTCCCACTTACAAAACACAATTTTAGTATCACAAGCAAGTCAGATAGAATGAACAACAAAAAAAAACAAGATGGTTGAATCTAGAGGAAGCACTGGTTGGCAACTATCCAGCGAAGGTGTGGCTATGGTTGCCAACATATGAACCACATGCATTTAGGAATCTGCCTAATGGAATTAAATCAATATTGAGATTCTGGTTCAGTATAAGAGGATGTGGGAGTCTGGTCCATATGCCATCATTGGCAGCTCCTTTGGAGCTCATCTATATAGTAGACAACAGCCCTGTTGCTAAAAAAATAATGAATCAGGGGGTTGCAATATGTGGGGTACCTGTATACTAATGGCAAAATGGCTGACTATGGAGAGCTGTAGCGTATTTCATTGGGTATCAATATTACATGGCTGCATTTTGAAACTATAAAACGTTTTTTATATAAAATGGGATATAAAAACAAAAGTAACTCGCCAACTAAATGTAGTAAAAATCTCAGCCATAAATGCCTCCCATATTGAAATATATTTTAAAATTATACAGAGATGGTACAATGTACCAGTTACCTTGGTAAAAATTGATCCCTCTATAGATGCCAAGTGTTGGAAAAACTGTAGAGAGGAGGACAAAGCCATCCATATGTGGTGGGGGTGTGTGCTCATGAAAAGTTTCTGGAAGGAGGTTTGTACAGAATTGACAAAACTAACAGGTACAGTAATACCATCTACACCTGAGATTGTCATTCTGCATTTGAATCTCAACGCAATTGCACTGAAAGAAAAATATTTGATTTCTCATATTCTTTTAATAGTGAAACATAATATAGTTAAATACTAGAAACTACAAAATATACATACTGTACATGGAAGGAAGTTAAAAATTCGGTTGATATAAGTCGGGAAATGATGAGAGATAACCTTGATCTTCGTTAAACAAGTAAGGTGAATCTCCTGAACTGGTATTTATGGGATAGCTACTTGATAACCTAAAGAACTGACCTTGTATTTTTCCATGCTTTATTGGATTTGAGCGAAGCCTGGGCTCTATGAATGACAGTATTTTTGTTCATGCTGTGTATGATGTATAAGATCGTGCTTGATTTTTGTTGTGTATGATGTATTGGACTGTGTTTGATTTATATGAAACAATGTTATGGTGTATAATCGTTTTGGAAAAAAAAAGATATACATGGCATAGGGGTATTTGAAGGGAAATGAAACTCAACTGTTTTTTTTTCCCCAGCATTTAAAAGGGCACATTTTAAGCATCATAAATGTTATTTTTGAATGAAAAATATTAAGTAAAATCTTTTTAAACGTCATTGAAATTAACAGGAAATGCAGAGAGCATACTTTAATCTGTAGATCTCATTTGTTGACAGAGGGCAAGTCCGCAAGAGCAGCTATTCTTCTGAATACATTGTTGTGTTTTGAGTTCTTTATTTGAAAAAGAAAACATGCTGCAAAACATTATCGAATACCATCTTTCTGATGGGCCAAAGAAAATTATTATTTCTGCATCCCTTTAAAGCAAAATCCCAAATCTCTTTTTGTACATGCTTTTAATGTATTTTAACATTTTTATATTACTATTAGAGATGTCGTGGACAGTTCGCCCGCGGACTATTCGCAGAGATTTTGGCTCTTTCGCGCTCACATCGGAAGGCGGACACATGCGCTTTTCGGTCCGCCCCCTATTCTTTATCATTGAGGAAACTTTGACCCTGCACCTCACCGTCAGCAGACACATTCCAGCCAATCAGCAGCATACACTCCCTTCCAGAGACTTCCATCTGAAGGACAGCATGCATTTTAGAATTATTCTGAAGCTGCATTCGTTGTGAGAGGACAGATAGTGTAGCTGCAGGAGATTTAATAGGGAAATATATAGCCAGGCTGTGTATTTACCTTCCACTACAGACCTGATGGACTCATCTGATATCTGCTGCAAGGACAGCAACCCAAAAAGCCCTTTTTAGGGCTAGAAAATCATTTATTTTATTTTATCATTTTTTTCGGTGTAATCTAATTGCATGCTGTGTGTGACAGGCTAACACCTAACAGCTTATATTGTGCTTATTTTCACTACTCATACCTGGTGGTGTACCATACATTGAAAACAACCATTTTTTTTTGCTGTAATCTAATTTCAGTTGCCTGCCTGTGTCAGGCTCACAGCTTATATTGTGCTCAGTGAAAAAAAACAACACTTTTTTGACTGTAATAGATTGAATAGCAATTTCGTGCCTACAGGCGTGTGTGTGAAGCCTATTGCATCTACTCTGCCAACTTTTGCCAGTGCACAGTGATACGTCATATCTGGAGCAACCGTAGTGTACAGTGACATAAAACAACACTTTTTGACTGTAATCGATTGAATATCAGTTGCCTGCCTACAGGCGTGTGTGTGAGGCCTACAGCGCCTACTCTGCCAACTTTTGCCAGTGCACAGTGACACTCATATCTCGTGCAACCTAGTGTACAGTGAAATAAAAGAACCCTTTTTTTTCTGTAATCGATTGAATATCAGTTGCCTGCCTACAGGCGTGTGTGTGAGGCCTACAGCGCCCACTCTGCCAACTTTTGCCAGTGCACAGTGACACTCATATCTGGTGCAACCGTAGTGTACAGTGAAATAAAAGAAACCTTTTTTTACTGTAATCGATTGAATATCAGTTGCCTGCCTACAGGCGTGTGTGTGAGGCCTACAGCGCCTACTCTGCCAACTTTTGCCAGTGCACAGTGACACTCATATCTGGTGCAACCTAGTGTACAGTGAAATAAAAGAACCCTTTTTTTACTGTAATCGATTGAATATCAGTTGCTTGCCTACAGGCGTGTGTGTGAGGCCTACAGTGCCTACTCTGCCAACTTTTGCCAGTACACAGTGACACTCATATCTGGAGCAACCTAGTGTACAGTGAAATAAAAGAACCCTTTTTTTACTGTAATCGACTGAATATCAGTTGCCTGCCTACAGGCGTGGGTGTGAGGCCTACAGCGCCTACTCTGCCAACTTTTGCCAGTGCACAGTGACACTCATATCTGGTGCAACCTAGTGTACAGTGAAATAAAAGAACCCTTTTTTTACTGTAATCAATTGAATATCAGTTTCCTGCCTACAGGCGTGTGTGTGAGGCCTACAGAGCCTACTCTGCCAACTTTTGCCAGTGCACAGTGATAAGTCATATCTGGAGCAACCGCAGTGTACAGTGACATAAAACAACACTTTTTTGACTGTAATCGAGTGAATATCAGTTGCCTGCCTACAGGCGTGTGTGTGAGGCCTACAGCGCCTACTCTGCCAACTTTTGCCAGTGCACAGTGACACTCATATCTGGTACAACGTAGTGTACAGTGAAATAAAATAAACCTTTTTTTACTGTAATCGATTGAATATCAGTTGCCTGCCTACAGGCGTGTGTGTGAGGCCTACAGCGCCTACTCTGCCAACTTTTGCCAGTGCACAGTGATAAGTCATATCTGGAGCAACCGTAGTGTACAGTGACATAAAACAACACTTTTTTGACTGTAATCGATTGAATATCAGTTGCCTGCCTACAGGCGTGTGTGTGAGGCCTACAGCGCCTACTCTGCCAACTTTTGCCAGTGCACAGTGACACTCATATCTGGTGCAACCGTAGTTTACAGTGACATAAAAAAACACTTTTTTGACTGTAATCGATTGAATGTCAGTTGCCGGCCTACAGGCGTGTGTGTGAGGCCTACAGCGCCTACTCTGCCAACTTTTGCCAGTGCACAGTGACACTCATATCTGGTGCAACCTAGTGTACAGTGAAATAAAAGAACCCTTTTTTTACTGTAATCGATTGAATATCAGTTGCCTGCCTACAGGCGTGTGTGTGAGGCCTACAGAGCCTACTCTGCCAACTTTTGCCAGTGCACAGTGACACTCATATCTGGTGCAACCTAGTGTACAGTGAAATAAAAGAACCCTTTTTTTACTGTAATCGATTGAATATCAGTTGCCTGCCTACAGGCGTGTGTGTGAGGCCTACAGCGCCTACTCTGCCAACTTTTGCCAGTGCACAGTGACACTCATATCTGGTGCAACCTAGTGTACAGTGAAATAAAAGAACCCTCTATTTACTGTAATCGATTGAATATCAGTTGCCTGCCTACAGGCGTGTGTGTGAGGCCTACAGCGCCTACTCTGCCAACTTTTGCCAGTGCACAGTAACACTCATATCTGGTGCAACCCAGTGTACAGTGAAATAAAATAACCCTTTTTTTACTGTAATCGATTGAATATCAGTAGCCTGCCTACAGGCGTGTGTGTGAAGCCTACATCGCCTACTCTGCAACTTTTGCCAGTGCACAGTGACACTCATATCTGGTGTCACAGTAGCTTGCACGCATAGTACTACTAATCGAAAAAAAAATGACAGGCAGAGGCAGGCCACCCCGCAGGTGCCATCGTGGTCGTGGTGCTGTGATTCCCTTTGGCCCTAGAATAATGCCCAGTTTTCAGAGGCAACGTACCCTGAACTTGAAAAGTTCTGAGGACAGGGTTGACTGGCTAACACAGGACACGCAATCTTCTACAGCTTCCGCTCGGAACCTAGACGCACCATCCTCCTCCAGCTTAGCTTCGGGCACCTCTCCAGTTACCACTCGCCCGCCTGCCTCCACCACCAACACTAGCACCACAGCCGCTACACTTGATCCGTCAGCAGAGTTATTTACAAATCTGTTGGAAGAAATAAGAGATGCGCAAACATTAGTGCCAGAGGATGTAGATAACAGGGATATGTTCCAGTCAGGCAGCATTACACACATGGACGTACGGTCTGATGATGATGATGTTGTACCCGGTGCTGCTTCCTTTGTTGAGTTGTCAGATACAAGTGAAGCGGTTGATGATGACGATGCGTCCGTGGATGTCACGTGGGTGCCCGCTATAAGAAAAGAAGAACAGGAGGAAAATTCAGATGGGGAGACAGAGAGGAGGAGGAGACCAGTTGAAAGCAGGGGGGGGGTCGACGCAAGTAGCTAGTGGCACAGTCAGACAGCATGCATCGGCACCCACGGTCAGCCAGACAGCACGCCAGTCAACGCATGCTGTTGCCACCACCAGAATGCCGTCATTGCAGAGCTCAGCAGTGTGGCAATTTTTTGGTGTGTCTGCCTGTGACAACAGCGATGCCATTTGCAACCTGTGCGAAAAGAAACTGAGTCGTGGGAAGTCCAACACCCACCTAGGTACAACTTCTTTGCGAAGGCACATTATGTCACATCACAAACGCCTATGGGATCAACACATGAGTACAAGCAGCACACAAAGTCAAAGCCGCCATCCTCCTCCTGGTCCCGCATCTTCAGCCACGTCAACCACTGCTGCCCTGCTGTCCCCCTCTCAACCATCCGCCACTCTGTGTCTCGCCCTGAGCAGTCCCTGCTCATCTGCCCACAGTCAGGTGTCTGTCAAGGACATGTTTGAGCGTAAGAAGCCAATGTCACAAAGTCACCCCCTTGCCCGGCAACTGACAGCTGGCTTGTCTGAACTCTTAGCCTGCCAGCTTTTACCATACAAGCTAGTGGAGTCTGAGGAGTTCAAAAAATTTGTAGCTATTGGGACACCGCAGTGGAAGGTACCCAGACGAAATTTCTTTGCACAAAAGGCAATCCCCAACCTGTACTCGATTATGCAAAAGGAAGTAATGGCATCTCTGGCACACAGTGTTGAGGCAAGGGTCCATCTGACCACTGATACCTGGTCTGCAAAGCATGGTCAGGGCAGGTATATCACCTACACTGCGCATTGGGTAAACCTGGTGACGGCTGCCAAGCATGGAATACGTGGCTCTGCAGAGGAGTTGGTGACACCGCCACGACTTGCAGGCAGGCCTGCTGCCACCTCCTCTACTCCTCCTACTCCATCCTCTTCCATAGACTCCTCGGCTGAGTCCTCTTCTGCTGCTGCTATGTCTTGCTCCACATCAACGGCACCCCCCCAGCTCCAGAGGTACTATTCCACATCCCGGATACGGCAGTGTCACGCCGTCTTGGGGTTGACTTCCCTGAAAGCAGAGAGTCACACCGGACCAGCACTCCGCACCAACTGGAGATCGGCAAAGTGGTTTGTGACAACGGAAGAAATTTGTTGGCGGCATTGAATTTGGGCAAGTTGACACATGTGCCGTGCGTGGCACATGTGTGTAATCTGATTGTACAATGCTTTGTGCATAAGCACCCAGGCTTACAGGATGTCCTGAAGCAGGCCAGGAAGGTGTGTGGCCATTTTAGGTGTTCCTACACGGCCATGGCGCACTTTACAGATATCCAGAGGCGAAACAACATGCCAGTGAAACGCTTGATTTTAGACAGCCCGACACGTTGAAATTCAACACTCCTAATGTTCGACCCCCTGCTCCAACAAGAAAAGGCTGTCAACGAGTATTTGTATGACCGGGGTGCTAGGACACCCCCTGAAGAGCTGGTGATTTTTTTGCCACGTTACTGGACTCTCATGCGCAATGCCTGTAGGCTTATGCGTCCTTTTGAGGAGGTGACAAACCTGGTCAGTCGCACAGAGGGCACCATCAGCGACATCATACCATTTGTTTTCTTCCTGGAGCGTGCCCTGCGAAGAGTGCTGGATCAGGTCGTAGATGAGCGTGAAGAGGAAGTCACAGCCCTTCGGGGTCCACCCTCAGGTAACAGACTACCTCGCCTTAACTGCAGATATCGACACTATGAGGAGCGATGAACCCCTTGACTACTGGGTGTGCACGCTTGCCCTGTGGCCTGAGCTATCCCAATTTGCCATAGAACTTCTCTCCTGCCCCGCTTCAAGTGTCCTGTCAGAAAGGACCTTCAGTGGAGCAGGAGGTTTTGTCACTGAGAAGAGAAGTCGCCTAGGTCAAAAAAGTCTAGATTACCTCACCTTTATTAAGATGAATGAGGGATGGATCCCAAAGGGACTGACAGTGGGATACATTAGATTAAAAAAGGCCTGATAGATGAGCTGCCTTGAGCTAATAATGGTCCACACGCTGCAGTATTTTATCCCTGAATGCCGGATGACTTGAGTGACTTATCCGCCACCAACTAGGGTTCAAGACGCAATGTTTTAGGGCACTTTCTGCCTGGCAAACTAACATAAATTTTTCTGGTCGCTGCAACAATACCTAATTTTTGCATTTAAATTCTTTTATTGTCAGAAGGCGTACAGCATGTAATGAAAAATAAAGCATTTTTGAACAGTCTTGCATAACAGTTGTGCAAAAATACATATTTACAATAAAGACATTTTGTGAAAGTTAGCTGTCTAGTCCTTCTTATTTTTACTTTTTAGGTTAATAATTTTTCTTATTTTTTACTGTGATTGCAATTTAAGAGATACCTAAAACATGGTAAAACAGACAATTGTAAAGAGTACTGTAGGAAACACCAAGTCCTATTAGCTATCATCTCTCCAGCAGTATTAGCTTATTATTTACAATATCTAACCTGGGCAATCACCCTTGGGTTACCCTAGGGCAGGCTTCAGTAAGCGACCTCTCCTTTCCTGGGATGATTTTGCCGCTGGTTGCTTCTGAAGGGTCTCCAGGGCTCCCCCACACCGGTACTTCCCCCAGTGTCGCTTCAACCAGTAACAAATGTTTTATATTTGTAAAGCGACCCAATGATTCCCCTTGATAGAGGTTTATTTTAACAAATTTTGGAGAACCAATTTAAGACCAGTGTCCCCTGTTTCTGGGTCAGGGAGTGTGTGAAATGCCTCAGCATACGGTAATTGTAATGTTCTGACAGCGGTAGCTCATGCTTGTCCCTCAGTTCCTCATAGGTGAGCATCTGGCCCTTTACTAACCAGTGTTGTGATGCGGTGCTAATGTGTTTCGGGGCCTGAGGTGGTCAAGAATTGGGGTCATTTGGGTGGATCCAGGGAACAAACCCATGTGTTTCTTGGCCCATTTCCAGCATGATAGTGAGTGTCTGATTAGGGGGTTTGGCGAGTTTTTAAGGCTCTTAGGCAATTCTGATAGCCAAGCCACCTTGTCCCAGGTTAAGGGTCTTAAAGTGTGGTTCTCTAAATACACCCAGGCTGGTTGATGCCCTATAGAATGTGCTATTGGGAGGAAAGATAACTGAGCTGCATTGTGGTAATATTTTAAGTTTGGACACGATAGTCTCCCCTCTGACTTATGAAGGTACATAATTTTCTTTGTGATGCGTGAGGGAGAGTGGTTCCAGATTAACTGAAATATTTTCCTTTTAATATTTTCGAATTCTTTTTATTTAATTGGGATCGGGAGTGTTCGAAATATGTAGAGCAACCTAGGAAGGACTTTCATTTTTATCGTATTTATTCTCCCTAGCCATGATAACCTATACTTTGTCCATTTACTCAGGTCATTAAATATTGTTTTATAAAGTTTGGAGTGGTTGGCTTTTGTACAAGTCCTCTAGCTTAGGGGTTAGTCGGATTCCCAGGTAGTGTATGTGGTTCTTATCCCACTTAATATTAAACTTCTCTTGGAGACCCTGCTTCTCTACTGCTGTTAAGTCAATTGCTAGTGCTTCTGTCTTCTCTATGTTCAGTTTAAGGCCAGAAAACTAACCAAACTCCTCCATAGTTCGAATCAACTCTGGGACCGATTTGGTAGGGGGTTTGAGAGCATACACAGCATGTTGTCTGCAAATAGCCAAGTTTTGAAATGGTGATGACCTATTTTTATGCCTGTGATCCCAGCGTTGGCCCTAATTGTCTGAGCCAGGGGTTCTATTGCTATTGTGAATAGAAGGGGAGAAAGGGGGCACCCCTGTCTTGTTCCTCTTTCTATTTTCATTAAGGATCTCTCATCTCCCGGAATCTGTAACCTTGCCCTGGATGATTTGTATAATGAGTGTATGAGATTTATGAAATGGCCTTTAATACCAATTTTTTCAAGCGTGGCATATAGGTAAGTCCACTCCAGGGAATCAAACGCCTTTTCAATGTCAAAGGCCATAAGACAGGCTTGAATTTTAGAGGCTTTGGTGTGGTACAGTAGGTTCATGACTTTTCTAATGTTGTCTCCCGCTTGCCTGTGGGAGACAAAGCCTACTTGGTCATTATGTATTAACTTAGGCAAGAAGGATGACATTCTATCCGCTATTATTTTTGACAGGATCTTTGTATCACAGTTTAGTAATGATATTGGCCTGTAGTTTTTTGTTCTATGGCATCTCGACCCTCCTTAGGGAATAGAGCGATATCTGCCCTGTTCAGCTCTGCTGGTGTTTGCTTGCCTTCTAGGACTCTGTTAGAGTGACCAAGTGCGGGCCTCATATGTCTATACATTTTTTATAATATAAATATAAACCCGTCTGGGCCTGGTGACTTACCAGGTTTGAGGTTCTGGACTGCTTTTCTCACTTCCTCTAGGGTCACTTTGGCATTTAAAGTCTCTAAGTCATTTTCTTCTATTAAGGGGAGATCACAGGAATAAGAAATCCCCTCATTTTGTGTAGATCTATGTGTTTTGTTGCCGTATAAAGGGTATTGTAAAATCTTCTGGATCTTATTTGTTTTTTTTGTTTTTTCTCCCTTCGAGGTCGTAATTTGTAGTATCCTATTTTGTGTTGTTTTGGTTTGTAGTTTCCTGGCTAGTAACGGGCCAGGTTTATTGGCTTTATTGAATCCGATAGGAATAAATAGTACAACAGAACACACCACTCCTATCTGGTGGCACCTTAGATTGCACGCGCAGTGCCCCAAATTTGAAGTGGGAGGACTGACCAAGCATCTTTTTGCATCTCCGTCTTCCAAAAATCCATGCCATATACACGTCCCCTGATAGGTGACGTAACAGGTATCAAACTGATAGGAATAAATAGCACAACTTAATACACCACTCCTATCTGGTGGCACATTACATTGCACGTGCAGTGCCCCAAATTCGAAGTAGGAGATCCGACCAAGCATCTTTTTCCATCTCCCTGTTCCAAAAATCAATGCCATATACACGTCCCCTAATAGTGGACGTAACAGGGATTAAACCGATAGGAATAGTACTACTTAACAGTACACACCTTATAATACCGCAGACAGAGGCAACTCAGAGAGAGGAGTCTGAAGAAGAGGAGTCAAAGGAGGAAGGTGGCTTTGAGAAGGTAGAAGACCAAACACAGCAGGCGTCCCAGGGGGCTTGTTGTCACCTTTCGGGGATCCTTGGTGGCTGGGTGGAGGAAGAGACCTTCAATGACATCAGTGAGGACAAGGAACGGGACATGGCTAGCTTGGTATCCAACCTTGTGCAAATGGGGAGTTTGTGGTTGTGCAAAGGGACTGTTTGAGTTTGTTTGCGGTGCATTAAACGGGGAGATTGGTCTATTACTGTGAAGCGGGTGTAACCCTTACACTACCTGATCGATACAACATCATATCTGATGTTTTAAGGCATGTTATTCCAAACAATTTAGGAATGTTAGGTGATTTATGCCCTTTATGGCTAAAAACCAGACTCTGCATCAACTATGTAATTTTTCCGTGGGAGTTTTGCCATGGATCCCCCTCCCGCATGCCATAGTCCAGGTGTTAGTCCCCTTGAAACAACTTTCCCATCACTATTGTGGCCAGAAAGAGTCCCTTGTGGGTTTTGAAATTTGCCTGCCCATTGATGTCTATGGCGGTTCGCCCGGTTCGCGAACCGAAAATTTTATGTTCGCGACATCACTAATTACTATTGATACCAAATTATTGAAAGGTAGAAATTCAACACTTTAAATAAAGTTTCAATAAAAATGTATACAGTAAAGTATTAATTCCACAGATCAGTGGGACAATGTGAAACAATTGAACAATATGCACTTTTAGAAATTATATGGTAATGATATTTATTAAGTACAATATGCTGTAGTTTAGAAAAAAATGCCATGTAAGGTGTGTGTAAAAGTTAGAAGTTTTAATTGTTTTATGTGGGGTATCATTTATCAAAGTAACATCTTTCCTCAACTGACTGATGTGCATGTAGACATGGATTTATTAAGGTTGTCTGTTTGTTTGACGGGTGTATAAAGATATGTAATGAAAAATTTAAAATAAAACAGCCACAGCTGATTCAGTGAGCCTTAGCAGATCTGGCTGATAGTTGTGGAGGTGACTGAGAAAGCTTGGATAAAAGATAAAGTGCAATTAAATACATTTGGTCCTAGCTGCTTTTGACATAAACTGAAGCAATTATAATGCAATGAGCTACACTAGAAAACGTCTGGGCAAAACTTCTGTCCATTAAACTGAGACAGTTTTTCTTGATTATTTACATAATTTCATAGTAATCGAGGTTGAAAAAATACTTTTAGTCCATCAAGTTCAACCTTTTAAGATCTCCTCTGATCTGCAATATGCGGATTAGTTGTTAATTTCAACTCTATATTGCAAACATATGTTGAATATTCAACCATTACACTGACTTATTTGCAGAAATTGTGCACTAATGTTATTATTTCTGCAACCTGTTATATTACCTGGTTATACACAAGCATATCTCATGACAAAGGGATGAAGGGTAGTGAAGCATATTATAGCTAACCAGGGCATTGTTTCATGTTGCATTTCCTCATCTACAAAAAAGATATAAAAAATTCTTCAAATTAAAGCATCAGTTTTTTTACTTCATTTACAAGACACAGTGATTGGGTGCAATGTTGCTTTTCATATACATAATTTTATGACATTGTACAAGGATAGACACATGTTATCGTCAATGACACATTAGAAACCATTTGGGATTTTTTTAAATGTTTTTATACAACTTGCTTTTTGTTTGGATCAGGGATGTGATTACTTAACATCTTTCATAGTGCATATGTCTAAAATCCTACAATTTCTCTCCAGGTTCTCTCCCACTCTTATGGGGGTCCCCTAACAAAATGCACATTCCTTGTACCTTTTCTGTTTAGAAAATATCTAGGGGGAATTAAGACAATTCAGCTGTTCTCAGTGTATTTCCCCAAACCCTTTCTAAATATTACTGTATGTATAGATTATCATATTGTTAGTATGCTCATGTTATTACAACATTTCTGCTTGTTGTTCTTGACAAGATTAGATAGATAGATAGATAGATAGATAGATAGAAAGATAGATAGATAGATAGATAGATAGATAGATAGATACATAGATAGATAATGTAGGTAGATCAGCATTGGGTAGCACTGGGTAATGATTTTATATTCCAATAAAAGTGGTATGCACCATACTATTTTTGTTTGTCATAATGCAAACAGCCAAGGTTATTATGAGCTTTTAGACATCGTAGAGCAGTGTGAAGTTATGACTCACAGACTGAATAAGCTTTGCTTTCCATTTCCTTATTCATACATTCCAGCCAGTTTATGATTATAAAACCATTATTTAAATAACAAACAGAAACATTACTAAGTCAGAAAGGTACCTTAGTAACTGGTGTGCAGAATCAAGAAACAAGTATCTGCCTTGTATAAATGGACTTTTGCTACAAAAATATTGACATTTCTGAGTAGTAGTTCAAGAACAGAAAAAGTGTATAATAACCATTTTATCTGTTTATCTCACAGAATATTCATACAATTTAAGCACACTCTAGCTTGCTACAATGTATTGTCACAGACAGACATTCATTTTTCCCATTTAGATTATTTTTTTTTTACATATAGTTCTCTCTCTTATAAAATTCTCTTAAATGTAGCTGTTACAACAACTGAGATGATCCAAACCGTTAATTTACTTTAAAGAATGGCTAAAGTTATCACCATTTTAGGTAAACATCTCTGGGCTGAATCATAAATATATTAATTTAAGGTAACTAGTAATTTGGAGATATAATTAATCTTATGAGTATTTAAAAACAGACTGCAAAATGATATGATTAATCATTTGTTCTTTGGTTGTTCAGTCATGTCTGACTCTGTGACCCTATGGATCTTAGCTCAATGATTAATCATATGAGCATTTAAACACAGGCTACAAAATGAGATGCAAATATTTGTGCTTAGTTTTCTAGTTAAAAATCAAGGAAAGTTGTTGCTGGAGACTCATCACTACCAAAACAGAATAACAAAACAGAGGTATGAGGTAGAGCAATACCCAGGTACGATTTTCAATGTGTATGATGTACACAAGTATTTTGAGGTTGCTAAAAGATCTGGGGCCCTATTAAATTATCCCTCGTAGTTCTCTCGGTGCTCGCAAAGGCTGTTTTTCTGCTGTTTGCGAGTACCGAATCTCTTGCAGCCTGCTTTGCGATATGACTGCTAAAAAATGACCGAGAATAGGCTCTGAGAGAGCTACGTAGCCTTAAATCTACGCATGATTCTTGCATATCGTAAGTATCCCTACTTGGACAAAAAGTGCACGCAAGGGATCCTAAAGCCTCTACGTGCTGCCTTGGAACATCCCGAGACAGCAGTGTGAGGCTCCCCCCTGCACCCTATACACATCCCCATGCTGCAGGGGTCTCTATCGGGACTCCTGCAGCACCCCCACATTAACCCCTTGCAGCAGGGGTTCCCGATCGGCACCGATCAGGCCCCCGCTGCATTTAAACCTTTTAAATTCCCCGCCGCGGCTCCTTAAAGGGGCCGCGGCACACTATTACCCAATCCCGGTTGCGGCACCTAAAATTAACCCCTTTCTATGCTGGGGGTCCCCATCGGGACCCCCGAAGTGTCCCCACATAAACCCATTGCAGGGGGGGGGCCCGATCTGCATAGATCAGGCCCCCCGCTGCATTTAAAACTTTTAAATTCCCCGCCGCGGCTCCTTAAAGGGGCCGCAGCACACTATTATCCAATCCCGGCCGCAGCACCTAAAATTAACCCCCCTCTATGCTGGGGGTCCCCATCGGGACCCCCGAAGTGTCCCCATATAAACCCGCTGCAGCGGGGGTCCCCGATCGGCACCGATCGTGACCCTGCTGCAATTCAATTTTAAATTTCCCGCCTCGCGGGTCCTTAAAGGACCGTAAAGGTCCTGAAAGGACTCGCACTAAAAATATTAACCCCAGGCAACTATAATTACCCCATTAACTCATGGTGGTCAATCCAGACCACCATAAGGCCTGAATTAACCCTTTAACTCATGGTGGTCAATCCAGACCACCATAAGGCCTTAATTAACCCATTAACTCATGGTGGTCAATCCAGACAACCATAAGGCCTGAATTAACCCATTAACTCATGGTGGTCAATACAGACCACAATAAGGCTCCATTTAACCCATTAACTCATGGTGGTCAATACAGACCACCATATAGCCTTAATTAACCCATTAACTCATGGTGGTCAATACAGACCACCATAAGGCTCTATTTAACCCATTAACTCATGGTGGTCAATACAGACCACCATAAGACCTGAATTAACCCATTAACTCATGGTGGTCAATACAGACCACCATAAGGCTCTATTTAACCCATTAACTCATGGTGGTCAATACAGACCACCATAAGACCTGAATTAACCCATTAACTCATGGTGGTCAATACAGACCACCATAAGGCTCTATTTAACCCATTAACTCATGGTGGTCAATACAGACCACCATAAGGCCTTAATTAACCCATTAACTCATGGTGGTCAATACAGACCACCATAAGGCTCTATTTAACCCATTAACTCATGGTGGTCAATACAGACCACCATAAGGCTCTATTTAACCCATTAACTCATGGTGGCCAATACAGACCACCATAAGACCTGAATTAACCCATTAACTCATGGTGGTCAATACAGACCACCATAAGGCTCTATTTAACCCCTTAACTCATGGTGGTCAATACAGACCACCATAAGGCCTTAATTAACCCATTAACGCATGGTGGTCAATCCAGACAACCATAAGGCCTGAATTAACCCATTAACTCATGGTGGTCAATACAGACCACCATAAGGCTCCATTTAACCCATTAACTCATGGTGGTCAATACAGACCACCATATAGCCTTAATTAACCCATTAACTCATGGTGGTCAATACAGACCACCATAAGGCTCTATTTAACCCATTAACTCATGGTGGTCAATACAGACCACCATAAGACCTGAATTAACCCATTAACTCATGGTGGTCAATACAGACCACCATAAGGCCTTAATTAACCCATTAACTCATGGTGGTCAATACAGACCACCATAAGGCTCTATTTAACCCATTAACTCATGGTGGTCAATACAGACCACCATAAGGCTCTATTTAACCCATTAACTCATGGTGGTCAATACAGACCACCATAAGACCTGAATTAACCCATTAACTCATGGTGGTCAATACAGACCACCATAAGGCTCTATTTAACCCATTAACTCATGGTGGTCAATACAGACCACCATAAGGCCTTAATTAACCCATTAACTCATGGTGGTCAATACAGACCACCATAAGGCTCTATTTAACCCATTAACTCATGGTGGTCAATACAGACCACCATAAGGCCTGAATTAATCCATTAACTCATGGTGGTCAATACAGACCACCATAAGGCTCTATTTAACCCATTAACTCATGGTGGTCAATACAGATCACCATAAGGCCTTAATTAACCCATTAACTCATGGTGGTCAATACAGACCACCATAAGGCTCTATTTAACCCATTAACTCATGGTGGTCAATACAGACCACCATAAGGCTCTATTTAACCCCATCAGTCCCATAAGGTTATATTATTACCATTATCTGCCTGTTACAACCCAACATTAACCACATAAGTGCCATGACGGTCCTCAAGGACCATCATGACACTAACTACAAACACTACACTATAACCCCCAATAAACCATTTAATCTAAACTAACCCCCCTCTACACTAATCTATTATCACTTACACTACCTACCTACACTACCTACCCCCTAATAAACCTCCCCAACACTCTAATTACAAAAAATAAAAAAACCTACCTTACAGAACACAAAAAAAACTACCTTACAGAAAACCAAAAAACCTACCTTACAGAAAACAAAAAAACCTACCTTACAGAAAACAAAAAAAAACCTACAGTACAGAAAACAAAAAAATACATTACAACCCCACTCCCCACTACAGAAAATAAAAAAATTACACACCTGAAAAGGAAAGACAGATAAACACAATACAATACATACATATAATACAATAAAATAAAAAAATTAAGAGCACTTACCTTTAAGATGTTGCTACAGATCACTAACCTAGGGGTAAAACAAAAAAAAATAATTAGTACAAAACATTAACATGAAATAAATAAACATTATATACATTCTAAATAAAATACTCACCTTTCCATCATGTCCCGTCATTGTTTAGCTCTTCCGGCGCGGCCCTGTTAAAAAAACACAATGCATTAATACATTAATACAATATATAAACAATAAATAAAATAAACATATAAACATCTGAATATACATTTAACTTACCTCCCCGCGATGTCCCCGGCCTTCTCTTCTTCAGCCCCGGCTGGGCCGCGGAACCATCCGCGCTCTAAAAAAAAAAAAAAAACTAACGGAGGTCTGCACTTGCAGAAATTGGCATTGGCGGCTTGTGATTGGGGAGGTTTATTAGGGGGTAGGTAGTGTAAGTGTTAATAGATTAGTGTAGAGGGGGGTTAGTTTAGATTAAATGGTTTATTAGGGGTTATAGTGTAGTGTTTGTAGTTAGTGTCATGATGGTCCTTGAGGACCGTCATGGCACTTATGTGGTTAATGTTGGGTTGTAACAGGCCCATAATGGTAATAATATACCCTTATGGGACTGATGGGGTTAAATAGAGCCTTATGGTGGTCTGTATTGACCACCATGAGTTAATGGGTTAATTCAGGCCTTATGGTGGTCTGTATTGACCACCATGAGTTAATGGGTTAAATAGAGCCTTATGGTGGTCTGTATTGACCACCATGAGTTAATGGGGTAATTAAGGCCTTATGATGGTCTGTATTGACCACCATGAGTTAATGGGTTAATTCAGGCCTTATGGTGGTCTGTATTGACCACCATGAGTTAATGGGTTAAATAGAGCCTTATGGTGGTCTGTATTGACCACCATGAGTTAATGGGTTAAATAGAGCCTTATGGTGGTCTGTATTGACCACCATGAGTTAATGGGTTAAATAGAGCCTTATGGTGGTCTGTATTGACCACCATGAGTTAATGGGGTAATTAAGGCCTTATGGTGGTCTGTATTGACCACCATGAGTTAATGGGTTAATTAAGGCCTTATGGTGGTCTGTATTGACCACCATGAGTTAATGGGTTAAATAGAGCCTTATGGTGGTCTGTATTGACCACCATGAGTTAATGGGTTAAATAGAGCCTTATGGTGGTCTGTATTGACCACCATGAGTTAATGGGTTAAATAGAGCCTTATGGTTGTCTGTATTGACCACCATGAGTTAATGGGGTAATTAAGGCCTTATGGTGGTCTGTATTGACCACCATGAGTTAATGGGTTAAATAAAGCCTTATGGTGGTCTTTATTGACCACCATGAGTTAATGGGGTAATTAAGGCCTTATGGTTGTCTGGATTGACCACCATGAGTTAATGGGTTAAATAAAGCCTTATGGTGGTCTTTATTGACCACCATGAGTTAATGGGGTAATTAAGGCCTTATGGTTGTCTGGATTGACCACCATGAGTTAATGGGTTAATTCAGGCCTTATGGTGGTCTGTATTGACCACCATGAGTTAATGGGTTAAATAGAGCCTTATGGTGGTCTGTATTGACCACCATGAGTTAATGGGTTAAATAGAGCCTTATGGTGGTCTGTATTGACCACCATGAGTTAATGGGTTAAATAGAGCCTTATGGTGGTCTGTATTGACCACCATGAGTTAATGGGGTAATTAAGGCCTTATGGTGGTCTGTATTGACCACCATGAGTTAATGGGTTAATTAAGGCCTTATGGTGGTCTGTATTGACCACCATGAGTTAATGGGTTAAATAGAGCCTTATGGTGGTCTGTATTGACCACCATGAGTTAATGGGGTAATTAAGGCCTTATGGTGGTCTGTATTGACCACCATGAGTTAATGGGTTAAATAAAGCCTTATGGTGGTCTTTATTGACCACCATGAGTTAATGGGGTAATTAAGGCCTTATGGTGGTCTGTATTGACCACCATGAGTTAATGGGGTAATTAAGGCCTTATGGTGGTCTGTATTGACCACCATGAGTTAATGGGTTAATTCAGACCTTATGGTGGTCTGTATTGACCACCATGAGTTAATGGGGTAATTATAGTTGCCTGGGGTTAATATTTTTAGTGCGAGTCCTTTTTTAATTTAAAATTGAATTGCAGCAGGGTCACGATCGGTGCCGATCGGGGACCCCCGCTGCAGGGGGTTTATATGGGGACACTTCGGGGGTCCCGATGGGGACCCCCAGCGTAGAGGGGGGTTAAATTTAGGTGCTGCGGCCGGGGTTGCGTAAGAGTGTGCCGCTGGCCCTTTAAGGAGCCGCGACGGGGAATTTAAAAGTTTTAAATGCAGTGGGGGGCCTGATCTATGCAGATCGGGGACCCCCCCTTGCAAGGGGTTAATGTGGGGACACTTCGGGGGTCCCGATGGGGACCCCCAGCATAGAGGGGGGTTCACTTTTTGGGCCGCGGCCAGGATTGGTAATTAGTGTGCCGCGGGCCCTTTAAGGAGCCGCGGCGGGGAATTTAAAAGTTTTAAATGCAGAGGGGCCTGATCGGTGCCGATCGGGGACCCCCGCTGCAAGGGGTTTATGTGTGGGGGCTGCGCGGGTTCCTATGGACCCCTGCAGCAAGGTTTTCATGTGAGGACACTTCGGGGGTCCTGACGGGGACCCCTGCATTGAGGGGGGGTTAATTTTAGGTGCCGGGGGGGTATTTGGAGTACCCCCCACGGCAGGGCTTAGGTGGAGGACTGCCGCGGAGGTCCCTTTTAGGACCCCCGCAGCAATTGATGAGGAGTGGGAGCCTGCGATATCATCTCGCAGACTGTCACTCCTCGTACATTTACGCAGTGTAGATACGTACGGCCCTGCTGCGTAGCTCATACGTTGCTCACAGCAGGGCTAATTTAATAGCATTGGAAGTTAGAGAAACTTTGCAGTACGTAGGGCTTAAGTAGAAGCCTCTTATTTACGAGGCTGGAATTTAATAGGGTCCCTGGATCTCAAGCTCATTGCAAGAGACAATACAATCATATATTTTTAATTCAAAGTCACATACACAATACAATTACAAAAACTCCTAGAATAGTCGTTGGTCTATGTTGCACAGTAGTACTGGAATCCTTTATATATCTGAGAGACACACTATAATACTGTATTTCCTGTTGGAGTCAGCAAAATCATCTAAAAATAGAGGAACAAGTGTACTAAAAAACACTGGTAAACTCAAATTAAAGCTATCTTTACAAGAAAGGCAGGTCCACATATTTCATCCACTCCTAACATTTCTTTATAGTAAGAATATTTATGTTCTCAGGCAATCATGAGGGTTAATGGAGAAAAAACAAGTTGGCATACGACTGGGATTGAGATCGGATAGAATTGTCATGAGAGTGTCACTGTCTTCCGTGTGGGGCTGCTTTAGGCTGAGATTACAAAAATAAAATAGTTATTATGTCTAGTTCATCGTTTTTTCAGTTTAACTTTAACATCTCTTGTCTCATTTTGTAAAGTTAGATAATGCAGTTTCTTTATAAAAAAAATACTTAAGAAAAAAAAAAAAACAATAGTTCCTAAACACAAACAATAGTTCCTAAAATTAATAAACTTAAGTGGTTTATATGTTTATAATTTGTACACCATAACAACATGGAATACATTGTATTAAGTTGTCATTTTAATACTAGTAAAATATTCTGATAAACATCTTTTATCCTTGCTCATTTTTAAGCTTCCCTTATAATCCTACAAAATCGAATTCCATTACCCCCCAATATCCTTACTCCACTGTAATACAAGAACCTACTAGAAATGAGGCTATCTTGGATTCAGTCATCATAAATAATCCTGAAATAATATCAAATTATGAAATTGGAATCAATGATCACAACACAGTCTCATTTGAGAGGGCCAACAAAAAGCAACCGTTAATGGTCTACGGGCAGCAGCAAAACATATAGGGCCTCATTCAATTGTGATTTGGCCAATTTAATAGGGCTCTAAATAAGCACATAGCAAATTTTTTTCAAATAACTTTTAGTTTTGGATAGATGTTTACTAACTAAAAACTTTTTTTAAATATATGTTATGTGCTTATTTAGAGCCCTATTCAATTGGCCAAATTGCAATTGAATGAGGGCCACAGACTGGGTCAAAGAACTAAAAGGTACAAATACTGAAAATAAATTGACAATATTTAAATCCTTTCTAAATATAGATACTTATCAGCATATACAGTGTGGAAATAAAAGTAAAAGGAGTAAATCACATCCCATGTGGCTTAACAATGATTTAAAATCAAGATACTGAGCAAAAAATAGACTTTTAAATTATACAAAAAAGAAGGAACAGAGGCAGCTTTAGGTGAGTACAAGGAATTTAACAAGGCTTGCAAAAGAGTTATTAGACTGGCTAAAATACAAAAGTGAAAAGTTAATTGCAAAGGAGAACAACACCAACCTTAAAAATATGTTTAAATATATTAATGGGAAGAAGGCCAGGAGGGAAGCTATAGGAACATTAAAGTGTAAAACAGACAGAATGACTTCTCACTTGGGTACAATCTCTATAGCAGGGATGGATTGCCCCTTAATAACGAGGGAGCTGCTGTGCTAGGGGAAAGGATGGTAGAAAGGCTGAAGGAGCTTTTAAACTAATAGGTGGTGGGGGAGGAACTAGATAGAAGTAAAGGGGTAGTAAGTCTAGAGGGGGTAAGGAATTAATTAACTAGTCATGTGAGGTGGGGAAGGGGGGGTAGTATAGTCATTAGGGAGGTATTGCAAAGTAACTCAAGTATAGTGGCAGGCACTTCAGAACTACAGACTCATAACATAAGATGTATGCTTGCTAATGCCAGAAGCTTTCCAGGAAAAATAGGAGAGTTTGAATTATTAGCAGTACATGAGAAATGTCATTTAATAGGCATTACTGAAACATGGTGGGATGACTCTCATGACCGAACTGTTAAGCTGGATGGTTATAACCTATTTAGGAAAGATAAGGGCAATTGTAAAAGGGGAGGAGGGATTTGTCTGTATGTTAAGCCTGAATTTAAGCCTATAGTCAGAGAAGATTTTTATTCTGGAACTAGCGGTAATGTTGAATGTTTGTGGGTAGAATTAAATAGCACCAAATTCTAAAAGAATATTGGTAGGAGTATGCTATAAACCCCCACATATAATTGAGAGTGAGGAAACGCAATTATTATTATAGAAGTTCTAATAATGAGAGATTTTAACTACCCTTAAATAAACTTGTTGAGTGAAAGGGAGCATGTTCTTGAGTACACTCAGGGATCAATATTTGGCCCAGGTTATACAAGTGCCTACTAGAAATTAAGCTATGTTGGATTTAGTCAACACAAATAATATTCATATGGTATCAAATGTTGAAATATGGCAACCTTTGGGAAACAGTGAGCACAACACAGTCTCATTTGAGATTGAATTAAAAAAACAAAACTGTAAGGGGCCAACAAAAACTCTGAATTTTAAAAGGGCAGATTTTAACTGTCTAAGGGCAGCAATAGAAAGTATAGACTGGGACAAAGAAGTGACAGGTAAAAATACTGAACATAAATGGACAACATTTAGATCCGTACTAAATATACATACACATTGGCATATACCATGTGGGAATAAAAGTAAAAGGAGTAAACTACATCCAATGTGGCTTAACAATGATTTAAAGATCAAGATACGGAGTAAAAACAGCCTTTTAAATTATACAAACAAGAGGGGACAGAGACTGCCTTACGTGAGTACAAGAAAATCAACAAGGCTTTAAAAAGGGCTATTAGAATGGAAAAAATAGAAAATGAAAAATGAGTTGCAAAGTAGTGTAAGACTAACCCTAAAATATTTTTTAAGTATATAAATGGGAAGAAGGCGAGGAAGGAAGCTATAGGAACATTACAATGTGACACAGGCCGTCTGATCATTAGTGACCAGGAAAAGGCAGGTGAGCTAAATAGGTTATTTTATCAGTATATACAAGGGAAGTACCAGTGGTTAGGACACCACAACATAAGGGGGCTACACTACCATCACTAAATAATTGGTTAACGTGGGAAGAAATCCAAAAGAGGTAGGAAAAAATGAATGTTAATAATGCTGCAGGTCCTGATGGAATACATCAATGGGTACTGATGGACCTGGGTTCTTTAATAGCCAAACCATTATATCTAATTTTTTAAGATTCACTCAACACAGGGTCTCTACCCGATGACTGGAGAAAAGCAGAGATGATAACTGTATTTAGGAAGGGAGCAAGAGCAAATCCAGGGAATTATAGACCTGTAACCCTCACTTCTGTAGTGGGAAAGCTTTTAAAAGGTTAATAAGGGATAATATACAATAATATTTATATTCAAACAGGATTATAAGTAGGAGCCAACATGGATTTATGAGGGATAGGTCATGTCAAACAAATCTAATTAGTTTCTATGAGGAGGTTAGTATGAACTTGGATCAAGGCAACTCAGTGAATTTAGTCTTTTTAGATTTTGCAAAGGCTTTTGATACAGTGCCACATGGGAAACTTTTGTGCAAACTAAGGGACACAGGAATTGCAGTTAAAATATGCACATGGATTGAGAGCTGGCTAAAAGACAGGAAGCAAAGAGTTGTTGTAAATGGAACATACTAAGATTTGACTTATGTGGGGTTCCTCAGGGCTCAGTATTAGGTCATCTCCTTTTTAACATATTTATTAACAAGTTAGAAATAGGACTGGAACGTATTGTCTCCATTTTTGCTGATGACACAAAGTTGTGCAAGGTAATTAAATCAGAAAATGATGTACTTTCCCTACAAAGGAATTTGCATAAATTAAAGAAATGTCTAATTAAATGGCTATCAGATAATGAAAGGGATTTGGGAGTGCTTTTGGACAACCACCTACGTAACAGTTCTCAATGCCAAGCAGCAGCTGCAAAGGCAAATAAACTATTAGCATGTATTAGCTGCAATCCCGTGCTTGGCTCAGGGTTAATTTACTGTTTCTAATTCAATAACCCCGAGCCACACTCGGGGTTACTGCAGGGGGCCCAGTGCTGCCAAAATTGCCTGGGCCCCCTCAGCACACCCTTCCTCCTCCTCCATCCTCCTTCCCCCGTTATTATTATCCTCCCCCTTGATCATCTTCCTCCTCCTCCTCCGATCATCCTCCTTCTTCCCCCTAACCTCCTCCTCACTTCCCCCTCTCAAGTCCCTATCCCCCCTCTCTCCTTACTTGTTATGAGCTCCCTGATCATCTATCCCCATACAGCATGTCTTCAGCAGTAAAGTGACCAGAATATGCTAATGACGTGATGCGCTTGTGTGGAACAAAATGGGGCTACACTACCATCACCAAATAATTGGTTAACACAAGAAGAAATTCAAAATAGTGTAAGATATGGCTTATACAGTGAACATTTTTAAACATATGTCTTTAATAAGTGTATCTCATAAAAATATGTAGTTGTATAGATCTTTATTTATAATATATAGATTGTGTTCATCTAACCCCCATCCCTGAGAAACCAGGTGTGGCTATCTATTCATACTGTAACAAAGGCTTATGCCTGAGGTTGTTTATGGGTAAACAAAAGAACAGTTAGGTGTGGTGGACGCTCTATCATATAGACAACATAATAACATGGTCTCTTGGCCTAGGGTGTTTATATGTAAACAAGGGGACATCTGTGTGAGATTCTCATCTATGGAATTTTTATGGAGTTTGGGGTAAGGTGAGATGATTTTAGTGAGATGTACAGTCACATATCAAGGGGGAGTGTCCAAGAAAGATATACAAAAAGCCCAGAGAGTTTAGTCAGTCTATGTCTGGAAGTCTGGAGGTCTGGAAGTCTAGTAGGAGTCTTGTAGGAGCCCAGTCTGAAAGTCTGGAAGTCCAGAGGAGGGCCCAGCTGAGTAGAAGCCATGCCGTGCTGTGACTTGAAGCCTAAAGATATGGACTCTGAAGATATTGCTGACCTGTGGTGTAGTATTTAATAATAATGTAGTTATTCATATAAGTATCTTTTTGTAAATATCGTTTTATCCCTACTGTCTATCTGTTTGTCTAAAACCCATTGTGTAACCGTATATTGATTTATGCAAAATATATCTTTTAATTATAAACTTATTCATATGTTCGTTTATTGATTTGTCCAAAATAACTTATTATTTGTAAAAATTATACATTAATTATTTAATTATCAGTTAATTTCTTACATATATGGCGAGCCTTAATCCAGGAGGACATTAATGTAATAATCAAGCATATTAATAACTATAATATTTTGCATAAATTAGTGTACTATTTTCCTATTGTGTGCTGTAGTTATAGAAAGTTGTAGAAACGTTTTTGTTTGTTACGTTTGGCTGTGGTAGATTCAGGATTCTAAAGCAGGTTTTGTTTACTCTTATATTTTTGCTTTTCTGCACTTTTAAAATTGTATAGTTTTGTTACCCTATAATGGAGGGCTTAATGAAAAAGATTGCTAATGTTGATAACTCTGATGCTATAATTAGAGCTATGGTAAATACTTCTGACCCCTGGTCAAATGCCCAGAATCTAGTAGAATTAGCTATTAATGAAAAGAAATTGTCTAAATCAAAAGGGAAAACAATTTTAATATTTGCTGCACATTGGATTGCAGAACAATATAAACATTTATGTGTGCAGAAACAAGCTTTAGAGACTAAAGTGTGTGAGCTAACTACTGCTTTAGAAAACCTTACAGTCACTGCCACTACAGCATCTGCTTTGGGTTTAGATAATCAGAAGACATTGCAAGAAAATGAGCTGCTACATAGTAAAAATAATGAACTTGTGGATAAATTGATAGATGCAGAAAGTGCAATAAGATGTTTAGTTTCTTGTAAAAAGGACACTGATTATAGTCAATGTTTAGCAAAATGTAAAGAGACAGAGGTCCAGAAAGTGGACTGCAAAGATTTTAAGAAAAGTAAAAATGATTGTTTCAAAATGGCGCCAGTTTCTACTGAGCTCAAGAGAGGAGCACATGGGCAGGTCATTTCTGAAACTACTGTGAATAGATCTCTTTCTATTAGTGAAATTCAGACTTTGAGCAAAACGCTTGATTGTATAGGTTTTCATGATGATCCTGTTGAAATCATGATAAGAATTGAAACGTTTTTAAAATTTAATTCAAATTTAACTGAGACTGATGCATTTGCTGTGATTATGGCTTCTTTAGATCAATCCTTAAAATCTAGTTTGCCTTCTGATGTTTTTGCAGAGCCTAGATCTAAAGAGCAATTGGTTAAAGAGATTTTAAATGTACTGGGTTTAAATGAATTGGATCATCATTCTGTGTTTGGTAACTGTACTCAGAAGATGGGAGAGTCTGTACAAGAATATAGTGATAGATTATTCATTTTGTATAAACTCACACTCCCTTCTGATACTGAGAATGATACTCAGAATGATCAAATTTATAAGAAGGCCTTACTAAAAAGATGTCTGCCTGAAATTATAAATATTGTTGGGTTGACAGTATCTGCCAACAATCACTTTTTAAAAATTCTACATTATCTAAAGAGAGCAGAGAGCTGTTTAAGAGAGATAAATAGAAATAAAGGCAGCATTTGTGTAGTTAAGACCACCCCACCCCAAACAAAGATGTTTAGCAATGCAAATCAAATCTCTTGTTTTGCTTGTGGAAAATTGGGACATTTTGCCAGGGACTGCAAAAATGTGTTACATCCCCTCCCTAATTCAAACAAAGGGCAGCATAATACAAGATGGACAAACAATAGCCATAGTCACAACAGGTGGGCAACAAATGGTAGAGGTAAAATAAATACAAATACTCCATTTGTTCCTTATCATGTACTGAAATCTCAAAATGAATTGCTCAAGGCTGAGAATTTTACACTAAAACAGGAAAGAGATGTGTTCAAGAAAAAATTAGAAGCTTTAAGATTAGAACTGATTCAGTTCTAATCTTAAAGCTTCTAATTTTTTCTCGCCATATATGTAAGAAATTAACTAATAATTAAATAATTAATGTATAATTTCTACAAATAATAAGTTCTTTTGGACAAATCAATAAACAAACATATGAATAAGTTTATAATTAAAAGATATATTTTGCATAAATCAATATACAGTTACACAATGGGTTTTAGACAAACAGATAGACAGTAGGGATAAAACGATATTTACAAAAAGATACTTATATGAATAACTACATTATTATTAAATACTACACCACAGGTTAGCAATATCTTCAGAGTCCATATCTTTAGGCTTCAAGTCACAGCACGGCATGGCTTCTACTCAGCTGGGCCCTCCTCTGGACTTCCAGACTTTCAGACTGGACTCCTACAAGACTCCTACTAGACTTCCAGACCTCCAGACTTCCAGACTTAGACTGACTAAACTCTCTGGGTATTTGTATATCTGTCTTGGACACTCCCCCTTGATATGTGACTGTACATCTCACTAAAATCATCTCACCTTACCCCAAACTCCATAAAAATTCCATAGATGAGAATCTCACACACACATGTCCCCTTGTTTACATATAAACACCCTGGGCCAAGAGACCTTGTTATTATGTTGTCTATATGATAGAGTATCCACCACACCCAACTGTTCTTTTGTTTACCCATAAACAACCCCAGGCATAAGCCTTTGTTACAGTATGAATGGACTAGAAAGTTTCTCAGGGATAAGATGGTAGTTGACTAACACAATCTATATATCATAAATAAAGATTTATACGACTACATATATTTTATAAGATACACTTATTAAAGACATATGTTTAAAAATAGTCACTGTATAAGCCATATCTTACAAGAGGTTGGAGAAAAGAAATGTTAATAAAGTCCCAAGTCCTAATGGAATACATCCAAGGGTACTGAGAGAACTGGGTTCTGTAATTGCCAAACCATTATATATATATTTTCAAGACTCAGTTGCCATAGGGTTGCTACCAGATGACTGGAGAAAAGCGGATGCGGTACCTACATTTAAGAAGGGAGCAAGGGCAAAGGGCACTTTAGATCTGTAAGCCTCACTTCTGTAGCGGGAAGCTTTTTGAAGGGTTAATAAGGCATACTATATAATACGTTGATTTGAACAAGATTATAAGTAGGAGCCAACAGACATTTATGAGAATAACATTTTTTAGTTTTTATGAGGATATAAGTAGGAACTTAGATCTAGGAAAATCCTTTTTGGATTTTGCAAACACTTTTGATACAGTGCCACATGGGAGACTATTGTACAAATTAAGGGATACAAGAATTACAGTAAATATCTAATCATATATTGAGAACTGGCAAAAAAACAGGAAGCAAAGGGTCATTGTAAATGGAACATACTCAGTTTAGAATAATGTGTTCCTTGGTTTTCAGTATATAGTCCTCTCATGTTTAACATATTAATTATTGACTTAGAAGTAGTACTGGAAAGTATTGTGGCCATTTTTTTCTATTTGCTGATGACACTAAATTGTGCACGTAATTAAATCAGAAAATTATGTACTTTCCCTCAAAAGGGATTTACATACATTTAAGAAATGGGCAACTAAATTTCAGATGAGGTTTAATAGAAATAAATGTAAAGTTACGCATCTGGGAAAGAAAAATAAGCATGATATTTGTAAAATTCACTGAGCAAATCTAGGTGTATCAGAGATAGAAAGGAATTATGGGAGTGGTTGTGGACAACCACCTACATAACAGTGCTCAATGCCAAGCATCATCTACAAAGGCAAGTAGAATATTAGCATGCATTAAGAAAGGTAGAGAATCGGGGAGGAGGATGTGGAAATTAGTTTCCCACCAGAGTAGGTGGCAGAAGGAAGGTCGAAATGACCACTTAGGTGTTTATGCCATGCCTCTTTATTCCCCATCCTTCTAATCTATTGAGCGAAGTACCGGAATAACTCCAGTAAAGCTAGCTGGATTCAGAAGACTAAGCTGCCTACGCTCCTGAGAGAGTCCACGTGAATAGTACAGACCTTGGGACTGTGGTGAGGACTCTCGTGTAGGGAGTGAGCAGTTCTGCCCCTTTGGTCAGAGGCAGTTAGCAGTGTGTGTTAGAGCTATGGACGAGCTGGCAGGCGGGGGGAGATGTGCCGTTGCTGAGAAATTGCTTATTAGATTGAGGAGCTTTCATTCGGTGGAGCAGACGAGGCAGCGTGTGAGTGCTGGTGTGTTACGGCTGGATAGACACTGCAACTGCGAAGAGACTGTCATACTGTAGTGAGGAGGTCTCATTTGGTGAGCAAATAGGGCAGTGTATGAGTGCCGATGTGCATACGCAGACAAACGCTGCAGCTGCAAGGGGACACTGAGTGCTTCAGGGAAAACTACATCTCCCAGGCAGGCTACAAGGAAGGTGGTGGAGTGGTCAGCCCTATTAGAGCTCAACCAACTTACTGTTTCCATTAAAAGTGTGAGTACTGAGCATCAACTCATTAACTGGAATTAAACATATTGAAATACTCCAATAAGGACACACGAACAAACATCATTACATTTGATAAAATTCTGGATATAACAAGAGCTATAAAGTACTGACCTGACTATAACACTTGCTGATAAAGGAGATTTTTCAAGCTCCCAGACCTATATAACAAGATATTACAGAAGGATTGGAGGAGAAATAGAAATCTCCAGTGCATATGGGAGAAGTTATAATCCAACTCAGAAATACAAGAGAAAATTAAAAGGTTCCTGTTCTTTAAATGATCCCACTGTACTATCTAGAGACTGTGACATTTTTGTATTCCTTTGTTGAATTAATCACAAGTCCATTTTTGAACTGGTGTCTTTCTGGTTAACAACTAGTAGACTTTAGACCTTTTAAATACATAAGGATAAAGAAGCAAAACTATTCAGGAAGTGCCTTTAAACCTCTAATAAGGAAGGATCACCTAACAGTGGCAGGTTGATCTTTTCATTGAACCAGGGAACATTGGAAATTTAAATACTGAACTAAGTCATTTGTTATCCCAGATTGGTTAAGAAATCTACCTTTTCCTAAAGTTAATTCACAAACCAAAAGATTACAAGGAATATTAATATGCCTATCAAAACTAAAACAAAGGATAAAAAAACATGAGGCACAAAACTCATCAGCCCTTTTTGGTCCCAAAAAACAGCTACAGCAGGAGATATCTCACATAGTGAGTCATATACAGATACAACTATTACAAAACTTTCTGATACTTCTATTCAATCTAGTTGTGAGAGAAGCTATTTTGCACAAGAAGAAAAAATAATAATCTATACAAAATTGAGAGCTTTAATGTCTGAGTTTCAATTGAAAATTACAGAAGATCTTTCAAAACAAATTTCTAACAACTCTCAGTCTATCTCTTATAAATCAGAAAATGGAAATTTTGGAAAACAAATGCGACAAACTAATATTGGACCATAACTCTTTACTAAAATATTCCTCTTCGTTGGAAAATAAGATAGAGGATTTAACTAAAAGAATTTACAATCAAGAAGATTGTTCCAGGAAGAAAAATCTATGATTGAGGGGCATTCAGGAAAACATTCTGGATAATAACTTGCAAGACTTTGTGAGAGAAATGTTCAAGTTGGTACCAGAATTAGTTGAGGAAGATCTCAAAATTGAAAATATCCATAGACTTACTCTGCCCAAAAATATAGACAGACTGGTCCCTAGAGAAGTAATTATTAGATTCCATTACCTGCCTTTTAAAGAGGCCATAGTAAGGGCAAGTCTGTCAGAAATGGCATTGGACCCCCCTTACAATAGTGTTGAGATCTTTCTGACATTTCAGCCTTCACTTTTTTTCAGTTATAACCCAGATATTGAGGCAAAGAGAGATCCGCTATAAATGGTCCTTCCCCTACGGAATCTCCATTTAAAGAGATCAAGCCTGGAAAAGAATTAGGACTGTAGAAGAGGGGACACGGATGTTACAAAAATGGAATATTAATCTAGAGGAGAAAAAAGATGGCAGTTCTAAACCAATTCTTTTGGTTAAAACCCCAGAATGGGAAGTTGTAAAATAGTTAACTATAACTTAGGCTCTAGATCTGGTTTTATATTATACTTAGATGTTAATAAACGTATAACATAAGTATTAAAAAGTTAGCAAATTAAAGTGACTAAGGAAGAGATCTTTGGATATAGCCTACAAATAAAAAACTAAGATTAAGATTCTTGGTTAGACAACTAGCTACCAAATAATACACATGAGGTACCACAAGATTGAGTTATATTATTGTTAGTAATTTACATGCATCAAAGAACACTGTTAAAAAGTAAATTGTTTTAAGTAAACATAATTGGAATACCAGAAGTCCTAGAAGACCTTAAATGTGTTTAAGTTTGATTTCATCTAAATAGTATTTGCACTTGGCACATATAGTCTTAAGGTTTTTACATATACATTAGTTGTCCTGGTGATAGAGACCTAGTAATAAGGATTTGATTTTGAATTAAGTATATGCAAAGTTTCTTTGGAAACTTCTCAGATAGAGTAGTTGATTTTAGTAAAAAATTCTTAAAACATAAATAATTGGTTCATGCACTTAGACAGATATGCTCACTTACATTTTGTATAAGGTAGCTAGATAGAGGTATGCGACACTAGACTGTCTATATACAAGTAATAAAATAAAATTGTGGGCTATGTCCATGTTTATATAGCTTTATGGATACTAATTGTGTTAGGAGATTGACATTCAAATGGTACTATAAAATATTATAATGTATATCTAGTATTGCCTAAAATGTTAATTTTGCTTAAAGGTATAGAAATCAATGTTTCAGTATTATTTGAAAACTGTTTTCCCTGGTAGCAATAGAGTTTAGATCCTTTGCAATTTCCAATGGTAATAATGGGTTAATATTAACTGTACTGATTAAGACTAAAGGGATGGTGTCCCGACCAAGAAGATATAGATCTTCCTCGAATTTGTAAACATTGCACTATTGCCCTTTATCTGTTATTGTGCTTTTTTTTTTTTTTCCTTTTGTTTTTTCTTTTTTACTGTTTCACTTTTTTTTTTTTTTTTTTTTTTCTATTATATGCATGGAGGTAGTTTTTGCCGCCTATGGATATTTTTAAATTAAGTGTGTATATATTTTTTTCTATTTATGCTTTAAAATTACTTAGAAACAAATTGGCAAAAAAAGGTACTAAGACAAGGAGTCATTATGACTGGTTACTTGGTAAGGTTCTGGTTCTGTGCAAAATATGTCTACCCCAATAAATGGGATTGAGAATTATCTCCCATAACGTAAATGGTTTAAACTCCCCAATAAAAAGGAAAATTGCATTTATGGATAATATGAAACTTGGTGTAGACATATTATATCTCCAAGAGACTCATTTGAAGAAAGGGTCAATCCACTCACTATACGAATAATAAAAACTTCCCAGTAATGGTAGACTCCAAATATAGTAGCAAATCAAGAGCAGTTACAATCTTTTTTGTTAAAAATTTGAATATTAGAGAACAATATTGCAATATTGACCAGTTAGGAATAGGAAGGTATATCATCTGGCAGGGATGTATCAATGATAAACTGATGACCCTTGTTAATTTGTATTCGCCAAACACCAGTTGACCTTTTAAAAAAAAGTATTGCCAAAAGTTAATAAGGTTAAGAGAGGCCTACTTCTCGTGTGTGGTGATTACAATTTGACTATGGATCCAACCACGGATAGAAAGTCTTTTCATCCCTCAAACTCTGACTCAAATAATGTGAGAATGTCTAATTGTTTTGCTGACGATGTCACTAAAGCTAACTTGTTAGATTCATGGAGAGCTCTGCACCCCCAGGATAAGGAATTTACTTTTTATTCCAGTAGATTCAACTGTTATTCCATAATTGAATATGTAATGTCCGATATACATACTTTAAGATCAATTGATGAACTAGAGATTCATATTACTCCATGGTCAGATCATTCTTTACACTATATTTTGTTGAAAGATCTTACAAAAATTTATAAAAAGAAAAAATGCTGGACAATTGATTCTTACTTATTCAAAGATCAGGAATTGGTACTTTTTTTTATTAAAGACATAGAACAATTTTTTTAATATTAATAGAGATTCTGTAACTTCGAAGGCTATCCTGTGGCGTTCATTTAAGGCATATATATTTAAGGGGCCTACTAATTTCTTATTCCGCCAGAGTTAAAAGAAAAATGGGGACACCTCTTAGACAGATTTACATAGATTTGAAAAAAGAGCACTTGATAAATAGACAACAGCCCAATAACATCAAGAGTAAAAACACAGTAAAATAATTAAATAAACAAATTAATACAATTTTACAAACTTGCGCTGACAGAATGTTATGGATATACCAACAAATGCGGGCAATCAACTTCTAGCTAGCAGGCTGTGGAGGCAACATCTGCAAAGCAAAGTATTAAGAATTCAAGGCCCAGATGGAAAGCTCGTGTCACACCCAGATGAAATAGCACGGATCTTTATGAGATACTAAAAAGAATTATATAATTAGAAGATGATCCAAATTTTCATAGTCCAGATCGAAACAAATTAAATTAAATTTATTTTTGGATAGAATGCATTTCCCAAAAATCTCAGAGACAGACCAATTGTTTCTGAATGGGGCAATAATGGCAGAGGAGATGGAGGCGACAAATAAAAATGTTAAAAAAAACAAGGCTCCGGGTGTCGATGGTTATGACCAAATTTATTATGATTTATTTTTACCTACGTTTAAGGAAAATCTATGTAATCTCTTTAATGAGATAAAAGACACCGGAGACATTTTACCAGAATTTCTAGAAACAAAAATTATAAACATACCAAAACAGGGGAAAAAAACAGAGCTTTGTGGGAATTATCAGCCAATCTCCCCGGTAAATTTAGACATTAAGCTATATTCTAAGATTCTAGCAAACAGATTAAAAAAAGCTAATCCCCAAGCTGATTCATATCGACCAAACAGGATTTGTAGGCGGACGTAAAACTTCAGATAACACGAGACGCCTGATTGACACCTTGGTCTATATTAGGAAGAAGGGGATTCCTAGTCTTATCCTGTCAATAGATGCTGAGAAAGCCTTTGACAGGGTCAGCTGGGATTTCCTAATGGATACTCTCCAGAGATATGGAATGGGTGAATTCGCCTCAAAATCTATAAAGGCCTTATATTCACACCCTTCGGCCTATACAGCTAGTACAGATACAGACTCAGAAAAGTTTACAATCAGCAATGGCTCCTGACGAGGATGTCCTCTATCTCCTCTGCTGTTTATTTTATTCTTAGAACCATTGGCTATATTATTACGGGCCTCTGTAGATGTTAAAGGAATATCAATAGTCAATATCAAGTCATTTACTGATGATATAGTTATAACCTTGAGTGACCAGAGAAATCATGTATGTATGTAAATGATATAATGTTGCAGTATAGTAGTGTCTCTTACTTTAAGGTTAACCTTATGAAACCAGATACCCTAATGTGGGAAATTGGATCTGATTTACTAGAGAAATGGAAGCATTATATCCTTATAACTGGAAATCTAGAAGTATAGTGCATTTGGGTATTAGGTTTAGATATCAACTTGGTAATCTTTTAAAAGAAAACCTTTTTGAGACAATGAAAAAGATCAGACCATTACTATATGATTGGAGCCAACTGAATGTATCTCTGTCAGAGAGAATTTCAGCTGTAAATATGTCTATCATCCCCAAAGTAACCTATTTATTCAGATGTATCCCAAGTAAAATTAATAAGACATTTCTACATATTATACAGAAAGATCTGGATACGTTTTTACTCAATCCCGCCAGATGGTGTACACAAATTGATAAACCAAGATGATTATATATAGAGGAGCTGCTGACTGGCAAAAACCCTTTGGCCTTATTATTGTGGCTACCCAGTTACGACCTATAAATATTTGAAAATTTGCCCTCAATAATTAGATCAGTTATAAAATTTTGGTACAAAAATATATTAAATGAATTTGGCTGCTCCTATTTAAATACTTTCTTCAAAGGCATATTTTCCCTTTACCCAATTATTAAAAAATCCGGGGTTTAAATTTTTTTCCGATCAATATGATAAAGGATATTTAATAGACTGGAATAAAACTCAGTCGGTTTTAGATATTACTAAAATCCATTGGTTACATCTCAGCTCTCTAAAAAACAGCATAGAACTTATAGGGTACAGAGCTACTGGTATGGCCAGTGTACGAAATTGGAAGTTCTAACTATAAAAGGGGATATGAACCATATTATATCAAAATGTAATTTAATTAAATTAGAGGCTCTCCCCTTTGAGAAGACTACAGGAATTAAACATTAAGAAAGGGATATCAATATTATATTTGAGCCAATAAAATGGCTAAATTAGTTAAGAATGGTTAAAAAAGCAGCAATAAACACTATGGCCCTCATTCAAATGCGATTTGACTAATTGAATAGGGCTCTAAATAAGCACATAGCATATTTTTTTCAAAGAAGTTTTTAGTTAGTGAAAACCTTGCTTTTGGATAGATGCATACTTACTAAAAACTAATTAAAAAATATATGTTATGGGCTTATTTAGAGCCCCATTCAATTGGCCAAATTGCAATTGAATGAGGGCCTATATATATTGAAATATTATTCAAATTCCTACATAGGTGGTATTATGTCCCAGTTTCCCTGAATAGATTCTATCCCCTTACCGACAACTTATGTTGGAAGAAGTGTGGGTATATTGGTACAGTATACCATACTTGGTCGGAATGCCCACATATGAGAAAATATTGGAGCAAGATTTGCACTGAATTATCAAAAGAAGCGGGAGAATTGATTTTATGCATGCCCCAAATGGTTCCCTTACATATTAATTTGGATACCCTTGGATCCAAATTACATAAAAAAAAATAGATTCCTTAAATTGGAAACTATGGGACTGATATTTACATAGGCCCTCATTCTATTATCGGCCATAGGAGATGCGGGGCCGCAAGGACCGGCCGCAAGCTATTCGGCTATTCTATTCCCTTCCGGCCGGGAATTCCGGCAGGCTTGCGGCCAGCGCCTTGCTATCCCTTGCAGCCACTCACGCCGGAGGAAAGCCTTTGATCTTAAACGGCCGCAAGAGTTTCGGCCGCAAGAAAGCCCCGGTTGCTATTCAATTGCTCCGGGAAACCTCTCTGCAGGGCTAAAACCGAGCCGCAGCTTACTTGCAGAAACATGGTCCCGCAGGCACACAATTAAGCACATTTTAAAGCCATAATAAAGCCATCCTGCACTCTTATGAGACTATAAAGTGATTGTAGGTGTTAGCATTAATAGCACAACATTCCCCTACACTCAAATCCGTAAATATATATATTTTTAATTTATGTCACATATCCATGTAAAAAGTCCAGAGGGCTTGGAGCACCTCAGACCCGCCCACGCTGCGGCCGGAAAATAAACAGTTAATGTAATCTCGGATTTGGGCTGATGTGCAAGCTTGAGAGGGGGTTGCTATTAATCCTCATGTCCCCCATTATGATCCCTAGCATTTACAGAGCTTTACTGTGCCGTCTTGAATTTATTTTTGCATTTAAAGATTTCTGAGCTTACGGCCGGTTGCAAGATATACGGCCGGCCGTAAGGGGAGATCCTTGCGGGCCGTATAATTGAATTGCAAGATAACGGAACCCCCGCAAGAATTCGCAGCCTTGAGGCCGTTTTACGGACAATAATAGAATGAGGCCCTTAGTGTGGTGGAGGAGGAATCATAACTCCAGAAAAATAATCTCTCCTTGTCATTTAACTAAGAAATTGAACTGTAATCTAATACCATATCATTTTCTTCAGATTGAAATACAGCCCAAATAGTTTTTTTGTCTTTCTTCTTCCTTCCTTCCTTTTTTTTTGTTTGTTTTCTTTTGTGTGTGTACAAAAGATGATGATGTCAAATTATATGTATATGTGTATAGAAATTATATGTATATCTGCCACTATACAAAATAGACAATTTACAGAAATATAGGAAATTTTAAAATTTGAATTTTCCAAAGTGTATTATGAATTTGAATAGCGCACTCTCCAACTCTTTTTAGCAATATATTTCCCTCGGTCATATCTGCATCTAGAAAAAAGTGATAGTGTGGATAATAGACCTATGACCTCAGTGGGTCCTCCTACATGGAAGGCTCACTAGTTTAAGCCCCAATACCTGCTAGACAATATATTACCAGATAGGAGGAAAAATAGGTGGTGTGTATATCAAAGGACCACTAATACCACGACTGATTGACCATTGTGAGAAAGATGGAAGTTTTCTGCTTTTCCACAGATTAAAATATAGAGAGTATTGTAGCCCTTAGTATAATTAAAAAGCTATGGGCTATCAAAAATATAAAAATAAAAACTCCACAGAATGGTCAATCACTTTTTTCTAGATGCAGATATGATTGAGGGAAATATATTGCTAAAAAGAGTTGGAGAGTGATTGCATATTATTCCCTCATGATAATCTACTATTAAACTGTTTTTTAACAGCTTTGCTATTCAAATTTATTACACACTTTGGAAAAAAATGTAATATTCCCTATATTCCTGTAAATTGTCTCTTTGGCATATTGCCAATATCTTTCCCCATCCCCTCATGTTTTCACCGGGGCCCCCCATTCACTAACTCAACACTACACCTATTTGTGGTCACTCCTTAAAAAAACTGTTTCAATTGGAAATAAACTGATATCCATGGAGTGTTATGGGAATATAAATTACAAAAAATGATTAATGTATGCATGCATGTGGGTAGATATGGGGAGATATTATGTCATAGGGATACACATAGATAGGATTTGAATTTGTCTATGGCAACAGACAGTTGTAAATACAATGCATGGATGAGTTTAAAGGACCACAGTACACAGTAATGCATTTAAAGTAAAGCTTACATTTGTTTGTTAAAAACAGTATGAAGTTTAAAATAAATAAAACTTAAGCAATATAGCTCTGTTGTAACGCCATTACAGCTGCCCCATAAGTCCGCCCAGGGACAGTGTTTGAGCCATTGTAGCCCCACCCATGCTCGGTCTGAAGATTAGTTTCAAGGCACAGCTGATCACCATCCCCCCCCCGCCCCTCCTAGGTAGGTGGGAAATAAGCAGGTCTCCTTGAGGTAAAATGGACACATTGAAATTTAAGAATAACTATAAACTTTTACTTATTTTCAATAGTCTATATCCAACAAACAAAATTATGAGTTTTACTTCTAACTGCATTACAGTGGTCCTTTAGGAAACTTGGTGAAATATCTGCTGTATTTGTGCATTATAATAACTGGTATTTTAAATGCATGGTAAGTGGTGCCTAAACAATTACATCCTTGCTCAAGTACTATAAGAAATAAGAGCAAGATGGCTAAAGATTCAAATACACCACAGACACCTGACACTTCAGAGTACACTTGTAAATATATTCCATGTCTATCCATTACAAACAGGAATAGATCACTAGGTTTGGTTTTGAACAATAGAGAAATTATATTTTATTGTATTGTCTTGGGCAGATTTTGAATAAAGCAGCCTCTCTGGCTAAAATAATTGAGTAAGGTGGACTAGTGTCAAAGTTAAATGTTAATAAAACATATATTTCTGTAGCCTATAGATATAACAACAATAAATATTTTACAATATGGTGTGATTATTTTTAACTTTACATAAAGATCTATTAACATTATTTTCCGAATTTACGTAAGGGTACTTATTAACTTAATATTTCTGCTGTAAATATTAGAAAAACCCTGTGTAAACTATATGAGCCTGATTCAACTGCAAGCCCGCAACTGGTGTGATGTAGGCCATATGTCTGCGGGTATGTTTTGCGGGCTCCCTTTCGTCGACGATTCTGGAGCTATTCAATTGGTCAAGCGCGCAAGTTACTGACCCAAACCCGACTCTGTAAACCATGCACTGGTTTATAGCAGTTCAGGGTGGGAACATGATCAATTAAGCAAGCCCGTCACTTCCCATTTCGATTAGAAAATGAGACCGTCATTAGTACGGCACTAAAACATGGAGGTTACATATCAATGGATTAGCTTTGGGGGTCCAATATGCAATCAGACTCGTAAAACAGCAAAATACCGAATTATGAAAATCAATGCCAATAGTGTCCATGTGGGTGGCCTGATATGTATTAACTCATTGATACCAATGAGATCAATTTAACCCCAAAATGAGACATGAAAATAAATCCTATATAATGGCGATTTGCGAACTTGAGACTGTTGTGCATTTAATTCTGTCTGTCATCACTTTCCCCGTTATTTACAGTGCAGTATTGTTTTTTTATTTGTATTTATAGTGCTACAGATAGGCGTTTTACCCCATTGCGAGTCCTCTCTAGCACTCATAGGATTTTCTCCTTCATTTGCCATTTACGGGTGTGAAAACATTTGCGAGCTTTGGGAATTGGAGCAACTGAATATCGTTTTGGGATTTTAGCCATTGTAACTCTTGCGGAAGTGAAAGATCAAATGATTCAGGAGGCTGTAAATTATGTGTTTAACCAGTGCAAAGTTTTCAAGGCCGTAACTCGTTACCATTTGGAGCCCACACAAAGACACCAATTGAATAGCAAATGAACTTGCAACCTCAGTTACGGGCTCCAGTAGCATGCAAAAGCTCAATTGAATCGGGCTCTATGTCTAGAGAATAATCATTAGTTGGGTAAATGTGATCTCTTCTTCTCCATGAGCTCATAAACAAACTCTTAGCCTTTTGAGACATAATCTAAATGTGGAATCCTGGGTTTTAATTTTAAATTCAGTGTTACCAACCAATGAAACAAGGGGCAAAGGAAGGGAAGTCATGGGAAAGAAGGGAGGTATACAGATCACAAAGTAAGATGGACAATATAGTTTATGGCACAAACAGCTTGCCACTGTTGTGGTCAACCAGGTTACTGGAAAATATAAACACTAGATGGCCTGATCACCCACTGCACTGCTCATCTCCTCAAACCACTTTTTCTTCACAAGCCTCCTTTCCACAGTAAGACAGAACAATTATTGTTACAGATTGGAAATGCAGCTAAGCATGGGCAAGTTCTAATAATGGGAGATTTTAATTACCCTGAAATAAACTGGGTAAATGAGACCAGCAGTTCAGCTAAGGGGAGCAGGTTCTTGAGTACACTCAGGGATCATTATCTGGCCTAGGTTATACAAGAGCCTACTAGAAATGAAGCTATCTTAGATTTAGTCATCACAAATAATATTTATATAGTATCAAATGTTGAAATAGGGCAACCTTTGGGAAACAGTGATTACAACACAGTCTCATTTGAGATTGAATTTAAAAAAACTAAAATTTAAGGGGCCAACAAAAACTCTTAATTTTAAAAGGCCAGATTTTAACGTTCTAAGGTCAGCATTACATTTTATAGACTGGGACAAAGAACAGGTAAAAATACTGAACATAAATGGACAACACTTAAATCCTTACTAAATATACATACTTATCATCATATACCAAGTGGGAATAAAAGTAAAAGGAGTAAATCACATCCAATGTGGCTTAACAATGATTTAAAAAGATCCAGATATGGAGTAAAAAACAGGCATTTAAATTATACAAACAAGAGGGGACAGAGACTGCTTTACGGTAGTACAAGGAAATCAACAAGGCTTGCAAAATGAAAAATGAATTGCAAAAGAGAGTAAGACTAACCCTAAAATATTTTTTTATATATTAATGGGAAGAAGGCGAGTAAAGAAGCTATAGGAATATTACAATGTGACACAGGCCGTCTGAAAATTAGTGACCAGGAAGAGACAGATGAGCTAAATAGGTTATTTTCTTCGGCATACACAAGGGAGGTACCAGTGTATGGGACACTGCAACATAATGTGGCTACAATACCTTTGCTGAATAATTGGGTAACGCAGGAAGTAATCCAAAAGAGGTTGGAAAAAATAAATGTTAATAAAGCCCCAGGTCCTGATGGAATACATCCAAGGGCACTGAGGGAACTGGGTTCTGTAATAGCCAAACCATTATATTTAATTTTTCAAGATTCACACAACACAGGGTCTCTACCAGATGACTGGAGAAAAGCAGTTGTAATACCTATATTTAAAAAGGGAGCAAGAGCAAATCCAGGGAATTATAAATCAGTGAGCCTCACTTCTGTAGCTTTTAGAAGGGTTAATAAGGGATAATATACAAAAATATGTCTATTTGAAAAGGATTATAAGCAGGAGTCAACATGGATTTATGAGGGATATGTCAAACAAATCTAATTAGCTTCTATGAGGAGGTTAGTAGGAACCTGGATCAAGGCAACTCAATGGATGTAGTCTTTTTGGATACAGTGCCATGTGGGAGACTATTGTGCAAACAGGGATACAGGAATTGCAGTACATATCTGCTCATGGATTGAGAGCTGGCTAAAAGACAGGAAGCAAAGTGTTGTTGTAAATGGAACATACTCAAATTGGACTAATGCGGTAAGTGGGGTTCCTCAGGGTTCAGTATTAGGTCCTCTCTTTTTTAACATATGCATTGAAGACAGTGGTGGGACTGGAAAGTAGTGTCTCCACTTTTGCTGATGACACAAAGTTGTGCAAGGTAATTAAATCAGACAATTATGTACTTTCCCTCCAAAGGGATTTACATAAAATTGAGGAATGGGCATCTAAATGTAAATTTATGCATCTGGGAAAGAACAATTGCCATGTAATTTATAATCTTAATGGAGCAAATATAGGGGTATCAGATATTGAAAGGGATTTGGGAGTGCTTGTGGACAACCACCTACGTAACAGTGCTTAAAGTCAAGCAGCAGCTGCAAAGGCAAATAAAATATTAGCATGTATTAAGAAGGGTATAGAAGCAAATATAATTCTGCAACTATACAAATCTCTTCTACGCCCTCATTTGGAATATGGAATACTATTTTGGGCACCACTTCATAAAAAGGACAATTTAGAGCTTTAAAAGGTACAGAGAAGGGCAACAAAACTAATAAGGGGAATGGAGGGGCTAAGTTACGAAGAAAGACTAACCAAATTAAGCTTATTTTCTCTAGAAAATAGGCTTCTAAGAGGAGATATGATTACCTTATATACATACATCCAGGGTCAGTATAAAGATTTGTCAAAGGAGCTTATTGTGTCAAGAGGAGGACATCCCTTGAGGTTAGAAGTAAAAAGCTTCCACCTTCAAGAAAGAAAGGGTTCTTCACAGTAAGGGTTCTTAATCTGTGGAATTCTCTACCAGAGGAGGTGGTGACAGCGGATTTGAAAAGGGGACCAGATTTATTTCTAATTAAAAAGGGAATTCAGGGTTATCCTGGCTAATTAGAGAAAGAGTATTGATCCAGGGTGAATTCCGATCACCAGTATCTGGGGTCAGGAAGGAATTCATTTTTTCCCCTTTTAGACGATTGGCTTAGTTTTACTTGGGGTTTTTCTGTTTGCCTTCCTCTAAATCAATTCATTATTAATAAATAAAAAAAAGAAAAGAAAAATCAATTGTTGATTAATAATTCATTAACAGTTAATTAACAATGAATGAATTAATAACTAAATAATCCACATATTGCAGATCAGAGGAGATCTTAAAAGGTTGAACTTGATGGACTGAAAGTCTTTTTTCAACCTCAATTACTATGTAACTATGTAACTATGCATTTCAGCTGCATCATAAAACTGCTAATTCCCTTATAACAGAAAGGACCATATACTCAATATGTCAGTAATGGTACATCTGTACCATGCCTGATTTATTGCCCACTAATGCAGCTCTAAAAAATCTCTGATTTGCACACTTTCTCCCTCTTGGGCATTTCGTACAATAGCTGAAATTGCAAACGCACCTGATTTGGCAACCTGTTTCAGTCACCCCAGAAGGCCAATCTCTTACACTTAAATATTTCTGTTTACACCTTATGGGAAGGGCTCTTGTCTACAAATTAGGGTGTACTTTTTTGAAATCCCAGTTGGAGAGTTTTTGGATGTCCTTAGTGATCACAAGCCAGCTGCAATTGTGCCTCTAAATAATCACTCTGGACCTCCAAATGTTTTAGTACTAGGCATCTGTGATAATGCAGAGAAGTTAAAGGTGATGGGCCCTCAGTATCATTCAAGTTACAGTGCTGAAAAAGTTATATGTCCAGTCATTTCAGCCCTACTAGAGACTTACAGCCTATGTTTTGCCATTTAAACAGTTCTGGATTGTAAAAAGCATTAATTAGAGCTTACAACCTCGGAAATCTCATATTTATAATATGCTATTGTTAAGATCTGCACTTGATAATGAGCAAAATATTTAGAAAGTAAAACAAATTATCACTTCAATTTTACAGGTGTATTGTAGTGGGAGCCACCACTTTTTTTCTAAGTCTACAAAGTCCCTTTTTGATGATAAAGCCAATACACAACTAAGTCAATGGTTGGTGCAGAAAATAACAATTGCATATGATAAAATGAGCTAAACACATGAATGGAGATCTAAGTGTACAAAGTCCCTTTCTGTTGATAAAGCCAATACACAACTAGAGTCAACAAGTCAACAAGTCAATAGTTGGCTCGAGAAAAACAACTGCATATGATAAATAATGAATTAAAGGCTATAGTTTGAGTATTACCAAAGCCAATTACTTCAAGAGTATAATATAAATATGGAGCTACAATTTATGTAAGGTTTTTGTATATTTGACATCGACTTGCAGATCTTCTGTGCCTACATCTGTATAGTAACTGGGCATTGTGATGTCATCTATTATGACATTTCACAAAGCACTACTCACATAAATACAAAATTAAATATACTGAAAAAATATCAATACTCAAAGACACTCAATAATGTGACAACACCTCCCCGATAATGTGGAAGGTTCTAAAAAATACATACTGCAGGGCTGCTTTAACACTAAGTGTATCCTGGCAGCCTTAACATATATACACTGAAGTCTATACTCACAAAGTATAAAGCAAATTCCAGACTGACCTCATAGTCCTATCTTCTCACTGGTGAAATTATTCATTATTTACTGTACTTTTATTAAGTAAATACATGGGACTGATGACTATGCTAATTTAAAAGTAGGGTAACAGTAAGCGCAGAAAGTAACATAACAGAGTACACATTTGTTGTGCGTCTTTTAAAATTAGAAAGTCAGTTATATTACTTGACCTGAGCAAGGCCCAGTGGTATGTACACATAAGGATTTAGACACAAATTACTTCTTGAAGATAATGAATAGACATGAGCCAATTCTTGGGAGAAAACTGGCCACAGCGTTTACTGGTAAAAACAAAATGATGTAATAACAATACTAATAAATAAGTAAACATAAACAAGTGAGGGGAGGAGCCTGACCAGAGACAGTATACTCTACGCTCTGAACCCTCATCCATGGCCTGCTGTGATGCAACATCCGTACCACCGCAGGGTAGGATCTCACCAACTTTACCACTGTCCCTGTGACTCCCCTCACCACCAGCCACAGAGAAGACCGCAGAATACCTTTGTGGTATTCAACTCCCCCCAAAAAACGCTATGGCCAGCTGCCTCCCTTCCTAACACCTAACGCTATGAGCTCCTAGCCTACTCATGACATTGAGCCTGGCTCTGATCATGAATTATTAACCTTGGAGCCCTTGGGCTACCATTACTCCAGAGAAGACTAACTACTTCTGGGCAAAGCTAAATTCACATTTTTATGCTTCCTTCAGGCCTTAGTTGGCCCTTCATCACAATCGTGTAACTGGCCGATGAGGCAAATGTTACCATGTGTGATCCTTTCCTATCCCTCAATAAACCTGCTGCTTGATGGGTGTATTACCAGGGACATTACTACCATCAGGACCAATACAGAGGTAGGAATTGGATAGTGCCACTCGCTACCTGCTCCTCCAATGATGATATTGCCCATCTCTATAACACTGATAATACTTCCACCTGACCCGGGGCCATGCTTCAGCTGTGGCCATGGATTGGCAGCTGTGGAAAAGCTCCTTCATGGACAGATATACGAATATCCAATGGTCCACCATCACAGTACACAACCTTCCAATTCTCCAAGCCACGTTCTCCAAAAGCCCATAGGGCTGTTACAGTGGCTGTTTCTGCACCAAGCAAGTTAGTACCAAGTTCCGGTATGGAATAGACCCAGCTCTGCCTGCAAGTCACCAAGTTGCAGTAATGTAATCTTTGGGAGCCAAACTGCACGTCCCTACGCCATGGCAAGCAGTCTGAGGTGCACACATAGAAGGACTGGTCGGCCTTCCTGTCCTGAAGCCCGATACCAGCAATCTTCCACACCATATTCTCCCTTATCGGTACCGAGCCCGCATGTTTTCGACCTTGAAATACTGAGAGGAATAATGCATACTAGAAATAACCGTACTATGGCCTTATTATCCGAACCAACAATTTTGCTTATCCCATGCACTGCTGACAGTGCATAACCTTTGAAGGATCTCCGAAGCCAGGAACCTTGTACTACTAGACAACATCACCTTAGTTCCTGATACACCTTGGCCTGAAGGATGAAAGAGTGATCCAATAGGAGACAAAACAAGCCATTCCATAGAATACTCCATTATGTGAGAAGCCCCATAGGGTGATGGGACGGGGTCTTAGTCACCACCAATGCATGCCCGTAGCGATTCCATCTTCAGAAATTATATGACATGCACGGACAAACACACACAATAGGGTACCACCCATGCAAAGTAATAACCACCCCTGTATATGACGGAATGCCATCCAACGCATGACCTGCTGAATCCCGCTACCAAACCTATAACTAGTGGTAAGGACGGCTGACTACTACCCGAATGGGCCCAGAACGATGGAGGAGATGACGTGATAACAGGGTACCGAAGACCCAGAAAAACTCCCTGATAATGATAACGGCAAAGCCTCCCAACCTATATGGAGGGGGATACACAGACCATTCCCAATTTTGGACAACAATACCGCAATATACCTGGATGGCCACTGCGGGACCTACCTGAGACCAAAATTATACCACTGAGCACATGCCCAGCACAGAGTACTATAACACTATTGACACAAGAAAGGACTCAAAATGGCTTTGGGCGTGGGGGGCCTTTATTACCTTACCCATCATGTACTCCCCTATGAAGGGAGACTATCTAAACGCGGATGCCTAAGCCGAAAAAGTAATTGAACCAAAAACTTGTATATAACGTGTATGAGCAGGAAAACAGAGACTATACCCCCCCCCCCCGACTAAAGCCTCTGCAGTGGAACATCGAGGCAAGGAGACCCCGTTTGCATATCGGGAAGGGACGACAGCATAGCGGTGCCGAACCCTGTCCCCAGGAGGTGGTGGTGGGGTTCCAGCTCACCTGCCCGACCAGGAGCCTCTTCACGCGCTGGTGCCCCGCCGTTGCGGCCCAGCTGCCACCACGCCAGCTGGTCTGCAGGCAGCCACTGCCCAGGACCCCGACGTCCACACACACCTTGCCACCAGTGCCCCAACCAGGAGGCGGACCAGGACCACAGGAACATGTGCCCCACGCAGGGGCACAGCACCAGAAAACCCTATCTTTACATGTGGCTAGCTGGGGGCTTAATGGCTAAGATGCCGCCAAAAACCTATAAATGGCTCCACCCCCCAGCTAGCCACCCCTCTACCATACTCCCGGGCCTGCTAGGTCAAATGGCCCCTCCTGACAGCCCCAGGAGGCCTGGCTGGCGTGGTATACAGGCCCTTCATCAATTGGTAAATTATATTTTTCTGTCTGTACAATTAACCTCATCCGCCAGTTATTAAACCTTACCTTTCTCTATGGAGTCGCCATGTGCAAGGCAGAGTTTGCTCTTTCCTACAGTCATTTTTATAAGACACGGGCACATGGTTATTTTGCTGCTCATCTGTTGATCTTTATGCTGTGAATGGCTTTGCCTCCCAACACAGCTCCTTATATAGTGCCTGGGCTCTGTGACATCATCTATTATGACACATCTTTGATGTTAGAAGTGATTGCTCCAGGCTGGTAAAATTCACTCACAGGGACAAGTTATCGTCAGCAAAAGGAGTGGAGCACACTTGAGTATTCAACTCTTTAACACCTAGCAGCTGATAGTATCAGTCTGCAGAGTCCGAGGGACTTGGACTAGGGGCCTGGATAACGTTACATTCTGATGTTAGGGAAGAATCCAGCTGGGGAATCCAACTCTGAACTTCTAACAGGAAGCCAATATGAAGGTACACAGCTGGTAATGGGTTCAGTTACTTGTGAAGGTGAGGCAGTGTGGTACACTTTTTTAAGGCTGATCAGTGCTTCCATAGAGATCTTAGAATTCACTGCTCATAGACTTTTATAGGCCATAGGCCTGAATAGGACTTAACTATCAAACAAAGGATCAAAGGAATGTTGATGGTGATCAATTGATCCCACTTTTCCTCTGTTTGTTAAAGTGTTTCAGGGTTCTATTCTGACAAGTCTAATAAAACCTTTGACAGCTCTATTTACCTCCCACAGGCCCATTGAAGTCTATATGCTGAGTCAGACAGTGGCTGCAAGTTCTCGTCCAGCTGGAATCCTACTTGACAGCTCATGCTGAGATGAACCCTAATTGCAGGCTTATGAACCTGCAGACCCTGATTAATAATTGCAGGTTTCTGACTGGCCCTTAAAGTGGTACTAACTTCCTTTCACATTAGGACAATAATGGCTAATCCTATTTTCAACAGCCCTCTCTTAACTGAATATTTAATGTTTCCTGGCATCTGCCAGCCTTCTCCTTGGCCCACTGGACTTTCTACAGCATCTCAACCAAGTAGCCCATAACTTGTGGCCCTCTTTCCTGTGGAACCTAGATAATATACTTTATTAAAGTTCCCTGGGAAAATCTGGCAATTTAAGACCAAACATGGGAACCATTCATGCAACAATAAATGCAACCAAATCAACCATTTTGTGCCAACATGTCTGTATGAATCCAAATGTCCAGGTGGCCATGACATTATCCTGAAGAAAGAAAAAAAACTGTACAGTTAAACTGTGCCGGCCCAGGGCCCATAATAGTTCAGCAGTCTCAGATGTCCAGTGGTACCCCTGGTCGTCACAGCCTGCCTGCAGGGGTGCTGTTTTTTTGCAATGTATTAAAACAGCCTTCGAAACAAATAATGTACTTTACACATAGCTCATTGCATGAAGTGCTTTGCCATGGTAGTGGGAATAAAAAAAAGCTCCTCTCTGATTAGCTGAGTTCTGCTGCTTATAATCTCCTCTTTTCCTAACAATGCATCCTGGATGTTGTATTCTCAGCTACATCCAAACTAGCAACAACCTGCACAATTCTTCCTGCATGATTCTCATAATAGTATTCTACGGAGTTTACAGATCTGAGATTTACCAAAATGAGACAGTGACATCCAGAAATGCAATTCAGGAAAAATACTATTGTTTGTCAAGTATGTATTAACAGAATTAGCAGCTGTTTAAACCGTGGCTATTTTATACCATCTGAAGTTTTGAAGACTCTGTTTATGTGATGAAAATTTCCCCAGTATAAAAAAAAATATCAACTCTGGACACTAACCCGCCATCTCTTGCAATTGTAAAACTAGAGAACAGAGGGCCCTGGTTCTAAAAAAAAGTTTTGGGCCCGCCAAAACAAAATCACTCAGTATTCCTCCTCCAGACCCCTTCCCATAACTTCTACCCTTCTGAAGACTCCTTCCCATACCAGCAAACCTTCTTAAGACACTTATCCATTGCTGCTCCACCCTCAAGACCCCTTTCCAATCACATATATAGTTGTGAGCGTACGAGTTGTTGCTAACGCTGCGGGCTCGCGTAGCGAGCTGCGGCCCTCGCTTCGCGAGGGCACTGCCCGAGGGTCTCAGTTGCTGGCATGGAGCGCCGTAGGCGCTCCATGCCAGCACCTGAGGACCTCGCAAAGCGAGGGCCGCAGTTGCTGGCATGGAGCGCCGAAGGCGCTCCTTGCCAGCAACTGCGACCCTCGCAAACTTCACGTCGCAACCCAAACAGTACGACACACACATTACGACACTCGCAAACAACATACGACACACGTTCACACACATTACGGACTCGCAACACTCGGACGCAACTCGCGAACATTACAAAATGTAAAACACAATACATACACACACCACATACATAAAAAACTTACCTACACCAAGAGGGAGCACCCAGCACCTCAAAAATACAACTTACACCTCGATTTTACTTCAAATAAAACAGTTTAGAGACTAAAAAAAAAACGAAGCGAGAGAAAAAATGGCCGCCGAACAAAACGAAAACGAGGCTACAGCACTCTAAACTCGCAAAACACCACAAGAAACTTGCAAAACACCACAAAACACCTACGGATATTCCGATACAAACGTATAACACACATTACTCGCCATTTGACGCCAATGCGGAAGTACACGACAACGGTTTGGGCTCGCGCACGCACAGTGTTACACTGCACACATTCAGCACGCTTACACAGCAGATCCACACCACTAATGCTGCAGCAACATCAAAACACATTCACAGCTCTTCCACACAATGCTTTAAAATAGGTAAAGTATATTCATTTATTAATGTATTATATATTTCATTATTACACACTAAACAGCATTAGCTACCTTACAATTTCATTGCCGTCATTTTTTGACGGGCAATTTGCTAGTATATATATATATCACATATAACATATAATAGTTGTCAAACTATGAATCGTCGTCTCGCTTTCGCAAGAACTGCATCCCTCCCCTAAGCGAGAGAAAAAATGACAGCCGAAAAAAACAAAACGAGGCTCAAAGCCCAGGACTGCCCAGCCCCGTACAACTTTTAGCCAAGAAGGGATCCGAGATAAGCTCGAAAACCCGCATTAACCCCACGGGATCCGAGATATGCTCGGAGACCTGCATTAACCCCACATTAACCATCGCAGTGGGGGTCCCGATCGCACGTCAATAAAGACCCCCATAAAACAAAAATTAACCCTGTCATTCATGGGGACAATATAGACCCCCATATGCCCTTTATTAACCTTGTCACTCATGTGGGTCAATACAGACCCCCATAAGCCCTTCATTAACTGTGTCACTCATGGGGGTCAATACAGACCCCCATAAGCACTTCATTAACCCCCTCACTCAGGGGGGTCAATATAGACCCCCATAAGCCCTTCATTAATCCTGTCACTCAAGGGGGTCAATACAGACCCCCATAAACCCCTAATTAACATTGTCATTCATGGGGTCAATATAGACCCCCATAAGCCCTTCATTAACCCTGTCACTCATGGGGGTCAATACAGACCCCCATAAGCCCTTCATTAACCCTGTCACTCATGGGGGTCAATACAGGCCCCCATAAGCACTTCATTAACCCCCTCACTTATGGGGTCAATATAGACCCCCATAAGCCCTTTATTAACCCTGTCCCTCACGGGGGTCAATACAGCCCCCCATAAGCCCTTCATTAACACTGTCACTCATGGGGGTCAATACAGGCCCCCATAAGCACTTCATTAACCCCCTCACTCATGGGGGTGAATATAGACCCCCATAAGCCCTTTAATTAATCCTGTCACTCAAGGGTGTCAATACAGACCCCCATAAACCACTAATTAACCCTGTCATTCATGGAGGTCTGTATAGACCCCCATAAGCCCTTCATTAACCCTGTCACTCATGGGGTCAATACAGACCCCCATAAGCCCTTCATTAACCCTGTAACTCATGGGGGTCAATACAGACCCCCATAAGCATTTAATTTACCCCGTCACTCATGGGGGTCAATACAGACCCCCATAAACCGCTAATTAACCCTGTCATTCATGGGTGTCAATATAGACCTCCTTAAGCCCTTCATTAACCCTGTCACTCATGGGGGTCAATATAGACCCCCATAAGCACTTCATTAACTGTGTCACTCATGGGGATCAATACAGACCCCCATAAGCACTTCATTAACCCCCTCACTCAGGGGGTCAAAACAGACCCCCATAAACCGCTAATTAACCCTGTCACTCATGGGGGTCCATACAGACCCTCATAAGCCTCTATTTAACCCCATCAGTCCCATAAGGGTATATTAAGACCATTATGGGCCTGTTACAACCCAACATTAACCACATAAGTGCCATGACGGTCCTCAAGGACCATCATGACACTAAGTATAAACGCTACACTGCACTATACCCCCCCAATAAAACATAAAATATCAACTAAACACCCTCTACAATAACCTATTAACACCTACACTGCCTACCTACCCCCTAATAACCCCCACCACTCTAATTACATAAAATAAAAAAGCCTAAAGTCACAAAAAATAATAAAAATCTACATTACATAAAATAAAAAACCTAAATCACAAAAAATACAAAATCTACATTACAGAAAATTAAAAAACCTAAGTCCCAAAAAATAAAAAAGGAACATTAAAGAAAATAAAAAAACACATTACAACCCCCCCCACTACAGAAAATAAAAAAGAATTACACACCTGAAAAGGAAATACATACAATACAAATACATACAATACAAATACATACAATACAAATAAAATGAATCACAATACAATACACCCCTATCTAATATACAATACATTCTATCTATCTATCTATCTATCTATCTAATATACATTATTATTATTAACTTTTATTTGTAACAACAACATATTCCGTAGCGCAATACACGGGATAAAAACAAGGGAAAATACAGCATTAACAACCTTCCAAAATGGAGGACCTAATGCGGGTTTCCGAGCTTATCTCGGATCCCCCAATCTATCTAAATAAATACCATAATCTAATATACATCCTATCTATATAATATACATCACACAATCTATGTAATATACAATAAATACTGTCTATCTAATATACATCCTATCTATCTAATATACATCCACCAATCTATCTAAATAAATACCACAATCTAATATACAATACATGCTATGCTATATAAAACACATACCCCTAGCTAACATAAAATAAATGCTATCTATATATAAAATAATCTAATTCTAAGCTAAAATAAAATAATAAACACCACTTTCCTTTGCAGATGTCCCTTCAGGGAAAAAAAAAAAAAATTAGTGCAACACATTTACAGTAAATAAATAAACATTCTAATTATTCTAAATATTCTACTCACCTTTCCAGTATGTCCCGTCCTCCCTCTCGGTTGCAGCTCCTGTTAAAAAAAACATAATATTAATACACATACATAAGCATAAAAACAAAATAAAATAAACATAATCTACATTGTACTTACCTCCCCGCGAAGTTTCCGGCCTCCTCCTCTTCTGCCCCACCCTGGAACCGCGCTCTAAAAAAAAAAAGAACACACATCCGCACTCACGGACATCCCCGACTCTAATGAGACTCCCGGAGACTTTTCCGGAAGAAAATAGGCAATGGCACCTTCTGATTGGTCGAAAACGCTTTCTATCAAATTCACCCAATCAGGAGGCGCCAATGTGTGAGCCAATCAGAAAGGGATATACCCTAAAATCCCACTCTGATTGGATAATGCACCTGTTAATCTTTATTTAAACCAATCACAAGGTGCAGATGTCTTCAACCAATCACAATGGAATACACCCCCACAGGGTGATTGGCTGGAGGCATCTGCGCATTCTGATTGGTTGCACTGACAATAGCCAATCACAATGGAATACACCCCCACGTACTTATTGGTGAAGGCATTTGCGCCTTCTCATTGGCTGTTGTCAATGTCAATCAGTATTACAGCCGATGGAAAGGCGCAGATGTCTTCAGCTAATCACCGCGTGGCGGTATATCCCATTGTGATTCGCTGATGGCAATAAAGCCTTTGGATTGGTTCAAATAAAGATTGACAGGTGCGTTATCCAATCAGCGTGGGATTTTGGGGTGTATCCCTTTCTCATTGGTTCACAATTGGCGTCTTCTCATTGGCTGAATTTGATAGACAGCATTTTCAGCCAATCAGAAGCCGCCATTGGCAATTTTATTCTGGAACACTCCGTAGAAAGCTCATTAGCCCCGGAGACATCCGCGAGTGCGGATGTGTGTTGTTGTTTTTTTGTTTTTTTAAAGAGCGCAGATGCTTCCGGGGCAGAACACAAAGAGGCCGGAGACATCGCGGGGAGGTAAGTACAATGTAGATTGTGTTGATTTTACTTGGTTTTATGTTCATGTATGTGTACTAATGTTATGTTTTTTTTTAACAGGGTCTGCGCCGGAGATGCAAAGATGAAGTACGGGACATGCTGGAAAGGTGAGCAGAATATTTAGAATGTTTATAATGTTTACTTATTTTATATATATACGTGTTGTAGTCATTTTTTAAATCTTTTTTACCCTAGGTTGGTGATCTGAAGAAACATCTCAAAGGTAAGTGGTCTTAATTATTTTATTTTAGCTTAAAATTTGGGTTGCTATATAGAGATAGCATGTATTGTATATTAGATAGATAGGGGGATGTATAGTACATAAATAGTATTTATTGTATATTAGATAGATAGGGGGATGTATATTAGATAGAGGGATGTATATTACATAGGGGAATGTATATTAGATATGGGGTGTATATTAGATAGGGAAATGTATATTAGATAGGGGATGTATATTAGATAGGGGGATGTATATTATATAGGGGTGTATTGTATTGTATTTAATTGTATTGTATTGTATTGTATTTAATTGTATGTATTTAATTGTATTATATTGTATGTATTGTATTGTATGTATTATATGTATTTCCTTTTTAGGAGTGTAATTTTTTTTTCTGTAGTGGGGGGGGGTTGTAATGTATTTTTGTATTTTCTGTAATGTTTATTTTTTTATTTTTTGTGACTTAGGTTTTTTTTTCTGTAATGTACATTTTTATTTTTGGTGATTTAGTTTTTTTTATTTTATGTAATGTAGATTTTTGATTTTTGATGACTTTAGTTTTTTTGATTTCTGTAATTACAGTGGTGGGGATGGGGTTATTAGGGGGTAGGTAGGTAGTGTATGTGTTAATAGGTTAGTGTAGAGGGTGTTTAGTTGATATTTAATGTTTTATTGGGGGGGTATAGTGCAGTGTAGTGTTTATTATACTTAGTGTCATGATGGTCCTTGAGGACTGTCATGGCACTTATGTGGTTAATGCTGGGTTGTAACAGGCCCATAATTGTCATAATATACCCTTATGGGACTGATGGGGTTAAATAGAGGCTTATCAGGGTCTGGATTGACCCCCATAAGTGACAGGGTTAAAATGGTTTAGTGCTTACACTTTGGGTCATGAGGGTCCTGGATGACCCTCATGGCACTTATAGTGTTATTACATGCGTTCATTAGTGAGTTAGAGGGGTCTATATAGTTGAGGCACACAGTATACTCACATTGTGTGGCAAACAGCATTTCAACGCTTTCTTTTATTGACAGTAAAAAAAATTTGACGGGCAAGTCGCTAGTATATATATATATAACACATATAAACATCACCACCACCACACAGCACCTACCCGTCTTAGCATCCATCTCCACCCAGTCCTTGTCAGCAGCCATCCCCTCTCAGCATCCAACCCTGCACAGCACCTAACCACATCTCTACCCAGTCCTTATCAGCAGCCATCCCCTCTCTGCATCCATTCCCGCACAGCACCCAACCCCTCTCAGCATCCAGCTCACATATCACCCATCCCTATCTCCTCTCTTCCTCCCTCAAAGAACTCTTCCCCCATTACTTTGCTGTCACTTTGCAGCCCCAGCATGCTGAACTGCTCCACACTGCCACCTCTTGGATCTTCAGTAGAAAGGCTCTTATTTAAACAGGCACATATCAGTTTCAGGTTGGGGGGGGGGGGGCTACACTACCAAATTAAATTAAATACAAAATGTTTTTTGTTTTTTTTATTACATACTACTCCCCCCCCCCCCAGAGGAGGACCATGGTGCATTGCACCATCTGAACACTGGTAGATCTGCCCCTGATCTCTTGTATACCTTAGTACATAGATATAAAATAATCTAGTGTCAAAATAGATGACATCACAAAGCCCAATTACTAAAAAGATGTAGGGACTGAAGATCTACATGTCATAATCTTAAAGGGATTCTGTAGCCCTATATTTATATTATACTCTTAAAAAATAGATTTGGACTCAGCCTTTAATTCTTTAACCATCTGTTTACGAGAGCTGGATGATGGGAGTGTGTGCTTGTAGTTATCAGTGGAGGGAGGAATGAGGGAGGAGGGAACAGGCAGAAGCCCAGAGCCATTGATTGATCACTGGATAAGATTGAAGCTGACACCACACCCATTCCCTCTTACTGGTCCAGTGAAGCAGATTCCTTGTAGTAAAGGATGGAGCCACAGCTCTCCAGAAATGTGAATGACCCTTTCATATAACATTACAGTAATTCAAAGATTTACTTATTTATACTTCTAAGATGACCATGGACACATAAAATTACACAGTCCCCTAGCTACAACACTCCAAATACCCCTTCTTCAAAGGGACAAAGCCAGTTGGACAAACATCTCTTTCCCATCTAATCTTATCCATCTTTCTATCTCTGATTGATTTCCCCTAATATTTCAGGAAAAAGAAACATTGTCGTTAGTACACTGCAAAACACTATCACATAGGGTCCCACATTGTGGACTACAGACCATCAGTGGCCCATGAGCTTCATCTAGCTGGTGCACATATATAGTAGTATTACAACATTTGTGTGACATAATTAATATATATTTTAAAAAATTCATAATAAGTAGAAAAGATGTCTCTAAATATTATATGTTATCAAAGCGAGGGACGCAGTTCCCCGCAAATGCGGGTCCTCGCGAAGCGGTGGTGGAGCATCCCAACGTCCCCGAAAATGCGGATCCTCGCGAAGCGACTTAGAAAAAAATACACTGCGTCGTACACGGAAAAGCCAACTGCGTCCCTTGCAAAAAAATACGGCCGCATCGCAAAAAAATACAACCGCAAAACGACCCATTCCAAACGCCGCGCATCAAAACATCAGAAACACAAGAAATAAACACAACGAACACATAAAAAGCTTACTTACAGCAAGGGGGGGCATCCGGCACCTCAAAAAGTTAACTTACACGTCCATTTAAGTCCAAAAAAAAAAAAGTTTAAACTGCCGAAAATCACCTAAGCGAGAGAAAAAATGGCCGCCAAACAAAACGAAAACGAGGCTTCAGACGTAACTATACTACAGTGACTCGCAAGACTGAAATACATACTATGCGGAACGTACCACACTGATATTAACCACCATTTTGAAAACTAATACGCACAAAATGGCCGATGGAGCGCAAATTGTAAGCTGGAACACAAATAGCGCATGCGTATTGCGTTCTAACGGTCTGAGGCACTTCAAAGTTTATAAATACTGCCTACTTTACAGAAAATTCTACATTTCTACTCAGGTGATGAATGGAGTGACTGGATAGGTAACTGCTGCTGTTACTTGAGAAGAGAATTGTTTCCTAATTTCCTACTTTACATTGTGCAAATTACAACTGAGAGGTAAGCTATAATATATTACATTATATTATCAAGACAGGACAAAAAAAAAAAAAAAAATTAAGTATGAAAATGTGATTTATGTATAGTGACATGTGACACGCACATTTATGTGTATAGCCCCTGCAACAAACTAATCTTAATCCAAACTAATTAAACAACTAATCCAAACTAATTAAACAACTATATTTAAATGACAGTAAAAAAAAAAAAAACTATTAAAATGTGATTGATATATAGTGATATGTGTATCATGTATAGTGATATGTCACACGCACATTTATGTGTGTAGGCCCAAAAACTAAGTAATGTTAATTGAAAGTAATTACAGAAGTATATTTAAATTACATTAATTTATTGTAATTCAATATATAACCTATAGATCAATCTTTCTCCTTTTTTTTATTATTCAAACAGACTCTGCATCAACAGCGTCACTCAAGAATTTGCACCGTGCATTGTGAACCACAATCCCTTTTAAACAACTCCAAGAAAGAAGAAGAGGTAAGATAGAAAAATACATTATGTGCTGAAAAAGACCATGCTTTGCTAAATCAAAAAGAAGAAATATACAATTAACCATTTCACTTTCTTTTTCAAACAGGCACTACAAGAAGACCGGCAGATTAAGATTGCCAGGAGGGGACCCTCTGTCATTCGACACTTCAATCAAGGTAAAGTATAACAAGTACAAAAAAGAAATGAACAATATATGTTTAATGGCCGCCAATATAAATTAATATTCTTCTTTAATGTTTAAGAACCTATAAGCCTTACAAAGAAGCCTAAATAAGCATACCAAAAGTGGTAGACACAAAACAGGATTGTACCAAAAATCACACAAACACATAGCAAACTAAATTAATATTCTTCTTTAATGTTTAAGAACCTATAAGCCTTATAAAGAAGCCTAAATAAGCATACCAAAAGTGGTGCGCACAAAACAGAATTGTACCAAAAATCACACAAACACATAGCAAACTAAATTAATATTCTTCTTCAATGTTTAAGAACCTTAAGCCTTACAAAGAAGCCTAAATAAGCATACGAAAAGTGGTAGACACAAAACAGGATTGTACCAAAAATCAGAGAAACACATAGCAAACTAAATGAATATTCTTCTTTAATGTTTCAGAACCTATAAGCCTTACAAAGAAGCCTAAATAAGCATACCAAAAGTGGTAGACACAAAACAGGATTGTACCAAAAATCAGAGAAACACATAGCGAACTAAATTAATATTCTTCTTTAATGTTTCAGAACCTATAAGCCTTACAAAGAAGCCTAAATAAGCATACCAAAAGTGGTAGACACAAAACAGGATTGTAACAAAAATCCCACAAACACATAACAAACTAAATTAATATTCTTCTTTAATGTTTAAGAACTTATAAGCCTTATAAAGAAGCCTAAATAACCATACCAAAAGTGGTAGATACAAAATAGGATTGTACCAAAAATCACACAAACACATAACAAACTAAATTAATATTCTTCTTTAATGTTTCAGAACCTATAAGCCTTACAAAGAAGCCTAAATAAGCATACCAAAAGTGGTAGACACAAAACAGGATTGTAACAAAAATCACACAAACACATAACAAACTAAATTAATATTCTTCTTTAATGTTTAAGAACTTATAAGCCTTATAAAGAAGCCTAAATAACCATACCAAAAGTGGTAGATACAAAACCGGATTGTACCAAAAATCACACAAACACATAACAAACTAAATTAATATTCTTCTTTAATGTTTAAGAACCTATAAGCCTTACAAAGAAGCCTAAATAACCATACCAAAAGTGGTAGACACAAAACAGGATTGTACCAAAAATAAAACAAACACATAGCAAACTAAATTAATATTCTTCTTTAATGTTTAAGAACCTATAAGCCTTACAAAGAACCCTAAATAAGCATACCAAAAGTGGTAGACACAAAATAGGATTGTACCAAAAATCCCACAAACAAATAGCAAAGTAAATTAATATTATTATTTAATGTTTATCAAGCTATAACACTTACAAACAAGTCTACATTTGTATACCAAAAGTGGTGGACACAAAACAGGATAATGCTAAAAACATTGCAATCATATTCAAAATAAGAACAACATTAATAATTACAGTATAAAAAAAAATTAATGGAATATACAAATACATTTAAATTATTTTTAAAAGCTTGCACAAAAAACAGCATAGCAGAAAAAATCACCATAACAGATACAATACACCAAAATAATGACATTTTTGCTTTATTACAAATACAATCAAATCAAATAACATTTTCCTTTTTCTTTTACAACAGATACTGCGTGAAGACAATCGGACGAGGACTTTCAACAGAGGACCAGACCATCGGACGAGGACTTTCACCAGAGGACCAGACCATCGGACGAGGACTTTCAACAGAGGACCAGACCATCGGACGAGGACTTTCAACAGAGGACCACACCATCGGACGAGGACTTTCAACAGAGGACCACACCATCGGACGAGGACTTTCCACAGAGGACCACACCATCGGACGAAGACTTTCAACAGAGGTCCACACCATCAGACGAGGACTTTCAACATGGCCCAGACCATCGGACAAAGACTTTCAACAGAGGACCAACAAACATTCTGATTGAAATCACACTTTAACCAAGGTACAGTATAATAAGTAAAAAATGAGAAAACTAAATAAACATGTTTGCTCTCCATCAATGTCAACAGAAATAAAAAAGAACAAGCACTAACTATGTCCCTTATTCAATTGCAATTTGGCCAATTCAATACATGTCTAAATAACCACATCACATTTTTTTCAATAAGTTTTTAGTTGGTAAACATCTATCCACAAACAAGGTTTTCACTAACTAAAAAATTCTTTAAAAAAAAATGTTATCTGCTTATTTACAGCACTATTGACTTGGCCAAATCGCAAATCAATGAGGGCCTATAACTTTTAACAAAATATAACTGACACATTTCTGATTTACCTCTTATTTGTCTCTTATGGACAATAATGTTTAACAGTAATTCCAAATTTCAATATACCCAATTAAATTGAATTATTTTGTTTTACAGATTAACATGGTTACTAACGAGAGCAAACGAGAAGAAAAGACGTCAAACTAGAGAAAGACAAGAGAGATTGGCCGACCAGCAGACACCAGAGGAGAAAGAAATTAGACGAGAAAAAGAACGCAAAAGACTTGCAAGCAAAAGACTATCAGCTGCAAAAATTAAAGATACTCCAAAAAAAAAAACAACTACCAAGCAAATAAAGCATTTACAACCTGTTCCTCAAACATCAGATGACATTTTACCAGAACAAAATAAAAGAGATACCACAAAAAGCCACGAAAAAAACAAGCATTTAGAACCTGTTCCTGAAACATTACATGACATTTTACCAAAACCAATACAACATATACCAAGAAAAGCCACACAAAAAACATAGCATTTAGAACCTGTTGTTGAAACATTACATGACATTTCACTTGATGAATATGAAAGTCACACTGCTATATGCTTTGCAAATTGTCCTTTACTCAACTCTTTAGCAGTAGAGGTTCATAGTTGTGGGGACATGACTACTCAATGTCAGTTTTGTGAGGCTTATTATTTTAAACAGGAGAGACCCAGAGATGGCCAATTTATTAGTTGCTGTCAAAAAGGCAAGTTCAAACTTCCAGAAAGAAAACAATTCCCAATATATTTACAAAACATTATGACTGAACCTACTTTTCCAAACTACAAAAATTTAAAGACAAACATAAGATCCTACAATAGTGCTATATCCTTTGCATCTATGGGGGCAACATTAGCTGCTAATGTACCAGGACATGGTACTTACTGTTTTAAAGTGCAAGGCCAAATTTACCATCGTACTTCCCATTTACATCCAGAGGAAGAAGAGCAACGAAAATTTGCTCAACTATATGTCCTAGATACAATGGAAGCTGTTGACCAACGTATGCCGCTGCAAGAAAATAAAAAATGCTTAACCACTGTTTTTATAGAGCTAGATAACACTATGGCCAATAACCCCTACACTAAAGCTTATAAAAAATTGGCAGAAGTAGAAAATGAACAACTACTTCATGCACAAAGACATCAATTACCAATGCCAAAGGTAATATGGTGCTTAAAAGAGACAGACTTACTGATAAACGTCGTTATAACTTGCCAACATCAAATGAGGTTGCAATGGTGTTTCAAAATTATGAAGGAGAACCACCATTTCAAAGAGACATTAGAATATATCCCAGAAATGAGGAGCAACCATTCATTAATATGAGTATCTTAAGTCCAAATTTAGATCCAATGACATATCCCATTTTTCCCCACCCTCAGTTATTTCGCAAATGTCTTGCTTATGTATATACCATTGAATTTAAAAAAAGAGGCCTTCCACATGCACATCTTCTGATAATACTTCAAGAAAAAGATAAATTAGATACTGCTGACAAAATGGATGCAGTAATTGTTGCAGAACTACCAGATCCAGAACTATATGGTAGACTATATGAGATTGTTACTCATCACATGATTCATGGACCCTGTGGTGAGCTTAATCCACAATCACCATGTATGGAAAATAATAAATGTTCCAAAGACTTTCCAAAAGATTATAGAGACAAAACCTATGCCAATTGTGATGGCTATCCACTGTATAAAAGAAGAGTAGGAGATAGTGCCATTCGTGGAAAAAAAGTTGACAATAGATGTAGTACCCTACAATCCACATTTACTCATGAAGTACAACGCCCACATCAACGTAGAAGCCTGCACGTCCATCAAATCCATTAAATATGTCTGGAAATATATTTACAAAGGCTATGATGCAGCTACTGTAGTCGTCAAAAGTGCAGACAACCCTGAAAGTAGTGAGTTAGTGCATGATGAACTTGCATCTCATGTAGACGCTCGCTATGTCAGTGCGCCAGAAGCTATGTGGCGGCTTTTAAAATTTGAAATGCATGATAGATCACATGCAGTATATAGATTAGCAGTACATTTGCCACAAAGACATGTAGTGTATTTCCATGCTGGAAATGAAATGAATGCATTGGCCCAAAGTGAAGATCGTCACACTACACTAACTGCATGGTTTGAATTAAATTCCACAGATTCACAAGCAACACAATTCTTATATATTGAAATTCCATATCACTATGTTTTTGTGAATGGATTATGGAGACCGAGAAAAAGCAGAGGCAATAAAATAATCCCAAGAATTTACACAGTCAGTCCAAGAGATGTTGAACGTTTTTGCTTACGGATATTACTTTTAAATGTTCCTGGTGCACAAAGTTTAGAACACTTAAGAACTGTTAATGACATAGTATATGAATCCTTCCATTTAGCTGCAAGACATAGAAACTTACTAGCTGATGATACAGAGTGGGAAAGATGTTTAGAAGAAGCAGCACAATGTCAAATGCCACGGCAGATGAGATAACAATTTGCATTTATTTGTATCTTCTCAAATGCTCCAAATGCATTAGCTTTGTGGGAGACATTTAAAAGTAATATGGCTGCAGACTTTATGCGACGATACAATGAACCCATTGCACACTTAAAAGCGTTAATGGAAATCCAAGAAGTATTTTTAACTCATGGATTAAGTTGTGCATGTTTTAATTTGCCTGATCCAGGTCTTATAGATGACTTAAACTTTGAAGACTATGACATTCAACTACAAGCAGAAAGAACAGAAAAAAGACTTGGAACTTTAAATACCTTACAATTGCAAGCATTTAATGCCATTAAAAATGCAATAGATGTTGACATGGTGACAGAGCGTTATTTCTATCTTGATGGACCTGGCGATCAGGAAAAACATATCTATATAATTTATTAATGAGTTCGGTACGAGCACAAGGTCAAATAGCAATGGCGTTTGCCACTACTGGAATTGCTGCACTTTTGTTAGAAGGTGGAAGAACTGTTCATAGTGGATTTAAACTGCCAGTGCCTATTTTAGAAACTTCTGTGTCAGATATTCGCATGACATCATTACAAGCAAAGAAATTGAACAAATGTAAATTAATTAATAGATTAGGCCACAATGATGTCATGCTATGCCCTCCAATGTATTGACCGTTTGCTTTGTGAAGTCATGGATAATACTTTTCCATTTGGTGGAAAGGTAATGTTGTTAGGTGGCGATTTTAGACAAACATTACCTGTCATTGTACATGGAAATCGAACTGACATTATCGAAACCTGTATAAAGTCAAGCACACTGTGGAAACATTTAACCCATCTTCAACTGCAACAAAATATGAGATCAGAAGGCCAAACTGATTTCAATGATTGGCTTATTAAAATTGGAGAAGGCAGAACAGAAAAAATACCACATTTACAGGAAGACACTGTAGAGTTCCCACCTTATATGATTGGTCACCAAAATATTATATTGGCCAACCAAGTCATACTAACGTGTAAATATAAGGATGCATTAATCCTCAATAATGAAATCTTTAAAAAAATGAATGCACCACAAAGAAATTATCACAGTGCTGATTCTGTACTTGCTGATGACCATGAAAGTCAGACTAACTTTTCTACTGAATTCATAAACTCACTAACTCCTTCTGGAATGCCACCACATATTTTGCAGCTAAAGAAAGGTGCAATTATCATGTTACTGCGAAATATGAACCCCAAAAAAGGCCTATGCAATGGGACAAGATTAATTGTTCAACAATTAAAGGACCATTTTATAGATGCTGTAATTTTAACTGGTACCTATCAAGACTCACTCTCTGGCTGGGGTCTGTTGATTGGATTTGGGTGACTCTGGACTTTTGGATTACAGGAACATCATGTCTCAGCCCTTGGGTTAGACTGAGCAATATTGACAGTAAGTCTGATGAATCTTACTGCAAGCATATGTCCCCGGGTAAATAATACATATGCACGGCACGTCTTGATGAAAATTATGAACCACGTTTTATTTTGGAACAACATATTTAAAACATTTCACACACACACACACAGTGGAGTGAGTGGCTACTCTTAGTCAAACCCTCATTCCCCTCTGGCCATTCTCACAGAAGTAATTTGTGGGAACTTATTAGTCTCCTCCCCCAGGGCCTTCCCCAGGTGTGGCTACTAGTTCATTTTGGTCTGGATCTCAGACTGGAAACATCCTGTATTAGCTCTTGGACTATGCCCCTGGGCTTGTGGTTGGGAAACCCCATACTATACCATTGTCCTGCGGTGCCTGGCAGTCTGGCAAATCTATTTGGTCTGCTATCTCCCATGTTTACACTAAGGACCATATGGCCAACTCCTGACTGAGAGTTTATACAATGGGGGAGGGTTGACTAATTAAAACATAGCTATCACTCCACAATACAATATACAATATAATACTAACATATTATCACCCATAACACAATATACAGATGGCGGCGATTGGTATATAACAGTGCCTCCTGGTAGGCACAACTAGTGGCCAACTTGAGTTATGAAAGTACCCATAAAGGAGAGAGAGTTTTCATACCAAGAATAGATTTAGCACCAAGTGAAAGTAGTCTCCCTTTTATACTTCAAAGAAGACAATTTCCCATTATTATGGCATTTGCCATGACCATTAATAAATCACAAGGTCAAATGTTTAAATCTGTGTGTATTTTCTTGGAAGAACCAGTATTTGCACATGGTTAATTGTATGTTGCGTTGTAACGGTGCAAAAATCCACAGGCTATTAAAGTTTACATTGAAAAGAATGAAAGTCAAGGTGATTTATTAGAAGATGGACATACTTTTACTAAAAACATTGTCTACTATGAAGTACTATAACTTTTCAGTAAAGAAATAAAACCCATGCAAAACAAATTTAAAAGCATTCAAAAATACAAAACAATAAACAATTCAGTCACAATTCATGGAAGTACTGTTTATGGATGATTCGCCTCACAAAATACTTGCCTTGCATTTTTTTTACAAATTATGTTAAAATGTTAATTAACTATGTTACTGTTTCTAATGTTACAAGTTTGAAAACAATATTTTCAAGTTCTTTACTTCAACATATTACAAAGTTCATGTTAAGAGCTCAAACACGTTTTAAATCACAATATAAATATTGTCTGTTATGTTAAGATTACTCCCTGTATTAATATTTATCGCCAGTTCATGCAGTCAGGAAGGAATTAATTTAATTGGGTACGTTTTAAGGAGAGTTTTTACTGTTTGCCTTCCTCTGCATTCAATGTATATTAAAGTTAACAATTATTCAGATAGAAATTGCATGTTAAAAAAACATTGTCTCAAGTTTACAATACTGATTAGTTTAAAGTTCAACTGTTTTTACATTCAAATGTTAATACTTTTAATACAAAATTATGTTAAAATATTAATTCACTATGTTACTGTTTATAATGTTCCAAGTTGTAAAAATGTTTTTTCAAGTTCCGTAGTTACACAGATAAGAAACTTCAAGTTTAAAAAAATATTATGTCAAGTTTCTTACTTAAATATATTACAAAGTTCATGTTAAAATTGGGTACGTTTCAACAAGGGTTTTTACTGTTTGCCTTCCTCTGGATTCAATGTATATTGAAGTTAACAATTCTTCACATACAAATTACATGTTAAAAAAACATTACCTCAAGTTTACAATACTGATTAATTTAAAGTTCAACTGTTCTTACATTCAAATGTTAATACTTTTAATACAAAATGCTTTAAGAGTTATTGTTCACCAAGAGAACATTTTACAAAAATAAACATGTTTAATATCACAATACTTACATGTGTCAAATATGTATATTAATAACTAAACAACTTTACAAACATACACATCACATTGCCGTCATTTTTTGACGGGCAAGTCGCTAGTTGTTAATAATTGTAAGTATGATTGATAAACAGTTAACAAAAAATAAATTATTAAGTGGTCCAGAAAGACGTTCAGAAACTCCCAAATGGTCTACAGGACTTTCAGCAATTTTCAAGTGCACTTGGGAGAACCACTGTACTAGTAAATAGTGTATATGTTTTGAAAAATATATGTTCCTCTTTGCCAATTTGGAATGGTAGGGAATATGCAGTAGGTGTCAGTAAAGTATAATTATTATTATTATTATTATTATTATTATTACTACTGTTTATTTATAAACTAGTAACTTGCCCGTCATAAATTACGGTTTCATATGTTATGTTCAGTTTTCTGTGCTGTCTCTATCTGTGCTGTATCGGTGTGCCCTCTCTCAGTGCGCAACCTCTTTGTGTGTGCACGCTCTCTCTCTTTCTCTGTGCCTTATCTCCGCACATTGTGTGCTCTATGTCTTCTCTCTATCTCCCTTTCTTGCTCTTCGTCCCTTTCTCTGTCTCCCTCCCTCCCGCTTTTCTCCTTCCACCCTCTCTCCCCTTCCCCTTCCCCTTCTCTCCCTCCCTCCTTGCCTCCCCCTCTCTGCCTCGCCCCTCCCTCTCTCTTTCTCCCTCTCTCTCTTAATTTCTCTCTCTCCCTCATTCTTTGCCTCCTTTCCTTCCTTCCCTCTCCCTCTCGCGGCCTTCCTCCATCTCTCTCTCCACTCCCTCTCTCTCTCTCCCTCCCTTTCTCTCTCCTTCTCTTTCTCTCCCTCCATCTCTTCCTTCCTCCCTCTCTCTCCCTCCCTTTCTCTCTTCCTCCCTTTATCTCCCCTTTCCTTTCTCTCCCTTCCTTTCTCTCTTTCTCCCTTTTTCTCTTTCTCCCTCCCTCTCTCTCTTTCTCTCTCTCTCCCACCCTTCCACCCACAAATTTTAAGGTAAATATAAATACACATACAAAAACACTACAATACAAGTACGAAACAAATGGGCCAGCAGAATGCTTGGTGCAACAAGGTTGAGGTTTGTACTCAGAAGAGCTTACAATCTAGAAGGTAAGGTCCTCTTGTGAGTCAGGAAGGTGACATGAAAGATGGCAGTCTGATGCCAGCGGACATGATTGTTTGTTATAATGAAGATCATGTGTGAATAACATAAGTAAGCAGTTTGTGCATGTTTATGCTGAAGGTGATAAGCTTCTTTAAACATATGTATTTTTTGTAATTTGTTGATGAAGGTTGTTAGGCAGGAAGGTATTCTGACAGAGCAAGGCAAGGAGTTCTGCAGAGTATGTGAAGCTTTTGAAAACCCCTGATGGCACTAGTGAGAAGAGGTAATGAGACGAGGAAAAAAGAAGTTAAATAGCAGAGTGAAGAGTTTTCTGACACAAGGGTGCTGTTGTTAAGGGCTTTGTATGTTGGAGATATGATTTTAAATGTTATTCTAGAGCATACTAAAGCCAGTGGAGTGACCAAAAGAGAGGTGCTGCAAATTCTGAGTGTGGTAGATGAGGCTTGCAGAGATGTTCATTGTGGTTTGGAAGGGAGACCGATGGGAGATGGGGCAATATCCTGTAGTATATCAGTCTGGTTCCATTAACTAAAGTGTCCAGCCCAGAAATACCAGACAATTCTACTCTGAACAGGAGAAACAGCAAACCCCATACATACGTTTTGGCCTTCTTTGGGCCTTGTCAGAGAGGTGTAGCTGATAACTCCCTAAGGCACCGTGAGCAAGGGGTCCCCATCTGGATTCCCCTATCACCCTCAGGGAAACTAATCCCTAAGGGTCATTTGAATAAACAAATAAACAAAATAGAGGTGCTCAATCAGAGAATGAACTAACCTTAATAGGTTAGTTCTGTAGACATGATAACCCACTCTAACAGCAACCACTTTTAGCTCACTTGTGCCCTTCACAGGAAGAAATATCCTGTAGTATATCAGTCTGGTCCCACTCACTAGAGTGGTCCAGCCCCGAAATACCAGGCAATTCTACCCTGAACAGGAGAAACAGCAAACCCCAGACGTACGTTTCGGCCTTCGTTGGGCTTCGTCATTGAGGTGTAGCTGATAACTCCCTAAGTGATTCCCCTATCACCCTTAGGGAGACTACTTCCTAAAGGTAATTTGAATAAACAAAAAAACAATATAAAGGTGATCAATCTCTTTGTGAGGAATACGAGTGCAGGGTCCAAATAAACCCTGTGCAGTTGGCCTAAGAAGTGGGAGTGAGGGTCATTTGAGGAGTGGGAGCTGTAGTAGATGGTGGGACATTTAGCATCTTAGTATTTGAAATGTTGAGCTTGAGATCACAGAGGGACATCCAGGAGCAAGAGCTTGAGCGGTAGTTTTCAACATGTGCTATAAGAGAGGGAAATAGGTCTGGTGTTAAGAGATATATTTCAGTGTTATCTGCATATAAATGGTATTGAAATCCCAAAGAATGTATTAGGGTGCTATGCGAGCATGCATAGCTGGAGAAGAGAAAGTGGCCTAGGGATTCACCAACAATCAGTGTCAGTGGGGAAAAAGAGGTACCAGAAAAGGAGACATTAAATGTTCAATTTTCTAGATAGATTGAAATGCATGAGAACACTGTTTCATGGATACCAAGGTAATGGAGAATTTGGATAAGATGGTGGTCAACTATACCAAAGGCAGCTGAGAGATCCAGGAGAATTAGTAGATTGTAGTGACCCTTTGACTTGCTTGTAAGCAGGTCATTAGTGATTTTTGGTAGAACTGTTCATATTTTTATATTTTTTACAGAAGTTTTTAGTTAGTGGTCTTCTATCCAAATGCAAAGTCTTCACTAACTAAAAACTTCTGTAAAAAAATATGCTATGTGGTTATATAGGGCCCTATTTATTTGGCCAAATCGCATTTGAATGAGGCCCTAAAATGTTATCAATAGGGAAACTCAAAGTATTAGTAAACCACTGTGTGAAAGGTTGTTTTATTAAAGGCACACTGTCTCTGTAGGCATTATGCCAAAGAATCAAAATTGATTTATTTTTTTATTATTTCCTGTTAATCCCTGATCATTCACTACATATCTCCTTTTCTACTGAATCACTCTAGTAATATTCTATGTAAAATTATAATTGGCATGTACATGGCTGTGGACTGAGCAACTTCTTGGTTCACTCATAGAGCCTGGAGGAAATGTATGCACTAATACACACCCATTTACTAGAATCCTCCTAAAGTGGCTCAGCACCAAAGGAGGAATGTAGTACTAGATCAGAGCTGCAAATGGAATAAAAAATAAGTAAGTACATTTAAGTTTTTTTAATAACTTACTTAATTCTCAATCTTTTGAATGTATGCTTTAAAAATATCAACTTTCAGTGGTCCTTTAAGGTCCCTGGTGTTTTCTTTGGAAGCCACTTCCCCCCATTTATGGACCAATTACTTTCCATGGCCTTTCCTCTAGCAAGGAACTGGACTGATGAAACTGCAAGCTCACTGATAGAAACTGAAGAAGGACAGGGGTTGTATTTAGTTTTGTAGTGGGCCATATGCACCCCAAAATGGACAGATTGACATGCTTACTATATACTTTGTATTAATCTGCTTGTGTGTTTTGTATTTAATATTTATTATTTTAGGAATGTTTTGATTTTGCAAATCTGATAGGGATTTCCATTTGCCTTTTGGAGGAGAAACCTGTTTTGTGCATTTTTATCACTGTTTATATTTATTATTCATAAGTAAATTGAATTGCTTCTCAGTGTATTTATTTTCCACCAATAGGCCTGCTCTATGTATTTATATAGGTATCAGCCACTAAAAAACCCATCATAAAATGCTTTCTATAGTTGCTCTAAATTAATAAATACACAGTGATCAATTAAATTGGCTTCTGAATTTCAACAATAAACTAGTTTTTTTACTATAATTAGTTCATAAACTCCTAGAATACCAAGTTTGGTTCTATATCACAGCAGGTCATGTGTTTATACTTCTATTTTGAAAAAATAGCAATATTTGAAAATATAGTTATTTGGTTCTCTAAAAGTTGTCTAAAAGTTATGTTCAGCTGTTACATCATTATTTTCTACTTTTACCACACTGAAACTTTGTCTAGCCGTGTTCACATACCATATCAACAAAAACAACAAAAAGATATGCTCTTATTACTGCAATTAATGTTGCAGGTGTTTATTGTAGGAATCAATCAAAGAAGATCTTAATATCTTCAAAGAATAAAATTAAGTTCAATTAGGTTTTGTGAAAACAAAAGCCTTAGGCAAAGAGAAAGGAGGATGTGCATAAGAAAATATATAATTAAATTAATGGGAAGCAAATTAGCACAGGTGTTATGCCATCTGTTTATTCTAACCTTACTGTCTACACGGAAATAGTAAAACAAGAGAATCAAGTATAGGTCAAATGGTGCTGTAGTTTAGATTCAAGCAAAATAATTTGCTTCATGTAAAATAAGAACATTTCATGCATTGATGAAACAGCATTGCACTGATATATCATTATTTAAATATCTTCCTTTTTTAAGCAGCCATGTTTAAGGGATCATTAACGGTGGGAAATCTCAAAATGAAATTTTATACACGTATGCTAGCAAAACCCCAATGTTACCTAATTGGAGCTACTTTCTTAAATCAAAGTATGCATTATGATTTGACGCATGGCAGGAAAAGAGAACAGCATTTCCCAGAATGCTGTGTGTAACTTGTTATTTTGCAATACCAGTTAATATAAACTTTAAATAATGATCAATTAATAGCAGCAGCCTCAGGCTCACATGCTTAGAGTAGCTGAATGCAAGTGAAGGACCACAACGTTTTGTTGCAGCAATTATGCTTTAATAAAATATGGTCTGCAATGAACTATGAAGCGCTCACTAACTCACCAACCATTTTCTAATTTGCTTCTGGATTGAATGCAAATTGACATGAGTTGAAAATGGGCATTATTGACATGAGTTTAATGAATTGGCATTATTGCAACTGAGCATTCTTGTCAATTAACAACAATTTTACACATTTCTTGGTGCAGCATTTGTAATGTAGTTTAATAGAAATGATCAGTATTACAATGCAGTATTGCAATAAAGTCCACATTTTAAAATTATGTTTTAACTCTTCTGAAAATACTTTGGTGAATAACAAAGTAAAACGCATTTACAATTCATTTTTGTTATATGTAATGAACATACAGAAATTTAATGAGTTGTAAAGAGAGAAATGTGCATATCATCATCCGGCTCATTTAAATAACTAACATTGATATCTGTCGTGTCCCTGGCTCTACATAAAGATTCAAGTCACAAGTGAAACAGCAGAGAACAAGCAATTGGAAGCAGCAGATGCCAGACTTATAAACACATTTGAAAAATTCAAGATGGCTGTCCAGACAGGCTTAATTTATGCTGACAATATGTGGAATATCTAGATAATTTACACTTGTTTTGTATCAATGACTTACTATATAAACTCTATACTTTAATATATTTAAAGATAAAGGATACATTTAAAGTAACCTTTTTTCATTTTTTTTTCTTTTATATAATTTTTTAAACTAAGTTACATAATTCATTTTATCCTCCTCATTTTCTGATAACATGTAATTCTTCAATATCATGTAAGTCTTAGAAGCTAACACTTTCTCAGCTTCTTGAATTACCCCTTTTATTCCTATTCACTGTTATGAGTGCTGCCATGTACCAGTATCATGCTGCCTCGTGCAGACAGTGGTGTGCTGTGTGACTGCTTACATCTGATTATAGCAACATGGCACTGGTAGTCTAAAGCTTCTCCCCTGCAAACATGGCCTTGGGTCACAAATGTGAAAGATGGCTGCACTTATAAGAGTGTAATAGAACAAAATGGGAAGTTCCAGAAGCTGAGAAAGTGTTAGATTGTGGGCTTTTTAGATGGAAGTGAAGGGTAAGTTTTATAAAACAATGAATAGGATACAATTAATTATGTATCCTAGTTAAAACATCTGTATAAAATAAAAAATGCCTAACCATCTTTCTTTACACGGAAAATGCTACTACTACTAAGTACTACTACATTTTTGTTCAGTTTCTACATTATAGATTTCAATTTTCAAGTATGAGTATCTTCATGACAGTATCTGTATGGAAGGAATCTGTGTTTAAGCAGTTTTCTTCAGGCCTGCTATTTAATGACAGAGCAAGTAAAATGTATTTTTGTTTTACACAGTTGAATAGGTTTTACTTGTTAATATTCATTAGACTAGACTATTTGTAGAAGCACGTTTTAGCTGAACTTGATCACCTTTGCTGGCTGCTTTCTTGCTGCTTAACTGTAATTTAGTTTTTATTTCGAAAGAAAAGTGATGTTAAATATTCCACTGCGTGTACTGAACGTTTTCCCACAGAGGAATTTGCAACCCACTGACATTATCAAATGGACTGACATTTCAAATATTTGCAGTACTCAGCGGGTAATAATTCAGTAAAGGTGAACCATTGATGTCTCACTTTTTTGGCACAGCACGGAATCTGTGTCTATAAACTAACATCTGCTGTAATCAGATCAAAAGTCAGTTCATTGTTAACTGTGCCAATGTCACATGAAAGACCTAGCGATGTTGTCTATTAGAAATGGGCACTGCCATCCCAGTGGTGCATGTGTAACCCTGTAGAGTTCATGGTGGTTATACAAATTTTCAAAAGCTATATAGCAATCTCAAAAACAGCTGGTTACTGAGAAAACAATGGACTGAAACCATGAGTAAGAACTTTAAAAAGTATTGTAAAACTTGTGTAAATGTTGTACTACATTTATATAAAATAGAGCTCCAGAATGCCTGGTATGATATTCATGAATAATGTTTGTTATTTTAAAGATCACTTTGCCATTAATGAACACCTTAAATGCACTCTATCACCATAACCATACTTTTTCTTTAATGTGTTAATTTTTAAATAGAATAATAAACTGACCAGGACTGCCCAAGAGCTGAATCTATTGGTAGATGTGCAAGTGGAAATAGGTAGATTTTGGAGATGCAGAATGCACACCAGATTCAACTTTCATGGAGATTTAAATTTCAACCTGCCAAAAGAATAGGATTTTTTAACTATGGGGTTCTTAGTGCAGTTGTGTAAGACAAGGTGGAGTCATACATGACTTTTACAGTGTGATTGAATGTGTCTGAGAAATGCAACTGACACAGTGCTGGTAGGCTAGTAGTAGTGTTAGCAAATCTGATTTCTTAAGTCTGATCTTGTTCATTATGTATTGAAAGAATGCAGTGTGCATCAGTGAATTATGTTCTACTAGGAAATTGCCCGTCAGAAATGACGTTAATGAAATTGTAAGGCTGGCAATGCTGGTTGGCATACAATGTGAGGCTTTTGGTCCTCGTTGGTTTTATTTTTAAACTCCTACGTGCCTGGCGTTGTTAGTGTTACTGTTTGGCAGTTGTGTATTTTCTACGTTCTGCGTGCCTGGCGTTGCTGAGCCTTGTTTTCATCCTGTTTCAGAATTTTTATGTTTTTCGGCCTCCATTTTTTCCCTAGCTTAGCCGATTTTCGATCAGCGGAAAATCTCAAATATGGCTCAAAATAGCTGCAACTTCACTCTTAGGCTTCCTGGCTCTCCCCCTGTGCTATGTGTGAGTGATGCACGAGGGACACAAAAGCCTAAGTCGTGCGTGCGTCAACGGGCCTTATGACTTAGGACCCGAAACACGTAACACTGCGGGTTAGGCTGCAATGAGTGCCGAAGTAAACTCATTGATTTTTAGGTATATATTGTTTTTTTCTTATTATTATTAAAAAAAATTATAAAGTGCCAGCATATTACAGGGATTAGGTAAAAAATAATATAAAATACAATGTTAAACACATGTCAAAAAGTAGGGGTCCCTGTTTTGAGTATACAATCTTATATACATGGTGCCTATTCCAAAACACCATACAAGATTGAAAACTCACAAACTTACAATCTAAAGGGATTGTTGAAACAAAAGTAGGGGGACAAGGGCTTGGCAAGTAATTGAAAAGAGAGTAGAGGCAGGAGAAAGTTTGCATGTGAGGGTCTTGAGAAAAAGAAAACAAGGTAGATATAGAACTGGCAAAATGGCAATTGGAGAGTGAGATTCTGCTGAATGGATGGTATGAGGCCCAGTGGTATTTGCAGAGTCTCTTGCAGAAGAGACGGCTTCAGTCCTCCTGATGGTAGACAGAACTGGCAAAATGGCAGTTGGAGAGTGAGATTCTGCTCAGTGGATGGTATGAGGCCCAGTGGTATTTGCAAAGCCTCTTGCAGAAATAACAGCTTCAGTCCACATGGTAGATAGAACTGGCAAAGTTGCAGTTGGAGAATGAGATTCTGCTGAGTGGATGGGTTGAGGCTTAGTGGTATTTGCAGAAGTGGCTATTTCAGTCCTGATGGTAAATAGAACTTGGACATTTATATGACATTTTTGGACATTTCACAATCATCCATCATTATAAACAATAATAGTAAATAAGAAGGGAAAGACAAAGTATCCTTTGAAACTGAAGTGCACACCCTCTGCCCTTATAACAATATAGAGCAGCAAGAGACAAAATAAAACTTAGCTTTTATTGATGTATAAAATGAGTATTAAAATACTGATACACTGACGAGATACTGATAGTAGTGAAATTCTGGATCTAAATTATGAGTGGGACTTCCTCATAGGAATTATTGGAATTATAAAGATATGATACTGAATAATATATACCCTTTTACACGATAGTGATGCGTGACAACAAGAGCTGAGAAACTGATAATGGGAAAATATAACCAATAGGCAGAGATACAGGTCCTGAAATTGGACCTATGTATTTGCAAAGATGTATAAGTCACATACAACAATAAAGTGACTGTGCTATTAATACAAAGTAATTGCACTTATAATATTTCCCCTAGGTTTAGTGCATATGATAATTGCAATCTATTAAAGTGTAAAGTGCAGAAAAACAGATAATGGGAAATATAACTACTAAGCAGAGGCATAGGTCCTAATGATAGACCTATGTATTTGCATAGGTATATAAACCACATACAAAAAATAAAGTGACTGTGCTATAATATATAGAAAGTGATTGCACTTGGGGTGTAGCACCTAGGTATAGTGCATAGGATAGTAATCTTATTAAAGTGTCTTGTGCCTATATTATAGAGATAAATACATAGTCAATGGATTAACTTAATAATTATTAATTTAAAGTGCTAGTGCTGAGTGGGGATATACTAATAAATAGTAAAATTGATAGAGGAAGATCCTATTATTGTTTTAATTGATACAGTTTGACTACATAAACTAAGGAGCTAGGAGGAATCCCTCTCTACTTTATAGTAAATTATAAGAGTAAGTATTCATTAATAGTGGTGAGAGTAGGGATAGTAATGCAGTTGGATGTCCGTTTGTTTGGTGCCTCTACTCCTAAGCTCCTAAGTTTGCTACGCGCGGTCTATGCGTCTACGTCTGACGTCATAGCGCAACGTCGCGTCGTAACACGTGCAACCCGACGCACGTTTCTAAACTTTTCATCAGGCCCCTTAGGAGCTTAGGAGTAGAGGCACCAAACAAACGGACATCCAACTGCATTACTATCCCTACTCTCACCACTATTAATGAATACTTACTCTTATAATTTACTATAAAGTAGAGAGGGATTCCTCCTAGCTCCTTAGTTTATGTAGTCAAACTGTATCAATTAAAACAATAATAGGATCTTCCTCTATCAATTTTACTATTTATTAGTATATCCCCACTCAGCACTAGCACTTTAAATTAATAATTATTAAGTTAATCCATTGACTATTTATTTATCTCTATAATATAGGCACAAGACACTTTAATAAGATTACTATCCTATGCACTATACCTAGGTGCTACACCCCAAGTGCAATCACTTTCTATATATTATAGCACAGTCACTTTATTTTTTGTATGTGGTATATATACCTATGCAAATACATAGGTCTATCATTAGGACCTATGCCTCTGCTTAGTAGTTATATTTCCCATTATCTGTTTTTCTGCACTTTACACTTTAATAGATTGCAATTATCATATGCACTAAACCTAGGGGAAATATTATAAGTGCAATTACTTTGTATTAATAGCACAGTCACTTTATTGTTGTATGTGACTTATACATCTTTGCAAATACATAGGTCCAATTTCAGGACCTGTATCTCTGTCTATTGGTTATATTTTCCCATTATCAGTTTCTCAGCTCTTGTTGTCACGCATCACTATCGTGTAAAAGGGGATATATTATTCAGTATCATATCTTTATAATTCCAATAATTCCTATGAGGAAGTCCCACTCATAATTTAGATCCAGAATTTCACTACTATCAGTATCTCGTCAGTGTATCAGTATTTTAATACTCATTTTATACATCAATAAAAGCTAAGTTTTATTTTGTCTCTTGCTGCTCTATATTGTTATAAGGGCAGAGGGTGTGCACTTCAGTTTCAAAGGATACTTTGTCTTTCCCTTCTTATTTACTATTATTATGCATATTTATCCAATAGTAGCACCCCTAGTCTACACTTAGATTTCTTTATATATCTTGAGCCACCTGTCCCTGTTATCCCATAAACCATCATTATAAACACACACAAAATGCAACACATGGCACATACAGTGCTGTGCAAAAGTATTCACTCCCCTTGGCATTTTTCATGTTTTGTTGCCTCACAACCTGGAATTTACATGGATTGTTTGAAGATTTGCATCATTTAATTTACAGAACATGCCCACAACTTTGACAATGTTTTCTTTTTTTATTGTGAAGCAAACAACAAATAGGACAAAATAACAGAAAAAGTCAATATGCATAACTATTCACCCCCCTAAAGTCAATACCTTTTGCGGCAATCACAGCTCCAAGTTGCGTTGGATAAGTCTCTTACCACATCTTAGCACTGGGACTTTTGCCCATTCCTCCTTGCAAAACTGCTACAGCTCCTTCCACTTGAATGGTTTGCACTTGTGAACAGCAATCTTTAAGTCTGACCACAGATTTTCTATTGGATTGAGGTCTAGGCTTTGACTAGGTTGTTCCAACACATTTACATGTTTCCCCTTAGACCACTCAAGTGTTGCTTTAGCAGTGTGTTCAGGGTCATTGTCCTGCTGGAAAGTAAAACCTCCGTCCTAGCCTCAAATCAGGTTTTGCTCAAGAATATCCCTGTATTTAGCACCATCTTTCCCTCAACTCTGACCAGTTTGCAGTTCTGGCTTCTGAAAAACATGGATGGTGTTCTCTGGGTGATGTGTTGGGTTTGCGCCAGACATAGCGTTTTCTTTGATGGTGGAAAAGTTCAATTTTAGGCTCTTCAGACCAGAGCACCTTCCTCCATACATTTTAGGAGTCTCCCACATGCCTTTTCGCAAACTCAAAACATGCCATTTTGTCTATGGACCATATGCTTATTGTCGTCCTATGTACAGATACTCAGTCTCTGCTTGGAACTCCTCCAGGGTTACCAGAACTGCAAACTTAGGTCTCTGTGCTCCCTCTCTGATTAATGCCCCCCCTTTGCCTGGTCCATGATTTTTGGTGGGCGGCCGTCTCTTGGCAGGTTTGCTGTTGTGCCCTGTACTTTCCATTTGGTTATGATATATTTGATGGTGCTCCTGGGGATCATCAAAGATTTGGATATTTTTTTATAACCGAACCCTGACTTGTATTTCTCAACAACATTGTCCCTTACTTGTTTTGAGAGTTTCTTGGTCTTCATGGAAGTGTTTGGTTAGTGGTGCCTCTTGCTTAGGTGTTGCAGCCTCTGGGGCCTTTCAAAAAAGGTGTGTATATGTAATCACAGATCATGTGACACTTAGATTGCACACAGATGGACATCATTTCACTAATTATGTGACTTCTGAAGGTAATTGGTGCACCAGAGCTTTTTATGGGTTTCATAACAAAGGGGGTGAATACATATGCACATGCCAATTTTCTGTTTTCTATTTTTAAAAAATAGTTTTATGTATATATTTTTCTCATTTCACTTCACCAACTCAGACTATTGTGTTCTCATCCATCACATAAAATTTAGACTAACAAAACATTGAACTTAACGCTGTAATGTAACAAAATAAGAGGGGTGGATACTTTTGCAAGGCACTGTATAAGAAAAATAATAGATAGATAGATAGATAGAAAGATTTCCCCATGATATTTACCATGAAATGGTAGCAATTTAGAACAACAATAGTAAAGAAACAAAGTTTACATTTGTAAAGGTATATCATAAAACATATTTCATAAAATAGACATTTAAGAGGCTCTACATGAAATAAAAAACCTAAATTACAACTAAAAAATACCCTGCCTTACTAAAAATAGAAAAGGGTAAATTAGACCACTTACCTGGCCAAAATGCCCCTCCAGCGATGCCCTGGTCTTCAGTTCTTCGTCCCAGACAGGGCCCTCCAAAACTGTCCACAGGTCACGTCACACCTTAATCTTTAGAGATGTTAAAATAAATGTTATAAGTAAAAAAAATGTCAAATTTCAACAATTAGCAAGAGCTCACTACAGTCCAATAACATACAGGCAAACAGAAAAAAAAGAATATCTAAAAAAAAAACATTTTCTTTTGCTGTGAGCAGATGCATATTGCAGTTGAGCAAACATTTCTTTGTGTTAAATGCAAATATTACCACATTCAATCACCGAAAACAAGAGTAAGGCATGTACTAATTTTCTCCTCTACCTGCTATTATCCCATATTACACAATGCCTCATCAAGCAGATGGTATCCTTACCTCTTTGTGTGCTGAAGTGTTTGAAGTTTTTTTTTGCAACATTATATCTGTACTTAGATGTAAGTAGTTGTGAAATACACTACACATATTACAGGAATCTTACAACAGTTGTGCTGGAACTAGTGGTGCAAGTGGTGTTATAATGTACACTCCAAGGGCAACCACCCCCATCCAATACAATGCATGTCATCATCTCTGTGTCCACCAATAGGACTATGTTCCCCTTCTGTGTAAGTACAGAAGGCTTAGCTTGTGGGGAGATGGGAGACAGGGCACCCTTTCAAAACTGCTTGTGGGGTTGGGAGACAATTTACACTTTTAAAACTGCTAATTATGTAAAAAATTTCGATGCTATTGCCGATTTGTCAACAACTCTGTATCATTTTTAGTGCCCCTTCAAGAGATTATTGATATATCATTGTTAAAGTTTTAGTATTGCATTTCCATACATTCTTTATATGATGTTTTACTTGTCTAGTTCCTTTTCCTTATAGGTCTTTCTCTTCCCATCTGGATACAGAGAAAATCATATTTAATTTTCAATAACTGAAACAAATTGTCAGGCTTATATACAGAAGAAGAGTGATGTATATGTAATTTGGAGTCAGAGAATGTTCCTGGATGAGTAGCGGGGCTCTTGGCAATGAAGTATTTAAGCATGGAAACAGGTGTTGCTGCCCTGCTGTTACAATACCAGAGGGCATCTTTGTTCCGACCAATGGCAGCAAAAGGACTATTACATGGGAACGATAAATAAAGAAATCCCCCCAAACTGAGATTATCAATCTGTGTGTGGAATGAACTGGAGAACAATTAAAAGCATGCAAACATTTCTATGGAATTTAGTAAATATTATAGTGAAATAAATGTGAAATTGTTCTATATAATGTACATATATATTAAAATGCAATTATATGTTTTCATTTAAACAGCTGACATAGTGAGCTACATGAACAATGTAATAATGATTCAATTGATTTTTAAGAGTTTATCATCCTCATTTGTATAATATGATCTGTCTCTAACCATTGAAAATGTGCACAGGCTTCCCAACCAGTGTACATAAATTTCACTAATCCGAACATTACTTTACATATTGAGTAATTGTCACTGTATAATGACAATATAGTTTAGAATCTGGTTTTAATGACAAGGATGTTCTAAATTGATAAAGACACTGCAATATATTAGATAAAAAAGATCCAACAGTAAAATGCAAGGATTTTTAAACAAAGATGATTAAAGGTGATTTTTTAAGTGTAAATAAATGTTCAACATTTCCATTTATTTTTTAAACTATATTTTTATATTGTGTGGCTATTAAATGCTTTATCAAGCATCTTTATACCTTTATTTTGTCATGTTTTTTTTTTCATTTTATTACATCTGTACTTTTTTATTTCCTTCAAAAACACAACCATTACTAAAAAACATGTTGTTTAGTCAATTGTAGAGAATAAGTTACCTTCCATTCCAAAAATAAAATAATCACTAACAGTTGCTGCTCTGTGGAACAGAACATTTATCAAAAGCCTGGCCAGTTTTAGTGTTTAATCCCTCAGCAGCCCCACAACCACTGACCCACTAATAAGGCACAATCTTCTACTAGTCTCTTAAGATTGGATACACTAGTGTGTACAAATTGCACAGCAATGCACATTACCAAGCAGATGTATGGCCTATATTGCCTTGCCAATACCACTATATGTTTTAATATGTTTTAGCTACAAAAGCAAAAAAAAATGTATGTTATATTTTAAAAGGACACCTGATTTTTCATTTTTGCCTTTATCATCTAGTCTGTATATCATCTATACAGAAATAAGAAAAACATATAAACATAAAAATATACATTTGTCAGTGCCCATCCTCTAGTATCTTGTGATTTGTGTATATATCACTTAATAGCTGTTGCAGTTTTTCATAGATTTCATAGATATGTTAGTGCCCTTGCAGTGTTCTATAGGTGTGCATAGGGTTCGATTACACAGCTCCTGTAGGAACTCCTACAAGGCTGATAGCTATGAGAGCTCTTACAAGAGAATTTATGTAGCTATTATCTGTCTTTCACATTATTTATCATACTACCTTACTGATACTTAGCCAGGGGGTTTGTCATGTATCACCTTCATCCATAATTTACACTAGATATTGTACCTCTCCTTTCTATACCTCACCCATACCCTTTATACTGTAAGTTTGTGAGTTTTCAGTCTTGTTGGGTGCTTTAGAGAAAGCACTTTGTATGCTTGACTTTAGACTCGATAATAGGGCTCTCCATTCTTTTGTAATTTGTTAAGTTTCTTTTGATTGTATCTACCCTATTTAGCGCTACGGAATATGTCGGCGCACTACAAAAAATGGCTAATAAAGGAGTGCTCACAATAGTCTTTACATGTTCCATAAGCAGCAGCAGCGAGTATGAATTGCAAGTATAGATTGCAATAGATATATGTGTTTCCCACTCAAACATTGACAACTCCTGCTCCTGTGTTCCTGTTATTGCATACTAATATTTCAGTTTGCACAAATCAAATTATATTTGAATTTCAGTCTTAATACGGTATTAAATGTCAAGGGATATACATTGAATGCTAAGACAGGATTAATGTTTAGGGGCATTGTAAATGTATTTGTAGGGAAGGTGGGTGGGTGTTAACCCCTGGGGTTCTGTATTATGTGTGACTTAGCATTAGTTGAGTGTCAGTGCATTTAATTATGAGGGTATTTTTTTGTGACTGACATTGATTGTTCTTTAGTATTGTTGGATAGGGCTGGATTAACCATTAGAAATCCTTCTTTTTTTGCTTTAGGGTCTGTAGGCTTGAGTTTTATTTCTGAGAAAAGTTCCTTAAGTGCCTCATAAGTGTTCTTGTAAGGGTTTTATCCACTCCTGCGTGAGGTTGAGTTTACATGTAAGTATCTATATCACTGCTATTTGTAAACTAATGAGCTTTTGAAAGCACAGGCAGTTTTTAGAAACATCCTCTGTATTCAAAGTCACATTGCACTTCAGGAAAAAAAAAATATGCAAAAAAAAACAGCAGCAGAATTTTATATAAAATATAATAAATTAGAGGATGTATTATTTTGTACATTATAAAAAAATGTTGCCTGTAAGTGTAGTTCTTCAAAAGAGTATTTTTTTTAATATTGGATGACAGTGGTCTTTTTAAGTCATATGATAAATACATTTTACATTTGTGTTCACATTTGAACATCTAAAACAAGTTAAAAAACTTGTTTCATGCTCAGAACTCCGAGAAATACAGTTATTACACTGCACTCTGGGAACCTTGGTTGGGACATGCAAATGTGCCCACAAAAGCTTCGCTCTTGCAATGCATAACCATATACAACATGACTTCCCTTAAGCATATGCCCGCTGTATTAAACATCTTTGAGCAAAGCTGGGGTTGGATTATACACAAGCTAGGAATCCCATCCACGTACAGCCATTTCAAGGTTACTGCCTCTCATCAATGTAGGGCCGTTTTCTTAGCTTGTGTAGTGGATATTTTGAGTAGGGTAGTTCACCACAACAATCATTTAATATATGGTGGGCAAAAGAGTGATAGAAGCCCTCCACTGTATGGTAGTACAGTAAATAAACTCGGAACCTTGTCTGGGACATGCAAATGTGCCCACAAAAGCTTAGCTCTTGAAATCCATAACAATATCTGCCATGACTTCCCTTAAGCATCTACTATAACAAATACAGACAGCATAGTAAAAAGCCTATCCATATTCCAAAAAAGAGCATGCTGCAGATTACCTTTGTAAATTTCATATTTCTTAAATTGTGTTGTATCTTTTAGCTTTAAAGAGTCGGTAGGATTGGAGAGTGAGAGAGATAGAAATCAATTTAGGGAAAATTGTAATAGAATTGTAGACTTAGATTTGCTTGTTAGAGCTGTAGCAGTGGTTGGTGTCCCAGATGTACGGTGTCCATATTTTCACTGACTATTCACTGTAGAGTTTCTGTTCTAATATGAACACTGTACAGATGGCTAGAATAGCCTTGTCAATGAGGTAGATAAACATAAAGGTGTAATGCATAGTTGTCAGCGCAGTGGAACAGGATGATGGATGAGAAGATAGCTTTGAATATTTCTGTCAGTGTATGTTGGTAGCTTTTTTATATTTGGAGACATAGGTAATAGTATTGCTGTTGGGAAAGTAGTTGTCAGAGAGACAAAATGGTGGAATAGATATAATAGATATATTTAAAACCTCAGCAATGCTTGAAGAAAATTATATTAATGGAATAATTATGGATAATTGTGTGTATCACTGGGTTTAATTACTGTCAAGCATATATTTTCTATAGCACATTGTCACAACACACTCTTCCTTGTGCTTAAAATGGCCAAGAAGACAAATCCTACCCATAGGTTGTATAGGTTCCTTATTCCCACACACCAGACAGGGTAACTGGAGGCTAGCATAAGCTACAGCCCTTGGAGGCAGAATGTAGTAAGGGGCACTTTGACCGGGCAAGTGTCATGGGAGTAGGAAGGGTTAAGGATGGGTGGAGTTTGGTGGGGTTGGGTCCTGGGTTTCCTGCTCACAGAAGCTAGTCTTCAGGAAGCCCTGTGAGTGGATGACATGCTAGCTTATTGTCCCAGATCCAGAATCATGGGACAGTGTGGCTACAACAGTAAATCCAGTCATTGGGCCACATTGCCCCTGCACCCGGAGAGAGTGAAGGCGGCCGTCCGGTTAGACAGTCCAGGCCACCTGACATACTCAGCCCTACCATGCGGCGGGGGAAGAGAGGCCGGGCCAGCTCGCCTAAAGGGAGCACCCCACATAGGCCTGCGTTGGGAAGAGGACAGGGCAGGAGGAAGACTCTGCAACTAGCCGGATCTGAAGAGGTGGCACTTGGAGAGGTCAGCAGAGCAGAGGAAGCCTTCATTGTTGTACGTAAAGGACGGAGGCCTGGTCGCCTGGATCGGTAGGACTTGAGGAGTGTCGCAGAAGGAGCGTGGTGGTGCGGTCGGCACCCAGGGATACCAGGAGGAGGGCCCGAACGGCCAAGGAAGGCCCAACGCCATCATGTGACGCCAGTGAGTCGTAGCTGGCAGGGGGGCCAGTTACCTAGCGGCAGCAGATTGAGCAATTGGCTGCAGACCTTCGTAATCTTTTGCCAGTATTATAGGCACGAGTTCCCAGAGTATTGCTTATCGCTTTTTTGTTACTTAGATGAGATTGATTGGATACATAGAACGTATGGTGGACTGGCATGGTGGGATTATGATATTAAGTTTCGTCAGAGGTACTCAGTTATGTCAGTTATGCAATGGGATTATAGGGATATTGGAAGTTGGCTAAAAATTGTCACCCCATTACGCCCAGCTTCTTTGAGCAGTGCGAAGCAGGCACCCGCCACGTCGGATAAGAAGGTTTGCTGTTTTGCATTCAATGAGAGCACTTGCAAGTGGGGGCGACATGTATGGGCATGATTGCTCCGAATGTGGCCTTCAACACCCTCTTTTTCGTTGCTTCAAAAAGAACAAGCCTCAAAAACCAGAAGGAACAGCTCAGAAAAGAGAGGACGCTAGTACTGGTAGAAAAGATGCACCTAAAGGGATACGGTAGGCTTCGGCGGAAGGTGGCGGCATTGTTGTTTTTTGGAGGGTTTTGTGATTCTGTCTATGGCTGGTAACTATTTGCGTCGCCCCCTAACATGAAGTCTGCGAGAGAAAATCCTGGGTTGGTGTTGGAGAAGCTGTGAGTGGAAGTTGAGAAGGGACGGATGGTGGGACCTTTCAAGGAGGCACCAATGGAAAAAGGGTTTCATCATTAGGTTTGGTACCGAAGAAAGACATGGGGCGTTTTCGCCTGATACATCACTTGTCATATCCAAAAGGGTCGTCGGTCAATGACGGAATCAACAGTGATTTGGCAGCAGTGCCATATACTCTGTTTTTGTGGGCGGTTCAGCTGGTACAAAATGCTGGTAAGGGAGCATTGTTGGCAAAAGTCGACATTAAATTAGCTTTCCATTTGCTTCCAGTGTACCTGTCCTCGCAGTTTTTATTGGGTTGTCACGTTGATGGCCAATATTTTGTTGATCAGTGTTTGCCAATGGGTTGTTTGATCTCTTGTTTGTTTTTCAAACAGTTTAGTTCATTCATACATTGGCTGTAAAGTGCACTGGGCTAACATCGCTGGTTCATTATCTCAATGATTTTTTATTCATCTGTCCTCCCGGGTCAAATGATTGCCCTCTTTTACTGGAAGAATTCAATTGCAGCGGAGTTCAGGATCCTGCTTACGGCGGAGAAAACGGTGGGTCCTATGAATACCCTAATTTTTTGGGGTATTCAGATTGATACATCAACTATGATATGCAGTCTTCTGTTGGATAAAGTGAATGATTTGATTGGCACGGTCAAGAGGATGCTAACAAGGAAGAAGCTTTTGGACATTCAGCCTCTGTTAGGAAAATAAAATTTTGCTTGTCGGATTATGCCGATGGGGTGGATATTCTCAAGACGTCTGTCGCATCCACGGCAGGGTTGTTAAATCCGCACCATCACATCAGATTGTCAATGGAACATAAGGAAGAACTCAGAGTGTGGCTGATGTTCCTTTCCCACTTTAATGGGCAGTCGGTTATCAGGTGGTACCTGGTACCGAATTCCAAGTTAGATCTTTTCACGGATGCATCTGGTTCTCGCAGGGTTTTGGCGTAATTTTTTGTGGTCGCTGATGCGCGGAGTAGTGGCCGTGGGATTGGAATGATAGCCTCCTAAAAAAATTGGCTGTTCTAGAGCTTTTCCCTATTGTGGTGGCGTTGTATTCATGGGGAGATAGTCTCCGGAACCATCACCTGGTATTTCACTGTGACAACTTGGAGGTTGTTCAGGTTATCAATTAAATTTCGGCATCATCAATACCACTGGTAAAGTTGCTCAGGAAACTAGTTTTAGGATGTTTAACGCTAAACGTTTTATGCAGGGCAGTAAACATTCCTGGAGTATGTAACATTATAGCCAATGCTCTCTCTTGATTTCAGTGGGAGAGATTCCAGGAGGCAGCGTCAGCGGCAGGTCTGCACAGAACTCCCTTGCCATTGGAGTTGTGGAATCTAGCATCCCAGGTATAATTGCGTTGGTGTGGAATTCATTGGCAAAGAGCACTTGGGAGTGTTATGTTAAAGTTTGGTCAGAATGGGTCAGTTTTTGTAACAGAAAACAGCAGCAAGGGTTGCGAGGTACCATAGTTCAATTTCTGTTAGCCTACATAATAAATTATTTTACTGCCCTTACAAAGCAGCTATCAGTGTTAGCCTTTTACTTTAAGCTACAAGGGGGTGAGGACATTACACATTTTTTTAAGTTAATCAAGTAGTAAAAATGGTGCTTAAGGGGGCAAAGAGCAAGGTTCAGGTTTGGAGGAGGCCAGTTTCTTATTCATTGTTCAAAAAAATAGTTAATGTATTGGGTACTATGTTGTGAATCAGTATGAGGCCTTGTTTTTTAAAACAGCTTTTGTGTTAGCTTTCCTTGGAGCTTTCCATATTTCTGAATTAATGTCTCCACTAACGGTAATAGGGGGTCTACTGTTGTCAGACGTAACCATTCATGACAATTATGTCTCTGTTTATCTCAGGAGTTCTAAGACAGATCAAGTGGGACGGGCTAGATTAATTATTATATATGAGGTACAGGGTAGTAGTTGCTGCCCCTTTTCATGTTTATCTTGTTATTTGGGTTGTCGCATGGTGGGAGCGGGTTCACTTTTAGTTCATGGGGATAGGATCAGTTTATCTAGGTTTTAATTTGCTGCAGTATTTAAATCATGCATTTCAGCATTGCATTTGGATCCTGAACAGTTTGGCAAACATTCTTTTAGAATTGGGGCGGCCACTGAGGCGATTAGGTTACGTTTTTGATGTGTCCACTGTAAAAAAGATTGGGAGGTGTGAGAGGAACAGTTTTCGATCTTATATTCGCCCACACTTGCTCGTTTAATGTCATTGTTTTTTCAGGTTCTTCGACTACACTATGGATTTTCGTTCATTCGTTAATTTATTGGGCTAGAGGAACAGCAGCTGTAAAAGCAATTGGGACTCAGCTGGGGTTTTGCCCATCTGTACTTGACATAAAATGGTTGGGTATTAGGGGTATGCGTTCGCATCAGTTGGTTCCACAAATTGTGTCATACACCAGAGTTTTTGGTTCTCCTAGGGGGTTTTGATCCACTTGGGCAGTAATGACTTTTAGTTAGGATGTTGAAGTTTGATTTTAGAAGATTGCTGGTTTTATTTCCGGGACTAATTATTCTTTGGTCTGGTATTACACTGCGTCAGAATTGGTGCGTTGCAATGGATCCGACTAGGCTCAATAGTGCTAGGATCCGGCTAAACAAGATAATTGGTTCTTTTATCCGGTCTTTGGGGGGAATGGTTATTAGACATAGGTATTTAGAAAGCGCAGATGCTCATTTGTTTTATGTAAAGGATGGAGTACATCTTAACGGAGTGGGGCTGAGGTTGTTTAATAATGCGCTTCAGGAGGGTGTGGAAAAGGCCTTGCCTTTGTTGGTTGGGGGGCTAGCCGCTTAAAGCTGCTTTGTGGCGGGGGTGAGTGCTCTTGCTAGGTGGGAGCAGATTTATGGTGTGGAGAATACACCTGGATTGGTTCAAGGTCTCCTGGGCGCGGGGACCCTGGAGAGTTTATATTGGTTGTGCTCCCATTTGGTAGGCGTGAGCATTCACCTCTGGATTGGTTTGTTTATTTGTTATGCAAATAAAGGCTGTGGCCTGTTTATCCTACATTTGTGTCTGTCATTTTTGGGGTTCATGGGTATTTGGTTATTACAAAATGTGTCACTTATGATTAGGTCAACAGCTGAAGGCTTCTTTGCATAGAAATAATTTTTCTGCACACATTTCCTGTTTTGAGCTCTTTGCCCCAAACCGCCATTTTCATATCCAAATGTTCGACACATGGTATAAAATTCTTTAGATTGAGTGCAGCACTTATTTTTGGTGTTTCTGATAGAAGCCAAAACATTCTAGCTTTGACTCTTCTGTCCAGAAAACAATATTCCTTAAATTTAGTGGAACATCTGTTTGCTTTTGATGAAGTTTAGATGAGTAGCAGTATTCGTTTAGAGAAATGTATCTTCCTCTTGACTGTTATTCCATGTACACTCAGTCTATTCAAGCTATTTCTTATGCTTATGAACACTCAAATTAACCAATACCATATGCTTTGAGCCTTCTTAGATGATGCATGTGTAGAAAAAACATGGCTATTGCTAGGTAGGGCAAACTGGACAATTGCACAGGTAGTGCTTCAATGGACCAAAGCATCTGCAACAAAAACTAATATATTTCTTTGACATTTTTAAAAGCAAAAAAACTTTTTTTTTCTAAATATGGTAATGAGATTAGAGTTAGCAGTCTGGTCATCATTGTCATAATAAATGTCATTTTTGAGTTAAAAAACTTATTTGTTAGGGTGTGATAAAAGGAAGGAAGTCCTCAGACTCAGAGCTGAAGCACTCCTATTCAGACTCTGAACTGCCATCAGGATTCTTTCTTTACACAGCCCAGCTAGAGCCTCTCAACAAAATTATTATTTCAGGATCCAGGAGAATATGGCCCTTGATAGAGAGCTTGACAAATTATATTTAGACTAGCGTATTGCCCGTCAAAAAATGACGGCAATGAGATGTGTATGTTTGGAAAGTTGTTTAGTTATTAATATACATTTGGAATTGTAAGGTAGCTAATGCTATTTTGTGTGTACTACTGAAATATAGAATTTAACTTAATAAATGAATATACTTTATCTATTTTTATGCATTGTGTTGAAGAGCTGGCAATCTGTGTTGATTTTGCTGCAGCATTAGTGGTGTGGAGGTGTTGTGTAAGCGTGATGAACGTGTGCAGTGTAATAGTGTGCGTGCACGAGCCGAAACCATTAACGTAGCTGTGTACTTCTGCATTATCGTAAAATGGCGGGTAATGTGTGGTATGCGTCTTAGCGGATCATCCGTACGTCGTTTAATGGCGGGTAATGTGTGGTATGTGTCTTAGCGGATTATCCGTAGGTGTTTTCCGTGGTTATAGTGCTGTAGCCTCGTTTTCGTTTTGTTCGGGCCGCCATTTTTTCTGTCGCTTCGAGAATTTTTTAGTGTCTAAACTCTTTTATTTTGAGCTAAATGAAGGTGTAACTTTGTATTTTGAGGTCGTGGATGCTCCCTCTTGCTGTCGGTAAGCTTTTTATGTATGTGCTGTGTGGATTTATTGTGTTTGTCTTTTTTTTCATGTTCGCGAGTTGCAGGCGTATTTTTTTGCTAGGGTTTAACGGCTCCCCTCGCTACGCGAGGCTCGTCTGCAATGAGCGCCTGCGGCGCTCATTGACAAAGTACTACAGTTTAACGGCGCTCATCGCTAAGCCCGCTAAAGTACTACGGTTTAACGGTAAATATGGTAAAACGGTAAAATGACGGTCAATAAAGATTAAATGTTGTGAAATTTGTTTGCAACACAAAAAAGACATTTGTCCCTTTTTTTTTTCTTAAAATAAATACACATTTTTTTTTTTTACTTTTTATTTTTTTAACTTTAAAATTATTTCATCAAATGCGTTGTTTTAGGCGTGAAATCCGATGTTGCGCGAGACAAAGGCCGTAAATCTTTGTTAATTCGTAAATCTGTAATTGCGTTTCGTAAAATGTACTCGCTACTGTCTTTTTACTCATTGTGCGGTTAATGCGCATCCTTTGTCTCGTTGTTTTTCGAGCACATACGTCTGTAGCTGTGTTTTACGCAGTTCGTAGTAGTATAGCCTCGTTTTCATTTTTTTCGGCAGCAATTTTTTTTTCTCGCTTAGTCGATTTTCGATCTTTGTAACTCGTCTAAATCGATGTAAATTGGAGTTCCAACTCACTCCCAGACGTCCTGCCTGGTTCCCCATGCTGTAAGTGACCTTTTTTTTTATTTTTTTGTGTGTATTTAGTGTTTTTTTTATTGTTTTGGTCTTGCCGCTTATCTTGTAATTTTTTTAATCAAGGTTTAATAGGAATGCTAGGTTCCCAAGCTATTTACTACCCATTAGTTAACAGTCTATATACAAATATGGGATGAAAAAATTAGAAATAGAATCTTTATTAATAAGGGGTAACAACGGCGATATCCTTAAAAACAGTTTTATAATAAAAAAATCCCGGATTAGAAAATAAAAAATAAAATAGGCTTTCTGATGTGTGAACATGTACCCACTTGATAATATTTTGAACTCTCAATAGAGGGGTAAATAAGTTCACACCTAACAGTACTTCAAGGGGATAGTAGATGGCTTATCCAACTCAATTAATCCTGTCTTTATAAATGCAATAGATATGCAATATAAATTAATAGATATAATGCTGCTGGATGTTTACCATATAAATGACCCTTATTGTCTAGGGTTCACAATGTTGATTTACTGGAATAGTCTGGCAAGATGTATATATCTAATAGATGCTGTACTTGTTTGCTTATATGAGATCTAGTTTTTATAGATTTCAATTATTTTCCAAGATCTAAATATTCCACATTTATCTGCCTTATAGCAAGGGCACAGTTTAATCATAGGGGTTCCTTTATCCTGTGTCTTAAAGGACTACAATGTACATAATGTCCTCTCAAGAATACTCCTCTTAAAAGGATTTGCTTATATTTTGCCCATACCCCATTGCAGAAATCAGCATAATATGGAAAAACGGGTTATAAAAGGGTAAATAGTAACCAGCAGGCTAACTCCCGCTCTATGCCCCATCTATTGTTTGCTAGATCTTGCTCATATCCAGGCACCAGCATTCACACATTTGGAAACGGACAGGGAGGGTAAGCATACATCCTCTAAATATCTAAAGTACAGTACTGTTAGTCGAGAGGACGCCGGCGTGCCCTTAGCTGCATTGCATGCCACGTCATCAAAGGCCGACGCGTTTCGCGTCATCAGACGTCTTTGTCAAGGTAAAATTAGCTGAGCCGTCTGGCCCTCTTTTAAACGCTGCCGTAACTACGGCAACCAATTGGCACTATCCGGACATGCGCAGTGAATCCAGGAAGCGCTAATTGCGCTGTGTTGAAATAGAATAGAGATATATAATAAGTATGAGACATGCGTAATAGAAGTGTGAAGAGTATTAGATATGGAGAATATATTAGTGTAGAGAGAGAGTACACTATAGACAGCCCATATTATGTATAGGGCTGAAATGAATGAAGAAAAGGAGAGAGTCTATTGTCAAGGATAAAAAAAGGGGTGAAATAAAGCCACAGATAAGTGGCGCAGCAAATATAAGAGTGAATACATAAGCTAACTGCATAGTAGATGCTGAGAAAAATAATGTATAAGAGTAAAGTGGAGGGGATCTACAATTGCTGACATGATAAATAGGTGACCTAAATGTGTATAGTGAAATATAATCATTAACTGATACAGAAAGACAAGCGAATAATTTACTGTTATATAGGGAGTGAATGATACCAATGAAAACTCATCTATAGAAACTATGATGAGATAAAGAGGACCCCTTTATAATCTAGGTGGAAGGTGTACTCAAGAGAATCATTTCTAAGTGGGAAAAGTGAGAAACAAGTGTAAAATGACTATATAACAGCCATATAAAGAGTGATAGTCATATGTAATGGAGCCCATCTTAATAAATGATACGCGACATGACTCAATATCCTCTAGGTACAAAATCTTGAAAAATGTGTCCAATCTACCAGTGACAGAATTCTCCTAATCTATAATCCAAAATAATTGTGCTATGTCACACGTGGACCATGCAGTTTAAATAGTCACTCTTTGTGAATATTTTATCTTATCCTTTTACATATATATTTAAATGAAGGGTAGAAATGTAAATCCTTCATTTAACCCCTCTGGGGATAAAGCTTTTAATTTGTAGATCCATTTTGCTTCATGTTGGAGAAGTTTTTTTATCTAGGTCCCCCTGTCTGGGGCCTTGATAGACTTTCTCAAGGGCTGTGAATGTTAGAACTTCACTTTTTGCGCCATGAAAAGTTTTAACATGGCGTGCTATAGGAGTGTCAAGGTCTTTCTTAATAGAATAGATATGTTCGCCAATGCGTCTTCGCAGTTGGCGTCGTGTCTTCCCTACGTAGATTTTTTTACATAAACATGTAGCCACGTAAACTACACATGTAGTACAGCAATTTGAAAAGTCCTTTAAAACATATCTTACCCCACTGGATGGGTGTTCATAGATTTTTGTGGGTTTAATATATCTGCAGAATTTGCAGTTCCCACATCTAAAACATCCTAGTGGGGGATTCAGCCATGTCTTATTATGTTTTTTCTCTTTAAAGAAGCTGTGTACTAATGTGTCTTTCAAATTTTTTCCCCTTTGATATGTAATTGGTAATTTTTGTGGAAGTATTTCTACCAAGTCCTCGTCACTTCTTAATAAATGCCAATGTTTAGATATGATATCTTTAATTGAGGCGGACTCATAACCATATGTCAAAATACATCTTGGATATGTATTATCTGATGTTTGAGTGTTTGTCCTATGAGGTTTATTTAACAACTCTGTTCTGTTACAGCCCAATGCGTATTGAAATGCTTTCTTCAGGCATTTATTTGAGTATCCTCTCTCTCGAAATCTCTGTTTTAATTTATCTGCTTCGATTTTAAACTCAGTTTCTGAGCTACAATTTCTCCTAATTCTTAGATATTGCCCCTTAGGGATACCTTTCTTCAGGGGCTCAAAATGTTGGCTGTCCCACGATAATAGCGTATTTGCAGCTGTCTCTTTTCTGAATGTAGTAGTTGAGATATTTCCTTCATCATCTTTTTGGATAAGCAAGTCTAGAAATGAAATCTCTGTTCTATGGATTTCATACGTAAATCTCAAACCCATCTCATTTTTGTTCAATTAATCCATGAGGGTTTCAGACTCCAATTTTATGCCATCCTTAATCACAAAAATATCGTCTATATAGCGACGCCAAATCATTGCATGTGCAGTGAGGTGTTCAATGCCTGGTTCTGAGAAGATCTTCTCCTCCCAGCAACCTAAAAAAAGATTTGCATAACTAGGGGCACATGAGGTACCCATTGCGGTTCCCTTTGTCTGATGGAACCATTTGTCATTGAACAAAAAGAAATTGTATTTTAGGAACATACTCTAAGAGTTGAGTGATATAATTGTTAAATTTCCCAAAGTTAGTGCTTTTCGTCCTCAAAAATTATTTAACTGCCTCAATGCCAAGGTTATGGGGTATGCTACTGTAGAGTGCTTCAACGTCAATGGTTGCTAACCAAGTATCTCTTGGTACTATTAAATGTTCAAGTTGTTTTAGGATATCATTAGTATTTTGTATGTATGAGGGCAAGTTTTGTACTAAATCACGTAAATAGTGATCCACAAAAATACTGGCATTAGATGAGAGGTTTCCCGTTCCTGATACTATAGGCCTACCCAGGATAGGTACTGTTTGTGCACTTTTGGTAGTGCATAAAAGGTCGAGATGCAAGGGAATTTTGGTAAAAGAAAAGTATATGTTTGTTCATCAATAATCTTCTCCATTTTAGCTTTCTCTAATATAGACTTTAAAGATAGTCTATATTCAAGATTTGGATTCTTTGCTAATACTTCATAGGTGGATCTATCATCCAAAATCCTATTGCACATCTTTTTGTACTCATCATTGCTCAGTATTACAAGATTGCCCCCTTTATCCGCTTGCTTAATTTGAATATCCTTACAAGACTTGAGTTCATCGAGGGCTTGGTATTCTTTTTTTGTCAGATTGAAAGATTTTCCTAATTTTGTAAAATCTAAACTTTCTATATCATTTGTTACCTGTTGTAGGAATACCCAGATGTTAGAGTAATCCTTTAAAAAAGGTGTGAAACTACTTTTATTCTTCCATATTTTGGTATCAACGTGTGTTTTTCCTAGCTCAGTAGAGGCATTCTCTTCTAACAAAGACAATAGAAGTTTAAAAGTTTCAATATCTTCTTTATTTATACCCAGCTTCATATGTTATTTGTCTTGTTTATTTTTAAAGAATTTCTGTAGGGCCAATTTTTGAGCAAAAAGGTTGATATCCTTGATCTGAGTGAATTTGTCAGACCTTGATGTTGGAACAAAACTAAGACCTTTTCTCAAGACTGATTCATGGTCATTGTTTATAACAAAGTCTGATAAATTGATAATTTTCATATTCTGATCTTTTATAAAGCTCTTTGTATTGAGCTTTTTCTCAGTACTTAGTTCTTTTTCCTTTGGTCCCTCCTCTCTGGACCTTTCACGGGAAACTGGCCTTCTTCTAAAAAAACTTCATTTTTATAGGTGTTTGGCATTCTAGTTTGTGCAAACTTTCTTGTGTTGTATGCCTCTCTTCTATAATGCATGCCAGGTCGTCTACCTCTTGAGCTATGAATGGAATGTTCATCTATGTCTGAATTGTCATAATCTGAAGAACTTATGTCAGAATTCCTTTGCAGTGGTATTGAGGTAGGAAATTTCTTAAAAATTCTATTTGTTTGAAAATCAGTTTTATCTCTTAAGAATTTTTTCTGTTTCCAGTCTTTAATATCTCTTTTGATCCTATCGATATTATCATTTAGTTTTTTACATAGTAGCTCATACTCCATGGGGGTCACTTGGTTTGTTAAATTCTTGCTGACATAATACAATCTTAGGTTTTAATAATTCCAAATTATGTTTTTCTGTCTCACTAATCAGACTGATTAATTCAGATGAACATTTAAGAAGGATTTCTTTCCATTTATTTACAAAAGTTTCATCACTCAAATGTATTGCAGGGTTAAGGTGTAATCTTAGGCCTCTGGGGATGTACTTGTTTTTAAGATAATTTTGTAAACTACTTATTTCCCATACTGAGCGTACTTGCTTTCTCATTACTTTTAGAAGATCTCCATATATATGCTTTATATCTTTATTGACTTCAATTGTTGGCTGTGGATTGCCACTGAAGCTTTCTTCAGCTTCTTTTAAGAGGGATTCAATATCCATATTCTGAATAGAAATATTAGTCATAGTGCATATAGGGTTTGCCCTGGGATATGAATTTTTGAGAATAAAGCACTAGTCCTTTGTGTCAATTTAGTGAAATATTATTTTAATATAATAGTAATTTTCCAATGCTTCCTTTGTGTGGATTAAACCACTAGTTCATGAATCAAGGTTTAATAGGAATGCTAGGTTCCCAAGGTATTTACTACCCATTAGTTAACAGTCTATATACAAATATGGGATGAAAAAATTAGAAATAGAATCTTTATTAATAAGGGGTAACAACGGCGATATCCTTAAAAACAGTTTTATATTAAAAAATCCCGGATTGGAAAATAAAATAGGCTTTCTGATGTGTGAACATGTACCCACTTGATAATATTTTGAACTCTCAATAGAGGGGTAAATAAGTTCAGACATAACAGTACTTCAAGGGGATAGTAGATGGCTTATCCAACTCAATTAATCCTGTCTTTATAAATGCAATAGATATGCAATATAAATTAATAGATATAATGCTGCTGGATGTTTACCATATAAATGACCCTTATTGTCTAGGGTTCACAATGTTGATTTACTGGAATAGTCTGGCAAGATGTATATATCTAATAGATGCTGTACTTGTTTGCTTATATGAGATCTAGTTTTTATAGATCTCAATTATTTTCCAAGATCTAAATATTCCATATTTATCTGCCTTATAGCAAGGGCACAGTTTAATCATAGGGGTTCCTTTATCCTGTGTCTTAAAGGACTACAATGTACATAATGTCCTCTCAAGAATACTCCTCTTAAAAGGATTTGCTTATATTTTGCCCATACCCCATTGCAGAAATCAGCATAATATGGAAAAACGGGTTATTAAAGGGTAAATAGTAACCAGCAGGCTAACTCCCGCTCTATGCCCCATTTATTGTTTGCTAGATCTTGCTCATATCCAGGCACCAGCATTCACACATTTGGAAACGGACAGGGAGGGTAAGCATACATCCTCTAAATATCTAAAGTACAGTACTGTTAGTCGAGAGGACGCCGGCGTGCCCTTAGCTACAAGGCATGCCACATCATCAAAGGCCGACGCGTTTCGACGTCATCAGACGTCTTTGTTAAGGTAAAATTAGCTGAGCCGTCTGGCCCTCTTTTAAACGCTGCCGTATAATATGTGATTCAAAGGACAGGCAACTCTACACATGTCTCCTTTAGAGTACTTTGCTTTTAGCTAACTCACATTTTGCAAATTCAAAAAAAAATAAAATTGTGAAACACTCCCATACCACTCCTCAGATAGCACAACCAATCAGATGGGCAATAACTTAGATATGTACTGCATTCCGAAGGAATACCCCAGCTGGAGCTGTTGTCTTGGAGTATATTGCACTTGGAGATTTGGACACTTCACCACAGACCCACAGCACATATAGTATTGAAAGGCCTATATCACTCTTTTTATACACAATACAGATACTTAGTCAGTTAATAATTCAAGTCCTTTGAAATTCAGGGCAATCGCCGAAGGCCACATCAAATGGATTGACATCTGTGCATTCTGATTGGTAAGTTTACAATATATTCTCTGATAGGCTCTTTCAACAGCTCAAAATAAATGGGTGACACTATCATGAAGCCCCATTCCGATTGATTGCTAGTTTAGCCAATCAGAATGGGGAAATAAAGCCTGCTGATTGGTTAAAAACATAAATAATCCTAATGCACAGATTTTAATCTTTGTATTCCAATTGGCTAAAGTTAAAAAGCTGATAAAAAAAGGAGGACTCAATCAGAAAGCTTTGTTTAAGAAAGGCACATACAGTTGCAAGCAAAAGTATGTGAACCCTTTGGAATGATATGGATTTCTGCACAAATTGGTCATAAAATGTGATCTGATCTTCATCTAAGTCACAACAATAGACAATCACACTCTGCTTAAACTAATAACACACAAATAATTAAATGTTACCATGTTGTTATTGAACACACCATGTAAACATTCACAGTGCAGGTGGAAAAAGTATGTGAACCCCTAGACTACTGACATCTCCAAAAGCTAATTGGAGTGAGGTGTCAGCCAACTGGAGTCCAATCAATGAGATGAGATTGGAGGTGTTGGTTACAACTGCCCTGTCCTATAAAAAACACACACCAGTTCTGGGTTTGCTTTTCACAAGAAGCATTGCCTGATGTAAATGATGCCTCACACAAAATAGCTCTCAGAAGACCTATGATTAAGAATTGTTAACTTGCATAAAGCTGGAAAGGGTTATAAAAGTATCTCCAAAAGCCTTGCTGTTCATCAGTCCATGGTAAGACAAATTGTCTATAAATGGAGAAAGTTCAGCACTGCTGCTATTCTCCCTAGGAGTGGCCATCCTGTAAAGATGACTGCAAGAGCACAGCGCAGACTGCTCAATGAGGTGAAGAAGAATCCTAGAGTGTCAGCTAAAGACTCTGGCATATGCTAACATCCCTGTTAGCGAATCTACGATATGTAAAACACTAAACAAGAATGGATTTCATGGGAGGAAACCACAGAGGAAGCCACTGCTATCCAAGCAAAACATTGCTGCACTTTAACAGTTTGCACAAGAGCACCTGGATGTTCCACAGCAGTACTGGCAAAATATTCTGTGGACAGATGAAACTAAAGTTGAGTTGTTTGGAAGAAACACACACTCTATGTGTGGAGAAAAAGAGGCACAGCACACCAACATCAAAACCTCATCCCAACTGTGAAGTACGGTGGTGGGGGCATCATGGTTTGGGGCTGCTTTGCTGCGTCAGGGCCTGGACGGATTGCTATCATTGAAGGAAAAATTAATTCCCAAGTTTATGAAGACATTTTGCAGGAGAACTTAAGGCCATCTGTCCACCAGCTGAAGCTCAACAGAAGATGGGTGTTACAACAGGACAACGACCCAAAGCATAGAAGTAAATCAACAACAGAATGGGTTAAACAGAAGAAAATACGCCTTCTGAAGTGGCCTTCAGAGTCCTGACCTCAACCCGATTGAGATGTTGTGGCATGACCTCAAGAAAGCGATTTACACCAGACATCCCAAGAATATTGCTGAACTTAAACAGTTCTGTAAAGAGAAATGGTCAATAATTACTCCTGACCGTTGTGCACATCTGATCTGCAACTACAGGAAACGTTTGGTTGTAGTTATTGCTGCCAAAGGAGGTTCAACCAGTTATTAAATCCAAGGGTTCACATACTTTTTCCACCTGTACTGTGAATGTTTACCTGGTGTGTTGAATAAAAACATGGCAACATTTAATACTTTGTGTGTTATTTGTTTAAGCAGACTGTGATTGTCTATTGTTGTGACTTAGATGAAGATCAGATCACATTTTTTGACCAATTTGTGCAGAAATCCATATCATTCCAAAGGGTTCACATACTTTTGCTTGTAACTGTATATAAGACATATTGTGAACTAGGGTAGCACGACTTTAGCACAAATGCACGCTGACAAATGCGCGGCGACACATGCGAACACACACAAAAGCGTGCCCGGCTATAGCGCCAACATCTGCATGCAGACAACCTGTCTCTCCCACTTGCTGTTTCCCATGGCTTGACCTGCTAATCTTCCCCGCTATGTCTCCCGTCAGCTTTTGGTATCTTACCTGAATGCTCAGCTCCAGGCTCTGTCTGCAGAACTTCAGGAGAAGACAGATCAACAGCGGAAATACCAGGAGGAGACTGAGCTACTGAAGTGTCAGTCTGAGACACTACTGGAGCAGAAGATCTCCCAGCTCAAGGTACGAGTCTTGTGCTTTAAGTACTCCGCTATCTCTCTGACACTAATGATTTGTGACTTTACAGGATGTTGGTGAAAACACAAATTAACTAAAAATAAAATAAGTTTAACATTTATGCAACTTGCATTTTGTCAGCATGGTCGAGCCATTTTCTTTCCTGTCATGGAGTTTCTATACAGCATTCCATGTCTGCACAGATAGATTTGTTAAATGTTCATATTTTTGATCTCTAAACAGACACCACTGTAACACAGAGCACTACCTCCCCCCCCCCCTCCTTGAGATGCTCTGCATTGTTTAAATTTCAGAGAGAGAAGAGAGCAGAAACCTGGATGTTCTGCCATAAGAAAAAAGTGCTGTTTTCTTCAAACTGGCAATGAAAGCAGTCTTACCATTGACTTGAAAGGCCTAATTGGCTGCAGAAATGCAAAAGCAAGTGGGCAGTCTATTACCATTTTATTTGATTACTCATTGAAAAATGCAAGTATTTAAAAAATGTAAAAAGTATTTCAACATCCTCTTAAGAGATCTTTACTGTGACATGATCCAAAGTGTGCTAAATTAAGTGGCCCTTTAACCATTAATGAAAATTGACAGGTATAAATTATGCTAGTATTGTGTGATTTATGCCTTCTCAGCCTTGAAGGTTTTCCATTTGTAAAACATGTGAAAGTAGATTGGTGGAGCTGATGACATGCTTTTGGAATACTTTCTGTACTAAAGAGCAGTGATGGCTACTTTTCTGAGATCCTCTCAGATGCCTTTTAATTGTAGCATGATGTTTCAAAATAGTAGGGAAATCACTGGAGCTATCTTAAGCAGAAAATAAACAATATTTAGTATCTTTGCACATGACACTCACAAGGTAAGAGTGTAACTAATAAGTGAAAACAGATATTGGCTACCTGTGAGACTAAGGGTCAGATCTTATTGCTCACATAATATTATCAACTGATTAGTTAACAGGAGTTTCCTTAGACTAGAATGGACATTAATTATTGTACAAGTAAAACTGATAACAACTTTGTCCAGGTTACTTAGCACTAAGCCATGAGCTTAAACATTTTTTTCTGTGAAATCTACATTTCCTCAGATGCTATTTGAGTAGGGAAATTTTCATGTTCTGGTTTAAATTGTTCTTGCTAGCTTGGAGCCTGATGGGGTGTGCATATCTCATCTATCAATAAATTTAGAGGATGAAGAATATTGGGGTTTGTTACAAAACTGGAGCTTTGAGTATTTAACAACTACCGCTTCACCTACACATGTTGAGACGCATTCATTAGCAAGGTAAACTGCAAACTCTCCTGCAGAGATGTAAATATCCAAATCACACATACCATGGATTACTCCAAAGATCAACAGAGACATCACATTGTTTTTAATTAAAGCTAATTTTTGACATTTTCTCTAGCTATTTGTTCCCTTAATGAGACTCAAATTCTTCAAACCTAGTAGTGCTCCTTAGTCTAAATCCAATAAATATAGATTATTTAAATTCCATAGGTGCTCAATTGTTCTGTGAAAATGTTTGCATGATTATCATTAACAGGTTAACAGTATTTGTCACCTCAATAATCTTGGATGAACTGTCTAATTTTAGCCCTGCAAAGAGACTAGCGTGTAACTTTCCTCTCCAGTTATCATATGCAGAACATCAATCTGTTCCGATCTAATTAGCAAATTGATATGGTACAGTAAACTAAGATGTTAGAGATATTAGAGCTGATTTTTTAAAGACATTGAAACAGTTATTTAATCTTAGATTAAATAATTATTAATTCAAATCTATAATGTGTTTGGAAGTTAGTCACTCTTCTAGACAGGACAAAATCTTATAGGCATAGAAAATTTTTGCTGTCTATTGTCATCACTTCATGTTTTTTGTATTATTCTCGCTAAATGTTGCAAATAATTGGGAGTGAAATCATTTTGCATTTACTAAATAATTAATTTTCAAAAATAAATTATTTATAGCTTACGCAAAGGCTTTTCTAAGTTTGCTGGATTATAAGAGCATCTGATAGAGGATAATTATTAGTGTATAAAAAGCATTTTTTTCATGAAAAAATACCAGAATAAGCATTTAAACCCTTACCTTGAAGTTAGCAAAATGCCCAACAGTTGAAAATTAGGGTTAACACCCTCTCCAAACCCACGCCAACTTAGAATTCATTTAATAATTTGTTTTGGCCAATCAGGTTAGCTGAAACATTTGATTTAAACTTTGGGGTTCCTGTTTATGCTGCAAAGCAGCCTGTGATATGTAGTGTGGCACTGTTAGTTGCTATGGCAGCAGCACAGACAGGAAGCAGCAGAGAGGCATATCTCAGCAGTGACCAGGGGTCTGACATGAGTGCTGAGGAATAAAAGGCAGGTGAATAATAGGTTAAATTGCTCCCCTATTGCTGCTTGCTGATTGGGTGTGGATCAGTGGCCTGTGTAGACACCCCTCTGGGGGTGTGAACATAATAATTCAAGGGATTTTTAGATATTAATGAAAAAAAATTTATGAGATGTTCTGCATACATAAAGGCTGCTTTTTGCCTATAGAGTGCAGAAATGTATTAATCCATGAAACGTGGATAAGCCTTTAATTTCCACAAAGTATGACCCTCAAAATAAAGATAATCTAAAAGCTAGTTGACACTGAATTTGATTCAGTTTTTCTTATTCCATAGGCTTCAATTTTATCACTAGACTGCTCATTACTCATGGTTGCTTCCTTGTTTTTAAAGTATCTTAAATCCATCTGTATTATCTTTAATTCATAGATTCAGTGAAACTAGAATACATTGTAAAAGGCGTGTTACATCATCCTAGTGTTGGGGGCATTGCCTACTCAATTTGTGAGGTAGATAATGCTCAGATATCACCAAACATGTTTCAGATATCACCAAACAGTATTATTGAATATGCCATCTGGTCCATGAATTGGTGTTCTTGATTTCATAAACAGGGCTGGATTTCCATCTGAGGTGGCCATATGGAAAGACTTTTTAGGTGCCCCTGCTGCACACATATTTGTATGTTAATAATTATATGCTATCAAATGCATGTATAGATAGATGATAGAGTGTGGATTGATAGATAGATAGATAGATAGATAGATAGATAGATACCAGTAGATAGATGAAAATGGGGAAACTGTATGTAACCTTTAATTTGGTGGAGAAATATTTATCTAAAAAAAGACACAGACAGGCTTACAATTTTTTAACAGATATTCAGTCATTACTCTGGCAAAAGTGTATGATGCTGTTTTGAAGAACCTGACTTGATAATATGTAAAATGTTTCACACAAGTTAAAAAATACAGCATTCAGTTTAAACTATAGTATTAAAATGTACTTTAATGGCAATATACATTCTTTGTTCCTAAAATGATTGATCTGGTAGGAAATGGAGAAACTAAAAACTCAGATGAAAGCTCTATTTTATATTACCACTTGATAATAAAACAAATAGCAGTCCAAGATGAAATCTCCCCCAGGGGAATTTTTTCACTATAGTATCACTATTTCAGCCCCTAGCTATCGTTGAAGACTTTTGCCAGTTCAGCATTTTAATACAGGGGGTCTGAAAGATATGCTTTTTACACTAGCATAGATGAGGCTAAAGTTCAAACCATTCTGTGTAAATATCTTATTAACAGTTTAGTGAAGGTCTGCTCTTGTTCTGTGACCTTTCTCAGAACAAACTGAGTAACTGACCTCAGGGTGATGTTCCCAGTGAATTATGTTAGCTGTGGTTGTTATGGCTGCAGTTTTTATCATGTATTTCAACACAAAACCTCAACATTAGTGTCCTTTATATAGGGACAGCACAACACAGACAATCACAGAGGAGTTTTATCATTTCTGACCCAAGGCATTAAACACTTCCTAAAAGGAATACTGAACAAAACCTTGTCTTCTGGTGCATTTGTCAGTGCTGGGATATTGTGCCCTCTGCAAGCAGGCACCCCTAGGCAGCTGGGAAACCTGTCCTTGTTCATATATGGGTACTTTTTAAAGAATACACAAAAACAGGTTACTTTTTATCATGTACAGATACAGAAGAATAAAGATGAATGTAGAAACTTCTGGAACCCCTCTGAAACCAATTTGATTTTTGAGGACATTGAATAGTAAAACACTAAACAGACTATGTTTATTATTTTTTGGACTACGGTAAAAATATGCTGTACCACTATGAAAAAGTTCTGAAGAGCAGATGCACATTCAGAATTCAAGTCACCTAAGCAATTGTATTTTCAGAAAGTACTGGCAGCACATTGAAAGTTCCACACATGTTATATTATAGGTGATATCAAAAAAAGAAAGAAAAGAAGCATCCTTTAATTCATGCACTCACAAACACTAAAAAGTAGATGTTGTTTCTGATAGAATAAAGTTCAATATTAATCTATGCATCCATTACACTGGCATATATATTTTATTGTTTCAGTCCTACGCAAAATGTTGTCTTTTGAATATTATAGGTGATAACAACTATTTTTAAATTGTCATTTGCACAAAAAAAAGACTAGGCATGCTCCATCAAAGAAACCCATGTCTGGTCTTTTTTGTAGAGGAGACTCATACTCAACACAATGGGCCCACACAATGATCTCTCCTTAACAAAAGATTTAATTTTTTTGTTTGTGCATGGATCAGAAAAGCTCAAAATTGATAGCTATAAGGTGAAATTACCCTATGAAAGTGTAATATTTTAATAACATTCAGATAATAAAGTACTTCTTATTACCGATATAATATACTAGCGACTTGCCCGTCAAAAAATGACGGCAATAAAATTGTAAGGCAGGTAATGCTGTTTGCCACAGAGAGTAAGTGTTTTGGTGGTCTGAGATCCTTCGGCGCTCATTGCAAGCCTTGCGCTGACCGCCTTTCGCGCTCATTGCGATCCTCTGGGTTGGTGTATTTCTTGTTATCATATTTGTAATTAATATATGCATCAAGGAATGTGCTGAAGAGCTAACAATCTGTTTTGATGTTCCTGCAGCAGTAGATTTGCAGTGTTGTTGAGCTGAGGTGTAAGTGTCAGCAATGTGTGCAGTGTGTAGTGTAAATAGGCTGCGTGCGAGAGGAAAAGCCATTTGTGTAGCTGGGTACCGCATTCTGTAAGTTAGTGTTGTAAAATGGTGGTTGAATGTGTATGTGGTACGCAGGTGTGGATGATTTATCGTCCTTGCTAATGGTGTATGTTGTACCTCGTATGGGTTTTTGCAAAAGTCGTATGTGCTTCGCGGCCATTTTTTCTCCTGCTTGGTGGATTTTCGAGTGTGTAAACTTTTTAAATTGGACTGAAATCGAGATGTAACCTGTCTTCCAGATGTCCTGGGTGTCCCCACTTGCTATGGGTAAGGTTTTTATTTTATTTTTGTGTGTATTTTTTGTTTTTTTTATGTTTTTTGCTGTGCGCGTGTCGTCCGTTAAGGTAGTATTTTTGCGAGTCCGGAATGGATTCCCGCGGCTCGTATTTTTTTTTGTGTAAGTCTGCAATTATTTTTTTTTCTAAGACCTGCGGCTCATATTTTTTGTGTAAGGCCGTATTTAGTCATTGCGTGTTTTGTGTTTTTTCAAAGTCTTGCTTTTGTGGGCATTTGTAATTGATTGTGCGGCGGCGTAGAGCCTCCACCTCCGCTAATGCGGCCCCTCGCTTTGCGAGGGTCCGCACTTGCAGCCTGCAATGAGCCTTAGGCTCATTGCATCCGACGTGGGAGCCTCCACCTCCGCAAATGCTGCCCCTCGCTTCGAAAGTAGTACGGGGTCCTAGGGATGAGAGCCTATGGCGCTCATCTCCACCAGCGAAAGGAGCACCTTCGGCTTTGCAAGGGCCGCAGTTTTCCCATTGCATTACCAACGGGTTTTGCCAATCCCACCTGATGACAACTATATATGTGATTTGGAACCTCAGCTGTTTTACTTTAAGTTACATAGGAGATATCATGTATTTGATTTCTCAGTCTTGCAGTTACTAGTAGATCAGTTTGGACATGTGGATAGTCTTGCAATTACTAGTAGATCAGTTTTGGACATGTGGATAGATACTATGATGGCCATTGGAGGAGAGGGTACCTATGGGCCAGAGGCCAGAGGGAGTTACAGCATGCAGAGAGTAAGCAATGTATGAGAATGGTGCAAGTTTTGTACACAGTCCAGGCAGCAAGACCACAACATAATCATACATCAACATCAATACATTCTCCATGACAATCAAGTGAAAAATGATGAGCACTAAACAGTACAGATTGCTAGCAGGTTGTTTGCAGCTCATGGTAGATTGTGTTATTTAGTCATTCACTCGTCTGACTCTCCGTGACCCCCTAAGGACCACAACATACCAGAAGGATCTGCCAAGTACTGCCTCACTGAGTTCAATCAAGCTCATATTCATTGCTTCAATTATCTCTTCTACCAGCATCAGAGTATTCTCCAAGGAATCATGTCTTATCATATGGCCAAAGTATTTCAGCTTTAGCCTCAGGATCAAACTTTTCAGTGAAGTGTTTGGATTGATTTCCTGTAGTATATATCGATTGGATCTTCTTGCAGTGAAAGAAACTCTAAGCAGTTTTGTCCAACACCACAATTTAAATGGGTCTGTTCGAAGGTGCAGAGCCTTCTATATGGTCCAGCTCTCACATCTGTATGTTACCATAGTTCTAACTATGCAGAACTTGTTAATGAAAGATTGCAAGCATGCAAGTTAAGTCTTTTACCATTATACATTTTTTGGCTGGGCTGATCTTACTACTCTAAGACCTATGGTATAGAAATTTACACTGGACACAATGTACAAAATGTAAACAAAAATAGTAAGACATGGTAAAAGTCTCTTAAAGTGAAAAATATGTTAAACATAATACATGGCTTCCTTATTTTAGTATGAATTAAATGTTCCTCTTCATACTTTACTAACTCTGTGTTAATACCACAAATACATTTCAAAGGCTAGACCATAGCTTTGTGTGTAATTAGATCCTATAATCAGTATCAATATCTAGCTAAAGATTATGTTTTTATTTTTTAATTTGCAAGTTTCTTGGTCTATCATTTGCAAAATATACCAATTAAAATACACATATGGACAGTTTTAGTCATTTGATTGCCCTGAAGTGTAATGATCACATAAAATATTAATTTGTTCTTTAAAGGATCATTGTGTGGTGGAAAAACATTTTAACTGACTTGCCATCGCCCACAAGAATATGGTAAGACACGGAAAATCCGAGTCTCTGTAGTTTCAATTTATTCACAAGCACTTGGAGAGGACTTGTGTGCACACATTTTTATAAGTTACAACATTCTGGTTAATAAGTGAACTCCCCTTTGTTCAACCAATTACATACATTACACATATTTTAATTAATTGGTCAGCTGCACAGGGTTCTCTTATCTGTACTTTTATCTGGTACAGTCTGTTACTTCTTATAATTTCAAAAATGTCCTTGGGCCTCTTCTTTGGAATGCAACTTTCATTAGTTTTTTAGTGAAAGAACTGAATTAGCAAGTTCAATAATTAACTCCTTAGTAGGTTAGTGAAAATCATATGTGTGCTTGTAATATTATACAGGAATATATGTATAAATGGATATAGCATATATATTCTAATATCTAATATATAAAACATACTAAAATATAAAAATATCTTACAAATGTAGTTAAGAAAATCTGCACATTTACCTCTTTTTGGACTCTGTTTTGTGATTTCTCCACAGCAGTAAGTGTGTTGTGTACTTGTGCACTGATTAGTGGCAGCTGAGAGGGGGTGTGGTTTTGCCTGTGTGAAGCTATATCAGTGTGTGGCTTTTTGTGGTCTGTTTGCCTATGTTCTGTGATTTCTCTCTATAGCAGGAATGGATTGCATCTTAATGATCAGGGAGCTTGTGTGCTAGGGGATAAGATGGTAGAATGGCTGGGGAAGTTTTTAAACAAGTAGGTGGGGGAGGGACTAGATAGAAGTAATGGGGTAGAAATGTAACGGATGCATTAACTAGTCAAGGGGGAGGATATGGAGAGGGTTAGTATAGTCAATAGGGAGGTATTGCTAGGTAGCTCAAGTACAGTGGCAGGCACTTCAGAACCACAGACTCATAACATAAGGTGTATGCTTGCTCATGCCAGAAGTTTGCCAGAAAAAATGGGAGAATTAGAATTATTAGCAGTTAATGAGAAATTGGATTTAACAGGCATTACTGAAACATGTTGGGATGACCCTCGTGACTGGACTGTTAATCTGGATGGTTATAACCTATTTAGGAAAGATCGGGGCAATGGTAAAAGGGGGGGAGGGATCTGTCTGTAGTTAAGCCTGAATTTAAGCCTATAGTCAGAGAAGATATTTATGCTGGAATTGCTGTAATGTTGCATGTTTGTGGGTATAGTTAAATAGCGGAGGAGCAAATTCTAAAAGAATATTGGTAGCAGTATACTATAAACCCCCAAATATAATTGAAAGTGAGGAAATACATGTTACAGATTGGAAATGCAGCTAAGCACGGGCAAGTTCTAATAATGGGAGATTTTAACTATCCTGAAATAAACTGGATGAATGAGACCAACAATTCATCTTAAGGGAGCAGGTTCTTGAGTACACTCAGGGATCATTATCTGGCACAGGTTATACAAGAACCTACTAGAAATTAGGCTATCTGGATTTAGCTATCACAAATAATATTGATATAGTATCAAATGTTGAAATGGGGCAACCTTTGGGAAACAGTGATCACAACACAGTCTCATTTGAGATTGAATTAAAAAAACATAACTGTAAGGGGCCAACAAAAACTCTAAATTTTAAAAGGGCAAATTTTAACTGTCTAAGGGCAGCAATACAACGTATAGACTGGGACAAAGAACTGTTAGGTAAAAATACTGAAAATAAATGGACAATGTTTAAATCCTTACTAATTATACATACTTATCACCATATACCATGTGGAAATAAAAGTAGAAGGATTAAATCACAACCCATGTGGCTTAATAATGACTTATAGATGAAGATGAAGTAAAAAAAAGGCATTTAAATTATACAAACAAGAGGGGACAGAGACTATTTTACGTGAGTACAAGGAAATCAACAAGGCTTGCAAAAGGGCTAAAATCAAAAATGAAAAGTTAGTTGCAAAGGAGAGAAATACTAACCCTAAATTATTTTTTAAATATATTAATGGGAAGAAGGCCAGGAAGGAAGCTATCGGAACATTAAAACGTGAAACAGGCAGTCTGACAATTAGTGACCATGAAAAGGCAGATGAGCTAAATTGTTCTTCTCTTTGGTTATACACAAGGGAGGTAACCAGTGGTTGGGGCAGGAAGAAAATCCAAAAAAGGTTGGAAAATATAAATGTTAATAAAGCTCCAGGTCCTAATGGAATTCATCCAAGGGTACTGAGGAAATGGGGCTCTGTAATAGCAAAACTATTATATCTAATTGTTCAAGATTCACTCAACACGGGGTCTCTACCAGACGACTTGAGAAAGGCAGAGGTGATACCTATATTTAAGAAGGGAGCAAGAACAAATCCAGGAAAGTATAGACCTGTAAGCCTCACTTCTGTAGTGGGAAAGCTTTTAGAAGGGTTAATAAGGCATAGTATAAAAGAACATGTCTATTTAAACAAGATTATAAGTAGGAGACAACATGTAGTTATGAAGGATAGGTCATGTCAAACAAACCTAATTAGTTTCTATGAAGATGTTGTTAGGAACTTGGATCAAGGCAACTCAGTGGATGTAGTCTTTTTGGATTTTTCAAAGGCTTTTGATACAGTGCCACATGGGAGACTATAAAGCAAACTAAGGGATACAGGAATTGCAGTAAATATCTGCTCATGTATTGAGAGCTGTCTAAAAGACAGGAAGCAAAGGGTTGTTGTAAATGGAACATTCTCGGATTGGACTAATGTGGTAAGTGTGGTTCCTCAGGCTTCAGTATTAGGTCCTCTCCTTTTTAACATATTTATAAATGACTTAGAAGTAGGATTGGAAAGTAGTTCCTACATTTTTGCTGATGACACAAAGTTGTGCAAGGTAATTGAACCATATAATGATGTACTTTCCCTCCAAAGGGAAGATATATTTTGGAGATATTGGCGACTAAATGGCAGATGAGATTTAATATGAATAAATGTAAAGTTATGCATCTGGGAAGGCAAAATAGCCATGCAATTTATAATTTTAATGGAGCAAATCTAGGGGTATCAGATATTGAAATAGACTTGGGAGTGCTTGTGGACAACCTCCTAGGAAACAGTGCACAATGCCAAGCAACATCTGCAAAAGCAAGTAAAATATTATCATATATTAAGACGGGTATAGAAGTAAGGGAAGCAAATATAATTCTGCCACTATACAAATCCCTAGTACTCCCTCATTTGGAAAATAGAGTACACTTTTGGGTACCACTACATAAAAAGAACATTTTAGAACTGGAAAAAGTACAGAGAAGGGCAACAAAACTAATAAGGGGAATGGAGGGGCTAAGTTATAAAGAAAGAGTTACCAAATTAGACTTATTTAGGCGTCTAAGATGGTATATGATTATCTTATATAAATATATCCAGGTTCAATACAAGGCTTTGTCAAGTGAACTTTTTGTGCCAAGAGGTTTTCAACTGACAAGGGACATCCTTTGAGATTTTAGAAAGAAAAGAGTACTTCACCATAAGGGGGGTTAATCTGTGGAATTCTCTACCAAAAAGGGCATTCAGGGTTATCCTGGATAATTAGAGAGGGAGTATTGATCCAGGGAGGAGTCCAATTGCCAGTATCTAGAGTGAGGAAGGAATTTAATATATTTTTTCCCCTTTTGAGACAATTGGCAAAGTTTCACTAGTTTTTTTTTCTGTTTGCCTCCTCTGGATCAATTAACAATTAACAATTAATCGGCATATTGCAGATCAGAGGAGATCTAAAAAGGTTGACCTTAATGGACTAAAAGTCCTTTTTCAACCTCAATTACTATGTAACGGTGTAACTATGCACATGTTTGTGAAGTGTATAACAAAATATCATTAACAGCTGTGTTATTAACACTCAGAATTTATGAAAACTCGATTTGTGTATAGAATATTCCATCTTGTCTTGTTTTACCATTTACTGACTGCTTGAAACCTCAGGGGAGTAGTGGAAGAGGGAGTGGGTGGTTGATTTGTTAAATAATCAGATATTTTTGAATTTGACATATCTCTCCATCTACTGCACATGCTAGGAAGCAGGCAGCTTGCAACCATAAATGCAAGTCATATTCTGCAGCGAAATAAATGGCATTCTCACAAATACACTGTTCACTAAAATATCATTAAAGTCTCCATATACTGTACATATTTTTCTTTGCAGCCATCCTTTAATCATATCCCCATAAACATATATGCTTGACACTTTCTCTCGTTATTTACTAATCTCCAACAATCTGTTTTTACAGCCGTAACTGCCACTTACTATTCCGTTCTGTTTTTTACATTTTCAGCAAAACATTAAAGTGAGATTTTTATTAAGAAACTGCAATGCTGACAAAACCAGTGAAGTATTATAAAACAGTTCTTGTAAACAAATTTGATGAGTGGAAATATGCTTTGCTTCAATGCCCCAACTTTATTTTGTATTTAGTATCCGGAAACCACAGACAACCATATGCATTATTATAAAACTCTCTGATATCCATTAATACAGTTTTGTCACTGAGGAAAGTGCATCAAATTATATAGCATAACCAAAAGTCCCTGTTTTCAGGGATAGACTCTTAAATCGAATCATTGTCCCCAGATAAATTTCATCCTTTGAAATGTCCCAGGAAGCAGAATAGGCACACCAGACAGTCACTATGCAATGATTGATGGACTTTATGTTTAAGATTTAACTGCATGCTGGAGACAATCCTGGCCTCCCCATCTTCAGCCACATGGGCACAGTCTTCAATGACGTTGTACATGTACAGAGTTTCTATGTGTGAGCTATGTTCAATACATGTCTACTTTAAACCTTAAAGCACTAACAATCAGTTGGCTCCATTGTATAATCATTAAAAACTGTCTCTACAGTGTATTAGACATTTTGCTCTAGAGTAAATAATTCCAGAGATACTCAGCATTATTCATACAGCTGCCTTATGCTCAATACACTGATTTGCGGATCAGAGCACCTTATATGGGTGGAAGAGTGATCTGACTGCATGATAACATTACATTAGGTTACATTGCATTGCCCATTATGTAGACAGACAAGAAAACAGTGATACTAATTAGCACATAAAAGGGGCTATTTGGTATCCAGAGGCTCTCCTTTTCCATAATAATGCAACACAAACAATGCTTAATATCACATAAACTATTGTCTATCAAAAATAATGGCAATTACAATTAATAGCTTGGAGTGGGGCCCTTAAGTATAAGTCAGTTTAGCAGATCTAGCAATAGTTTCCATACTGAATTGTAGATTGTACCATTGTAGTATTTTGTATATCCACTATCAATATTCAGCTCCTCATTACAGAAGGAATACCTCACTGCCCCTCCATAATTCCTAGAAAGACACAAGACTTTCTCTTCATAGATCCCTAAATGATTTGTGTGCGATTTTACAGCAATGACATTCAACACACGTATGTAGGAGTCATAGTGCACAATTACCTGTCTTTCTGGAACAATTATTCTTCAAATTGTTGTTTACCCTGTGGTATAGTGTGGTGTACTTAAGTTTTCTATAGGTAGATATAATCTATGCTCATATAATCTATGAGCACTTGTCCATAGATGTCCTTAGAATATCCTTATAGTAATATACACAGAATCTTTGATATTTTGATTTCGCTTTTGTAGATTTTTCAATTACTTGCCAACAAATTGGTTTGCTTTTTGTTTATAAGAGCACCCTTTATCTCCCTATGGAGAAAAACAACTTTTATAGTGTGCACCAAAATTGCTGCAAACTCCAGAAACATCCCACAGCCATAATCATCATCATCATACCATTGTATTTCTATCTAAAACAAATTGCTACTTATTTTCTAACAGATTGCTATGTGTAATTATACACCTGTGATTTTACACAAAATTAGTGTATTGTGTAACTACATCAATATTCATGCAAGTTCCATTTCCATTGACAGGTAATTCTTCTGCTTCCACTTGCTTGAATGAGGAAACCCGTGGACATTTGCCTCTCTCTCAAGTGTGCATTTGTAATTACTGTGCACTGTCATGTCTCTCCATTTTGTTATGAATTTACTGAACAGTGGATCACTAATGTTCAATTTTTAAAGCATTGTTTACCAAGGCGGTGATGAGAGCAGCATCCTGCTTCTTTTGCAGGTTTAAGTAAACTTATTAAATGGTTCTGGACAGGTAATCATTCTTTGTGAGTCAAGCAAATGATATCCTGGCAGGACACAGCTTTCTGAAGATTAGTGAATACATCTTACATAGTCTCAAATGTCACATTACAATATTATCTCAGAAAGAGATTATACTTACAGATCATATTGCTAGATGGTAAGATTAAAACCATGCTCAGATTTTAACTGATGAAATATTTGTTTGTAATTTATTTCATGCTCAGCCCTTTAGCTATAGTTACAGGGAGTCTACTGACTGTTTGAAAATATATTTAGATTACATGAGACAGCATGCAACTCATTCAAATGATGTTATCACACATTATAGACATATTTGTAAAGGTGTACCATGGCTTAGAAGTGCTTAGGCTTTTAAAAGTACATTGTACTAGTAAAACAAGTTAAGATCCTTTGATGTTGTATCTGGCACAATGACAGCTAAATTATAAAAAGTTAGGAATAATTACTATATTGTTTTAATTTCCCTCTACTCATCTCTACAGGGAGTGCAGAATTATTAGGCAAATGAGTATTTTGACCACATCATCCTCTTTATGCATGTTGTCTTACTCCAAGCTGTATAGGCTCAAAAGCCTACTACCAATTAAGCATATTAGGTGATGTGCATCTCTGTAATGAGAAGCGGTGTGGTCTAATGACATCAACACCCTATATCAGGTGTGCATAATTATTAGGCAACTTCCTTTCCTTTGGCAAAATGGGTCAAAAGAAGGACTTGACAGGCTCAGAAAAGTCAAAAATAGTGAGATATCTTGCAGAGGGATGCAGCACTCTTAAAATTGCAAAGCTTCTGAAGCGTGATCATCGAACAATCAAGCGTTTCATTCAAAATAGTCAACAGGGTCGCAAGAAGCATGTGGAAAAACCAAGGCGCAAAATAACTGCCCATGAACTGAGAAAAGTCCAGCGTGCAGCTGCCACGATGCCACTTGCCACCAGTTTGGCCTTATTTCAGAGCTGCAACATCACTGGAGTGCCCAAAAGCACAAGGTGTGCAATACTCAGAGACATGGCCAAGGTAAGAAAGGCTGAAAGACGACCACCACTGAACAAGACACACAAGCTGAAACGTCAAGACTGGGCCAAGAAATATCTCAAGACTGATTTTTCTAAGGTTTTATGGACTGATGAAATGAGAGTGAGTCTTGATGGGCCAGATGGATGGGCCCGTGGCTGGATTGGTAAAGGGCAGAGAGCTCCAGTCCAGCAAGGTGGAGATGCCAGCAAGGTGGAGGTGGAGTACTGGCTTGTGGGGCCTTTTCGCGTTGAGGATGGAGTCAAGCTCAACTCCCAGTCCTACTTCCAGTTCCTGGAAGACACCTTCTTCCAGCAGTGGTACAGGAAGAAGTCTGCATCCTTCAAGAAAAACATGATTTTCATGCAGGACAATGCTCCATCACACGCGTCCAAGTACTCCACAGCGTAGCTGGCAAGAAAGGGTATAAAAGAAGAAAATCTAATGACATGGCCTCCTTGTTCACCTGATCTGAACCCCATTGAGAACCTGTGGTCCATTATCAAATGTGAGATTTACAAGGAGGGAAAACAGTACACCTCTCTGAACAGTGTCTGGGAGGCTGTGGTTGCTGCTGCACGCAATGTTGATGGTGAACAGATCAAAACACTGACAGAATCCATGGATGGCAGGCTTTTGAGTGTCCTTGCAAAGAAAGGTGGCTATATTGGTCACTGATTTGTTTTTGTTTTGTTTTTGAATGTCAGAAATGTATATTTGTGAATGTTGAGATGTTATATTGGTTTCACTGGTAAAAATAAATAATTGAAATGGGTATATATTTGTTTTTTGTTAAGTTGCCTAATAATTATGCACAGTAATAGTCACCTGCACACACAGATATCCCCCTAAAATAGCTAAAACTAAAAACAAACTAAAAACTACTTCCAAAAATATTCAGCTTTGATATTAATGAGTTTTTTGGGTTCATTGAGAACATGGTTGTTGTTCAATAATAAAATTAATCCTCAAAAATACAACTTGCCTAATAATTCTGCACTCCCTGTAGAGTGTTGTCGTGTTGGCTTCTGTCACTCACTCCTCCCTTCGCTGTGTGAGAGGAGTGAGCACAAAACCTCCCATATTGTACCTTTTAATGCAACAAGCATGGGCATTGGGTTCCTATTGGTCCCACATTGTCAAGTGGTGTTGCCTCCTGCTCTGGAAGTGGCAGTACATGGCTTTGTGGGACAGAAAGAAACTCTTTGATGTGCAATTTCAATTAGAATATGCAATATGAAATAAAAAATAATAATATGTGGAATGAAGAGGATCATTTTAATGATTAACTGATGTGAAACATGAAGTGAGACTTGGGTTCCCAAATAGAATTGGAACTCGACAACATATTTATATACTTAAAAATGTATTTGTTATAGAGGATAGGTGGTTCTGCAGACAACCATCAAATCTGAAAACCCTCATTGTTGAAAATTACATTCCACTATACACAAGCACTTGAACACTCACTTGCAAAAACAAAACAATGCCAGACCTGTTAACATATTCCATACACACAAAAAAATTCCAGTAGAAAAAATGAGTATAAAATATGAGTAATACTTTAATTGCTTCTTCTCTAATGTTGTATATATGTTGTATATATGGTGACATCCCAATATATCGGAAATAGGATGAACAATCAGCAAGTAGATGATTGATACCAATACAAAATAGTTCTTCAGCCTACATCAAAGCATGACTGGGGACAGAAAGGTTTGGGACTACAAATGTGTGATGTTCTTTTACACATTACATTCTGAACCTAGGTCTGGGCTTCATTTCCTATTATCCTACATAGATTGAAATAGTCTACTGTAGCTTATATAGTTTATATATTGATTAATATAGTGACATTTGGCTGGTATATTCTAGACGGTTTCTCAATGGACTTGCTGAATCCTAGGCTTCACATTGTTTGTAAACTCAGGTTGTATGTAACCTATTTAATGTAAATGTCATTACTTGGATTCAAGAGTATACACTGTGTTCTACAGATTATTCACACGTTCCTAATAATGTTAATTTCCTTACCTGGTTTGTGTAACCCCATCTGACTCTTCTCCAATATTTATTGTTTCTGGTGCCCTAACAATTTTATATTAATTGGGTCTCCAGTTCCAACTTTTGTGAATCTAAGTATGATGAAGGTGCCATACTGCTCCAATGCTCATTTAATTATTCTCAGCAGTTAACCATTAAAGCTATTATTTAAAGACTTTATTTGTCATGTTTATCTTTTATTACAAATGACTAACATAATATCACCATTTCTTTATGTCAAGATGCAATATGGAGTCTCACATCTTGCTGCTCACCCACCTTACAAATTGACACAATATGAAGAACTGAATGAAGAAACGATCAACATGCCAATCCTTAAAGGAGAGAAGAGGCAATAGTTAGAAAAATAATAATTCATAACTTTATGCAATGTGGTAATATAGATTTTGTAATTCTATCTGCAACTTATACTTTTAATATGACATGGCTTGTTTTTCGACTACATTGTATGATGTTGCTAAAAACTGTTAAATGACGCTTGGCTATATTCCTTAGATGAAAATCAGTTGTTTTCTGCATGGCCTTGCCAACCTCTCCCAAATGTGTGGCTACACTTGTTTTAATTTCAACATATAATTGCATATGTTCTGATGTTTTTCTTAATGGCACATGATATATTATAGTTACCTTTATCTGTACCATTCTTGTTCATATTGCATTTTATTATATGTTACCTGTGAAGCTAGCTTGAAAATAAAAGGTTGGTTGTTTGCTTATTTATTTCACATACTCACAGAAACAATCTTGCACAATAAGACAATACAATATGCCTGAAAAAATAGTATGTAATTCAATTATGACCAAGAGGGAAGGAAGCACATACATATGGGAAACTACATCAAATGAATCAGCAAAGTTTTACAAATTGTTAACAAAATACAGTATGTTTCATTAGTCAGTGATGAAATATGACATGCTCCACTTAAATCTGCAATGCAAATGAAACTAAAAATATTGAACATATCACATTTATATATACTGTTAAATTGATTCCGTTATGTTTAAAGTTGTAAAACCTGCTGCTTAACAAGAGCAACCATCAATTCCATTTTGAAATAAATAACCTCATTTGAGGATGAATCTTGTTTTATTCTCACTTATGAAAACCATCATAACCAATCATAATTGTAAGTGAAAATTACAGTCATTTTGTTATGAAACCTGCTGTATTTATAATCATTAGTTAGTAATTTTCTGAAAACAGCACATGGATGTGAAAACATTGAGCAGTAATTCTCTTTAGCAACTGCAATGCTATTTCATACACTGATATTATGGTGGAGTAGAACTATGCAGCTTCCTCTCAGGGCAAATATAAAATGTGGCAATAACTCCATAAATTGCAATATGACTTTAGGATTAATGGAGAAGCAGTTTTTATAAATAATAGGTTAACTCTACATGTTAGTTCCTGTCCTTATAATATGTGGTTATTTTTTATTTATTGTCTACACATAGCTATACTACATTGGTGGAAGCCATGCATATTCAGCTTTAGAATTAAAACAACAATAACATGCAAAACTCCCAATAAGTTGGGCATAATGTTTTAGTGCAGCTCTATAAATTTGATGAAAAACTTTTAAGTGGTTATTTTTCCATACCATATACTTTTAACCATGGGCCATATTCTATCAGATGTTCACAAATGCCTTAAACTCACACATTTTTCTGCAAGTGTTTTTTTAAATAAATGTTTAGATGTATTCTATGAACTCCAGCTCACAAATTCTGACCACAAGGCTGAATTCATAAACCCTGCTTTTTTAATTAATCTTTCACGGGTTGTGATCATATAATCTGACAATATTTAAGCAAGCCTGTAATTTACTTCTTAAACACTTGCAATACGTCTTAGACACAGCGAATAGTAAATGAGACCATCATCATGACATCAGTAAAACACAGAGTTCATAATTAAACTTCACTCAGAGACTAGAAATGAATTAGTGTCTAGAAGTAAATTTAGCAATTGGACTCACAATCCAGCAAAGTAGAAATCAATAAAAATCATTAAAGCAACTGTTCTAGTCCATGAAGGTTCCATGATATGTATTATAGATTTTATGTTGTCCAGTTATAAGTTAACCACACGCCTAAATGGATAAAATCATAAGTGTACATGTCTTCATGTATATATCACATATAATAGTTGTCAAACTATGAATGGGCGTAACGCTTTGCGAGCAAAAGCGAGGGACGCAGTTTGGTCCTCAAATGCGGACCCTCCCGAAGCGAGTGGCCACATTTGCGGAGGTGGAGGCTCAAAGGCGCCTCAAACGCGGATACAAACACCCACACAAGCAGCACCATTACGACCTTGCAAACCGCGTGCACCTATGAAAAGTCAAAACACAATAAATACCCACTAAAATACATAAAAAGCTTACCCACAGCAAGGGGGGGCACCCAAGACCTCTGCAAGTGAAGTTACACCTCCATTTAAGTCCAAATTCCCAAGATCAGACACACGAAAATCCCCTAAGCGAGAGAAAAAATGCCCGCCGAAAAGACCATAACGGCCGTACCGCGCGCACCTAAAAACAGTCAAAACACAATAAATACCCACTAAAAATACATAAAAAGCTTACCTACAGCAAGGGGGGGCACCCAGGACCTCTGCAAGTGAAGTTACACCTCCATTTAAGTCCAAATTCCTGAGATCAGACACACGAAAATCCCCTAAGCGAGAGAAAAAATGGCTGACGAAAAGACCATAACGGCCGTACCGCGCGCACCTAAAAACAGTCAAAACACAATAAATACCCACAAAAAATACATAAAAAGCTTACCCACAGCAAGGGGGGGGGGGCACCCAGGACCTCTGAAAGTGAAGTTACACCTCCATTTAAGTCCAAATTCCCGAGTTCAGACACACGAAAATCCCCTAAGTGAGAGAAAAAATGGCAGCCGAAAAAAACGAAAAAGAGGCTCAAAGGATCCCCCAGCCACGTACAACTTAGCCAAGAAGGGATCCGAGATAAGATCGGAAAACCGCAATTACCCCATGGGATCTGAGATAAGCTTGGAGACCTGCATTAACCCCACATTAACAATCGCAGTGGGGGTCCCGATCGCACGCGATCAGGGACCCCCGCTGCAATGAAAATTCTAAATTCCAGCGTTACGGGTCCTTAGTGGACCGTAAAGGTCCTTAAAGGACCCATTATAAAAAATATATATATATATATACACTATCAAGATGGGGCTCTATACAGAGCTTCATCAACAATTAATTAACCCTGTCACTCATGGGGGTCAATACAGACCCCCATAAGCACTTCATTAACCCTGTCACTCATGGGGGTCAATACAGACCCCCATAAGCACTTTATTAACAACCCTCACTCATGGGGGTCAATACAGACCCCCATAAACCCCTAACTAACCCTGTCACTCATGGGGGTCAATATAGACCCCCATAAGCCCTTCATTTACCATGTCACTCATGGGGGTCAATACAAACCCCCATAAGCCCTTCATTAACTGTGTCACTCATGGGGGTCAATATAGACCCCCATAAGCACTTCATTAACCCCCTCACTCATGGGGGTCAATATAGACCCCCATAAGCCCTTCATTAACCCTGTCACTCATGGGGGTCAATACAGACCCCCATAAGCACTTAATTAACCCCCTCACTCATGAGGTTCAACACAGACCCCCATAAACCCCTAATTAACGCTGTCACTCATGGGGGTCAATAAAGACCCACATAAGCCCATAAATAACCCTGGCACTCATGGGGGTGAATACAGACCCCCATAAACCCTTAATTAAACCTGTCACTCAAGAGGGTCAATACAGCCCCCCATAAGCACTTAATTAACCCTTTCACCCATGGGGGTCAATATAGACCCCTATAAGCCCTTAATTAACCCCCTCACTCATGGGGGTCAATACAGACCCCCATAAACCCCTAATTAACCCTGTCACTCATGGGGGTCCATACAGAACCTCATAAGCCTCTATTTACCCCATTAGTCCCATAAGGGTATATTAAGGCCATTATGGGCCTTTTAAAACCCAAGATTAACCACATAAGTGCCATGACGGTCCTCAAGGACCATCATGACACAAAGTATAAACACTACACTAAACACCATCTACACTAACCTATTAACACCTACACTACCTGCACTACCTACCTACCCCCTAATAACCCCCAACCACTCTAATTACATAAAATAAAAAAACTAGTCACAAAAATAAAAAGCCTACATTACATAAAATAAAGAACCTAAATAACAAAAAATAAAAAAAGGAACATTACAGAAAATAAAAAAATACATTAACCCCCCCCCCCCCACACACACACACACTACAGAAAATGTTTAAAAAATTACACACCTGAAAGGGAAATACATACAATACAAATACATACAATACAAATAAAATGAAATACAATACAATACACCCCTATCTAATATACAATACATCCTATCTATCTAATATACATCCCCAAACTATCTAAATAAATACCATAATCTAATATACATCCTATCTATATAATATACATCACCCAATCTATCTAATATGCAATAAATACTATCTATCTAATATACATCCTATCTATCTAATATACATTGCCCAATCTATCTAAATAAATACCACAATCTAATATACAATACATGCTGTGCTATCTATATAAAACACATACCCCTAGCTAGCATACAATACATTCTATCTATATATAAAATAATCTAATTCTAAGCTAAAATAAAATAATTAAGACCACTTACCTTTGCAGATGTCCCTTCAGATCAGCCACCTAGGGGGAAAAACACATTTACAGTAAATAAATAAACATTCTAAATATTCTAAACATTCTAAATATTCTACTCACCTTTCCAGCATGTCCCGTCCTTCTTTTCTTCTTCTCCGGTGCGGCCCCTGTTAAAAAAAACATAACATTAGTACGCGGGGAGGTAAGTACAATGTAGATTATGTTTATTTTACTTTGTTTTATGTTTATGTATGTGTACTAATGAAATGTTTTTTTTTAACAGGGGCCGCACTGGAGAAGAAGAAAAGAAGGACAGGGACATGCTGGAAAGGTGACTACAATATTTAGAATGTTTATAATGGTTATTTATTTTATGTAAACGGGTTGTAGTAATTTTTAAAATCTTTTTTACCCTAGGTGGCTGATCTGAAGAAACATCTCAAAGGTAAGGGTAAGTGGTCTTCATTATTTTATTTTAGCTTAGAATTAGGGTTGCTATATAGAGATAGCATGTATTGTATATTAGATAGATTGGGGGATGTATAGTACATAGATAGTATTTATCACATATATAGTTGTGAGCATGTGAGTTGTTGCTAACGCTTGCAGGCTTGCATAGCAAGCCTGCGACCCTCCCAAACTTAACGTCGCAACGTGAACAACACGACACACCAATTACGACACTCGCTAAATTTTACGAGCAACACAAACAACATACGACACACGTTAACACACATTACGGCCTCTCAACACTCGGACGCAACTCGCGAACATTACAAAATTCAAAACACAGAGCATCCAGGACCTCAAAAATGCAACTTACACCTTCATTTCATTCAAAATAAAAGAGTTTAGACACTAAAAAATTTGCTACGGGACAGAAAAAATGGCCGCCGAACAAAACGAAAACGAGGCTACACACGCAAACACCATACGAGACACGTTAGCAGACATTACGACCTCGCAAACATCGGACGCAACACGCCGACATACAACCACTTAAAACACAATAAATACACACAACACACACACACAAAAAGCTTACCTACAGCAAGAGGAACCATCCAGCACCTCAAAAAAGCAAGTTACACCTTAATTTAAATTAAAATAACACACTTTAGACACTCATAAAAATTGCTAAGACAAAATGGCCGACGAACAAAACGAAAACGAGGCTACAGCACTCTCAACACGCAAAACACCACTACACACTTGCAAAACACCAAGAGAAACTCGCAAAACACCACGAAGTACCTACGGGTAATCCGCAAAGACGCATACCACAGATAACCCGCCATTTTATGGCAATGAGGAAGTACACCACTACGCTAACAGTTTCGTCTCGCGCACGCACAGTATTACCCTGCACACATTCAGCACACTTACACAGCAGCTCCCCACCACTAATGCTGCAGCAACATCAAAACAGATTGCAGATCTTCAACACAATGCTTCACAATAGGTAAAGTATATTCATTTATTAATGTATTATATATTTTTTATTACACACCAAACACCATTAGCTCACTTACAATTTCATTGCCGTCACTTTTTGACGGGCAATTCGCTAGTTGTATATAAGATAGATAGGGGATGTATATTAGATAGGGGTGTATTGTATTTAATTGTATTGTATTGTATGCATTGTATTGTATGTATTGTATTGTATGTATTGTATTATTGTATGTATTATATGCATTTCCTTTTCAGGTGTGTCATTTTTTTTTTCTGTAGTGGGGGGGGGGGGTTGTAATGTATTTTTTTATTTTCTGTAATGTTCCTTTTTTTATTTTTTGTGACTTAAGTTTTTTTTTTTTTGTAATGTACATTTTTTATTTTTTGTGATTTAGGTTTTTTTATTTTATGTAATGTAGATTTTTGATTTTTGATGACTTTAGTCTTTTTGGTTTCTGTAATTACAGTGGTGGGGAGGGGGTTATTAGGGGGTAGATAGGTAGTGTAGGTTGGTAGTGTAGGTGTTAATATTTTATTGTAGAGGGTGTTTAGTTGATATTTAATGTTTTATTGGGGGGGTATAGTGCAGTGTAGTGTTTATACTTAGTATCATGATGGTCCTTGAGGACCGTCATGGCACTTATGTGGTTAATGTTGGGTTGTAACAGGCCCATAATGGTCATAATATACCCTTATGGGACTAATGGGGTTAAATAGAGGCTTATGAGGGTCTGGATAGACCCCCATAAGTGACCGGGTTAAAATGGTGTAGTGCTTACACTTTGGGTCATGAGGGTCCTGGATGACCCTCATGGCACTTATAAGTGTTATTACATGCGTTCATTACTGTGTTAGAGGCGTCTATATAGTTGAGGCACTAAGTACACTCACATTGTGTGGCAAACAGCATTTCAACACTTTCTTTTATTGACCGTCATTTATTGACGGGCAAGTCGCTAGTATATATACAGTATGTCACTTAATAATCAACGTTATCAGGAAAATGCATTCAAGCACTAGGCAAAATGCAATGCTCACTAATTTGAGTAGGTATTAAATTACTGTAATGTCTCCATAATTTCAGTAAAAGCGTCTAAAAGTAGCTGAACTAAAATAACACCATACACATTTATGATTTGATATCATCCTAATGCAGACCCCCAAGAAAGTCAAGACAAAATGTTTCCTTAACCCACTGACAGTTCTCCTTTGCAGTGAAAATCATGTAGCCAGTCCTACATCCAGTGAGAATATCATGTTACTAGTTCTTAGCTAGTCATAGGAAACATGAAGAAACACATTTTGCGATATGACCTGTGATTTTCACTGGATTCTTACAAGTGAAATTTTAGGATATTGTTTCCTTTAATGCACAGATTCCTCTATTGTCAGATGCTTATGTTGATATGAGCCAGAAAAATATGTATTATGGAGTCTCCTGAATATGTTTCTCTTGGACTGTACTGTAAACACTCCAGCATTTCCAGCATTGAATTATCCAGTGCATTAAATGTCGAATCCTGAAGACAGTATAAATTTGCATAGTGATTTAGAGAGCATTTTATATGAAAGAGGATATATTTTATGACTTGGTGACACAGAAGAAGCTCTCATTTCCTTTTCAACCATAAATATTACATAATTGCAACAATGACTACGGTCTAGGAATATGCTCAGCTTTTACCCTTTTTTATGAGCAACAATTTCTTTTATTAGTACAATTAGCTGATGTTTAATTATAGCTGAATTCTTGTGGGAGTACATATGACATCCACATTAATATCACATCAATTCATTATCACCACTTAAAATACAGAGTACATCATGTTAGCTTCTTCTGACCGCAAGAGCTAAAACACATAGATTTTTTTTTTGTTAAGCTTATACTAATTCATGTAAAATCATTATGCTACAATTTCTTCTATTATTCAAGGTCAAAATATTTTACAGTAAGCCACAAAATATTAATATTATACCAAAAATGGGCATTAACCAAATTGTGGCAAATTAGAGAAAGTATCAAAAGTAGCTAACAACATAGGACAAAAAGAAAGAGAAAGGGCAGTGGATACTGACTCTATAAGACCCAGACAACAATATATGAAATAGAGTCAAATATAGTATCAAGTAATGTGGGACTAATTAATGAAATATGAAATGATCATGTTACTTCAGTTCCCACCAAATAAACAAACTGTGTATCAAACCCTTATTGTATGTGTCTTTAATAAATAGTATTTTATTAAAATTTCACCCAAATGAACAACTTGGTTATCCCACCCTTTTTTAACATAATTTAATGGACAAGAAATAAAACCGTCCTTGGATTATTCCATCCTCCTTAAATTCACATCTATGTATATGTGAATAGAGTTATGCATATATTAAAGTAAGAGAAGATAATTCTAATCTTCTATTGCCCTCTAATGTTGTGTTTCCTTGAACTACTACATGGCGGTGCAGCATAAAACTATAAAATAAACAATGATTATTGATTTAAACAAAACCTAGTCTATTTTGATTTTGTATTACTCTATACTATTAGTAGGTACTGTATTTTGATCAAAACACAACCTGCTTATCAGTTCTAGGTACTCTATGATGTAAGCATATACTTTAATTGTGGTTAGATCTTCCAAATTGGTCCCACAGATCATATAATCGAGAATGAGGATAACGTTGTTAAATCCTCTATTTTCATCCACTGTACTAGATTCCAAACGTGCTTCGATCCTACTGGGTCTTTCTCAATGGTTATTGGCACTACAGAGTAGAGTGTAAGTAAATTTCTGGTTCTGATATCTCGATCTACGCTGATAAATGTGCACCAGTGCCTACCTTTCAGTTCTTGCAGTGGCTCCATCTATTTTGTGCACTATAAATGCTAATCTAGACGCTGAGTTCTTGTACAGCGTCCAATCCTGCGTCTGACTATGTGGAGTGAGCGTCTTCCATTGCTAAGCAACCGGAGCGTGTTGTCGTTAGGCTCCACAACTTTACACTGGAGTCCAAGCGTCTCGCATTGCTGAGCAACTGGGATAGTATGATAAATAGGGCTGTCTTGTATTCGGCTGATCCTAAAATGCTGTTTACATAAAGGGAAAATCATGCCGGATACACAATAAAATGGGGGCAGTATACAAAATGTGATGCAAGATAGTTGAGAAATGTTAGAATCCTCAAAGAGTAGTGGGTTTAAATCCCTCCTGAGATGTGTGCAAACCTGGTGGCCAACTACAAGAAACGTCTGACCTCTGTGATTGCCAACAAGGGTTTTATCACCAAGTACTAAGGCGAAGGGGTCAAATAATTATTTCACTCATTGACCTGCAAATCAATTTATAACTTTTTTGACATGCATTTTTCTTGTTTTTTTTTTTTAGTTATTCTGTCTCTCACTGTTAAAATACACCTGGCATTAAAACGATAATTTCTTTGTCAGTGGACAAATATTCAAAATCATCAGGGGATCAAATACTTTTTTCCCTCACTGTACATAATACTGTATATAGCATATCGCATAGCAACAGTATTGTAAATGCAAGCATAAGTATATATAAATCTATATGTGTACATATGTACAAGCACATCATCCCATATATCTGATGATTTCTTATATAGTGATATATAGTGTGGATCTGCGATTTTTGTCTATAACTCAGAGACCACAATGATAACAGTAAGTGGTAATGATGATCATAATATCATCCATGTGTATGCACCTATATTACAAACATCACAGCTCACTGGTGCACCTATACAGTCTGGTGAAGTAAATCATATGATGTTATGTTAGTCATGGGTCATACAGATGAGAAAGAAAATATATATAATAATAACTAATTATTCTAAAGGTTTACAGGAGATCAAGACCCGTCACTACACTAGAGTTGTTGGCCTAGCTATCCTATACATGCAATCATATATGAATAAACTCTAGGGTCCAAGGGGCCATGCCAGAGATAACAGTGGACAATAACCACTAATAAAAGCAGCAAGGTCTATATCTATATTCAGACTGTTAGGTTTTAATGTACCTATTGTGAATCTTGTTTCAGCTCTTCTTAATTTCAACAACCTATCTCCTCCTCTCCGATCTATGTTGACTTTTTCAACAGCTTGTATGGGGATTCCTGTCATGTCTCTCTGATGTTCCTCTATAACATATGTTGCAAACCCACTTTTTTCATATTATCTTTGTGTTCCCAGAAGCAGCTTTTTAGGGGCCTTTTTGTGCGTCGTATTTATTGTTTATTGCACTCGCATGTTATAGCGTAGACTACATAGTTACATTTGCAGTTTGTAAAGTGTTTAATTCTATAGGATTTTCATTTGCTGGTGGAATAGATGGTATTTTTCTCAGATGGTTTTAAAAATGTGCAAGTCTCGCAATTCTTGGTTCTACAATTGACACATCCAGTGATTTTCTTCATCCAATCCATATTGTGATCATTTGTTTCTTTTCTTAAGGCACTTGGTGCTAAGAGGTTTTTCAAATTAGTGTTTTTATGTTATGACCGGTTTCTCTGGTAATATATCCCTTAGTAGATCATCCTCTTTTAGGATCAGCCACAGTTTGATGAAACTAATTGTACTTCGTGAGGAATCTGCATTCCTTTCTTTTTTCTTTCTGAGTGAATCCCATATTTGGTTGTTGTTTCTTTTTATTTTTTGTAATCAGATCCTGTTGGTTACACCCCTTAGTTTTATTCTATGCCTCTTCAATGGTTTTACGGTGATATTTCTTTTCTAAAAACATATTTTTTAGTTTTATATTTTCTTTTTCAAAGTCCTTATTTTGTGCACAGTTTCTTCTTATTCTCTGGTATTACCCATATGGGATGTTCCTAATCCATTTGGCATAGTGTCCACTCCTGGCGTGGAGGTAGACATTAGTATCTGTTGTTTTTGTATATAATCGGGAGGAGACACCTGTTTCTTCCCCCACTAATATGACATCCAGGAAAGGAATTTCTTGTTGTTGATAGTTCATAGTAAATGACAGCTTCATGGTGTTACTGTTGGCGTATGGTAGAAACGTTATGATCTTCTACACAGGTCCCTCGTCCCAAATCACGATGATATTGTCTATGAATCTTTTCCATTGCACAGTTCCTTTTGCAAACAGGTTGTTATTCCAGATGAACAGTTCCTCCGAGAGGCCCATTAAGATGTTAACAAGTTGGGGCAAATTTGGTCCCCATTGCTGTGCCTTGCTTCTGGTGGTAGTATTTCTCCTCAAATGTAAAGTAATTTTTACTGAGTATGAAGCGAATAGCTTCCAAAATGAATTCCTGTTGATCTGTTTTCAGATGATCATATATTTCCAAAGTTTGTTGAATAGCTGATACGCCTAAATCCTGAGGTATGGATGTGTACAGAGCTAAGACATCGAGAGTGATCCACCTGTAATTCAGTTTCCAGTCCCGGTTTAACATTAATTCCAATAGATGTGGAGTATATGCTTTTGAAATGAGTGTAGAGTATTCTTCTTTGTACCTTTGAGTTGGGTTTGTGGTTAACCTTTCATATGTTTTTTCATCATTAATTAGGTTACAGGCCTCTTTCAAGAATTGCTCTTTGTCCTGGATCACAATTCCTCCTCCCTTGTCAGCCCAACGAATGATGATTGTAAGATCCTCTTTCAAAGACTCCAATGCTTTCTTTTTTCCACTATTGAGATTGGATCTCTTTTTTTTGGAGCAGATCTTTTTTTTGGAGCAGATTTCCCCCCACCTCTTTGAGTAGAATTTTTTCACACAGGTATATAATTTCCCCCTTGATTGTAGAGGTTAAAAAATCTATTTCAGTTTGAAGCCACTGTTTCTAACAATATAATTTCTTGCTTCCTCCTCTAGAGACACAATGTCTCTTCTTGTGATGTCTTTCATCATCCAGGGAGTGGTCCTCTTCCCCTAATTCTCTTAGGGTTAGGAGTGTCTCCATATCGATTTCTTCTAATATCATATCCCAATTTCCCAATTATTGGTTACTTGCTTCTCTAATGGTTTTATATTTTTTTCCATTTTAGCAAAGTGTCTTTGTAGTGTTAGATATCTCACAAACTTGTGGATATCGACAAATAATTCAAAGCCATCTGGTTCAATGTCAGGGGCAAAAGATAGACCTTTCTGGAGGATACTATTTTCTTGTGGAGTAAGTGTTCTTTCGGAAATATAAAAGACTTTTAAAGTGGGTGGATTGTTCATTTTTTCCTTTTGTGTACTGAACAACAGAATAGAGAAATAAAAACTCAAAAATATTATTTAAATACCTTATTTAATTGCCTGTTTCTTCAATAGTTTTAACAGGCCCCAGCCTTAGAGATTATTTTGATCTTAATAATATTAATTGGGCATGTATTTTTACTTTACTGCTTGGTTTTAATTATATCAATAACCATTGTTTATTTCATAGTTGCTGTTATTTTACTGCCATGTAGTATTTCAAGGCAATACAACATTGGTGGCCAATAGTAGAATTATTGTCTCTTTCTTTAATATATATGCATATATCTATTGTAAGAGGCAACACTCCAATAAGGGATATTTTGACCTCTTTACTTATTCAAAGATGCCAATTTAAGGAGAATGGAATAATTAAAGGAAGGTTTTATTTATTTGTCCATTAAAAAAATATATAATCGGGGTTGGATGGCCAAATTGTTAATTTGGCTGAAACTGGAATCAAATATTATTTATTAGACACGCACAATAAGGGTTTGATGCACAGTTTGTGTATTTGATGGGAACTGAGGTAACATATCATAATTTCATATTGTGTGTCCACAAAGTGTGAATCTGTGAGACTACAATATCATATTGTACTAGTTCTTATGTAACTCATTGTAATATTTGAAGGGGATCATTTAATAAGCCCAATATTTATAAAACAAGAAGGAATACCCACAATATGGGGATTCTCCCATTAATGTAATAACACCAACTTGGGGATTAGGATCATTGCCCAAAGAAGTGGTCACTGATCTGAATATGTAATAGTTTCCATTAAGATTCTGAAATGTATACAAAGTAACATGCTATAGTTAGTTAGATACTATTACTTACATTGAAGTTTAAGCTGTTACTAAATCTCCTATTTTACCTATAAGTCATTTGTCTTACAATTTGAAGACAATATATCCCTAAAATGTGAATGGTATATTATTGGACTTACAGTTATGGGGAGATATTGCCTCCTGTGGAAGTGAGACAGTATTTGAATGCATACATAGATTCTTAGGCTCTAACACCTTGGTTTACATATTTTAACTTTTAATCGCTCAAGGTCTATTTTATTCATATTTTAATATGTTTCATTGTGTTTTGTCATAATTATCAATATTGATTCTATATTTGATTTTATTTCATAGATTTTTGTCTGTGTCTTATAGAGTAAGTATCCAATTAAGAGTTGCTCTTTCTCTTTCTATTTGTACCAATCTACCTATGTCAAACCTCAAGTAGTTAAACTTTTTGCTTCTTTGGCTGTCCAAAATGGTATAATCGCATAGAAAAACATTGCTACACAGTGCTTAGAATATTATGATTTAACAGAGGAGTTACCACTGCTTCCAACAGTAATGCCATTTCAAAGACTATGAGCCCGATTCAATTGAGCAATCGTAAGTTACTGGAGCTCGCAAGTGAGGCCGTAATTTAATTTGCTATTCAATTGACGTCTTTTTGCGGGCTCCAAAAGGTTAATCGGTTACCGCTTGAAAACTTTGCGATGGTTAAACCGGGAACTTACAGCCTCCCGAAGCCTTTGATCTTTCCCGTCCGCAAGAGTTACGATCGCTAAAATCGCAAATCGCTATTCAATTGCTACAATTTCCCAAGCCTGCAAATGGTTTCACACCTGTAAACTGCAAATGTAGGAGAAAATCCTACGAGTGCTAGAGAGGACCCGCAAATGGTTTCCCCTGCCCATTTCAGTGTAAATTTCAGTGTAAATGCAAATAACAAATCAATACTGCACTGTAAATGACAGGGAAAGCAATGAAAGACAATATAATTAATTGCACAACAGTCTCAAGCTCCCAAATTGACAGTACAAAATCATATTTTTTATGTGTCATTTTGGGGTTATATCGATCTCAGGAATCAATGAGTTATTACATATAAATGAGTTATTACAGAACAGTATTGGCATTCATTTTTATTATTTTGTATTTTGGGGAGTTGCGAGTCCCATCTCATTGACATGTAACCTCCATGTTTTACTGGCGTAATGATGGCAGCCTCATTTTCTATTGGCTGCTTCTAAATGGGTAGTTACGGCCTTGCTTAATTGATCATGTTCCAGCCCGGAACTGCTACACACGAGTGCATGGTTTACGCTTTGGCGTTCAGCCCATAACTTGCAGGCTTCTTCAGTTGAATACTACCAGAATCGGAGACAAACGGTAGCCCGCAGACACACGCCTGTATCCCATGAGATGCGGGCTTGCAATTGAATTGGGGTCTATGTTACCATAATTTTAATTAAGCTAATGAAATATCCAATTGTGATACAGTTAATAGGACACTGTCACATCACTATTTTGTTTTAAAGAAGAATTATTTAAGCATTACAGTTTATTTACATAAATAGTTATCTGAAGCTTAGAAAACTTACAATACTGGAGACACAGAAAGCAAATGCACTTGCTAAAAATTGTATAATAAATAATACAAAACAGAGGGGAAACTGGGTAAAGTATCATAAAAGGAGGCCAGAAATTGGTTAAGCAGCTTCTTTCTAAAATGTTCTTGGGTCAATTTAATTGGAATCTTTCATACTAATAAAATGCTTCAGATAAATTTACCATTATACTGAAGAACAGCCCACCTACTGTCCTTTAGAGTAAATAATAGAACATGTCACGTCACAGAGCCACTGAATTTTCAACCTGTATTGAATGTTTGCTAGGCACTCTTAAACACCAAAGATTGTTAAATCTGATAGAGTGTCATGCTATTGAAAATTGTTATTACTGCAGTTGCTATTAAGAGTATTACCAAATCATCTTAGAAGTCCCATTAAAGAAGACATTGCTAAATGTCAATGAATATGGTGTTCAGATGGCTTTGAAATATCCATTAGTTCACCTTTCAAGCATCTTACCTAGGAAATCACTATATCCTTGAGCTACCAATTGTATGTTCCAATTCCACTAATGGGTGAGGAACCAAATAATGGCATTATTCAGTAATGGGAATAGCAGGTCTAATATTTCTTTCTTAGGCCAGTCATTTTGATTAGTTAACTAGAATAAAATGATCACTTATAATTAACTGATTAGCTGCATAATATTAGCCAAGTATACAAAAATGATCCAGTATCTTCGGATTGTAATAGATGCATATATACCTATCATGTTTCAAATGACAGATAATCTTACAAAAATATGCATACATCATTCCTTGATAAAGTAAACAATACAACTATATGTAATTTAATGATGTAACCATTACAATAATAGGCACCACAGTAGGATAGAAAAAGAAAGGTAGGTCAGCAATTATGGCTATTACATTTCAGTTTAGTGAATACTTTGTGTGGAAACAGTTGCTGCTTTATTTTTGTTTATATTTGTATATTTATACATATACAATACATTTAGCAAAAACATGAGTATGTGTCAAATGTTTAAGGAAAATTGCATAGTGAATACAGTGAGACTTCCTTGAATATCAACCCCCCCCTGAATATCAACCCAGTCTTGCCGGTATTGTGCCATTCGGTACATTTGGGTTTATATCTCTTTTCTTTATATACACAACTGAATTGAAAATATTATTTGTAACTGACAAATACTGGTACTGATGTATTAGCCATTACTGCATACTCATCTAATTCATGTCTATAATATTTATAAATCTGAATTCTGATCATTTATGTCAAACACCGATTCATCACCATGGTAGAAAATTTACCATCATAGTAACATTTTTAATTTAAATTATTTATTTTTTTTAGTCAGTTAGTTTTTTGACGTGTACATTCATTTTATAAATATCTTTATTTTCTGTTATATTGTCTCTGTAATTAACTTTATATTAAAAACAAAATCATTATATGATACGATAATAAGGGGTTTATGAAAAAAGCTTTGCTTTGTTCTGTTGTAAAATCAAGGCCAATGAAGTAGACAGATTAGGGGAGTCAAAGAGTGTCTATAGCAAAATTGTGCTAAAATTACATTCCCCTCATAATATTCACAGCATACACTAAACTATGTTTTCTATGGAAGATGCATTTAAAGAGACTTATATATGCTGGCATGACATCTAGGACATTTTGGCCGCAGCCTCTATCAAAATAAAATAAAGGAAAATGGTTATGAAATGATGACTTGTTGGTACTAGACACTCAAATGCTTACAGAACATCTATCCCTCTATTTTCCCCCAGTGTTGGAGGGACTGCAAGCTTTAGCACTGATTCCCATGTCAAAACAAGAAATGTGGCTTATGGAAAACTCACTGCCCTTAACAGGCAGTCAAATAAAAGTTCTAAAAGGAAGGGTCACACTGGTTGGAATATGCTACATGTGGACCACTGAAATGGTCATGACTACCCTGGTCATGTGGAGCTGACAACCTGGACTATGATGGACACTAGCCTATTCTAATGGTCTTAACAGCTTTTAAAGGACCATGCCACTTGCTGGTTTATGTTGTTGCATTATGTTTTTTTCCCAAGCACTGATTATATGCCAGGGGCTTTTAAGATCCATTTCCACGAGGCAATTTGAGCCTAGGGAGCACTGAGTCAATTTTCTGAACTTGCGGTAAAGGGTAGATCAGGTTCCATAAACATCTATGGGAGATCCACTGGGCTAATTAAGTTATCAAGTTATCTAAACAACAATTAAAATACAATTTTTAAATAGAACAGGGTCAAGTGGTGTCAAGGGTTCTGCAAGTGATATCTCTTTGATTCTTTGAGTAGGGTGTTTAAAATTACTAGACAAAGAACTGACCCTATCCCTTCAGATATAAGTTTATCTGAACCTGATACGTCAGATACTGGGGCTCATATAGCTATACCAGGTCCATTGACCAGTGGTAGCATAAAGTTCAATATGTTTAATCCAAGATGTTAACCTTTTTGTGCGGAAATTAGCACTGCATAAGTTCCACAAGAAGCGTAATGATAAATCTTATTTAGACTTGGGATACACAAAGAAGATGTTATTACTTTAAAAGGCGTAATACAGTTACTTCAGGAAAGTGAGGGCATTCCACAGGCTAAGAATGAAGTTCATTCTAAATTTAGGGTAAAAAGTAAATTCACCTCTAATTTTGGTGACTATGCATACCTTGAGGTATTTTTACAATTGGTATCTTGTGATTTAGAAAAACTTTATGACAAGACGATACACAGCAAACATCTTCAGACTACAAAAAATCTAAGCCCCTTTGAAAAAACATACCTTAGCAGAATTTAAAGCTAATTATTATATTGTAATCAAACAGGCAGATAAATGGGGCAATGTAGTTGTGATGAATAGCCAGGACTATCTAGATATGTGCTTAAGGCTACTTGATGATAGAGTGCTCCTAATCTCAACTTGTTTCCTGTATAAAAGACACCTGTCCACAAAAGCAACCAATAAATCAAATTCCAATCTTTCCACCATGGCCAAGACCAAAGGGCTGTCCAAGGATGTCAGGGACAAGATTGTAGACCTACACAAGGCTGAAATTGGCAACAAGACCATCACCAAGCAGCTTGGTGAGAAGGTGACAACAGTTGGTGCGATTATTTGCAAATGGAAGAAACACAAAATAACTGCCAGCCTCCCTTGGTCTGATGCTCCATGCAAGATCTCACCTCGTGAAGTTTCAATGAGAACGGTGAGGAATCAGCCCAGAACTACACGGGAGGTAATTGTTAATGATCTCAAGGCAGCTGGGACCGTGAAGGACTGAAATCCTGCAGCGCCCGCAAGGTCCCCCTGCTCAAGAAAGCACATGTACAGGCCTGTCTGAATGATTCAGAGGAGAACTGGGTGAAAGTGTTGTGGTCAGATGAGGCCAAAATCAAGCTCTTTGGCATCAAATCAACTCGCCGTGTTTGGAGGAGGAGGAATGCTGCCTATAACCCCAAGAACACCATCCCCACCGTCAAACACGGAGGTGGAAACATTATGCTTTGGGGGTGTTTTTCTACTAAGGGGACAGGACAACTGCACCTCATCACAGGGATAATGGACAGGGCCATGTACCATCAAATCTTGGGTAAGAACCTCCTTCCCTCAGCCAGGGCATTGAAAATGTGGGTGGGTATTACAGCATGACAATGATCCAAAACACACAGCCAAGACAACAAAGAAGTGGCTCAAGAGGAAGCACGTTAAGTTCCTGGAGTGGCGTAGCCAGTCTACAGACCTTAATCCCACAGAAAATCTGTGGAGGGAGCTGAAGGTTCGAGTTGCCAAACATCGGCCTCGAAACCTTTATGACTTGGAGAGGATCTACAAAGAGGAGTGGGACAAAATCCCTCCTGAGATGTGTGCAAGCCTCGTGGCCAACTACAAGAAACATCTAATCTCTGTGATTTCCAACAGGGGTTTTGCCACCAAGTACTAAGACAAAGGGGTCAAATACTTATTTCCCTTATTGTCCTGCAAATCAATTTATAACTTTTTTGACATGTGTTTTTCTTTTTTTTTTTTTTTTTTTTTTTCATCTGTCTTTCACAGTTAAAATACACCTACCATTAATTCATTATACACTGATAATTTCTTTGTCAGTGGACAAACGTTCAAAATCAGTAGGGGATCAAATACTCCCCCCCCCCCCCACTGTGTATATATATATATTTTTTATTATATTGTTTATCTTTTCCACACTACCATTATTATATAATTTTCATGATTAATATCTGGATGTCCCATTCACTTTAACATTGGGTACACTACTTCACTGTAGTACACTTCACATTCATATTTATATTATTTTTTTATTTTTTTATTTTATTTTATATATTCCATCTATTACCCCATCATCACCATTTAGACATACAGTTTTCTACTATACTATTGGTATATTCGTTTGTTCTTTTATATGTAGTCATATGACTTTAATATTTAGGTTTTTTATGTCATTCTCATTACATACCCATTCTCACAGCATTTGTTTTCTTCCACACAGATTATATATTTATCATTTACACATTACAAATATTTTTTTACTAGCGACTTGCACGTCAAAAATGACGGGGCAATAAAATTGTAAGGCAGGTAATGCTGTTTGCCACATACATTAATTTGTTTGGTGGTCTAAGATCCTTCGGAGCTCACTGCGAGCCTCGCGCTGCGTCCCTCGCTTCTAAGTCCAGCGGCTCGTATTTTTTTAGTGTAAGTCCGTATTTAGTCATTTCGTGTTAGATCATATTCCCGCTTCTGTGGGTGTTTGTAAGCGCTTGTGGGGCTCATTGCAGCCTACTTTGGAGCCTCCTCCTTCCGCAAACGCTTCCAAAGGGACGCAGTTCTTGCGAGCTATATGTGATTTCCAAATCATTCATATACAGCATACATTAATAATTAATTAGCTTTCATTAACATTTTGTGATCAATTTTTTTTCATTCACTATTATTAATTCTTCACTTATTATCATATATATATATATATATATATATATATATATATATATATATATATAAATATATATATATTATATATAGAAATTTACATCTTTGGTACTGGAGTATTAGTGTTTTGGCTTAATTCACAATTATTTTTTTATTTCAGCCTATTTATGTATTGCTACATCATCTATAGCCTTGTATATAGTGCATTATACATTTCAACAAAGTTCATTCAAAATGTGTGATGTCATCACATTTTTGCCCATTGAGCTTTCATAAAGTCTCCATCTTTAGTACTGGTTCCCTTTTGTTGTTAGTCAGTGCCATAAAGTTTATTGACAATGATGTCATCACATTTTCATGCACACCTGTATTGATTGATTTGTCAGTATTTAAACCCTTCATATAGTAGTGCCCGCTGTTTTTGCACTTTATAGCCTTTGAAAAAGCTAATTTGGCGAAAAGGGGGAGGAACCCGTCAGGCAGCTATTTCTTTCTATCAGTGTTGATATATTCAGCAGTTTCTTTACCCAATTGGAAAATATATTATGTGTTATACCCACATTGCACTGATTGATTTTGGTTCTGTCCCAATGTGGATTACAATAGGCTAAAGTTGTTTTTTTTTCTTATTATTATGAGTTTTTGTTAACTTTCATACTTCTGGTTTGATATGTGATCTTTATATCTAATCTATACTCCTGTATTTCAGGGAAATTAGCCAGCTTGTGGGGCAAACCATAGCCCCTAGATAGGAGGTCTTTGTAATGAGACACAGGGACTGCTTTGTATAGATCTACCATATATAATTATATATATGTTTTCTTGGTTACTGTACAATTTTTTGATTGACCATTCCAGTTGTTGGCAGATTTGAGGGTCTTTATTGTGTGTATATATATATATACAGTATATAATATATATATATATATATATATATTTTAAGAATTTTGAATAAAGTTCCTGTTTTGAAGTTTTTTTGTATTCCATTGTTGACTAAGTGCTAAGCACTGGAACCATGGTAAGGCTTCTTCTATTGTGAAGGGCCCCGTAGACCACCCCAGGGGGGTTGGGAGGAGGGGCCACTTGACTTGGCAGGCCCGAGTATGGGTAGGAGGTGGCTAGCTGGGGGAGGGGAGTCAGTTGTATGAGTTTTGCGCCATTACCACCATTATGCCCCCAGCTAGCCATGTGTGAAGATGGGTCCCTCTGTTCCCCCTTTTTTACCTTTCTCTTGTTTCCCTTTCTTTCCTTTCGTTCCCTTTCTTCTTTCCTCTGCCCGCTTTTCTTTCTCTTTCTCCCATACACTTCCCTCCCCTCCTACACAGTTACCTTCTGTGCTATGATGTCCTGCAGCGTGGGCTGGCTGTGGTGTGGATGCTGATGGGGACAGACCTGCAGCTGAGCTGGGACCCAGGGATCACTACTGCGGTCATGACTTGCAGTGTGCCAACCTGTGGAGTCGGGTATGAGCAGAGCAATATCCTTCTGCGGTCCTCTGGCCCCGAGTGTGGGGCTGCACCATGGGAGGAAGTGGTGAGCCAGGGGATTATGGGTGTGTAGCACTGCTGAAGCTGTCAGTAGTGTTTTAAACACATACACATGTACATCAGACTGCTAGCTTACAGCTCACCCCAGACTGCCAGCTCACAGCTCACCCCAGACTGCCAGTGGGGGGGTTAAGGCCCTTGGCAGCCACTCCACAGGCAAAGCCCTTCACATTAACCCTGTGATTTACTACATTTAACACATCCCTCCCTCCCCTTTTCCTCCCCTATTTGCCATTAGGGCACATACAGGGGTAGGAAATTTAGCAGACTTTGGGGATTATTAAAGTATATAGCATAGGTTTATTAAGGACTTTATAGAATAGTATTATATTATTATGGTCAGCTCCGACTCAGGCATCTCAGAGGGTGTCACAGCTTATGCATGAGTGGGAAGCTGAGTTTTAGTCCCCAGCGGTCCACCGGGCGGGAACATGTGAAGTCATCGGATGGCGAGGAGCCTGGGGGGATCTAGGAATTTGTAGTCTTCTCATGAAGGCTTGCCATGCAACGTTAAGGGAGCGCTGGCTGACCGCAGGGAGACTGTACGGCTCAGCAACTTGTCAGGGGGATCTTGCATCCTATCAGCTCCCAGGGGCAATTTAGCTTTCACCCCTTAGGTCCGGCTCTTGGCCTTTAGGGCCGGGAGGCAACAGGCTTGGTATTAGGCGGTATACAGTTATCACGACACAGGTGCTCCCCACCACGCTCACCATTATGGCCTTAGTAGGGGTCGAGAAGCTAGGACTATTACCCTGTTAACTAAAGGGCCATTACCGTTTAATTTTGCTGGTTTACAAGTCAGCCTGCAGGGGGAGTTTTTTTTTCCCAACTAATTTCCAGGCGGTCTAGAAGGGGGGGTTAATATCCTCTTACTTATGTATTTGGCCATTAGGACTGCGGGTTTATATCAGGACTAGATTATTTATATTCCTGCTATCATATTGTGGAGTATACTTAATATCATGCATGTTAGGGGTTCACCCATGGGCAGAGTATTTAAGGTTCTTGTGCGGTCCAGTTAACTATAGGAGTTTCAAGCAAGGCACGTAGTGTAGGCTCTACTGTTTGACACACAACCATAAGCAGGCGAGTATTATACATCCTTTAAGCCTGTACCAAAAAATTTAATTAGCAATACACCCAATCCCCCCCCCCCCTGGTCGCAGTTAAGGCTAGGCTGTAGTGGTGCCATTGGGTCAGTTAGGGTTAAGGGGGGGGGGCTGCTAGGATATTTATATAGTTGCCATTTGTTACCCATATCGGCTCCTAATATATAACACCATGAAGGAGGTGTCCCAAGTTATTCCCCCAGGGGGCGGTTCTTTATGTTAGCGGCAGTTGGTCCTGTACTCCTGCTGCCTGAGCAAGTAGGCCTAGTAGGGACCATTGTGGTGGCATGCGGTTAGAGTTATTCAGCTTAGGCAGAAACCTAGTTATTCCCATGCCCAGGTTAGTACTAGGCCCTGGCCTCATTAAACTTTGCCAGTAGCGGCATTGTGTGACTGTACGACTGCGGGCTTCTATTTGGCCTTTTTTAGAGCTGGGGTAGTATTTATGCCGTGGGCTACGGCTTGGAGATGCAAGCCTGTAAACCCTTTTGCGCCGAGTGATTGGTGGGTTTATATACATCTAGTTATCCTATAGTTACAGGTTTACGGGGCCTTGTATAGGCATTGTTGGCTTACGTCACTAAGAATGGCATTTATTTCAAAGTATTAGAGGTTTTAATTGTATTCTATCGGTAGGTATTCGGTATTAGGAATATTCATAAAGCCGGGTATTATATTCTTGCCATGTAGTGCAGTATATGTATTAACTCATGTAGTGCCATTATCGGGGTAGCACGGAACTTCTGAAGTATATAAAATTTATATTTTCAGCCAAATCAATAGCCGTAAGTCTTGCAAATTACATTTCGGGTTAAAAAATTTCTCCTCGAGGGAAGTTATGTGTCTGCCTGTTTTGTCAGCTTCTATCAGGGTATGTCGGGCCTTCCCATAACTCCGCGCTGGTTTATCAATTTGCTGACTGAGGAGTATATATGGGTTATTATGAAAGTATTTTGGTGTATCTTCAACAATGGCACCAAGTACAGCACTTATTAATAGCTTGCTTTATTGATTTTCAACATTACCGCCCTTGGGTAGTTACCTGACTGTTGGGGCCATAAGCCCATATATTCGGGTTGCGTTACCAGGCTTTAGCAAAAAGGGTAGTTTATGAGGCGGAGAGGCCTTAGGAGTTATAGAGCCAATTTCTCCGGTTAGTGAGCTTCTGGGTGACAGGTGCACTAATCTTGTTTTGGGGTGCTATTGCTTTATATTATACTTTTACCTCTTTATGGTCTTGGGCGGTTGCAGTTAGACTCCTGGAGGCCTGGGCGGTGTGTGGAAAAAACCAAGGGATAGCGGAGGTGTGGTGATTAAGCGGAGAGGCTGGCATAAGGTTGGCAGCTAAGCCTATAATACCAATGTGATATGCGGACAAGCATTTTTTATATGTGATTTTGTCACTGGGGTTCTCTGCACAGACTTGTTTACACTAGTTATTGCCTTGTAGTTATGGCTTATATGTTGGGAGGCTTTGTATTGCTGTTAGCAGGTTCCCGAATAGGGTGGTGGTTTGGCTAGGATGGGCCCGCTTCCTCTCAGCAGCAGAGGGTCGGGCATAGTGGTATCCATCTTGGGTTCTGCCGGGTACGTCGGATTAATCCTCAGTGGTTTGAATAGTATGGGTATTCATTGGTTAGTCAATTTTATTATTTTCTCTGCACTTCTCTGGAAGACTTGAGAGGCGGCTGAGTGTTGTCTTAGGTGGCACCACTCCTTCTGCCCCTGTCGTTTATATCACTTCTTATCATTTAGGGGTGTATATAAGCTTTGGTGAGGGTGTCTAGTGCTACAAGGCACTTGCCTTCTAGAGTTACCCAGGGAGGAGGGGCCACTTGACTGGGCAGGCCTGGGTATGTGTAGGAGGTGGCTAACTGGGGAGGGGAGTCAGTTGTAGGAGTTTGGCGCCATTACCACCATTATGCCTTGAGCTAGCCATGTGTAAAGATACCCACCCACCCATTTCTAAAGTGTTGTTGTTTAAAGTTATGTATATGTTGCTAAATAAAAAATAAAAAATAATAATAATAAAATAATAATATAAAATAATAATATAATAATAAAATAATTTAAAATAAATAAATAAATTAAAATTAAAAATAAGGATGAGTAATGGAAAATTTGAGGTATTATCTTGTATATTGTCTTAAAGCATTTGTTGGTTATTATTAAATGTATATTATATGAGGTCAAATTATGTTTATGGGGTTGTCGCAGAGGTGGGTGGTGGGGGGAGTCACCAGGACAGTGGTAAAATGGGTGAGATCCTACCCTACGGTGGTAGGATGTTCCAACACGGTAGGCCCTGGATGAGGGTTCAGGGCATAGGGCGTACTGTCTCTGTCCAGGCTCCTCCCCTCACGTGGTTATGTTAATTATTGTTATGGTTATTACATCAGTTTGTGTTTACCAATAAACGCTGTGGCCAGTTATCCTCCCAAGAAGTTGTCTGTGTCTAATCATTATATTTTAATAGGTGATTGTGTATTAACCCGTATGTGCACATACCAACTGGGCCTTTCTTAAGTCATGAGATATTGTGGTTAACCACAAATTAAGAAGTACTTGACCACAGTCATTGTCCGTGACCACCCATTTAGACTAATACAGAGCCTGAATTGCTAAAATTATTGCGGAAACCAAAGTCAGCCCCCAAATGTGAATACACCCAGGAGCTGCTCCAAACCCCTTAGCTGACTCCCCTCTGACTCAATAAAGGTATTTCTATCCAAAGGATGTAAAATATAGTACTGCAACTCTGTTTAACATGTTTACTATTTCTATTTATATATTATCTTTATAAAACTTTAATGTATTAAAAGAAAAAAAAACTGATGCATTAGTTTGCCCTCATAAATTTCACAGGAAAATAGATCAACATCAAATGCTAAAGTGCAGTTTTACCAATTGTAAAGATAACAGATACATGATTAGCTATTTTACTGTACTACTTGCTCTGAAAACTATCACATTAGAAAAAAAGCTGTATATGCTTCAATGAGATAATTGACTATTGGTTATTAATAAATCACACTAATGACTATTACTATAAATGTTAACTTGTGGTGTAAAAGTTTAATATTTTGCCATCATAATTGAAAAATCAATACAACCCAGCCAGTTTCCTAAGTGTGCGTGTCATGTTACATGATTAACACAAACCTTTCAGGCATTCCTATAACTCTCACAATAAAATGTTATCACTTTCTGTATCTGATAGGGAACATTTGACCATACATTCCATTATTCTCATGAAATATACAGTATTCAAGAGCCTGCAATCCAATCCAGCCTAAGGGAAAACAAGATCTCTCTCCAGCAATGCAATGCAGTTGCTTTATTACTCACTTTTTTCCTTTGAGCACCTAAATACATGATAGATTACATCTGAACTCTATTTCCTACAACATGGTACTTGAAAAAATGATACTATGTACTCTGACATTTCCAGTTGATTCATGCCAAGCCTGAGGCACAAAATCTGCTATCTTCTACAAGGAAATTGTAACTTCCTAATGGGAAAGGCAAGCGACATCCATGAAAGTGTTGCCTTGAAATGTTAGTTAAAATGTTCCTTACCTCACAAAGTTTTGGTATAAAGAGAATTTCATCTCAACATATCATTTTGCTGATGTTTAAGACCACTTTGATTTTTCAGTCCATGGCTAACATAATTTTTTTAAACTGAACAGTACTATCTACTTTACCAAATCGTTACTATAAATGGCGATGTAAGATGAACAAAATTACAGGTATTGCTCCTTTCAGTGTCTCTATTATATGCCTGGCATGAAACAGTATTTATAATGTAAACTTTGCACTGTGGCATATAACAATTACAGTTACATTTACTGTTCCCAGATGCATCTATCTTACCGTTTGACATTCACTGAATTTCTCTTTAGTGAAAAGATAGAAACATTTTACTTATTGAAATGCAGTTCATACACTGGGCCAGGTTTAAAAAAAAATCAACACAGCACTGGCCTAGATTTATATCCAAAGTCATTTAGATATCTTACATTTTTTTCAGTCACAACTCAGACTGTCAAGGCAGCTCACTGTTATTTTTTCCATTTTTATTGTGCATTGCTGTTAGGTTGCAGAAATTGAGACTGAAATCTTTTTGCAAACAGAAGCTACATAGCAGAAGAAAACAATTGAACTGTCTTGCTATGTGACATGCAGACTAAAGTTTGCTGACATTAAGTAAGATATGGCACTAAAAGTTGTCTATATTCCACTGTACCAAATGTGCCACTAACTACCAGTCTTTAAGGCTGTATATTAATCTTCCTAGGTAGTGAGTACAAGTGTACGATTGAGCTCATACAGAAGTCAAGATTAAACATTTAAAGGGAAATGTAAAGCATTTTGATTTGTTGCAACTGAATATATTTGATGATAGTTGATGATGTACCACTGTGCATTTTTTTTAATTTTTGAAATAAAGCTCTAAAAGCAAAAAACATCTGATTCAAATCTTTAACTGATCTGGTGGTTTGCCCCTGACAGTCAATGAACAGTAATATACCTGTAAGAGAGATACTTGTCTGTTAATTCAATTTACAGATTTAGGTATATGCTGTGCACTTCCTGTTATTTTCAATGAAGTTTAAACAGGTTTAACGTAATATATTGTCATGCAAAACACAACTTTGATAATGTTTAAAGCATGTTCTTTTAAATGCATTAAAAATCAATAGTGTTCCCTGTCCCTTTAAGCATTCCTTGTATTTCAGGCAATACGTGGATTGGATTAATGAATCATAAATGTTATTTCATCATTAAAACAAATAAAATAACTGCATGTCAGCCAAATTCTTAAGATATAATCTTGAATGAGTCAAATAATTATGTACAAACATATTAAAAAGCTCTACTGTACTCTCCTTAATTAAGAATATTTATATGTAGTGGATTAAACGAAGATGATATACTCCTTTTAAATAAAAAGAAAAGCAAGAAAATGCACACTCATACAGCACACAGTCATGTAGGTGTTCTGAAGTCTAAAACCTCTATATAATTGCAAAGGGGTCACAAGGTGGGAGAATACTAAAACATAGCTTTTATTATTCTGTTTAAAAAAGCTCTAAAAACTACTGCCATATATGATGATTAAAGCTTTCAATACATGAACAAACAGGGTCCACATTTCTCACAAACAATGGCATATTTTAGAAGCAACCAGTATTGACCTTTCTGCATTGTTACCTTGTAATGGTGAAGAGGCTTGTGTACTTCAATAAAGCTTTGTCCACTAGAGAAGGAACTGGCAACCCACTCCAGTTCCTTTTATAAAGCACAACCAGGGACACAACAATATGGCAAATCCCACAAAAGACATATCAATCAATAGCTGACCAAAGCAGTGTTTGATTACAACCCAGATAAAATACATAATTATTTCAATTTGAATTAAAGGCAAGCCATTTAACATCACAGTGACCCAAGTCTATGGTCCAGCCATGGATGCTGAAGGGGCTGAAGTATTTAACACCTTCTGGCTATAACACCACGGAAATAGGTTACTGTCATCATAGGAGATTGGCATGCTAAAGTAGGGAACGAAAAGATACCTGGAATACCAGGCAAGTTTGGCCTTGAAGTACAAAATGAAGTGAGTCAAAGATTAGTAAAATTCAGACAATAGCCTGGTCATAGTAAAAACCCTCTTATAACTGCCTCAGAGGTGACTCTACCCAATGACATCACCAGATGGACAATGTAGAAATCAGACTGAGTATGTAGCCAGGGCATAAGAAGAAGAAACAAGGAGACATTCATGTCAAAGTGATGGTGATAGGTAGAGGCTTAACAGAAGCAGATCAGAAAAAGAAAAGGTGGGAGAAATACAAAGAGGACCTATAGAGGAAGGATTTCAACATAAATGATAAGCTTAATAGATTGATAACAAGAGTGCAGAAGTTGATGCAATCACAGCTGAATTTTTCCAAATCCTGAAAGATGATGCTGTTAAAGTGTTGCTTGCATTATGCAAACAACTTTGAAAAACTGAACAGTGGCCAGTATACTGGAAAAGGTCAGTCTACATCTCAATCTCAAAAACGCAGTACCAAAGAGTGCTCTAATTGTCAAACAATTTCACACATTTTACATATCAGCAAGAGGTAGAAGCAAACAAGATCAAATTGCCAATGTCTGCTTGATAACAGGGAAAGCAAGAGAGTTACAGAAACATATTTACCTCTGCTTCATAGAATAGTCTAAAGCCTTTGAGTTCTTCCTCACTGCCTCCCGAGGAAACTGTATGTGGACCAAGAAGCCACAATCAGAACATCTAAATCTGGTCACAATCGGAAAAGGAGTGTGACAAGGTTGTTTAATATCACCTTATTTACATAACTTATACATGGAATACATCATGAATGAGCTCTGAATGGATGAATCCAAATCAATATTGCTTGGAGAAATATCTACAACCTCAGAAAAGGGGATGATGGCACACTGATGAGTATAAAGCCTGGCATGCTTCTCAACATTAAAAAGATAAAGATTGTGTCAAACTATCCCAGTTCCTGGCAAATAGATGGGGGAAAAGTGGCAATGACAGATTTTATTTAACTGATGCAGTGATAGTTTTTTTTTTACCTGAGCTCAAGGATTTCTGCAGATGGTGTCTACTGCTATGAAATTAAAAGACTATTACTTCTGGGAAGGAAAGCTATGGCAAGTCTGGACAACCTATTAACAAGTAAAGATATTACACAATTAACAGAGGTCTGCCCAACTACAACTATGATATTCCCAGTAGAAAGATATAGATGTGAGAACTGGAACATAAAGAAGTTCAGCACTGAGAATTGACGCATTTGAATTGTGGTGCTAGAGAAAACTACATAGAGTCCCTTGGACTACAAGAAAATGCAATCAAATAATACTAGAGGAAGTCAAGCCCAACTATTCGCCGGAGAAAACTGCAAATAGTCCTTAGGACTACAAGAAAATGCGATCAAATAATACTGGAGGAAATCAAGCCCAAAGACAGGATTCCATAGAAAAGACTCTGATGTGAACATTTTAAGACACAAGAAAATAGACTTGACAGAGATGGATATGGATAGATGAGGTCATTGAAGCACTGAATATGAGCTTGGCAGTGGGACCGTGTCTGACAGATGCGCCTGGTATGCTGTGGTTCATAGGGTCATGGAGAGTCACACTTGACAGAATGACTAAACAACAACAACTGCATCTTATACTTACCTAGTGACCTGTAATTACTTAAAAAAATAATAATTGATAATTATTAATTAAATCATTATTAATTAAATTATCAATTAAGACTGATTTGAGATATTTAAGACCTAGGAAGATAACATCACCTCTGATTACATTGTATCCTGATACCACAGTGGAGTGCTGAAAGCAATATAACACACTGTAAAGGGGTCCCATATGATGACCTGGTGATCTTATTCTCTTTGAATATGATAGCTAAGAAAATCACTGAAAGTAAGCTTTTCTAATGAGGGCCCACATATGGAAATTATTGTAGAGTTTTTTAAATAAAATAATAAAGGTTATTCTTTAGTATTTTCACACCCACTTGTGATTAAAACAAGGTTTCCCACTAAAATATATTTGTGTCTTTAAATGATGTCCCAATACTCAGCAGTCTCCCTTGAAGTTAGTACCTTATTTAAAAAAGGAGTTTTCTCTATGTGTAAGGTTTACTTGAGCGGAATTTATGTACTTGTAGCCACTGGGATTGCATGTTAGGGCATTAGGGAAAATAGTTTGAGACACGCAACAGTCCTCATGTGTACACATAAGCAGCTCTACAAATATTAAACAGTGAGTGAGAGCCAATAAGCACATTAGTCCCAAGTACAAAACTTCAGTAAAAATATACATGGAGTCTATAAAGTAACATAAATGTGAAAGCTAAGCCAGAATTATGGTTTTAAGGGGGTTGTAAATATATTTTCTAGGGCAGATCTGTATCTGTTAACCTCTGAGCTCTCTTTTAACCAGATATGACTTAGCATCAGTTGGGTGTCAGTGCTTAATGGTGTGAACAGGTATTTGTAATTGACATGGTGATTTAGGTAATTGTTAGTATTATTGTTGAAGAGGGCTGGGTTATCCATTAGAACCACTTATTTTGTGCTTTAAAAATGTGTAGCCCAAATTTTTGTTTCATTGTGGTAATGTGCTTCTTTAGGTAGTTTTTATTCTGGTACTGGGTTTTTACAGGCATTCTTGACTTCTTAAGTGTCTCATAAATGTTCTTGTAAAGAGGTTAGCTATTTTTACAGGAGGCTGAGTTTATACATAGGGATTAGGGCTTCTCAGGGCTCCCCAACCTGTAGCATTATCCATAAGTTTTTACGGGAGCCTTGTTATCACTTTTTATGAAAAACTACAATACACAGAGAGCATGGAAAAGTTCACATGTAGCAATTACTCATAATTGTTTACATTTAAGGGCTTGCTATTGGCAGACTGTAATAGCTTCACTTCAACTTACATGAGCTTTTGACATGGCTCCCGTAAGGAAAAAACAGAGTAAAGTTCACTTGTAATTCACCACAGAGCTAGCACCTCACACAATGGAAATGTCACTAATATCGTAAACCCTGAGTACCTGTCCTATAACCATTTTAAAAATTGCTATCACATGCCACCCTTAACAATTTCCGATCTCACTGAAGTTCAATTGGAAGTCTATCCCAGTGCCTGACATAAAAAAAAAGACTATGGGTTCTTTCAACCCCTTTGAGAAGCCTATATGCCTCAACTCTGACATAATTAAGTGGTTAATACTATGAGCCAGGGGATACAAGAATCCCCCCTTAATATGAGCCCCCAAATTCCTCACTCTTCAGCCCCGTATAAGCAGGCACATTCATGTTGATTGAAAAATCCCTCCTCTTCTCTCTTGATTGAAGCCCTTGGTCCAATCTTCGGCCCATGGAAATGAGGCTCCACATAAAAAAAACATGTTGATCTATAATAAAAATAAATCCAACAAAGAGATCTGGTGTGAATAATGGCTTTTTCCCCCCTGTGCTTTCAACTTATTACTATTTTTGAAGATTCTGATTGAAATATGTGTTAATCATATTTCAGCCGATCAGAATCAAGTATATGAATTACTCCATTGCCATATCTGATTGGTTAAAAATCTAACCAATCAGAATGCACAGTTTGAAATTTGTGCATATGGCTCATAAAGGTAATAAGTATTAAGGAGGAGTCCCCGGGAATACCTGGTCTCATAGGGGATAGCGGGTCATATATTTTCTTATAATTTAAACCTTTTTCTGCCATGGGAAGGGAATTTTTATAGATAGATAGGGATAAGACAGGATATTTTGGCTAGTCTTATGTGTTTTAAGTTAGTGGGTACCATTTTGTTGTGTTGCTATGGAGACTACAGAGATTCAGACTCAGAGACTTCCAGCTCCGGCCAATCCCCCTGGTTAGTAAGCTGGCCAGTACATTTTACAGGATTCTTTCTTACAGGAGCCATACAATAGCTCCAGATATTTGCTTTTCAAACTTCCCTTAGCTGTGAGTCAATAGTTACTTGAGCAATGAAATGGAGGCCTTTATGTCTAAAATTGAGGGGGCTCAAATGCACTGCAAAGCAATACCTTGTGAACAGTGAAAACGTTAATAAAGTGTTATCACTAAAAATCATTTTCTGTGATATAGAGTTTCTTCCTATTTGGAGTTGTAAAAATATCACATCTACACTGGAATTGTAACAGTAAAAAGCTTTTTGGAAACAAGTCTCAACTGATGCAACCTCATATGTATGTGTAACCCGAATAATACTAACATTATCAAGTTTCTAACTTTACATATAATGTGTATTCATTTTTGAACTGATCCATAATCTCTGTTTTTCTTTGATTTGTGAACCCATTTTTAACATATAAAGATAAGCCTTAGTATTTGAGCTTGAAAATATATTTATTTTTGTTTACATGCTCCAAAAGCTTCTGAAAATATGAATATCAACAAGGCAGGCCAACTTTCTAGAAATAAATGCAATGAAAAGTACCCATTCTTCAGCAAGCCAAGTTATTTAAAAAGTAGTTAAAATAAACACATTGCTATATAGCGGCAATATCTTTGTATGAGAATTGCTTAAGCATCTCTGTCATCTGTATGTTGACATATTAATGGCCCAAGGCAACATTGACACTTTCTGCTCACATTTCCCCACTCTTTATTGGACACCTTTAAACCTGGTTATATTCTGCAGCAACCAGATTGAGTTAGCTTAATCTGCTTTGGTAATTCCACTGTCATGCCTCCTGGCTCACTTCAATATTACACTACTGCCTTCCATGAAGAAACATGTTGATTATGGCTATGCATCAACTGCTTGCTGAGGGATGACAGAGGAATTGTGCTTGGAATATATCCATCCTCTTATCATTTTTCTTCTACATTGTAGTTTGTTGACAAGTGCCCATTTCAAAGCAAAATAAAACTTTACTTAATTAAATAATAAAAAAAATAAGCAAGGGCGACCTCATATTCCTTCCACCTACTCCAATATTCCTACCACAGTTACAATGCCATAAAGGATTGCATAGCACTGACATTAAATCTGTTTACTCTACAGCATGGTAGATTAAATTAATATATAGAATATATGAAGAAACCATGATATAGTTTTGTGAATTTCAAAATTTATTCTCAAGTGTGTCGCATCTTAAAACATCCATTCAGTACCATTACAAAAAAAACATTAGGCAAAATTATAAAATGTACACACTTCAGTTTGTTCCACAATTGTAACAGTAAACGTTCAAGAGTATGAACCTTAATAATTCTGTATCTGTATACATTTGTACAACTACAAGTAAAATTACATAATAAAGAATATATTTTAACCCATACTATTCCATAGTTTGACCTTCCATTAAAACAATTCATGCTTGCAGCACCATAGCATTTATATGACTTTAAAATGTCAATTCTATTTTCTGCTACTAGAAATACCTACATTTTTTTTTGTGTTAGGAGCACTTGAAATTTAAATATGGAATATGGTAACCTGTTACACACACGCACATGTGCTTGTTGACAAGTACAAGCTACACCTAAAAATAAATCTACATCTTGATAGGTAATACATGTCTTGAGTTCCTCTAATCTTCTATAGCAACAGTTCTCAAACTGTTTGGGAGCAGCTGTTCTATATGATTTAATCCTCTTCTTCTGTGCTTTAGGGGGCTTGACAAATTGTGTTGCCTTGGGTGTGTTACAATGTTGATCTTACAGTGTTTGCATTTAGTGGAAATAGTCCAGTCTTCTGTAAACATTAAAAAGAAGATAAAGTCCCAAGCAGAAATAAAGGTATCATGCTGTATAAGTATTATAACATCTTAAATTTTGTAACCTCAGTTGTCAGTACTTCTCCAATTACTTGATTGCATATGAAGCCCCAATCAGAAATTGTATGCATTCTCTATATATAGAGAGCACCTGAAATTTGAAAATATATTAGGAATAATTATTTCTCTGTGCTGTCTCTGTACCCTCTCTCTGTGCCCTTTGTCACTACCTGTGCCCTCTCTTTGTGCCCTCTGTCTCTGCCCTCTCTCTATGCCCTCTCTCTGTGCCATCTGTCTGTCTGTCTGTCTCTGTGCCCTCTCTTTGTGCCCTCTGTCTCTGCTCTCTCTCTCTCTATGCCCTCTCTCTGTGCCATCTGTCTGTCTCTGTACCCTGTCTCTGTGCCCTCTGTCACTATCTGTGCCCTCTCTTTGTGCCCTCTGTCTCTGCCCTCTCTCTCTATGCCCTCTCTCTATGCCGTCTGTCTGTCTCTGTGCACTCTCTCTCTGTGCCCTCTGTTTCTCTCTGTGCCCTCTCTGTACTCTCTCACTCTTTATCTGTGTGCTCTATGTGCACATCCCTGCCGTCAGCTTCTTTGCAGCGCTCATGAGCGAATACGCCTCCAAATTTAACCTTGAAAAATGCCTACGGGTTGGGGTACGTTGAACGTCATGGCTGCAAATCCTTTGTTCTCTCAAGCCAGTAAGCTACTTGTTCAATTCAGCTATGAAATTGCAACAAAGTCACCCGCTAGCTAGCCCATAACAAGCAAATGGAGCCCAAAGCCCTACGAGTGCCCAAAAGCACCCTCAAAGGGGGTGAAGTCCTACACGTAGCACTTGTAATACAAATAAAACAGACTACTGTACATTTGCATGATATGGCCAAAATATTTGAGCTTCAGCCTCATGATCATACCTTCTAGTGAACATTTTGGCCTGATTTCCTGAAGCTCTTATTTATTGGATCTTCTTGCAGTCCAAGGGACTAGTTTTCGCCCACAACACAATTCAATGGCGTCAATTCTGGGGCACTCCGACTTCTTTATGGTCCAGTACTCACATCCATTTGTCCGTTTGTTATTACTCCGAATACCAGAGTTCTAACTATTGCGGACCTTTGTTGATAGTTTAATATCTTTACTTTTTATTGGCTTGTCCAAGCTTGCCATAGCTTTCCTCCCCAGAAGCTAAATCTTTTAATTTCATGACTACAGTCACCATCTGCAGAGATTTTGGATCCCAGGAAAATGCCTCCACTTCTTCCCTGTCTATTTGCCAGGAACTGAGATTGCTGATTGCCATGGTCTTCATCTTTTTAACGTTGAGCAGCAGGCCAACTTTTGCAAACTCTTCTTTTACCCCCATCAATAGGTCCTCAAGTATCATCAGCATATTTGAGGTTGTTGATATTTCTTCCAGCAATATTGATTCTGGACTTACACATGATGTACTCTGCAAATACGTTAAATAAATAAAGCGACAATATTCAACCTTGTCACACTTTTCTGATCTTTAACCATTTTGTTTCCCATGTTCTGCTCTGACCATGGCTTATTGCTCCACATACAGATTCTTCAGTAGGTCTATGAGATGATCTGGTATTCCCATCTATTTAAAAATATGCCACATTTTGTTATGATCCACACAGTCAAATACTTTAGAATAATCTATGAAGCAGAAGTAAATGCTATTCTGGAACTCTCTTGCTTTCTCTATTATGCAATGGACATTGGCAATTTAATCTCTTGTGCCTTTTACTCTGCAGAACCCGTCTTGCACATCTGGTAGTTCCCAGTCCATATATTGTTAAAATTGAGCTTGTAGAATCTTAAGCATTACCTTGCTGGCATGTGAAGTGAGTGCAATTGTTCAATAATTGGAGCATTCTTTGGCATTGATTTTTTGTTGTAATTTAGATGTAGACTGATCTTTTCCAGTCTATTGGCCAATGTTGAGATTTCCAAATGTGTTGGCATAAGGCAAGCAACACTTTCACAAGTTTTCAGTCTTGTAAGGTGCTCTGGTAACAAGCACTATATACAGTGCCTTGCAAAAGTATTCACCCCCTTGACTTTTTACCTATTTTGTTACATTACAGCCTTAAGTTCAATGTTTTGTTAATCTGAATTTGATGTGATGGATCAGAACACAATAGTCTAAGTTGGTGAATCGAAATGAGAGAAAAAATAAACTATTTTTTAGAAATAGAAAACAGAAAATTGGCATGTGCGTATGTATTCACCCCCTTTGTTATGAAGCCCATAACACATGCTTCACTAGTGCATAAAGTAATGCTGGCTGTCATTAACATGCCATTGTGCGACTTTGCAAGTCCATCGCCATTGTGGTATTAATCTACATTTAAGCTAACAACCATCTTGTCTTAGATATCTGGCTATATGATAGCTTTAATATTGTGGGAGCTACATGTTAAGGGAGGGCTGTCATTGAAGGAATGTGTACCTGAGAGGCACTGTGAAAATCTTAAACTTCATACATTTCCTTCACAATGCTTGCAGATGCAGAAGATACCTTCATGGAACTGAATTGTACCTAAAACAAAACAAAAACATAACACCTGCAAATTAAGGCCTTAAAAATATATAGGGACTGCAGCATCTCTTCTCAACAGCATTCCTCAGTAACCATCATTTGATAAAATGTTAAACAGAACCCTATGTGTCCTCAGAGGAGGATCATGGAACATGTGATGGGAGGTAGCCATCTGTGTACAAAATATCAGTGTCACATACAGTGCCTTGCAAAAGTATTCACCCCCTTGACTTTTTACCTGTTTTGTTACATTACAGCATTAAGTTCAATGTTTTGTTAATCTGAATTTTATGTGATGGATCAGAACACAATAGACTAAGTTGGTGAAGTGAAATGAAAAAAATATATACATAAAACTATTTTTTAGAAATAGAAAAAAGAAAATTGGGATTTGTATATGTATTCACCCCTTTTGTAATGAAGCTTATAAAAAGCTTTGGTGCAACCAATTACCTTCAGAGGTCACATAATTCCAGCAGGACAATGACCCAAACACACTGCTAAACAAAACTTGAGTGGTTTAAGGGGAAACATGTAAATTTGTTGGAATGGCCTAGTCAATGCCCAGACCTCAATCCAATAGAAAATCTGTGGTCACAAACCATCCAACTTGAAGGAGCTGGAGCAGTTTTGCAAGGAGGAATGGGCAAAATTCCCAGTGGTAAGATGTGGCAAGCCCATAGAGACTTATCCAAAGCGACTAGGATCTGTGATTGCTGCAAAAGGTGGGGCTCTACAAAGTATTGACTTTAGGGGGGTGAATAGTTATGCACATTGACTTTTTCTGTTATTTTGTCCTATTTGCTTGCTTCACAATAAAAAAATAAATAAATAAATAAAAAACATCTTTAAAGTTGTGGGCATGTTCTCTAAATTAAATGATGCAAATCCTCAAACAATCCATGTTAATTGCAGGTTGTGAGGTAACAAAACACAAAGAATGCCAAGGGGGGTGAATACTTTTGCAAGGCACTGTATGTTTAAATTTAAGTTCAAAGACAGAGCCCATCCATTCTTTTGCATTGTGTTAAATTTGTTTTTTCCATGTACTTAACCCCTGTATAGCACTACGGAATATGTTGGAGCGTTACAAATAAAATAATAATAATAATAATAATAATAATAATAATAATAATAATAATAAGAAGAAGATATGACATATGAGATATATGTTTATTTATGGCTGGTTAGATCCTTCTGCAGAGTAAATAAAACAAAATATTAAATAGGGACTACATAATCTCATCTCAACTGCATTCCACAGGGAACATCAGGAGAATTGTTAACAATAATAAGATTATCATGGACTCTGTGATGATGGCTAGCTGATGGTGGAGGCATTGAGGCAAAGGGTGATGGTCCAAGCTGTTGTGAGGACTGGTGGATTTGGGATTGCACTGAGGTGGTGGATGAGGATTTGAGTGCTCTATGTTGCATTAGAGCAGTTTGATGGTTCATGGCCTGGAGTTTTCTGGCCATGAAAGGCTCCATCTCAACGTTATGTCTCCTCATCTCGGTTACATTTTTCTTACTGTTATCAGTGTTGTCTCTTGGTTGGACTGTGTGCTGGTTAGTAGGCCAGACACATGCCTTCCTGCATCCTATATAATTGGGTCAGTTGTGAAATCTGTTCCTCCACCTGACTGGTTGCCCCTAAAGGTGACATGTGCTGAGGGAAAATGCATTGGTGGTTGTGGTCACAATGGCAGCATGCTAGGGAGGTTCCTGGATGGCAGCAGGTGTTTGGCCATGTGATGGGGGAGGTGACACCATTGGGGTTGCAGGTGGCCACAGTCCAAGATCTTGCCAGAGGGAGGTACCAGGTAGGGGATCTATCTGTGGGAGGAGGGCGCCACTGGGGTCAAATTCTATTCTGGTAGCAGATGGTCTTGCTGCTTTCCTCACTGACCACATGTAGGAATCATCCTCTTCCTCACATGATGACTCCTCTTCTAGGACAAATAACTCCTTCTCTTAATTGTGTGAGTCTTCCTCATACCAAGCATCATGACTCTCCTACTTCTCAGTTTCAGGTTCTGCGGTGGCCTCCTCCAATGAGACATCAGATGATCTTGGAGCAAAAATAATACATTAGTAGTATATGAGGTGATAACATTGGATGAACATATGATCTATGTGTCATACTATATACCTCACCCCCTAATGTGTTGTAAATAGTTTGCATTTTCTAGGAATTATCACTGATGTAATTGATTTGTATTTCCAGTATATGTACAATAGGCCAAATGCAAAAATTTCTAACATTATGCTTTAGAATATTTACTATGATGTTGTTAATTATTTTGTATTCGTCCAATATACATGTAGGTAGATGATATCATTACAACAATGTCTCACAGACTGTTAACCTTTCAATGATCAAGTATTATGAAACACAAATCGGAATCTCAGAGCAGAAATAAATAGCAACCATTTTTTTAAATACACTACTGAGGATGGTACATGATAGTACAATGTCGGGAAAGATAAAGCGGACCCCACATTTAACTCATTTCTGTTGGGTGGCAAAATCCCTTTAAAGGGATATGGATCTACTCTGGATTTTACTAGATATGTACTATACCTGTGTATCTGTTTACATTTATGCACTTTGTCTTATTAAGAAGTGCTTATAAGCTCTGTTTTACTGTGTAATATCAAAACAATAGTCCTTGCTTGGGTATGCCCTCTGCAGCTCATGTAGACACAGTTGTCCCTGATAGGATAGGACACTTTACTGAACATCCAGCGCTACAGAGTCTGTATCTGCTTTGGACAGACCAATACAGGTTCTATTTATTTGATCATTGATTGATTATTTTAATTGATTCTTAATAAAACAAAGTACATAAAAATAAAAAGATACACAGGTATATTATATACCTAGTAAAATCCATGACCCATACCTATCCCTTTAAGCGATACTCAGCATATACATTGGATGAGTGTTATCTATATGGCAGGTGATTCACAGTGTTCTCTATTTAGCATGCATGACCAATCATGTGTTGTGATGATATATGTGTAGTGTACAGGGTTGAGTATGATAAGTGTTTATGATGTTCAACTGGCATGGTCCATGACTATGCAGTGTCCACCATATCGAGGAGTCCATTACCAATGCTGGCACTATCCAGTCCCTCATCATTGTCTCCCATTCTTTGTAGTGAATGTGAGCTGGGATCACCACCAGTTGCTTTGGCACTTGCTGGCTCCCCTGACTTGGCACAGGAAGTAGCCATATCTCCGCTTGGTGCTCCAAACAGCCCTTGGGTGAACCCCCAGGGCACTGAGCTCACAGCTACCTCCTTCCACTTACGGGCTCTCTGGCCCGGCTTCACATTACTGCCCCCATGAAGGATACTGGAGCAGACATGGATGGCATGCAGGAGGACCATGAATTCCTCATGTGTATAATTGTGGGCCCTATGTTTAATACCAGTCTTCTGTGCTGACTGCTCCTGGGTTGCTATGCTCGCTTATCTGCCCCTGAGAGCTGCCCCTCCCCAGTCCTCCACCCAGCATTGTGTTTAGACCCCTCCCATTCTATACACAAAACACAAATAGAGGATTTTCAAAAAAATAATTTAATTTTATTAGTAACCAAACACTACTCGGACACACTCTTGCCTCTCCTTCCCTCCTCTCCCTTCTTCTCCCCTCCACACTCCTCCCTACATCCTCTCTTTCTATCAAAAAAGAAACAGTGAGTATATAAAAATAATATAATGTATGCTATATATATATTTGTTATAAGTAAAAAAGTTATGTTCTATGTGTATATTTATATGGTCTAATGCTGTATGGTGTATAGGGTGGTTGTAATAGGGTTGGATTTAATGTGGTGCTGAAGCCTAGTGTATATGTGTATTATATGTGTGATATGGAATTATGTGCATGCATCTTAAGTTATCTATAAGAAAATGTAGTGTATAATATGTAATAACAAACTCCTACCACCGCAAATAACTCTCCTATCTCTCCCACATAAGTTACCTTGACCTGTTTGTTTGCTAGCAAAAGCTATGACACAATCAGTGTTTGGATGGGAAACAGGCTCTTTTATATAATGTATATGTCAGTTAACTTGACATTTTGCTTTATTATTGGTTCTTATTGCAAACAAGGTGTGCGAATATCAGCTAGAACATGCACATTGACTACATTCCCAATAAGTCACTTAACCCCTATGTAGGATATGTAAGCTCTTTTTCAAATGAACGGAACATGAGTTTGCAAGGTTCAGGAATCTTACATATCCAACATGAAACTGTGATTGGAATGGCTACGTAAAGAGAGCAAAAAAAAAAGCTCCCACAGTTACAAGAAAGACAGTTTGCATTGTTACGAGTTGCATTGGAATGGACTAAATAAAAAAAATGCATGTATTGGTATTATTCTTAAAAAAATGAAAACATACCAAAATAAAAGCTTTTCAAGAAAATGCTAATTTTCTTCCTTTACATTGTTTAACTTGTTGTGATTGAAGCAAAAGTAAGGTACATAAAACTTTGGTAAGCCATAATATGTATCCAAATGCAGACAGTAGTTTCCATGCCTCTTTTTTTAAAGGTGGGGTTGGGTAACAGAGGGAAGGGTAGGTAGGTGGGAATGCATATTGTGAGAAAGGAAAGGTGTGTGGAATATTGAATGGAAAGAAAGGATATGAAAATGCAAAGCTTGGAAACTTAACAGTGAAATTATATTGTCTACCACATTGCATGCCTATATATTACTTTAAAAAAAAAAGCCTCACTACATTAAACAGATAAAGAGTTTGGATCAGTCAGAATGCTTTCATTTTTATCAAAAACATACATGACTTTATTCCCAAAAATAACAACACAGGCCAACACACATTTTTGGTGCCTCAAATATTAGACCTGTTTCTGAGTATATTTGACCTTCTGATTCGGAAATGGCACCAGTTTTACCCATTCAACTCTGGTTTTTAATATACAGAACATATGCCAGAAAAAAACTCTTTACTGTGCTCACCCATAAAAAAATAAGGATATTTTAATGTCGTTTTTTTATTAATATCTTTTAAGCATGAAGGAAACATAATAAAAATGAAAAGAAAAGTGTACTACATGAAAATCTACTTATTTCATACCAAAAGCACAGATTTATGATACAGACTTTCCAGTCATTCGACACACAAGAAGCTCCTTTTGTAAGACTTCAGAGAGTGGGAATTGCAATGACAATCTAGAATAAGATTCCAACAATAGTCTGCCATCATGTGTGCATCCCATCTACCTTGGTATCTGGCTTCCATTGTTTTTATGTATTGGTGTCATTTTTCACTTACTCTTCGCTTAAGCCACCAAGGTTCTCTGGAAAGCGATCTAACAGCCTTATTAAATTGGAAGCCTGTAGCAGCAATGTGAGACCCGCAAGGGCTGCAGGCTTGAAATTTGGCTGTGTTACAGAGCTATTAAATTAGAACATGCTGCAAGTTACGGCTTGCAACGCAAACCGTAAACCATTTTTTTGAATTTTGGATGAGCGTCCGTGAACATGATCAATTAGTCAAACACGTAGTTACAGGTTTAGATGGAGTCAATGGCAACAGAGATCGTCATCATTACGTCACTGAAAAATGGATTTTGGATTTCAAAGTCTTACGGGCTTCAGTTAGGAGTTGCGATCGGACCCACATTCCAGAAATAATGCAATATTGATATAGCCGTAAATATGATCTTCTATTCCATGCAAGTTCCATTATATGTTGTCACGACCTGCTTCTTTATGGGGCTTGATAAGAACCTAGTTTAAACCTACCACAGCAGGACCGTGTAGTTCATATCACCTCTGGCACAAAAGATAGCTTCAGGATAGAGACAACGGCCAAGAATATGTGCAAATGATACAGGCACACAATAACACGAACTGTATTCAAAGCCTTTACAAATTGTTTCATCAGGCCTAAATTTATATGTAGTGATGGGAGTATGATTCCTCCTCGTGCTACAAAAGGTTAATTAATTACTTTTTGTCCTCCAACCAACATATATTCCCTCGGAGGCCAATCTTTCTTGCCCGGTGTTCATTTTAGGCTTTACTATTTATACTAATCAGACACCTTTGCACTATTTGTGCTGAATATATTCAGCACAAATAGTGCAAAGGTGCCTGATTAGTATCTGTGGTTAAGATCGCCAGCACTAATAAAGCCTAAGGGCCTCATTCTATTATCGGCCGTAAATCGGCCGCAAAGCTGCGATACCTTGCGGGGCTCCCGTTACCTTGCAATTCATTTATACGGCGCCGCAAGGCTATCCCCTTACGGCCGGCCGTATATCTTGCAATCGACCGTAAGATCAGAAATCTTTAAATACAAAAATAAATTCAAGACAGTACTGTAAAGCTCTGTAAATGCTAGCGATCATTATGGGGGACATGAGAATTAATAGCAACCCCCGCTCAAGCTTGCACATCAGCCCAAATCCGAGATTACATTAACTGTTTATTTTCCGGCCGCAGCGTGGGCGGGTCTGAGGTGCTCCAAGCCCTCTGGACTTTTTCCATGGATATGTGACATCAATTTAAAAAAAAAAATATTTACGGATTTGAGTGTAGGGGAATGTTGTGCTATGAATGCTAACACCTACAATTACTTTATAGTCTCATAAGAGTGCAGGATGGCTTTATTATGGCTTTATAATGTGCTTAATTGTGTGCCTGCGGGACCCTTTTTCTGCAAGTAAGCTGCGGCTCGGTTTTAGCCTTGCAGAGAGGTTTCCCGGAGCAATTGAATAGCAACCAGGATTTTCTTACGGCCGAAACTCTTGCGGCCGTTTAAGATCAAAGGCTTTCCTCCGGCGCGTGCGGCCGCAAGGGATAGCAAGGCGCCGGCCGCAAGCCTGCCGGAATCCCCGGCCGGAAGGGAATAGAATAGGCGAATAGCTTGCGGCCGGTCCTTGCGGCCCCGCATCTCCTACGGCCGATAATAGAATGAGGCCCTAAGAGTTTGGTAACTTAAAACTAGCAGGTAGCTCCAGATACCAAATTAATTAATCTGGAGTATTTTGATTCCTGCTTAATATATATATAATTATAAAAAATCCCAGATCACTCACCTCACTTTGTTAGGATTATACCAACATATTAAATAAAACTGCATTAATTAAACAACTCTATTTGCTTTTAGTGGATAATAATTCAAAAACATTTTAAGCTCTATCATTATAAGACCAATGTTCCATGTCTAAAATTTGCATATTGTATGCTTTAAACTATGAGTCATCCTTGTTGTTTTAAAAAGTGTTTTATAATTTTTTATTATCAGTGTTTTTTATCTACGGATATAATAAAAGAAAATTAATAAATTCCTCACAAGAATCTCTCTATCTAGACAAATTTTGTGTTATGCACTGAGGTCATAATTTGTACACCTTCATGGAGTAAATACAAAAGAGATGTCACTAGTAAGGTAAACACCATTCTAGAATATTTCATGTCTGATTAAGGGGGATTTTTTTTTTTTGCCATACAGATCATTGTCCAGCCACTTGTTGATAATTTATTTATTTAAGTTTCTGGGAATAATCTAACCATTTCTACCACATAGTTTGTGTTTTATTCCAACACAGTCATTAATTGGAGCTATTGCGCACTCAATCTCTGCTGTATCTAAGCTATCTTGCCATTGCGGCTGGGGATTCTTTTTCCATGCCCTGCTATTGATACAGTATTACCTCAATGCCTTGGTTCTAGAAAACCTGCTACTTGCACTGTTTTCTCTCACGTAAACTCTCCCTACCTATAAGAAATAATGACATGGGATATTGTGAGTTACTGGCCATAACATTGGAACTAGATGAATGGCAGTACGTTCTTGAAGGTATCTTTCATCAATCCGTTCATTCAATCAGTCATTATTAGTGCTCTCTTCTAGTGATGTCCCGAACAGTTCGCCGGAGAACTATTCGCGTCGATTTTCGCATGTTCGCGTTCGCAACGAACGGAGACCACATGCGCTTTTCGGTCCGCCTCCTATTCTTTATCATTGAGGAAACTTTGACCCTGCACCTTACAGTCAGCAGACACATTCCAGCCATTCAGCAGCATACACTCCCTTCCAGAGCCTTCCATCTGAATGACAGCCTCCATTTTAGAATCATTCTGAAGCTACATTCGTTGAGAGAGGACATATTATTCTACCTGCTGCTGATTTAATAGGGAAATAGATAGCCAGGCTGTGTATTTAGCTTTCACTACACACCTGAAGGACTCCTTTGATATCTGCTGCAAGGACAGCAACCCAAAAAGCCCTTTTTTTTTTTTTTTGTGTGTAATCTAATTGCATATGCCTGCCTGCTAGTGTGTGTGTGAGGCCTATTACATCTACTCTGCCAACTTTTGCCAGTGCACAGTGACACTCATATCTAGTGCAACCGTATTGTACAGTGACATAAAACGACACTTTTTTGACTGTAATCGATTGAATATCAATTGCCTGCCTACAGGCGTGTGTGTGAAGCCTATTGCATCTAGTCTGCCAACTTTTGCCAATGCACAGTGACACTCATATCTAGTGCAACCGTAGTGTACAGTGAAATAAAAGAACACTTTTTTGACTGTAATCGATTAAATATCAGTTGCCTGCCTACAGGCGTGTGTGTGAGGCCTATTGCATCCAGTCTGCCAACTTTTGCAAGTGCACAGTGACACTCATATCTAGTGCAACCGTAGTGTACAGTGAAATAAAAGAACCCTTTTTTGACTGTAATCGATTGAATATCAGTTGCCTGCCCACAGGCGTGTGTGTGAGGCCTATTGCATCTAGTCTGCCAACTTTTGCCAGTGCACAGTGACACTCATATCTAGTGCAACCGTAGTGTGCAGTGAAATAAAAGAACCCTTTTTTGACTGTAATCGATTGAATATCAGTTGCCTGCCTACAGGCGTGTGTGTGAGGCCTATTGCATCTAGTCTTCCAACTTTTGCCAGTGCACAGTGACACTCATATCTAGTGCAACCGTAGTGTGCAGTGAAATAAAAGAACCCTTTTTTGACTGTAATCGATTGAATATCAGTTGCCTGCCTACAGGCGTGTGTGTGAGGCCTATTGCATCTAGTCTATCAACTTTTGCCAGTGCACAGTGACACTCATATCTAGTGCAACCGTAGTGTTCAGTGAAATAAAAGAACCCTTTTTTGACTGTTATCGATTGAATATCAGTTGCCTGCCTACAGGCGTGTGTGTGAGGCCTATTGCATCTAGTCTGCCAACTTTTGCCAGTGCACAGTGACACTCATATCTATTGCAACCGTAGTGTGCAGTGAAATAAAAGAACCGTTTTTTTACTGTAATCGATTGAATATCAGTTGCCTGCCTACAGGCGTGTGTGTGAGGCCTATTGCATCTAGTCTGCGAACTTTTGCCAGTGCACAGTGACACTCATATCTAGTGCAACCGTAGTGTGCAGTGAAATAAAAGAACACTTTTTTGACTGTAATCGATTGAATATCAGTTGCCTGCCTACAGGCGTGTGTGTGAGGCCTATTGCATCTAGTCTGCCAACTTTTGCCAGTGCACAGTGACACTCATATCTAGTGCAACCGTAGTGTGCAGTGAAATAAAAGAACACTTTTTTGACTGTAATCGATTGAATATCAGTTGCCTGCCTACAGGCGTGTGTGTGAGGCCTATTGCATCTAGTCTTCCAACTTTTGCCAGTGCACAGTGACACTCATATCTAGTGCAACCGTAGTGTGCAGTGAAATAAAAGAACCCTTTTTTGACTGTAATCGATTGAATATCAGTTGCCTGCCTACAGGCGTGTGTCTGAGGCCTATTGCATCTAGTCTACCAACTTTTGCCAGTGCACAGTGACACTGATATCTAGTGCAACCGTAGTGTTCAGTGAAATAAAAGAACCCTTTTTTGACTGTTATCGATTGAATATCAGTTGCCTGCCTACAGGCGTGTGTGTGAAGCCTATTGCATCTACTCTGACAACTTTTGCCAGTGCACAGTGACACTCATATCTGGTGTCACAGTAGCTTGCACGCATAGTACCGCTAATCGTAAAACAAATGACAGGAAGAGGCAGGCCACCCCGCAGGGGTCGTCGTGGTGCTGTGATTCCCTTTGGCCCTAGAATAATGCCCAGTTTTCAGAGGCAACGTACCCTGAACTTGAACAGTTCTGAGGACATGGTGGACTGGCTAACCCAGGACACCCAATCTTCTATAGCTTCCGCTCGGAACCTAGACGCACCATCCTCCTCCAGCTTAGCTTCGGGCACCTCTCCAGTTACCACTCGCCCGCCTGCCACCACCACCAACACTAGCACCACAGCCGCTTCACTTGATCCGTCAGAAGAGTTATTTACACATCCGTTGGAAGAAATGAGTGATGCACAAACATTAGTGCCAGAGGATGTAGATAACAGGGATATGTCCCAGTCAGGCAGCATTACACACATGGACGTACGGTCTGATGATGATGATGATGTTGTACCGGGTGCTGCATCCTTTGTTGAGTTGTCAGATACAAGTGAAGCGGTTGATGATGACGATGCGTCCGTGGATGTCACGTAGGTGCCCACTATAAGAGAAGAAGAACAGGAGGAAAGTTCAGATGGGAAGACAGGGAGGAGGAGGAGACGAGTTGGAAGCAGCGGGAGGTCGTCGAAAGTAGCTAGTGGCACAGTCAGACAGCATGCATCGGCACCCAGGGTCAGCCAGACAGCACGCCAGTCAACGCATGCTGTTGCCACCACCAGAATGCCGTCATTGCAGAGCTCAGCAGTGTGGCAATTTTTTCCGTGTGTCTGCCTGTGACAACAGTGATGCCATTTGCAACCTGTGCGAAAGGAGTCGTGGGAAGTCCAACACCCACCTAGGTACAACTTCTTTGCGAAGGCACATGATGTCACATCACAAATGCCTATGGGATCAACACATGAGTACAATCAGCACACAAAGTCAAAGCCGCCATCCTCCTCCTGGTCCAGCATCTTCAGCCACGTCAACCACTGCTGCCCTGCTTGCCCCCTCTCAACCATCCGCCACTCCGTGTCTCGCCCTGAGCAGTCCCTGCTCATCTGCCCACAGTCAGGTGTCTGTCAAGCACATGTTTGAGCGTAAGAAGCCAATGTCACAAAGTCACCCCCTTGCCCGGCAACTGACAGCTGGCTTGTCTGAACTCTTAGCCCGCCAGCTTTTACCTTACAAGCTGGTGGAGTCTGAGGCGTTCAAAAAATTTGTAGCTATATGGACACCGCAGTGGAATGTACCCGGCCGAAATTTCTTTGCACAAAAGGCAATCCCCAACCTGTGCTCGATTGTGCAAAAGGAAGTAATGGCATCTCTGGCACACAGTGTTGGGGCAATGGTCCATCTGACCATGGATACCTGGTCTGCAAAGCATGGTCAGGGCAGGTATATCACCTACACTGCGCATTGGGTAAACCTGGTGACGGCTGCCAAGCATGGAATACGTGGCTCTGCAGAGGAGTTGGTGACACCTCCATGACTTGCAGGCAGGCCGGCTGCCACCTCCTCTACTTCTCCTACTCCATCCTCTTCCATAACCTCCTCGGCTGAGTCCTCTTCTGCTGCTGCTATGTCTTGCTCCACATCAACGGCACCCCCAGCTCCATAGGTACTATTCCACATCCCGGATACGGCAGTGTCACGCCGTCTTGGGGTTGACTTCCCTGAAAGCAGAGAGTCACACCGGACCAGCACTCCTGTCCGCCCTGAACGCACAGGTGGATCAGTGGCTGACTCCACACCAATGAGGACACTATGAGGAGCGATGAACCCCTTGACTACTGGGTGTGTACGCTTGCCCTGTGGCCTGAGCTATCCCAATTTGCCATAGAACTTCTGTCCTGCCCCGCTTCAAGTGTCCTGTCAGAAAGGACCTTCAGTGCAGCACGAAGTTTTGTCACTGATAAGAGAAGTCGCCTAGGTCAAAAAAGTCTAGATTACCTCACCTTTATTAAGATGAATGAGGGATGGATCCCGAAGGGACTGACAGTGGGCGATACATTTGTTAAAAAAAGTCCTGATAGATGAGCTGCCTTGAGCTAATAATGGTCCACAAACTAACATAAATTTTTCTGGGCGCTGCAACAATACCTAATTTTTGCATTTAAATTCTTTTATTGTCAGAAGGCGTACAGCATGTAATGAAAAATAAAGCATTTTTGAACAGTCTTGCATAACAGTTGTGCAAAAATACATATTTACAATAAAGACATTTTGTGAAAGTTAGCTGGTTATTCCTTCTTATTTTTACTTTTTAGGTTAATAATTTTTCTTATTTTTTACTTTGATTTGCAATTTAAGAGATACCTAAAACATGGTAAAACAGACAATAGTAAAGAGTATATCTGCAGGGAACACCAAAGTCCTATTAGCTATCATTCCTCCAGCAGTATTAGCTTATTATTTACAATATCTAAACTGGGCAATCACCCTTGGGTTACCCTAGGGCAGGCTTCAGTGAGCGACCTCTGCTTTCCTGGGATGATTTTGCCGCCGGTTGCTTCTGAAGGGTCTCCAGGGCTCCCCCACTCCGGTCCTTCCCCCAGTGTCGCTTCAACCAGTAACAAATGTTTTATATTTGTAAAGTGACCCAATGATCCCCCTTGATAGAGTTTTATTTTTACAAATTTTGGAGAACCAATTTAAGACCGGTGTCCCCTGTTTCTGGGTCAGGGAGTGTGTGAAATGCCTCAGCCTACAGTAATTGTAATGTTCTGACAGTGGTAGCTCATGCTTGTCCCTTAGTTCCTCATAGGTGAGCATCTGGCCCTTTACTAACCAGTCTTCCAGTCTATCTAGTTTCCTTGACCTCCACCAGTGTTGTGATGTTGTGCTCATGTGTTTCGGGGCCTGAGGGTGGTCAAGAATTGGGGTCATTTGGGTGGATCCAGGGAACAAACCTGTGTGTTTCTTGGCCCATTTCCAGTATGATAGTGAGTGTCTGATTAGGGGGTTTGGTGAGTTTTTAAGGCTCTGAGGCAATTCTGATGGCCAAGCCACCTTGTCCCAGGTTAAGGGCCTTAAAGTGGGCCTAAATACACTCAGGCCGGATGATGACATATAGAATGTGTTATTGGGAGGAAAGATAGGTGACGGAACTGGTATTAAACTGATAGGAATGAGTAGTACAACTTGATACACCACTCCTATCTGGTGGCACCTTAGATTGCACGTGCAGTGCCCCAAATTCGAAGTAGGAGGTCCAACAAAGCATCTTTTTCCATCTCCCTGTTCCAAAAATCCATGCCATATACACGTCCCCTGATAGGTGACGTAACAGGTATTAAACTGATAGGAATGAGTAGTACAACTTAATACACCACTCCTATCTGGTGGCACCTTAGATTGCACGTGCAGTGCCCCAAATTCAAAGTAAGAGGTCCGACCAAGCATCTTTTTCCATCTCCCTGTTCCAAAAATCCATGCCATATACACGTCCCTAACGGATTAAACCGATAGGAATAGTACTACTTAACAGTACACACCTGAGGCAACGCGTATAATCTTCCATGCTGTGCAGTGGAAGCCCCCAGACTCTGACCTGTGTATAATATTCCATGCTGTGCAGTGGAAGCCCCCAGACTCTGACCTGTGTATAATCTTCCATGCTGGGCAGTGGAAGCCCCCAGACTCTAACCTGTGTATAATCTTCCATTCTGGGCAGTTGAAGCCCCCAGACTCTGACCTGTGTATAATCTTCCATGCTGTGCAGTGGAAGCCCCCAGACTCTGACCTGTGTATAATCTTCCATGCTGGGCAGTGGAAGCCCCCAGACTCTGACCTGTGTATAATATTCCATGCTGGGCAGTGGAAGCCCCCAGACTCAGACCTGTGAATAATCTTCCATGCTGGGCAGTGGAAGCCCCCAGACTCTGGGAGTCTGAAGAAGAGGAGGCAGAGGAGGAAGGTGGCTTTGAGGAGGTGGAAGACCAAACACAGCAGGCGTCCCAGGGGGCTTGTTGTCACCTTTCGGGGACCCTTGGTGGCTGGGTAGAGGAAGAGACCTTCAATGACATCAGTGAGGACAAGGAACGGGACATGGCTAGCTTGGTATCCAGCCTTGTGCAAATGGGGAGTTTGCGGTTGTGCAAAGGGACTGTTTGCGGTTGTTTGCGGTGCATTAAACGGGGATATTGGTCTGTTACTGTGAAGCGGGTGTAACCCTTACACTACCTGATCGATACAACATCATACCTGATGTTTTAAAGCATGTTATTCCAAACAATTTAGGAATGTTAGGTGATTTATGCCCTTAATGGCTTAAAGCCAGACTCTGCATCAACTATGTAATTTTCCGTGGGAGTTTTGCCATGGATCCCCCTCCGGCATGCCACAGTCCAGGTGTTAGTCCCCTTGAAACAACTTTCCCATCACTATTGTGGCCAGAAAGAGTCCCTGTGGGTTTTGAAATTCGCCTGCCCATTGAAGTCTATGGCGGTTCGCAAATGTTCGTCCGTTTGCGAACATTTGATGGAATTCGCGTCCGTGGTTCGCGAATCGAAAATGTGATGTTCGCGACATCACTACTCTCTTCTTTATTAGATCAGGGTTACTTTTTGCCAGGAAGCAAGATTGGGAAAGTGGATGCCCTATCTATGATCCATGACTCCTTTACTCAGAATCACTGTGAACCTTTGGGGAGTCAGATTACCGAAGCCAATTTAATGTCTCATATAAGATTGCAGCCTGCATGCTATGAAATATATATAAATTAGATGTTTTACATTGAAATGCACTGAAAAAAATAAATTTGCACTGAAAAATAAATTCACACATGCAAACATGAACTTGAAATTTGCATATATTGCAGTACTTATTTTAGTGAGTTTATATGTGAAATTATGATTCCATGTCCATTATAAAACCCTGACATGATACTTTTTATTGTAAAGTGAATGCATTTTACCTATTTTTCATTGCTGTGCCTTTGAGCAACACTCAGGTATTATAAATTGATAAACCTATATAACATAATTGATGAATCTCAGTGAATACATTTTATATGAATATGTTCAGTTATGTTTTTGTTTATTCCCACAACAGATGTTTAATTTACAAACCATGCAATTACTTCAGCTCCTCCAAACAAATAAGAGCAGATTAGTCAAACGTTCACATCAACTTTTATGTTTATCATTAGTTTTATGATGTGTCATGAATATTCAGTGGTTTGAGAAACTGCCATTTTGCTACCTGGAATTCTCAAAGTGATGCTTTGATGCTGTGTCCTCTTTGGAGAAACCATTAGTATCTGTTTTCTCCAGCTAGTACTTAAGGTTATAAACTGCTTGGGAGTGATCAATGGTTTTATAGTTTTCACGTATTGCCTTTGTGGAATTGAGTGGCATCTATTTTACATACTACTTTTATACAGTAAATCACCTATTTTTTAATGAAAAATATGTTTTCATGGAATATGAATTGGATTCTCTGTTTACTGATTTATAATGGTCTTACAAATGAAAGACTCACTTTATTAACATAAAGTTTAGAATACATTTTCATGTGGTGTAAATATATAATTCTATTATTGAAGTGTATTTAGTTGGGATAAAAGTTGGTGTAAAATAGTAGAGATAAGTATCCCCATTTCCTATAGTTTCTATATAAGAGATGTATCCAACAGTGGTACATTTCCACATCTAATCTGTTCATTTTTCTATGCAATTAAACTGCTGTGGACACCACCATTTAATTGCCAGAGACATGCATCCAGTGCTGGGAGGATGCTTTGATTACAAGTTTATATCAGCATAATGGAAAGTTTGCAGATAAATCTGCACTCATTAGCTCTAATGGAAATACACAACCTGCTGAGACAGAAGCTAGAAGATGCAGGCTACGTACCTAAAATGGAAGCCAGCAGCAAATGATAATTGCTAATACAAGTGAAATATGTAAAGTTTGTGTTGTTGTTTTTTTGCTTTCTGTTTGAGAAGAGGACAGATACCTTTAAAGGACACACCTTTTAAATTTAAATTCACATATTATCTAAAAAATAAGCAGACACAGGTGAGAGAGAACTAAGAGCCTGATTCAATTCGGAGCCTGCATCTCCTGGTATACAGGCTGTATGTCTGTTGCAGGCTCGCGGTTGTCTCTGATTCAGGCACTATTTAATTAAGCAAGGGCGCAGGTTATGGGGCGAGGCCTCATCATTATTATGTTTATGAACATATTACAAAGGTGATAGTGCACCTTGAGCACTGACGCTAAGCATTAATTGTGACATGACACATCATTATTAATGGTTATGTCCATTACGTTATCCTGAGAACTAGCTAATGGTTAGTAATGCTTGCAGATGGGAATTAGATGGGATGGTATATTGTTACAGTTACAGTATTTAGCGCTGTACTGTATATGCAAGTTGATTTATTTTTTATCATCCTCTGCCTTTTTTTAGTTGGTCACTTTTGTTTTCAGAATTTTGTTATGTGTGAAACTGGATTGGATAACACAGTCCAGAGTTTTAAGCATCTGTTTCATTGAGCAGATATAGAAACGTTGTACATGCTATGTACATTAATGGTTTCTTCAATTATATGGAGTGATTTCTGATGATCCTTATTTTCATCAGATTCCGGTAGCAGTGGTGTAGTGACCACATGTGACCCTCGTAGGTGCTATGAATTATTCTTATTTTTGACAATGAGATTATCCCCTTTAGGTATCCCTTTTTTCTCAACAAAAGCCTCTTAATCTCCTGGGATCCTCCCACACCACACCCATGATATTATTGCATATTCTTGTCCATTTCTGATTGTCCTCTGTGTATGAAATAAAGCTTTGTTATACCATTCTCATCATGTCAGTGTGTTTTCAATGGTTGGGTTTTTGGAGCCTCCACATATATCACATTTGTGTCACATTCCTATATCAGTATACCAACGAGCTCTAGTTACTGTGCAATAGGTTAATACATAGAATGACAATAATATCATTAATGATTGTAATAATATCATGAGATATCATTTAATAATATATATAATATATAATAATAAAGGGTTAACACACATGCAAAGTGATATTGTAGATATTGTCTTTTTTTGATACTCTGGAGTATCAACATTCCCCTGAAGGCCTGATAACAATATGACAGGTGATAATGTGAATTAATTGATAGCAAAACACTTAATGGGAGGTCATCAAATGATAATCAGTATACATCATGGAACATAGCGACCAGCAATGGCATGGGACTTTCCAGGATGGGCGTAGCGGAGATGGAGGTGAGTTGGCTGTTGCTCCACATGCCTCTGCACAGCCTCCATGTGTTTTTGCGGCCCTTCCTGATGGGTTAGAGTAGATTAGTGAGGTGTATACTCTCCTGTTCCCCTTCAGGATTGCTAAATGGTGGTGGTGGTGACGGGGCTTGTGTACCTCAATGAAGCTTTGAGCTATACCATGTAGGGCTACTGTAGGTGGGAAGGTCATAGCACCGAGGTCAGACAAATCAGAGTCCACTAGAGAAGGAACTGGCAACCCACTATAGTATCTTTAGCATGCAAACCTTGTGCTGCAGTCCATAGGGTCACAGAGAGTAGGACACAACAGTGGGACCGAACAACTATAAATAAAATGTTCCCCTTGTACTTGATATATGTGATGTGGCTGTGTAACTTGTCCACTATTTATTTTCCCAATGTAGATGTAATGATTGAGATGTATATAAGATGATCTTTTTATTTTTAGAGTCTTCCTTTTTCCTCATTAGAGCCTCTGTGAGTGAGAAAGGGTTAACATGGCAGCCATTTTCATGTATTTGTTTTGCAGTTTAATGAGGTAATGTGTCTTTAATAGCTTTCAGCATCTTGCAGCATGACTTTTCATATTGGCATATGCATGACCATTACAATCTATGAGAAGAATAAAATGGTATTTGTATAACTATTTTATAGTTGGGAGTTATTGTGCATGTAATTCTAATGCCTTCCATTGCTGTGCCATATTTTTAAGTCCATTGGTGTGTTTTTATTGTGTTTTGCAGTGTTCCAAACTAGTCTGTAAAACCTTTGCAGGTCCTATTTTGAACGCGTAAACTTTGGGCCACCATTTGCTGTTTTCAGGCTTAACTGCGGGTGCTGTCTTGAGCGATTTTTGCAATTGAATATCAATTTGTATTTTTAGAGATCGGAACTCTTGTGGCCGTGAAAGATCAAACTCTTAGGAATGTTGTACGTTCTGGGTTTAACAACCGCAAAGTTTTCAAAGCCGTAACTCGTAAACCGGTTGGAGCTCGCAAAAAGACGCCAATTGAATAGCAAATTAACTTAAGGCCTTAATTACGGACTCCAAACGGTTTACAGGTTATGGCTTTGAAATTACTCAATTGAATCAGGTTCTAAGAGTCCAAGGATTACCAATTTAACATAGATGGGGTCTTGTCATAATTCTATAATGCAAAAGCTATGAATATAATACAAGTTAATCCAATGAAATGGGAACATTTATGTGAAATTTTGTGCGAAACATAAAGGTGAATAATAGTGACAAATAAAGTGACTCCGTGCTTACTATTTCATGAATGATTGTTATTCCAAATTAAGAATACACTAAGTGCCATTGTGCTTATAGATCCCCTCCCCTGTGTCTGTTCCCCCTGTCTCCCTCCCCTATGTCTGTCCCCCCTCTCCCTCCCCTGTATCTGTGCCCCCTCTACTCCCTCTGTGACTGTTTGCCCTGCTCCCCCTCTCCTGTGTCACTTCCCCCTCCCCCGTGTCTCTTCCCCCTCTGTGTCTCTCTTCCCCCCTCTTCCCTGAGTCTCTTCCTCCTTCTCCCCCGTGTCTCTTTTCCCCCTCCCCTTGTCTCTTTCCCCCCTCCCATGTCTCTTTCCCCCCATCTCCTGTGTCCCTTCCCCCCTCCCCTGTTTCTCTTCCCCCCTCCCCTGTTTCTCTTCTCCCCTACCCTGTGTCTCTTTCCCTCCCCTCCATTGTGTCTCTTCCCCCCTTCCCTGTGTTTCTTTCCCCACCCTCCCCTGTGTCTCTTTCCCCTCTCCCCTGTGTCTCTATCCCTCCTCCCCTGTGTCTCTTTCCCTCCCCTCCCCTGTGTCTCTTTCTCCCCTCTCCTGTGTCTCTTTCCCCCCTCCATTGTGTCTCTGAGTGGAGGGAGAGAATGAGGGAGAGGATGAGGGGAGGGAGAGGATGAGGGGAGAGAGGGAGAGGATGAGAGGATGAGGAGAGGGAGAGTGGAGGGAGAGGATGAGGGGAGGGAGAGGATGAGGAGAGGGAGAGGATGAGGAGAGGGAGAGGATGAGGGAAGGGAGAGGATGAGGGGAGGGAGAAGCGGGTGATGGGAGTCCTGGGACTCCTGTTACTGTCCTTCGGGTCTTTTGGAGCCGGCATATGCTAATGACGTGACGCGCATGTGACGTCACGCCATTAGCATATACCGGGTCCCGACACAGAAGATGCGCTGGTCTTAATACTTGATGGATAGTGATGTCGCAAACATAACATTTTCGGTTTGCGAACCGCGAACGCGAACCGCCGCAAATGTTCGCGAACCGGCGAACCCGGCGAACCGCCATAGACTTCAATGGGCAGGCGAATTTTAAAACCCACAGGGACTCTTTCTGGCCACAATAGTGATGGGAAAGTTGTTTCAACGGGACTAACACCTGGACTGTGGCATGCCGGAGGGGGATCCATGGCAAAACTCCCACGGAAAATTACATAGTTGATGCAGAGTCTGGTTTTAAGCCATAAAGGGCATAAATTACCTAACATTTCTAAAATGCTTGAAATAACGTGCTTTAAAACATCAGGTATGATGTTGTATCGATCAGGTAGTGTAAGGGTTAGGCCCGCTTCACAGTGACAGACCAAACTTCCCGTTTAACGCACCGCAAACAACCGCAAACAGTCCATTTGCACAACCGCAAACTCCCCATTTGCACAAGGTTTAATACCAAGCTAGCCATGTCCCGTTCCTTGTCCTCACTGATGTCATTGAAGGTCTCTTCCTCCACCCAGCCACCAAGGGTCCCCGAAAGGTGACAACAAGCCCCCTGGGACGCCTGCTGTGTTTGGTCTTCCACCTCCTCAAAGCCACCTTCCTCCTCTGACTCCTCTTCTTCAGACTCCTCTCACTGCGTTGCCTCTCTCTGCATTATTATAAGGTGTGTTAAGTAGTACTACCCTTATCAGTTTAATCCCTGTTACGTCACCTATCAGGCGACGTGTATAAAGCCTGGATTTTTGGAACTGGGAGATGGAAAAAGATACTTGGTTGGTTGTATCACTTCAAATTTGGGGCACGGCGCGTGCAATCAAATGTGCCACCATATAGGAGTGGCGTGTTTGTAAGTACTACTCTTATCAGTTTAATACTTGTTACGTCACCTATCAGGGCACATGTATAAGGTCGTATCACTTCAATTTTGGGGCACGGCACGTGCAATTAACGGTGCCACCAGATAGGAGTGTTGTGTTTGTAAGTACTACTCTTATCAGTTTAATACCTGTTACAGCACCTATCAGGGGGTGTGTATAAGGCCTAGATTTTTGGAACTGGGAGATGGAAAAAGATACTTGGTTGGTCGTATCACTTCAAATTTGGGGCACAGCGCGTGCAATCAAAGGTGCCACCATATAGGAGTGGCATGTTTGTAAGTACTACTCTTATCAGTTTAATACTTGTTACGTCACCTATCAGGGCACATGTATAAGGCCTGGATTTTTGGGACCGGTAGATGGAAAAAGATGCTTGGTTGGTCTTTAGCTTCTTATGCTCAAACATGTCCTTTACAGGCACCTGACTATGGGCAGATGAGCAGGAACTGCTCAAGGCGAGAGACGGAGTGGCGGATGGTTGAGAGGGGGCAAGGAGGACAGCAGTGGTTGAGGTGGCTGATGATGCTGGACCAGGAGGAGGATGGCGGCTTTGAGTTTGTGTGCTGCTTGTACTCATGTGTTGGTCTGGAGTCACCCAAACATTAGGTCTCAACCTGTAGAGGATAAGGGAACCAGGCTACTCTAGACCTCATTCATCATTACAGGTTTTGACAGATTGGTACTATGCGTGCAAGCTACTGTGACAACAGATATGAGTGGCACTGTGCACTTGCAGAAGTTGGCAAAGTAGACGCTATAGGCCTGACAAAGATGCTTGCAGACAAGTAACTGCTATTCAATGTATTATAGTCAAAATTGTATTCTTTGTTTAAATGTGCACTACTGACTGTTACACCAGATATGAGTGGTGGCACTGACTGGGCAAGTGGGCACAGTATACGATGTGAGCCTAAGACACACACGCTGGCAGGCAGGCAAATTAAATTAGATTACACAGAAAAAAAGTGTTGTTTTTTTTAAATGTAGAGTGCTGGTACACAACTAGATTGGATTGGTTGAACTTGGCACAATACTTGTAAGCCTGACACACACACTGGCTAGCGGTCAGGCAAATGAACTAAGATTTAAAAAAATAAAAGTTTTGGTTTTTTTAAAGTAGACAACTAGTAAACAAGATTGTATTGGTTGCACTGTGCACACACAGTATAAGTTGTGAGCCTTACACACACACTTCTAGCAGGGGCTAGCAGGGAGACAGGCAAATGAAGTTAGATTAGACAGAAAAAAACAAACAAAAAAAAATGATGTTATAGCCCTAAAAAGGGCTTTTTGGGGTGCTGTGTTTACAGCAGAGATCTGATGAGTCCTTCAGCACTGCACTGGACACTGAATAAACTTGCCTAGCTATTGATTTCCCTATTCAATCAGCATCACCTACACTCTCCCTCCTCTCAGTAAGACTGCAAGTTAGTTATGATTCCAAAATGGCTGCTGTCCATGAGGTAGAAGGCTCTGGAAGGGAGTGTATGCTGCTGATTGGCTGGAATGTGTCTGCCGACTGTGAGGTGCAGGGTCAAAGTTTGCTCAATGATAAAGTATAGGGGGCGGTTCGAACATCGCATATGTACGCAGTTCGCCGCGAACGCGAACATTCTATGTTCGCCGGGAACAGTCCGCTGGTGAACTATTCGCGACATTTCTATTGATGGAACAGATAGTAACTTGAATTGTATTTACCATATCAATATGTTATATTTAAAATTAACTTTAATTGTCTCAATCCATGATGGATCAATTCATTTGATACATTCTATTACTTATGTCCTTAGATTGTATTTGAACATCGTCGATGCAGGTTAGAATTGATTTAAATGAAAGGCAAAAAAATATATCTTTCATTTAGGCCGCGTCATTAAGACGCATCTCGATGGCAAAGCACACTTAGGATTACTGTGTCTAGATTATAACAAAATCATTTTATAAACTGGCCCTCTAGTTCGTATCTAGGGATATTAAATTGAGCTGTTAGCTAGAAAACTATCCAGGAGCAGCGCAATGAAGGTAAGTGAAGGGAGGGGGGGGGTTAATTGGAGAGGAGGGAGGATTAGGGGAGGGAGGAGGAGAATGAGGGGAGGGAGGAGGAGAATGAGGGGAGGGAGAGGATGAGGAGAGGATGAGGGAGAGGGAGGGGATGAGGGGAGGGAGAGGATGAGGGGAGGGAGGAGGTTTGATGCAGGTCCTGGGACTCCTGCAGCCGTCCATTGGGTCTTTGGGAGCCGGCATATGCTAATGACTATACGCGCATGTGTCATCACGTCATTAGCACATGCCGTTTCTTGACACAGAAGACGAGATGGACAGCAGCAGGAGCATCGCAATGAAGGTAAGTGAGTGGAGATGGGGGTTGAGGGGAAGGAGGAGGCACTGGGGTGCTGCGAGGCTGGGGGGCCTAGCGAAGAGCGCCTCCGGTGCTCATCACAAGTTCTCCCCTGGCAGGAACCAGGTAGTGACGTGGGCCTCGTGGTTACGAGCCGCAAACAGCTGACATTGCAGTTGTGATCCGTACTGCCTGTCCCGCAGGACGTAGGGATGGGTGCCTATGGTGCTCATCTCCACCAGCGCAGTGAGCACCTTTAGCGCTTACTGCCTGTCGTACGGAGTCGTGGGGATGAGTGCCTTCGGTGCTCCTTGCCTGCAACTGCGGCCCAAGCTTCGCGAGCCCGCAACGTTCGCAACAACTTGTATTGCTGACAACTATATATGTGATATTACATTACTATTGTAACCTTTCTTTTATATCCAATGTATTAATATTTTATTTGCTCTATACATTTATTTATATATATATGGATACATTTCCATTTTGGATAATATCTATGTAAAGATGTATTTTTCAGTTTCTCACTGAAGTAGAATTCTTAATACTTCTTTCTTCTGTAATAGACATTACATAAGCAAACTCCACAGCTAATTGATAAAGTTAACTTAAGGTTTATGTTTTTTAAAGATAAAAGGATACTCCTTCAAAATTCTCAAATAAGGATGTTTACAGTGATACTTCCTCAGAACATAAATTCTTTCTTGGTATATATAACTGACACCCATTATCGCTGACCGTATCATGTATATAGTTTTGTAGGTTAGGGGTCATTATTTTATTTTATTATAATTATTTGATTGTAATTCAAAGGTTCAAGAAAGCCCTATTGTGTTCCAAGATATGATTGACACTTAATAAGTCTCTAGAAAAGAATATATTATATTAAGGTTTAAAATATTATAATTTCTGATTGGTTGCCAAGTACATAGCCTAATTTGAATACCTGATAAGCAAATGAAGTTGTGGGTATAATTGGGAGAGAAACATGCTCTTTAAAAAGAAAAAAGACAAAGAAGGAAAGAGAAGGAGACACACCCACACACCTCTCAATAAACACAGACTCCTGGACAGACACACCCCAGGGAGACACTTTGGTAAACTTCCTAAGAAGAATATTTTAACACTTACCATCTGGGACATTCCCAAACACATAGACAACTCAAAATGCACTCTACAAACAAACCCTCACAGATCACTAACAAAATAATTTATACATTTACATACCAAGAACATCTTCTGAAATATAAGAAAAGATCCAGACCTCAATTGGGCTGAGTCATACAGTATGATGAAACCAAACATCAAAACTAGGTATTGTATCAAAGTTTAATATTTCCCTAAATGTTATTCCTTTTTCATTACAATCATGGAAATATATTGTTAATTTAATATAAAATAGATTGCTATATCAATATTTATCTGATATATAAAATATACCACTATAATTTGTGAATTATAAGTAGACGTATAATTTGCAAATAATTTTATTAGTACCACAAATATCAGCTGTTATAGCAATCTAATATATCTGATAATTAATTGTAATGAAAAACATTTTCTCTTTTTGAATTAGAGATAATACTATGATTTGACTATAAAATCATATGATATTAAAATGGTATGATATCTTAATAAAAAGATATTTGTAAATATACCAAAATAATCACAACTATGTCTGATTTCATAATTATCATATTAATTACATTAAGCATATTGTGCATGTCTTATATATGATTATGTGAACAATGTAATAATAACCAATACTTAATAATTGCTGTACCTTGATATATATGTTACAATTGTTTATACCATCTTGGTATATATCTGTTACAATTGTTTATACCATCTTGGTATTATGGTCTTATTATTTTTATTAATTTATAATAAATATATTCTCACATAATACAGTTCTGTATAGTTCATGAGGCCAATTCTCATATATATCACGTAGTAAGAACTTAGTCGAAATTGACAAATATTTCAAATATGTAATTATTTTTAATGAATATTAATAAAGGTTATTTATATTAATAACATCACCACATTAATTGCCAAAAACCCATGATATAACTGTATATTAATGCACATTTTCTGGCAACCTTCTTTGATATATGTTGCTTTTAATCCATTATAGATAATATACTTCTCATAATACACAGACACCTCATATATAATGATTGATTTGCTTCAGCGATTATACTTGTTCACTGTATTACGTTTAATTAGGTAATCCTTTTTTTTGTGAATTGCGTTATTTTAAATCAATTATATATAAGCTAGAGTGCCAGTTTATAAAATTTGTTTGTTAAACGATGGACACATTAATCCTAAGCGTGCCTCATGACTGAGATATGTCCTACTAGAGTCATCAGTCTGCAACACGTCTCTAAATTTCATTAGGGGTCACATACAATTCTATATACCACCTACTTATAGAATTGACGTTGCCATGGCAACTCATTTGTAATAATAAAAACTAATTTAAAAAATGATTGAACTTCTCTTTATTGACATTTGATGTGAATATATTACATTAACTGTGGTAAGTTTACATATTAGGACAGTAACATTAATTATTTAAATCAAATTTATTGAGCATATATAAATACAAGTCCGACACCGATTATCCAGCATCATCCATTCCAAAGCTTTTTCTGGATTACTGATTTTGCTGGACCAGCAATGGTTTTAATTTTTTTATCAGATATTGCAGGTCTATCTGTTTATGTAAGGGAGTGGTAATGCAGAGAATTTGAAAGTGTTCCTTTGAACCAGTGCTTTCAGAATGTTTAATGAAAGCCTCATCTATTTACAAAACTTGCTTTTTTTGAGAAAGCAAAGAATCTAACCAATTTGCTGTGATTAAAATATGTCCAGATTAGAAGAGGTCTGGTGCTGGACAATCTATGTCGATCTTGTATATAAATGTATTACAATCAATATTATTTACCATCGATAGTATCATCATGAATCCATTATGACATATCAAGATATATTAAATCACATAATATTTAAATAATTTGATCAAGTTATCTCATGTATACTTCATTATGGATTATTATACAGATTTATTCTAAAATGCATTATTTATATATAGACAAACATATATAAGATATATATATATATATATATATATATATATATATATATATATATATATATATATATATATATATATACTTTAATTATATGTGTGGATCATTTTATATATAAAATAATATTAATTATTTTTATAACCCCTGCATTTTCCATTCATTATAAGATTTATGATATTTGCTTTTCCTATTGGCGCCTAGAGCCCTGTCTCATACGTAAAGCTTGGTTTGGCTGCTCCATACACAAAAGTCTGTTGCATCTAAGGCAGGATTTACGGCTGTGCCCTGAGTGCCCTTTGGGAGTGAAAGATTTACATAAGTTTAGAAGTTAGGGAAAAATTGCTCCCGCAGTCTATTTACGGCAGTGCCCTATCTTAGAGCACATGATTTACATAGGGCACACAATTGGCTTGATTTCTTGTAATATTGATTGATTGTATCTTCTTTGAGTCCAAGTAACTCTAAGCAGTTTTCTTCAGCACCAAAAAAGATCAATTTTATGGCTCTCAGTATTTTATGGTCCAGCTCTCACATCTGTATATTACTACTGAAAATATCATAGTTCTGACTATGTGGCCCTTTGTTAATAGTGTAATATCTTTACTTTTTAAGAACTTTTCAAGGCTTGCCATAGTTTTCCTCCCCAGAAGCAAATGTCTTTAAATTTCATGGCAGCAGTCACCTGTCACCAGTCACATCTTCAGAGATCTTGGAACACAGGAAAAAAAAATCTGTCACTGCCTCCACTTCTTTCCAATCTGTTTGCCAGGCACTTAGATTGCTGCTTGCTTTTTAATGGTGAGCAGCAGGCCATCTTTTGCCCTCTCTTCTTCCACCCTCATCAATAACTCCTTTAGTTCCTTCTCACATTCAGCATAGTAGTTTTATTTGAGTACCTGAGGTTGTTGATATTTTTTCCAGCAATATTAACTCCTTTGGATTGGCCCATCCTTATGCATGATGCATTCCATGTATAAGTTGAATAAATAAGGTGACATATACCACCTAATATGATCTGGTACCCCTATGAACTTGCCGCATTTTTTTATGATCCACACAGTTTAAGGCATTAGAATTGTCTATTAAAAAGGGGTATTTTTTTTACTGGAATTCTCTTACTGTCGCTTTGATCCAGGGGATATTGTCAATTTGATCTCTTAACAGTCCATTTATTGCTGGAACCAAGCTTGCAGGATCTTAAGCATTATTTTGCTGGCAAGTATAAATGAGTGCAATTGTTCAAGATTTGGTTTTACAACTTTGATAGCATTTGCATTGGCCCCAGCACTATTGACTTTCCCATTTGATTACCTTCTTCTATCTCTTTACATTGCTCATTAAATAATGTCTCCCTGTCTCTTCTTGCTGTACTCTGGAATTCTGCATTCAGTTGGACAAATATATTCCTATCTCTACTACCATTCACTTTCCTTGTTTTATGGGCTACTTTCAAAGACTCATCAGAAAGGCAGTTTGCCATCTTTGCGTGTTTTAGTTTTTTGTATAACAAGTTGCGATTTTCAGCAAATTAACAATACTATTCCTGCATCAGCCTCTGAGTAAAGTAGCTTCAACATTATTTATCAGTCTCAAATAATGTCTAGAGCACAGTTCAAATATGTATGAAGAAATAGTCTGTTACACCGAAAATTAATTACAGTGGCATTTAATTTGTAATTTTGTTATTGTGACATTTAATAACATAGGTTGTATGGATATATGTTTATATATGTTATTAACAGGTGTACTTTATGGAAAGATATTAATGATTTGATACAAAATTCTGATAAAGTTCATATTAACAGATGTCTCATTAGGAAATCCATTACCCTTTAGTTTCCTGAAAATAAAGTTTAAAGACTTCAAAAGAAAATCAATCAAACAGATCTAACCTTTAATGTTGAAATATGGTAAGAAAATTGAAGAAGCTGAAAATAAAGTAATGTATTATTTGTACATTTATAACTTCTCCTTTCTGACAACAAGGTGCTGACATTCAAGGTAGCACAATTTATCCTGGAACATTTTAAAATTATTTTTGCCACATTTGTCATATCTTGCATATTTGAACAGGTTATTTGATCAGCAAAAGCATTCTTTATAGATGAAATTGGAAATACACAACTTCAAGGATAGATTATTACACCTGAGATGCTAAGTATATGTTACTAGCATATATTTATCTGTCAAATCTCTATGTTACTGACATTTAATACCAAGGTTCCATAGAAACTATAGATTTAAGATTTTAGATCAATTTAGAAACACCATACCATTTTGTATAAAACAAATTGTCATGTTGCAAAGAAATGTTGCTTAAAGAATCCCATGAATTTGATAATTCTGTTTTATTTATTTTTCACATATGCATGTTCAAAGACATAACGATAGACAGGAAGAAAAATAATGATTTTAGCTCTTAATTAAGTGTAAATTATTATAATAATCTCATCATAAGGTTTCTTATAATATTTCTGTAATTATGATTTTTTTTTTATCAGTTGAAAATTACTGTTAAAATATAATCAAGTTGAAAAAGACACACAGCTTGTTTATTTTTGAACAGAATTAGACATACTTCTAATTTGTTGCTGTTATTTAAAAAAAACTAAGGTCCTGCATTTTCTATATTTTAGAAGACTTCAACAGGAAAAGGTTAGCATGAAAAAGTTAACAGGCCGGGAAGCTTTATGATGCACTCTCTCATAAGATATTTTAGCAGGGATGGGATCAACCAAAATCTTCTTCTTCTCAGATCAGTTGGGCATATCCTTCTGCTTTATCTTATCAACAGCTCTCTTGCCTTCAGTAGACATCTGCTGGGTGCTTGAAACTACTGTAGTGATGATTTGCCAAGCGGCTTGAAGAGTCAAGGTGCACAGTGCTCTTTGAAAGACAAGCCCAGTGTGGTCATCTGGTTATACAGGTACTTTAAAAATACATACTTATGTTGACATATTAGTCTATTTAGGTGTAAACAAAAAGTATTTTTAAATAATTTCTATGATTATGTACACATTATAACAATTTTAGCACTAAAATGCATACATGTATTTAGTGAAATGTGACATTATATCTTCCTTTCATGAATAAATTATAGATTTGTGCGAGTCAGTGCATTTTTAACTTAATTTCCAGTCCAGTTTTTTGGTATTAGCCTCAATCAAAATTTAAATACACTATTTATTAATTAAAGTGTGAGTTGCTAATTATGAAGAATAAAAGTCTGGTTCTGATCTAAGTAAAAATGTCACGCAAATGTTCACAGAAATGTTGACTGGAAAGTACAGATTGTGGACACCAAACAAGTTCTACTGAATGAATAATCATACACATATTTTTTATATACTGTATCTTTCATTGTATTTCTTTGTTCTTTTATCACCTTATGTGATGAAACATACAACTAACATGATAAAATGTTTTATTGAGCTTTAATTAAAAAGAATAATTTGATTCTTCAACATGTGCAATTTAGATCGATATTGACATATCATATTTGATCTTCCAAATTCATTGACTGCAATTTAAGCTTTATGTTGTTGTTGTTTTTTTTTTAAAGATAGTAAATATACTTTTTTATTTTTTGTGAAAACTTCCTGTGTAAACATGTCCTACCTTTGAGTATTATACTTATTAATTCTCTGGATCAGCAGCTTCCAAACCTTTCCCCAAGATCCACTAGATAGACGATGTTTTCGGTTTAACAATGAGAAGTGATTAGCATTTAACAGACTCTACTTTGCCTCATCTAAATTCAAACAATGTTACACCTAAACCATGGTCTTCCTGGTGGGTCTTGAGGAGAGGTTTGTGAACTACTGCTTTAGGCTCTTGGGAAATCAGTATCCTAACTCTCTTTTTATTGGTTGTATAAAAGCTACAAATATTTGTAAAAATAACCCAAAATTACGGATCTATCCTGTTATATGTATGGACGTCCAAAAATCTCTAACCACTTACCGGGCGTAGAGACACAGCTACATGGGGACTTCCCAGCATGTCTTCCACAAAAGCTTGTGTACATATAACAGGTCACAACATATTTATAGCTGTAAGGGACATGTGTGATAACATAAAATGCTATATGACGTCACTATATGACTATAACAACCGACAATCACCTTATGTTATGTTATAGACAGTCTCATTATTTGTGTGTGTGTATCTGTATAAGATGCATTCTTTATTAGTAAATGTGCATATCATTAACATTTTATAAAAGTCACACAGTGTTCTAAGTATATTATCAAAAGAGCTTCACATGATTTGTTTAAATATATACAATAATTGCCTTATTTACACTATTAAAAAGAAAAAGTTAAATATTGCTTAGATCACATTATTAAAATGTGCATGCACAGAACACATATAACAACAATACTGTAAGCAAATTTACTGTATTCAGAGCCCAATTCAATTATTTGTGTCTCAGACTTTGCATATGTTGATGGCACAGGATAATTTCTGTCTGATTTATATAATTAATTGTCCTGTTTTCTGTAAGTGTAATTTATCAATGGAAGTTTGAAGCCACATAACTAGGAAATTAACTGTAACTAACTTTCAGCCATATCATATTGATGTTCATGAATTTATTATTACGTTTACCTAAAATTAATGTCTGTTGTACGCTATGGTCATCACTTTTTAGAAATGTCTGTAAATATATTTATTACGTACTGTACATACAGAATATCTACCATCAACTAGCACTTCAAGAAGAAAACTCTCTTTTGCAGCTTCACACAAACTGATTTAATACATTTTTCTTAGCATTACTTGTGTTTACTTGCATTTTGCTGTAAAACATTTCCATTGTTTGCATACTCATATACTGTATATGAACTTTACAACGTACATTATCACTTACACAAACCTTCGCCTGTCCTTTACTTAATCTTCATGTAATCTCCCTTCTATTAAACATATTTTTGCATCTCCTTATTGCATTTATTCATTTCTCTTTTCAATGTTACAGATAACATCTGCATATAAAGATTGCCTCCTTTGAAAAATATTCATATGTATTTCTACCAGGGAAATTATTTATAAAAAAGGATATTTTTTCATACTGCCAGTTCTCTCACTCTTTAACATTGAATATATATTTTGGAAATATATTAAATTTGTAATAAAAGTCAGTATCATACATACTGCAGATAATTTAAAATTGTATTAACATAGAAATCCCACATGTGATATGATCTTATATACACTTCCCTGGTTTGAAATATTAAAGTAAAATAATTGCAAACACCTTTTTACTTATACTAGGATTTAATGCTACGCTATAAACAATTGAACATACATATATTATATATATATATATATATATATATATATATATATATATATATATCAAAATAATGAGAATATTCAACTAGATTATTGGACACTCTACCTCACTCTATATTTATATACTCCCCACAACCTAATGCTTTTCTACTGCCAATTTTGTCTCTGAAAACAAATCATGCAAAATCTTGTGAGATCCGGCAATCTCGCATGATTGTGTGAGACCCCTGTGTGAGAACCGGTTTTCAGCCATGTACTGGATGTGAGGGGGATCTGCAGGGGAAGGAGAGATCACAGTGCACTGATGTGCGTTGTGATCACTCACGTAACTCTGTACACCAAGGATAAGGTACCAACCTCCCATGTAATCTAGAGAAGGTAATATTGTAAATAAATAAATAAATATATATATATATATATATATATACCGTATTGGTCCGAATATACTGTAAGCCGCACCTTTTTTCCGATTTTTGAGCTTGCGAGTTAAGGGTGCGGCTTATATTCGCGACCGTAAAGAGATGACAGCCGATTTGCGAGATTTGAGTTACGCGTGTGCGGCTTATATTCGGGATCGCAAAATCAATGCCGATTTGCCTGGTAAGGGTGCCGATTTGCGTGCATGTGACTAAATTGTAGCAATTGAATACCAATTTCCGGTTTTAGTGATTCTAGCATCCTGGAAGGCCTGTAACCTGCAAAAGAAGTTACAGTACATGTTAGAAAGCCTGTTTCTTGCAATGGCTGATCACTTGGAGAGAAAAGCATCAACAAGCCTAGGAGTGAGGCGTAGTTATGATGCAAGTTTCAAAATTGCAGTTGTTAATTATGCAAAGACAACAAGCAAAAGAGAGGCTGGAAAAAAATATGGCTTGGATGAATCCAATGCGCGACGTTGGGTTGCCTCAGAGGAGAAATTGAAAAATTCAGTTTCCACCAGAAAACCAAAACATTGCAAATATCCAGAACTTGAAGCTGGGGTTTATTCCTACATTCAAGATATGAGAAAAGATGGGATGCCAATTTCTCGTGAAGTAATCCAGCTGAAAGCCTTAGAACTTGCAAAGACCTTAAAAATCAATGAGGGAATTTCGTGCAAGTATTGGTTGGTGCCGCCGTTTTATGCAGAGTAAGGGTCTTGCTCTTCGACGAAGCACTTCATTGGCACGGAAACTGCCAGCAGATTTTGAGGAGAAACTGACTAGTTTCCAGAGGTATGTCATCCAATTGCGGCAGCGGCACTCATACCCATTAGACCAGATGGGCAATGTTGACGAGACCCCAGTATTTTTTGACATGCCAAGCAATACAACAATAAACCAGAAAGGGGCAAAAAGTGTCATTTTAAGAACAACTGGTAATGTAAAGCTCAGAATAACGGTGATGTTAGCTGTCACTGCTGACGGAGGAAAGTTACCCCCTATGTTATTCTGAAGCAAAAAACTTTGCCCAAAGAAAGCATTCCTGATGGCCTAGTGATTCGTTGCCAGGAAAAAGGCTGGATGACAACTGAACTGATGGTTGACTGGTTGTCTGTAGTTTGGAACTGCAGACCTGGAGCACTGCTCACTAAGAGAGCCATGCTGGTCTTGGATGCTTTCAAGGGTCATCTCACTCCTGAAGTGAAGACTAAAGTTGCTGCACAGAAGACAGACCTTGTTGTTATACCTGGTGGCATGACTTCAAAGCTGCAAGTGCTTGATGTCATTGTCAACAAGCCATTCAAAGACAACCTACGCAAGCAGTATTCAGATTGGCTTCGGGAAGGGGATCATGCTCAAACACCATCTGGCAAGATTAAGATAAAAAAATGATATAAATTCATGGTCTAGTATTTCTACTAACTCCATCATCAGGGGGTTCAAAAAATGCTGCGTGTCCAATGCATTGGATGGTAGCGAGGACAACTTGCTATGGGAGGAGAATGAGGATAACAGTGACAGTGATGAAGCGAATACTGGTGACGAAATCAGTAGTGACACCAGTGATGACTGTGAATAGTAAAAAGTTTCCTTGTTACCTTATGTTTCATGTTTCCTGAACTTTCTGTTGCTGTTACCATAATATTGGCAATCTGCCTAAAGAGTTACAGTTATAATGTTTTCCAAATACTGGATACTGTATATGGTACAGTATATGTTAAAATAAAATCACTATTTATTCCCTAAATCTACTTGACTTTCTGACTTTTGTCTTTTTCTCTCCAATTTTAAGGGTGCGGCTTATATGTGAGTACTATCTTTTTTCTATTTTTTCCCCTTGCATTTTTCAGGTGCGGCTTATATGCGGGTGCGGCTTATATTCGGACCAATACGGTGTATATATATATATATATATATATATATATATATATATATATATATATATATGTATTTATATATATATATATATATATATATATATATATATATATAATTATATATATATTCATATTCACAATTCATTACCCCCCAGTTCCTACGCCCATGCTTGTGAGTGACAAAAATACTATTTTGCACATGACAATGATGGACACCTCTGATTTAGATGGTTCTCAATTTTTAGTCAGTTGTTGATTACATGAAAAAAGCCCTACTTAAAAATGTTTGTGTACGAAAAGCAGAAGAAGACTTTGTGGTGGAGTTGTTGCTGAATATCTTATTCTTTCTCTTTTTTTTAATCCAATTATTTAATTTATAAGCACCATTCCTCAACATATTCTCAACATAGTATGTATACAAGTTGGGATGAAATAGTTAAAAGTAGAATTTTTATTAGTAAGGGATAACAACGGCGATAAACTTTAAAAACAATAAGGTATTAAAAAATCCCGGATTTGAGAAAAAAGTTAAAATGGGCTATCTAATGTGTGAAACTTTACCCGTTTGGTATTATTTTGGACTCTTAATAGAGGGGTAAGTGGTTCACACCTAACAGTACTTCAAGGGGATGGTGAGTAGCTTATCCAATTTAGTATGTCCTGTCTTTTTACATGTAAACACAATTAACATGCAGTAGGAATTAATGGATGTGATGCTGCTAAATAAATGCCATAGAGATGACTCTAATTTGTTAGGATTCACAAAGTGGATTGACAACACTGACCCTTATTTTCTAGGGTTCACAGTGAGGAATTTCAAAGATAGCTTAAAATATATCTCTAATACATGCTGTATTGGGCTTCTAGAGGACTTTGTTTGGATGGTATATCAGTTGTTTACCACAAGTCTGAGCATTTTGTCTTCATCTGTCTTGTGGACATGCCACAATTTAATCACAGGAATTGCTGTCTCTTGTGCCTAATCGGGGTAAGATATAGTTTATGTCCTCATGACAAAAAATCCTCCTTATAACGATACACTTATATTGTGTTTATATCCCATTGCAGGGATCAGCATGATGTGGAAAACAGACATAATAAAATAAATTATATCCAGCAGGTTGTCTCCCACTCTATGTTCTGTCAAAATGTTGCAAAGTCTATCTCATATGGAAGTAACAGCATTCACACATTTGGAAACGGACAGGGAGGGTAAGCATACATTCTCTAGGTTTCTAAAATACAGTACTGTTAGTAGAGGTGACGCCGGCGTGCCCTTAGCTGTAAGGCATGCCACGTCATCAAAGGCCGACGCGTTTCGACGTCATCAGACGTCTTTGTCAAGGTGAAAGTACACTGAGCCGTCTGGCCCTCTTTTAAACGCTGCCGTAGCTACGGCAACCAATTGGCATTATTCGGACATGCGCAGTAGATTCCGGAGGCGCATAGCGCTATGTTGTTATGCAAGTGTCTAGTAAATGCGCAGATAGGAGTTTAGGGGATGTTCATAGCGTTATATATATAAAGAAAGCAAGTGTGAAATACATAGCCCATGTTATTCATAAGGGCACATATAAGGAATGGATATATTATCCTAGAAAAATGAAGGTAGGAGCAGGCCCCAACTATAAAGCAGTGCATTATATAGTGAAGCAATTGTGTTGATAAAAATAATTATTGTGTGACCAACTACTTAATAAAGGAGGAATAATAATCCTCTAGTTACCAGAAAGGACTATTAAAACCTAGTAATATTTGTTAAAAAATAATAATAGTGCTGGGAGAAATATATGACAACCTATTATCCTAGATAGATGAAGGTAGAGGCAGGCCCCTTCTATAAAGCAGTGCATTATAAAGTGAAGGGACTGTGTTGATAAAAATGATTCTTGTGTGACCAACTTATCAATGAAGGAGGACTAATAATCCTCTAGTTGCCAGAAAGGTCTAATAAAACCTAATAATATTGATTAAAAGACAATAATAGTGCTGGGAGAAATATATGACAACCTATGAAGTGAAAATAAAAAATGTGTATTACATGAGTGGAAAGTGAAAAACCTTCCAAAAGGAACTTGGAGAAATAGGGAAAGGGGGGGGAAAAAACTCAACCCCTATATGTGTGTTGAATAAGAGATTGACTCTCTCAAAGAAAATTGAATAAGGGTAGGAATGGGTGAATATACCTGAGGGTTGACCATAAAAAAGTGCTTGTCATGTGGAATGTGAATCCAAAGAGGGAACAAGATTTGACTAAAATTACTCATGGTTGAAAAAACTATAAAAGGATTAATTATACTTAGATAGAGTAGTAATCCTAAACTATAACTAGAATGAAATGTGAAAAATTGAAAAAATTGGGCCTCCCTATAAATAGGTAAATAATAAGTGATGTTGACTCTTATGAGAGGATTGTCCTATAGCATACTTATTTAAATGAAGGGTAAGAATGTAAATCCTTCATTTAATCCCTTAGGGGATAAAGCTTTTAATTTATAGATCCATTTTGCTTCATGTTGGAGAAGTTTTTTATCTAGGTCGCCCTGTCTGGGGCCTTGGTAGACTTTCTCAAGAGCTGTGAACGTTAAAACTTCACTATTTCCACCGTGAATCATTTTAACATGGCGTGCTAGGGGGGTGTCAAGATCTTTCTTAATAGAATAGATATGTTCACCAATGCGTCTTCGCAGTTGGCGTCGCGTCTTCCCTACGTAGATCTTTTTACAAAGGCACGTAGCCACATAGACTACATTTGTAGTACAGCAATTTGAGAAGTCTTTTAAGACATATCTTTCCCCACTGGATGGATGTTCATATATTTTTGTGGGTTTGATGTATCTGCAAAATTTACAGTTCCCACATCTAAAACATCCCAGTGGGGGATTGAGCCATGTATTGTTATGTTTTTTCTCTGTAAAGAAGCTATGTACTAGTGTATCTTTAAGATTTTTTCCCCTTCGGTATGTAATTGGTATTTTTTGTGGGAGTATGTCTACCAGGTCCTCATCACTTCTTAATAAGTGCCAGTGTTTGGATATAATATCTTTAATTGAGGCGGACTCATACCCATATGTCATGATACATCTAGGATATGTATTGTCTGATGTTTGAATGTTTTTCCTATAAGGTTTATTTAGCAACTCTGTTCTGTTGCAACTCAATGCATGTTGAAATGCTTTCTTTAGGCATTTATTTGAATATCCTCGCTCTCGAAATCTCTGTTTTAATTTATCTGCTTCAATTTTAAACTGAGTTTCTGAGCTACAGTTTCTCCTAATTCTTAAATATTGTCCCTTAGGTATACCTTTCTTCAGGGGCTCAAAATGTTGACTATCCCACATTAATAGCGTATTTGCAGCTGTCTCTTTTCTGAAAGTGGTAGTAGAGATATTTCCTTCATCATCTTTTTGGATGAGTAAGTCTAGGAATGAAATCTCTGATCTGTGGATTTCGTGTGTAAATCTCAAACCCATCTCATTTTTGTTTAATGAATTCATAAGGGTTTCAAACTCAAGTTTAGTACCGTCCCAGATTACAAAGATGTCGTCTATATAGCGACGCCAACTCAATGCATGTACAAAAAGAAGTTCCATATCTGGGTCTGAGAAGATCTTTTCCTCCCAGTATCCTAAAAAAAGGTTCGCATAGCTAGGGGCACAAGGGGTACCCATTGCGGTTCCCTTTATCTGATGGAACCATTTGTCATTGAACAAAAAGAAATTATGTTTTAGGACATACTCTAAGAGTAGAGTGATGAAATTATTAAATTCCCTCAGATTAGTACTTTTTGTACTCAGGAAATGTTTCACTGCTTCAATGCCATTTTTATGAGGTATGCTGCTATATAGTGCTTCAACATCAATGGTTACTAACCAAGTGTCTTTTGGTACTGTTAGATGTTCCAATTGTTTTAGGATATCATTAGTATCTTGTATATATGAGGGCAAATTCTGTACTAAATCACGTAGATAGTGATCCACAAAGATACTGGCATTGGATGATAGGTTTCCCGTTCCAGACACTATAGGCCTACCTGGGATAGGCACTGTTTGCTTGTGCACTTTTGGTAGTGCATAGAAGGTCGAGATACTGGGGAATTTTGGTAAGAGAAAAGTGTATGTTTGTTCATCAATAATCTTTTCCATTTTAGCTTTTTCTAATATAGACTTTAAAGATAGTCTATATTCAAGATTTGGGTTCTTCGTTAGTACTTCATAAGTGGCTCTATCATCCAAAATTCTATTACACATCCTTATATACTCAACGTTGCTCAGTATTACAAGATTACCCCCTTTATCTGCTTGCTTAATTTGAATATCCTTACATGACTTGAGTTCCTCAAGGGCTTGGTATTCCTTTTTAGTCAGATTGAAAGTTTTTTCCAGTTTTTTAAAATCTAAACTTTCTATATCATTTGTTACCTGTTGTAGGAAAACCCAAATATTAGAGTATTCCTTTAGAAAGGGTGTGAAACAACTTTTATTCTTCCATATTTTTATTTTCTCATGTGTTTTGCCTAGCTCAAAAGAGGCATTTTCTTCTAACAAAGACATTAGGAGTTTGAAGGTTTCAACATCTTCTTTATTTATACCTAGCTTCATATGTTCTTTATCTTGTTTGTTTTTAAAGAATTTTTGGAGGGCCAATTTCCGAGCAAAAAGATTTATATCCTTAATGTGAGTGAATTTGTCAGATCTTGATGTTGGAACAAAACTAAGGCCTTTTCTTAGTACTGATTCGTGGTCATTGTTTATGGTAAAGTCTGATAAATTAATAATTTTCAAACTCTGGTCTTTTATAGGACCACTATTAAGCTTATTCTCGGCCTTTAGTTCTTTTTCCTTAGGTCCCTCCTCTCTGGGCCTTTCACCGGGAACTGGCTTTCCTCTAAAAAACCTTCATTATTGTAGTTGTTTGGCATTCTAGTCTGTGCAAATTTCCTTGTGTTATATGCCTCCCTTCTATAGTGCATACCAGGTCGTCTGCCTCTTGAGTTATGGATAGAATGTTCATCTATGTCTGAATTGTCATAATCTGAGGAGCTTATGTCCGAATTTCTTTGCATCGGTATGGTAGTTGGAAATTTCTTAAAAATCCTATTTGTTTGAAAATCCGTTTTATCTCTTAAGAATTTTTTCTGTTTACGGTCTTTTATGTCTCTTTTGAATCTATCAATATTGTCATTCAATTTTTTGCATAATAGCTCATACTCTATAGAGTCACTTTGTTTGTTGAATTCCTGCTGACATAATATAATCTTAGGTTTTAACAATTCTAGATTATGCTTTTCTGTCTCAATAATTAGACTGATTAATTCAGATGAGCATTTTAAAAGGATTTCTTTCCATTTATTTACAAAAGTTTCATCACTCAAGTTTATTGCAGGATTAAGATGTAGTCTTAGGCCTCTGGGAACATACTTGTTCTTAAGATAGTTTTGTAAACTACTTATTTCCCATACTGACCGTACCTGCTTTCTCATTACTTTTAGAAGATCTCCATAGGTATTTCTTATATCTTTAGTACCTTCAGTTATTGATTGTGGATTTCCGCTGAAGCTTTCTTCAGCTTCTTTTAGGAGACATTCAATGTCCATATTATGGATAGGAATATTAGTCATATTGAGCAAAGAAGGGGTTTGTCTTGGGATATAAATCTTTTACAATAGAGTGCTAGTCCTTTGTGCCAAATGATAAAATAATATTGATTGTAATTATTATTTTCTGGTGCTTCCTTTGTGTGGATTGAACCACTAGTCTATGAATCAAAATATTATAGGAATGCTAAGTTCCCAAGGTATTTGCTACCCACACATTTTCTAGTATGTATACAAGTTGGGATGAAATAGTTAAAAGTAGAATTTTTATTAGTAAGGGATAACAACGGCGATAAACTTTAAAAACAATAAGGTATTAAAAAATCCCGGATTTGAGAAAAAAGTTAAAATGGGCTATCTAATGTGTGAAACTTTACCCGTTTGGTATTATTTTGGACTCTTAATAGAGGGGTAAGTGGTTCACACCTAACAGTACTTCAAGGGGATGGTGAGTAGCTTATCCAATTTAGTATGTCCTGTCTTTTTACATGTAAACACAATTAACATGCAGTAGGAATTAATGGATGTGATGCTGCTAAATAAATGCCATAGAGATGACTCTAATTTGTTAGGATTCACAAAGTGGATTCACAACACTGACCCTTATTTTCTAGGGTTCACAGTGAGGAATTTCAAAGATAGCTTAAAATATATCTCTAATACATGCTGTATTGGGCTTCTAGAGGACTTTGTTTGGATGGTATATCAGTTGTTTACCACAAGTCTGAGCATTTTGTCTTCATCTGTCTTGTGGACATGCCACAATTTAATCACAGGAATTGCTGTCTCTTGTGCCTAATCGGGGTAAGATATAGTTTATGTCCTCATGACAAAAAATCCTCCTTATAACGATACACTTATATTGTGTTTATATCCCATTGCAGGGATCAGCATGATGTGGAAAACAGACATAATAAAATAAATTATATCCAGCAGGTTGTCTCCCACTCTATGTTCTGTCAAAATGTTGCAAAGTCTATCTCATATGGAAGTAACAGCATTCACACATTTGGAAACGGACAGGGAGGGTAAGCATACATTCTCTAGGTTTCTAAAATACAGTACTGTTAGTAGAGGTGACGCCGGCGTGCCCTTAGCTGTAAGGCATGCCACGTCATCAAAGGCCGACGCGTTTCGACGTCATCAGACGTCTTTGTCAAGGTGAAAGTACACTGAGCCGTCTGGCCCTCTTTTAAACGCTGCCGTAGCTACGGCAACCAATTGGCATTATTCGGACATGCGCAGTAGATTCCGGAGGCGCATAGCGCTATGTTGTTATGCAAGTGTCTAGTAAATGCGCAGATAGGAGTTTAGGGGATGTTCATAGCGTTATATATATAAAGAAAGCAAGTGTGAAATACATAGCCCATGTTATTCATAAGGGCACATATAAGGAATGGATATATTATCCTAGAAAAATGAAGGTAGGAGCAGGCCCCAACTATAAAGCAGTGCATTATATAGTGAAGCAATTGTGTTGATAAAAATAATTATTGTGTGACCAACTACTTAATAAAGGAGGAATAATAATCCTCTAGTTACCAGAAAGGACTATTAAAACCTAGTAATATTTGTTAAAAAATAATAATAGTGCTGGGAGAAATATATGACAACCTATTATCCTAGATAGATGAAGGTAGAGGCAGGCCCCTTCTATAAAGCAGTGCATTATAAAGTGAAGGGACTGTGTTGATAAAAATGATTCTTGTGTGACCAACTTATCAATGAAGGAGGACTAATAATCCTCTAGTTGCCAGAAAGGTCTAATAAAACCTAATAATATTGATTAAAAGACAATAATAGTGCTGGGAGAAATATATGACAACCTATGAAGTGAAAATAAAAAATGTGTATTACATGAGTGGAAAGTGAAAAACCTTCCAAAAGGAACTTGGAGAAATAGGGAAAGGGGGGGAAAAAACTCAACCCCTATATGTGTGTTGAATAAGAGATTGACTCTCTCAAAGAAAATTGAATAAGGGTAGGAATGGGTGAATATACCTGAGGGTTGACCATAAAAAAGTGCTTGTCATGTGGAATGTGAATCCAAAGAGGGAACAAGATTTGACTAAAATTACTCATGGTTGAAAAAACTATAAAAGGATTAATTATACTTAGATAGAGTAGTAATCCTAAACTATAACTAGAATGAAATGTGAAAAATTGAAAAAATTGGGCCTCCCTATAAATAGGTAAATAATAAGTGATGTTGACTCTTATGAGAGGATTCTCCTATAGCATACTTATTTAAATGAAGGGTAAGAATGTAAATCCTTCATTTAATCCCTTAGGGGATAAAGCTTTTAATTTATAGATCCATTTTGCTTCATGTTGGAGAAGTTTTTTATCTAGGTCGCCCTGTCTGGGGCCTTGGTAGACTTTCTCAAGAGCTGTGAACGTTAAAACTTCACTATTTCCACCGTGAATCATTTTAACATGGCGTGCTAGGGGGGTGTCAAGATCTTTCTTAATAGAATAGATATGTTCACCAATGCGTCTTCGCAGTTGGCGTCGCGTCTTCCCTACGTAGATCTTTTTACAAAGGCACGTAGCCACATAGACTACATTTGTAGTACAGCAATTTGAGGAGTCTTTTAAGACATATCTTTCCCCACTGGATGGATGTTCATATATTTTTGTGGGTTTGATGTATCTGCAAAATTTACAGTTCCCACATCTATCATCCAATGCCAGTATCTTTGTGGATCACTATCTACGTGATTTAGTACAGAATTTGCCCTCATATATACAAGATACTAATGATATCCTAAAACAATTGGAACATCTAACAGTACCAAAAGACACTTGGTTAGTAACCATTGATGTTGAAGCACTATATAGCAGCATACCTCATAAAAATGGCATTGAAGCAGTGAAACATTTCCTGAGTACAAAAAGTACTAATCTGAGGGAATTTAATAATTTCATCACTCTACTCTTAGAGTATGTCCTAAAACATAATTTCTTTTTGTTCAATGACAAATGGTTCCATCAGATAAAGGGAACCGCAATGGGTACCCCTTGTGCCCCTAGCTATGCGAACCTTTTTTTAGGATACTGGGAGGAAAAGATCTTCTCAGACCCAGATATGGAACTTCTTTTTGTACATGCATTGAGTTGGCGTCGCTATATAGACGACATCTTTGTAATCTGGGACGGTACTAAACTTGAGTTTGAAACCCTTATGAATTCATTAAACAAAAATGAGATGGGTTTGAGATTTACACACGAAATCCACAGATCAGAGATTTCATTCCTAGACTTACTCATCCAAAAAGATGATGAAGGAAATATCTCTACTACCACTTTCAGAAAAGAGACAGCTGCAAATACGCTATTAATGTGGGATAGTCAACATTTTGAGCCCCTGAAGAAAGGTATACCTAAGGGACAATATTTAAGAATTAGGAGAAACTGTAGCTCAGAAACTCAGTTTAAAATTGAAGCAGATAAATTAAAACAGAGATTTCGAGAGCGAGGATATTCAAATAAATGCCTAAAGAAAGCATTTCAACATGCATTGAGTTGCAACAGAACAGAGTTGCTAAATAAACCTTATAGGAAAAACATTCAAACATCAGACAATACATATCCTAGATGTATCATGACATATGGGTATGAGTCCGCCTCAATTAAAGATATTATATCCAAACACTGGCACTTATTAAGAAGTGATGAGGACCTGGTAGACATACTCCCACAAAAAATACCAATTACATACCGAAGGGGAAAAAATCTTAAAGATACACTAGTACATAGCTTCTTTACAGAGAAAAAACATAACAATACATGGCTCAATCCCCCACTGGGATGTTTTAGATGTGGGAACTGTAAATTTTGCAGATACATCAAACCCACAAAAATATATGAACATCCATCCAGTGGGGAAAGATATGTCTTAAAAGACTTCTCAAATTGCTGTACTACAAATGTAGTCTATGTGGCTACGTGCCTTTGTAAAAAGATCTACGTAGGGAAGACGCGACGCCAACTGCGAAGACGCATTGGTGAACATATCTATTCTATTAAGAAAGATCTTGACACCCCCCTAGCACGCCATGTTAAAATGATTCACGGTGGAAATAGTGAAGTTTTAACGTTCACAGCTCTTGAGAAAGTCTACCAAGGCCCCAGACAGGGCGACCTAGATAAAAAACTTCTCCAACATGAAGCAAAATGGATCTATAAATTAAAAGCTTTATCCCCTAAGGGATTAAATGAAGGATTTACATTCTTACCCTTCATTTAAATAAGTATGCTATAGGAGAATCCTCTCATAAGAGTCAACATCACTTATTATTTACCTATTTATAGGGAGGCCCAATTTTTTCAATTTTTCACATTTCATTCTAGTTATAGTTTAGGATTACTACTCTATCTAAGTATAATTAATCCTTTTATAGTTTTTTCAACCATGAGTAATTTTAGTCAAATCTTGTTCCCTCTTTGGATTCACATTCCACATGACAAGCACTTTTTTATGGTCAACCCTCAGGTATATTCACCCATTCCTACCCTTATTCAATTTTCTTTGAGAGAGTCAATCTCTTATTCAACACACATATAGGGGTTGAGTTTTTTCCCCCCCTTTCCCTATTTCTCCAAGTTCCTTTTGGAAGATTTTTCACTTTCCACTCATGTAATACACATTTTTTATTTTCACTTCATAGGTTGTCATATATTTCTCCCAGCACTATTATTGTCTTTTAATCAATATTATTAGGTTTTATTAGACCTTTCTGGCAACTAGAGGATTATTAGTCCTCCTTCATTGATAAGTTGGTCACACAAGAATCATTTTTATCAACACAGTCCCTTCACTTTATAATGCACTGCTTTATAGAAGGGGCCTGCCTCTACCTTCATCTATCTAGGATAATAGGTTGTCATATATTTCTCCCAGCACTATTATTATTTTTTAACAAATATTACTAGGTTTTAATAGTCCTTTCTGGTAACTAGAGGATTATTATTCCTCCTTTATTAAGTAGTTGGTCACACAATAATTATTTTTATCAACACAATTGCTTCACTATATAATGCACTGCTTTATAGTTGGGGCCTGCTCCTACCTTCATTTTTCTAGGATAATATATCCATTCCTTATATGTGCCCTTATGAATAACATGGGCTATGTATTTCACACTTGCTTTCTTTATATATATAACGCTATGAACATCCCCTAAACTCCTATCTGCGCATTTACTAGACACTTGCATAACAACATAGCGCTATGCGCCTCCGGAATCTACTGCGCATGTCCGAATAATGCCAATTGGTTGCCGTAGCTACGGCAGCGTTTAAAAGAGGGCCAGACGGCTCAGTGTACTTTCACCTTGACAAAGACGTCTGATGACGTCGAAACGCGTCGGCCTTTGATGACGTGGCATGCCTTACAGCTAAGGGCACGCCGGCGTCACCTCTACTAACAGTACTGTATTTTAGAAACCTAGAGAATGTATGCTTACCCTCCCTGTCCGTTTCCAAATGTGTGAATGCTGTTACTTCCATATGAGATAGACTTTGCAACATTTTGACAGAACATAGAGTGGGAGACAACCTGCTGGATATAATTTATTTTATTATGTCTGTTTTCCACATCATGCTGATCCCTGCAATGGGATATAAACACAATATAAGTGTATCGTTATAAGGAGGATTTTTTGTCATGAGGACATAAACTATATCTTACCCCGATTAGGCACAAGAGACAGCAATTCCTGTGATTAAATTGTGGCATGTCCACAAGACAGATGAAGACAAAATGCTCAGACTTGTGGTAAACAACTGATATACCATCCAAACAAAGTCCTCTAGAAGCCCAATACAGCATGTATTAGAGATATATTTTAAGCTATCTTTGAAATTCCTCACTGTGAACCCTAGAAAATAAGGGTCAGTGTTGTGAATCCACTTTGTGAATCCTAACAAATTAGAGTAATCTCTATGGCATTTATTTAGCAGCATCACATCCATTAATTCCTACTGCATGTTAATTGTGTTTACATGTAAAAAGACAGGACATACTAAATTGGATAAGCTACTCACCATCCCCTTGAAGTACTGTTAGGTGTGAACCACTTACCCCTCTATTAAGAGTCCAAAAGTTTCACACATTAGATAGCCCATTTTAACTTTTTTCTCAAATCCGGGATTTTTTAATACCTTATTGTTTTTAAAGTTTATCGCCGTTGTTATCCCTTACTAATAAAAATTCTACTTTTAACTATTTCATCCCAACTTGTATACATACTAGAAAATGTGTGGGTAGCAAATACCTTGGGAACTTAGCATTCCTATAATATTTTGATTCATATTCTCAACATACACAAATAAGAAAGTGATTAGCGTTTATATATATACTAGCGACTTGCCCGTCAAAAATGACAGCACAATGTGAGTCTCTGACACTCTTAATCTTTTTGTAGAGTTACAACAATTATAATATATTTGTTTAACATTCAAATTGTATTTCAACAACTGTTAAACCATATTATCCTTTTTAATTGTCATGTATGCAGTAATAATCTAACAATGGATGAAATTTGAATGAATACGTATTGTGAACCATTACAAAAAGCTTTGTAATATGCAACTTATATTGGAAACAGTGGTCAACCAATTATTTTTAACAATACTAACATTTTTAATTCTGAGCTATGCATGAGTAACATAACAATAGGTCAACTTTGTATGAATGAGTATTTTAAAACATTACAAAATGCTTCTTCACATGCAACTTATATTTGAACTACTGTTAAAGCACATAGGTTTTGAATCCAGAGGAGGGCAAACAGTAAAACCCCCATTGAAACTTAGCTAATTGTATCTAAGGTGGGAAAAAATAATTCCTTCCTGACCCCAGTAACTTGCAATCAGATTACTCCCTGGATGAATCCTGTCTATTTAAATTGTTAACAAATGTTTATGCTGCTACTGACATTAAGCCTAATAAGATCCAAGAAAACAACTTTTGAAACCTTGTAAAATACAATGTTAACAATGCAAACATTAATGTAATCTAATAACGTTTAAAGTACAATTGTCAACAAATACAGTGATCTTGAATATTGAATCCAGAGGAAGGCAAACCAAAAAAACCTCAGTGAAACATGGTCAATTGTTTCAAAGTAGTGAAAAAAAATGAATTCCTTCCTGACCCCATTAACTGGCGATCGGATTACTCCTTGGATCAATACTATCTATGTAATGAAACATGTAAATTTAAGAAGAAATGGACATCATTGTACTAACATGAACTCTTAATTATATACAAGTAGCGACTTGCCCATCAAACAATGACGGCAATGAAATTGTAAGTGAGCTAATGCTGTTTGGTGTATAATAATGAAAGATGTAATACATTAATAAATTAATATACTTTACCTATTTTGAAGTAATATTTACATGAAGCATTGTGTTGAAGAGCTGGCAATCTGTTTTCATGTTGCTGCAGCACAAAATGTGTGTTTTCACTGCTGTGGAGCTGCTGTGTAAGTGTCAGCAATGTGTGCAGTGTGTAGTGTAAATAGTGTGCGTGCGCGAGGAAAAGCCGTTAGGGTAGCTGTGTACTTCCGGTTTCTGTAAATTAGCGCCTAATGTGGTATGCGGGTGTTTCTGATTTTGTGTCCTTGTTTTCGGATCTCGTCCGGCTTTTTTAGAAAATGCGTATGTGTTTGGTGGTGTTTTGCGTGTTTAGGATTCCTTTAGCCTCGTTTTCGTTTTGTTCAGCAGCTATTTTTTCTCTTGCATAGGTGATTTTTGGGTGTCTAAAGTCTGTAATTTGGGCTTAAATGGAGGTGTAACTTCACTTGCAGAGGTCCTGGGTGCCCCTCCTTGCTGTGGGTAATCTTTGTATGTGTTTGTTGTGTGTATTTATTGTGTTTCTAATTTTTTTAGGGTCGCACGGGTTGCGTCCTTGTTTTCCGATCTCGTACGTGTTTTTCAGAAAATCCGTAGGTGTTTGGTGGTGTTTTGCGTCTTTAGAGTCCTTTAACCTCGTTTTCGTTTTTTTCGGTGGCCATTTTTTCTCTCGCTTAGGGGATTTTCTGGTGTCTAATCTCTTGTATTTTTGCGAGGTCGTAATGTTTTTTTTTCTAAGTCCCGCGACTTGTATTTGTTTCTCGTAAGTCCGTAAATTTTGCGAGGTCCGCAGTTGCTGGCAAGGAGCGCCTTCAGCAACTGAGGCCCTCACTTCCAGAGGGCCGCAGGCTCGCTACGCAAGCCCGCAACGTTAGCAACGACCCGCTTGCTCACAACTATATATGTGATGAAACAACGTTCTCCAACGTTTAAAATACAGTTTTAACATACAAACAGTAACTTAATGTAGTAACATATAACCTTAAAATTCTTTTGTGCATTTTTTATTTTCCATACATGGTGAATTTAGATTGATATCTCCACATGGACCATGAATCATTCTGTGTGTTACAATGTCATAACGTTTAGAATAATTTTCTGGATGTGGTAGTTCTGCAGTAATTACTGAATCCACTCTCTCTGCAGTATTCAATGTATCTTTTTCTTGCAGGATTAAAAGTATGTGAGCATGTGGCAGGCCACTTTTTTTAAATTCAATGGTATCAACAAAAGCCACACATTTTCCAAATAATTGTGCTTTAGTTATATCATGTATTAATTAATTGAGTTTTGTTTTGAATACTCTTGCCACTAAATCTGGTCTGTCAGAAGTATTTTGGCCAAGTTTGAAATTTTCCTTGATCTCTGGCCATTGTGGATTACATGTGAATGTAATGAATAAATCATGTTTTCCAAATTTTGTCACAATAGCCATGGCATCATTGTATCTTTCTCGCATATTGCGAGGAGATCCTTGGAAAGTGGATGGCAAAATGATTGCTCTTCCAGCTGGAAGGTCTCTGTCGGTAGCCAATTCAGTGACATAATCAATCAATCCACAATATTGTTCTATGCGAAGCTTGTTTTGTTGAAATTTGATAACATTTAGATTTAGATTCGACTTGTAGATATGAATCAATAATTCATTGTTGTGTGAGTTTCCCCCCCCACATAAAATACGATTAAAATGATCATGAATAGCAGTTTTGTGCCACTTTATATTCCAGCATAGACATATTGTTTCTAACACAAACTTTAGTATTGGAATAACTTCGCAATTGTAATTGTGGTTCCCATCCTGACTTACCATTTGGAAAGAAAATTGGATATGTCATTGGATCCAAATTACAACTTAATATATTTATGTTTATAAAAGGTTGGTCTTCATTCCGGGGATATATTCTAATATCCAGCTGAAAAGGGGGTTCCCCATCCTCATTTTTTATGGCCATGGCAACCTCATTTACTGTGGGTAAATTATACCGTCTTTAATCGGTATTGCGATCTCTTTTCAAAACCATATTTACTCTTGGCATTGGCAATTGATGTATTTGAGCATGTTCCTGCTGTTCTTTTTCAACCTCTGCAAATCTTTTGTATGTTTGACTCTATGGGTTGTTGGACATAATTTTATCTAGCTGTTCAAAGAGTATGTGCAATAAAATGGATTTGAGGCTCAAAGACAGGGCCCTCCTTGCCTTGCCATTTGGTAATTTGTATGTATCTTTGTCTTGAACGTATCTTATGTACAGTGCTACGGAATATGTTGGAGCGTTATAAATAAAATATAACAATAAAGTTAAAATACTGTTTATTTTCAGGAAGCGTCATCCTTTGTTCAACAGCTTCCATTGTATCAAGGACATATAACTGTGCACATTTCCTTTGGTCTCCTTCTTGGGGGTGTAAATGTGAAGTGCAGTGGTAAATTTGTCCTTGAACTCTAAAACAGTAAGGACCATATCCTGGGACATTTTCTGCTAATGTAGCTCATATAGAAGCAAATGAAATTGCACTGTTATAAGACCTGATGTTTTTTTTTTTTTAATTACCGTATATACTTGAGCATAAGCCAACCCGAGTATAAGCCGAGGCACCTATTTTACCACAAAATACCGTGTAAAATGTGTGACTCGAGTATAAGCCGAGGGTGGGAAATGTGCTGCCCCCTGTGTCCCCACTCTCTCTCCTGTGTCTCTTCTCCCCTCTCCCTTCCCTGTGTCTCTTCCCCCCTCCCTTATCACCCTCCTCAACCCCCCTCCTCATTCTCAACCTCCCTCCTCAACCCCACTCCTCATCCTCAACCTCCCTCCTCATCCTCAACCTCCCTCCTCATCCTCAACTCCCTCATCCTCAAGCCCCCCATCCTCAACCCCACCATCAACCCCCCATCCTCATCCTCAACCCTCCATCCCCATCCTCAACCCCCATCCTCATCCTCAACCCCCCCATCCTCAACCCCCTCCTCACCCCCTCAACCTCAACCCCCTCCTCAACCTCCCTCCTCCTCCCTACTCCTCATCAACCCCCTCCTAACCCCCCTTCACCTCAATCCCCCTCCTCAACCTCAACCCCCCTCCTCAACCTCAACCTCCCTCCTCATCCTCAACCTCCCTCCTCATCCTCCACCCCCTCCTCAACCTCCCTCATCAACCTCCCTCCTTATCCTCAACCCCCTCCTCAACCTCCCTCCTCATCCTCCCTCCTCAACCCCCCCTCAACCTCACTCCTTAACCCCCCATCCTCATCCTCAACCCCCATCCTCCTCCTCAACCCCCCATCCTCATCCTCAACCCCCTCATCCTCAACCCCCTCCTCAACCTCCCTCCTCATCCTCCCTCCTCAACCCCCCCTCAACCTCACTCCTCAACCCCCATCCTCATCCTCAACCCCCATCCTCCTCCTCAACCACCATCCTCAACCTCAACCCCCCTCCTCAACCTCAACCTCCCTCCTCCTCATCAACCCCCTCCTCAACCCCTCCATCCTCAACCCCCATCAACCCCATCCTCATCCTCAACCCCCATCCTCATCCTCAACCCCCCATCCTCATCCTCAACCCCCCATCCTCATCCTCAACCCCCTCCTCACCCCCCTCAACCCCCCTCCTCAACCTCAACCTCCCTCCTCCTCATCAACCCCCTCCTCACCCCCCTCAACCCCCCTCCTCAACCTCCCTCCTCCTCATTGCCCCACTCCTCACCGCCCCCCTCAACCTCAACCCCCATCCTCAACCTCCCTCCTTCTCATCAACCCCCTCCTCAACCCCCCATCCACAACCCCCTCCTCACTTTCTCCCCTCTAAATACCTTCCACTCACTTACCTGCTTCTTCTCCGGCCTTTGCTCCGTCTTGACCCCGGCATGCATGTGATGTCACATGCGCGCTGCGTCATTAGCATATACCGGGTGCCAGCACATGCGCGCCGGGGTCAAGACGGAAGGAGCAGAGGCCGGAGAAGAAGCAGGTAAGTGAGGGGGAGGTATTTAGAGGGGAGAAAGTGAGGAGGAGGGTTGAGGATAAGGAGGGGGGAGGGAAAGAGACACAGGGGGGTAGAGAGACACGGGGGGGTTACAGAGACACGGGGGGGTTAGAGAGACACAGGGGGGTAGAGAGACACGGGGGGGAGCTAGAGAGACACGGGGGAGTTAGAGAGACACGGGGGGGAGTGACTCGAGTATAAGCTGAGGGGGCCCTTTTTAGCCTTAAAAAAAGGGCTGAAAAACTCAGCTTATACTCAAGTATATACGGTAGTATAATTTGGAAATGTTGGATCGCTCATTATACTTTCTAAATATTCAGGAAATGTGTGTCTTTGTGGAAGTCTTACCTTTCCTTTCTGACAGCAACTAATAAACTCCCCATCAGTTGGTCTTTCCTCAAGAAAATGATAGGCTCCACAAAACTGACAATCTACATTTATTAATCCACAATAATGAGTGTCTACTGTTAGTGCTCTAAATAAAGGACTATCATGACCTTCCCTAATATAGATCTCAGTACAACTTTCTATATCTACATTGGTTTCATCTCTACCAACATTGGTGTCAGAAGGCAATATAAGGTCATTAGAGAATGTTTCAGAGACATTTTTTCATATTCTTTTTTTTTTCTTTGAATCTCCAGCAGACTCATTTTGTGCTTTTTTAGCCATTTTTTTTTATTATTTAGAAGTCTCTGTCGATCTTCTTCTCTTAAACGTTGTGAAGTCTCAGGGGTCTGTGCATCTCTCCATCTCTGCTTCCGTTCACTTGTCGCTCTTCTTTTCCATTCTTTCTTTGGTTCTGCTTTGTCTGCCATTTTAATCTGGAATTGTAAATACAATTTTGTTTCAATTGTAATTTTTTTCTTATATAGCAAACAACATGAATCAGCACATTCTTACATTTTTTTCCTAAGTACCTAAAATATGAAAGGATTAACTTCCTTTCCACTTTCTGATGGTGTTGAAGTTGTATTATTTTCTGTCTTCAAATCTGTAAGATATATAATGTATTTTTATTGTACATACATTCATTAATTAATCAATAACTTTCATCAATGCAAAAGCAAAATACTTAATCATGTTTTGATAAAGAAGGGCATCATTAAATCATATACCTGTAATGGTGATGTAATTGCAGGTGAAATGCTGCAGAGCTCAGGGTCTGTGTTCATTCAGGTCCAGTGTTCACAGTGATGAGCAAACTGTAAAATGACATGAAAAACATTGTTAATGTTTGTATTCAATTAATTATTTAATCAATGAAAGTATCATGTTTAATTTTTATACATGCAAAACATAAAGGCCTAAGCATCAATATGAAATGTATAATGTGTCAGAGCATAATAAACTGATTTAAATCTGTAACTGCTTTGAGGGCCCTATCCCTGTCAGGCAATGAGCATTAACACAAATATATAAGTGCAGTGTAAAATATATAACTTTTTTACTGCAGTGTAAAATATCCATTTTTTGTAGGTCCAGAGCATAATAAACTGATGTAAGTAATTGCACTGTAAAGTATATATTTTTTACTGCCGTGTAAAATATATATATATATATATATATATATATATATATATATATATATATATATATATATATATTTGCGGTCTCAGAGCATATTAAAGTAATTTAAGTAAAATCAGTGCTAAATATACCTTTTTTTAGGTAAAAGAGCATAATAAACTGATTGAAGTAAGTGCACTACAAAATGTCCTTATTTGTAACTGCAGTGTAAAATATCCATTTATTTTATTTCAGGGTCCTATTGCCTATTGTAAGTGTAGTGTAAAATATTGTAATTATTAATTAATGTATTAATTGACGTTAATGAATAAGTCTATTAGGAAGACTTAAACATAATACAGATATCTAATTGCAGTGTAAAAGAGCTTTTTTTTAGTGCAGGGGATTTTTTTTTGTTTTGTTTGTGATTAGCAATTAATTAATTAATGTATGAGAAAGGTAAGCATAATACATATATATATATATAACTGCAGTGTAAAATATACATTTTTCTTCCTGTAGTATAATTATTATTATTTAAGTAATTATTAATTATTAATGCACATTATTAATTACATAAATTAATACATGTATTAGAAAGAGCTAAGCATACTAAAGATATATAAATACAGTGTAGACTATACTTTTTTTTAAGTGCAGTGGAAAATATTTTTGGTATATTTTTTTTATTTATATTAATAATTAATTAATAAATTAATTAATATACTTTACCTATTTATGATTAATAACCAGCAATCAATATCCTGAAGAGCTAACAATCTCTTTGGATTTTCTGGCAGCAGAAAATGTCAAGTCAGACTGAGGAGAAAGTGAGGAGAAAGTGAGGAGAAAGTGTCAGCAATGGGGCAAGTGTGTAGTATATATAGGCTACGTGCGCGAGACCAAACCGTTGTTTTAGGCCGCAAAGCCGCCATTTCAGAATCGTAATGTTTTAATTTGCAAGTTAGCGCTGCAAAATGGCGGCAGTATTCTTTGTCTTATGCTTCTCTCAAGTATTTTCTGTCCTTCCTAATAGTGTATTATGTACCTCGTACGTAAAAGTTATATGTCCTTGGCAGTGTTTTGTGAGCCTCAGGGTCATGTAGCCTTGTTTTCATTTTTTGGCCGCCATTTTTTTTCTTGCTTAGCCAATTTTCAAGTCCCGAAACTGCTTAAATTCAACTTAAATTTGTGTGCAACCTCACTTCCAGACGTGCAGGCCGTCCCCCGTGCTGTGTATAAATGGTTATTTTTATGTTTTTTTTGGTTATTTTTCAGTGCTTTTGGTGTTTTTCAACGTACGTGGTCCGGCTGTTAACTTCATGTATTTGTGACCTCGTTTTTCCCCCCTCTTTTCTTGGTTGTTTTTTATCGAGATTGAGGCGTTGTAGAGTCTCCACCTCCGTGCTGTAAAATGGCAGCGATATTCTTACGCGCCTCGCAAGCATTTTCTGTTCTTGCAAATAGTGTATTCTGTACCTGTGTACGTGCCTGGGTAAAAGTTGTACGTCTCTGGTGGTGTTTTGTGTACCTCGGGGTCGTGTAGCCTTGTTTTCATTTTTTTCGCCTCCATTTTTTTTCTCGCTTTACCGATTTAGAAGTGCCAAAACTGCTTAAATTCAACTTAAATTTGCGTGCAACCTCACTCCCAGACGTGCTGTGTGTGATGGGTTATTTTTTATGTTTTTATTTTATTTTTCTGTGGTTTTGGTGTTTTTCGATGTACGTGTTTCGTCTGTTAACTTCGTATTTTTGCAACCTAGTATATTTTTTATTTTTCGAAGTCCCACAGGTCATATTTTTTTTTCTATGTCCCGATTTTCTCATCCCCCTTTCTTTTTTTTTTCAAGGTCCTGCTTTTCTGGGTTATTTTTTACCGAGATTGTGGCGCCTTAGAGCCTCCACCTCCGCAAATGCGGACACTCGCTTCATGAGGTCCTCATTTGTGGCCTGCAATGAGCCTTCAGCTCTTTGCAGTTTATGTCCACCTCCTCACTTCGCGAGGGTTCACATTTGCAGCCTGCAATGAGCCTCTGGCTCATTGCAGCTGACGTGGGAGCTCCGCGAGGGTTCACATTTGCGGCCTATTGTAAATTTCACAATAACAACCGGAGGCAATGAAATTTTCAATAATTGATCAAGCGTTACAAAAACCCAGAGGAGGGGATATTGATAAGGATCTCTTAAAGCTGGAGAGCAAATGGATCTTTATATTGAATACCCAAAGCCCACAAGGTCTTAATGAAGGATTTTCATATGCGCCCTTTCTATAACAGTGTAATTGTATATTTATTCATTTATCACTACACACACTTCATAATTTCATCACATTTCATAACACTTTTTCACTTACATTTAGCTTTTCACCTCACATTTTGCACCCATATATATATATATATATGTATATGTATGTATGCGTATATGTTTGTATGAATATAGGTATAGGTATGTATGTGTGCAAGTGTGTGTGTATGTTTATGTTTGTGCATGTATATATACGTGTATGTTTGTGCATGTATATGTATATATACATATATTTTCCATATTACACGCACTTTATCCACTTGGATCTATATGTAGATACATTATAGAACACTTATTATACACAAACACATTGATATATCTCTCTTTTTTCACTTTTATTATTCAGATATTTCCAATTTTTGGAACAATATAATAATTCACTAGCCATCACTATCATTTGCCTTTACCTCTATATATTAGTTGGTTCAACAATATTTTTCATATATTTTAGGTCACTTTAAAATAGTAATATAGATTTACTTAGACCCACCATGGATAAATTCACCTTAGAGATATCAACAACATTTTTAGATCCAGTATATAGTAGTTGGAGCACTTTGGCGTCTTTAAAACCAGATCAAAATGGCGTTGGTTGGCAAAATAACGCATGATTGGCATTCATGCATAGAAAGGACTTGAAAAAACGTGGTCACGTTTGTATCTTGATTACGTCATCACGCAGCGACATAAATGATTAAAACAATTTGAATAAAACAAAATGGAGTGTGTGGTTGGCAAATTACGTATGATTGGCAAGCCACCATTTACAGAAATGAAAGCAAAGAACATGGGGACGTTTTTAAGTGCTACACTTAACTTTTCAAAAACGGAAATGACCTAAATAGCGTTGCACAACCGGAAATGGATGAAAAAGGGCTATAAAAGCCCCACTAGACCTCCAATTCAGTAGCCCATGAGTAAGCCCCAGAAGGGGTGAAACGGGACCGTCGGGACTATCATCTAAGCGCAAGTACTCTGGTTATTTGGTTTATTGATTACAAAAGAGAGGTTTATATATGTTTGAGCTATTTTTTGCCTGTGTTACTTTACTCCTTGTGACTACTGTGAATTGCCAGTCAGCATTAATGACATATAGTAGTCTCAGGCAAACAGGAGTTGCATCACTATTGTATGCTATAACACATCATTTGTACATATTTTTTATAAACCCCCCTCTACCTTTTTTCATAACCAGTAAAGTACTTCCATGCGCTTTTTTCTACATTGGTTTTAACCACACTTTTTTGAGCTAAACACTATTTATATATTTTCATACTTTTGTCCTCTCAAGGATTAGCAAATTTATTTTGCCATATGAGGGAAGACTGTATGTACTCAAGAATATACCAGCTAGTAGCTCATTTAAATGAATCATCCATTCCAAACCCTATAGTTCCTATATATTTTTTCTACTATTATTACCATTGTTAAGGTGTTAGGCACCAAGGAACTTTTTTACAGTGATATACTTAATCATCTATTGTACTATGTACTATTTTTATTCTAATGGAAGACTATGTATGTAGTGTTAACTACTAGGTTAATAAGAACAACATTTGGTTTATTGCATAAGTCTCCATTTTAATACTTCTTGAACTTTTTGCTGCCTTTGATACAGTTGTCGATCACAGTTGGACTACATTGGAGCCTAATTCTTGACCACCTGCTTCTTCATCTTCTCAGCAGACTCAGCCCTCTTGATACACTCCTGCTGCCCTAGAATCAGCATCTGAAAAACTCAGCTACTACTTTTGGTAGGAGTTTACAACTCCACATAGCTCAAATCTCCCTTAATACTGAAAACTCCTCTATCACAACAGCCCCCAAACTCAAACTTTTTGGGGTTGTACTGGAATCTCTTTCACTTCTGACACACAAACACTAGTTCAATCTTGTCACCTTAGCCTAAATAATTTGACACACAAACATTTCTAATTAAGTCTCTCCTTATGTTTACTTGATTACTGTAATTAACATTCTATTGATTTAATTTATTATCACCTGCACACCTCCAATCCATCATAAACATCTTGTTCCGACTTCAGTCACCATTTCTCATCTTCTACAACTAAGGCAATTCCTCAAACAGTCGACTGCAGAATAAAATGTAAAACATTAAATTATGAAGATCCTGATAAAACTATACTCACCTATATATTTGCCATTTTTATGGAAGAGCAAACTAACAGGACTTTCTGAAGACAGACAACATGGAAGTCTCTGTTGTTGTTGTTTAGTCATTCAGTGGCGTCTGACACTCTATGACTCTATGGACCACAGCACGCCGGGTGCAACTCTCAGCCACTGCCCCTCTGAGCTCCATCAAGCTCATGTTCATTGCTTCAGTGAACTAATCTATCCATCTCCGCCTCTGTCATCCCCTTCTTCCTGTGCCTTCAATTTTTCCCATTATCAGAGTATTTTCTAGGGAATCCTGCTGTCTCATTATATGGACAAAATATTAGAGCTTTAGCCTAATGATCATACCTTCTAGTAAACAATTTATCTTGATTCCCTGAAATATTGATTTATTGGATCTTCTTGCAGTCCAAGGGACTTTAAGTAGTCCTCTCCAACACCACAATTCAAAGGCGTCAATTCTACTGTGCTCAGACTTTTTTATGGTCCAGCTCTCACATCTGTATGTTACTACTGGGAATACCATAGTTCCAACTATGTGGCCCTTTGTTGATAGGTTAATATCTTTATTTTTAGTAGCTTGTCCAAGCTTACCTTAGCAGCAAAAATATTTTAATTTTATGACTACAGTTACCATCTGCAGAGATCTTGGATCCAAGGAAAATAAAATATGTCACTGCCTCCACTTCTTCTTTACAGTCTATGCGCCAGGAACTGAGATTGCTGTTTGCCATGATCTTCATCTTTTTAATGTTGAGCAACAGGCTCCTTTTGCACTCTCTTCTTTTACCCTCATCAATAGGTGCTCCTCACTTTCAGCCATCAGAGTAGTATCATTGTCATATCTAGACACAAATCAAAGTATGTTAAAATACTTTATGCTCATGGATTACAAAACTGCTAATGTTGCTAATTTGTTATAAACTTCATAAAATGTATGTTATGTGGGTTACTGTATGAAATAGTGTATATGTGTTTGCTATTTAGAAAATAAAATACCCATGAGCTGTAACATATATTATAGTCTCAATTGCAAGTAACATTTTAGGATAATAGAACAGCTTTTATGTTTGTTCAAAATACATCCCATGAGGTGGTGGTGAAGGTGTAATCTTATCACGTTTTCTGACAAAACTCAATGAGATTCTTGAAGCTCAGAAAGAATCATTAATCTTCTACAGCTTTTCTTCTAACAATTTATCTTCAAAGGCTTCACGCAGAGTTAAGTTTGCAGAAAGATTAACAAGCTCTAAGTATTAAATTAACAAACAGACCAGAAAATTTGATTTACATAAATATTAATCTCTATTTATCCGTACAAACGCAGAAGAATTGGAAAAAATCCTTTTATTTGAGGACAGTTGAAGTTAGTATCTGGGGAAACAGCATGTTGGTTCAAGGACAGCTATTATGAGACTAGTTCAGGTCCAGAATTATATTAATGTAATACTGCAAGAAATTCATCTGCGAGAAAGCCTTATGTCAGTTAGTTAAGTGAAAGAACCGTTTCATATATAAAAGATGCTTCATGTAAGTTTTTTCAGTTTTAATTTTCCTATTTTTCATAATGGTACATACTTGCTGAAATGATATTTCACCACTTAATCAATCCTTTGAACAGGAAATGTTATTAAAGAAGATTAGACTTTTTCTAATAATAAATAAATCATATTTGAAATTATTTTTTTCTTGGTATTCTGCAAAAATTTTCCTTTTACCTTTAGATACTGAAAGACAAAATTCTATTTATTTATATATATATATATATATATATATATATATATATATATATATATGTATTGTCTACATACTGTACTGGTCAAAAGGCCATGGTTTTCTCTCACTTCTAATAAACTCTTCTGTTCTGTCACACATCTATTCATTCATCACTTCTCTTTTACAAATGAAGTCCACAATAATGTAACTGACATAGTACATTTATTTATTTTTTGTCAGGCTATGAAGTAAAGGATAAAACTTTGTTTGTCAAAAACTTAATTGTCTCTAAAGGAATGAAATGAAACCTGCTTGTCCTAAGTTGGTCAAACAACCACTTTTACTACATAATTATTCAGTATACCCTGCTCCCTGTGCAGCTAAAGATACTGGATGGTCAAATGCAAATGAGGTCCACAATAGATTGATTTTAGGTAATCCAGAGTAAAGCTGAAATGTATACATAGACTCTCTTGCCCTAACATGTGCTTGCAGCCTGCTCGCAGCAGACTCAGCTTAGTAGTCCCCATAGCAATGCTGCAGAATGATACATACTATATGAATACATTACAACAGCCGTAACATTATCCCATATGCCTATCTATCAATATAAACCCCTTCCCTTGTGCTATGGGGATCCTCAACAGACCTCCATGGCACCCTTTTTAACACCCCAGAGTTTCCATATTGAACTCAATGCCAATTATATTTAAGACAACCTGAACTGAGTATTTAATTCAGCTCTGCCCCAAATCTGTTTGGTTAAGTTTTTATTTTTGTAGTGTTTTTTGTACTATGTAGTGTTAGGGAGTATGGAGGTCCTTATGGGGCTTGGGTCCATGGAACAGGGGGTAATGTTAGGTGCCTTGGGGGTCCATGAGGACCTCCATTGTTATAGTTAGTTACACTATGGGGTCCATAGAGCACCCCATTATTGACATTCATGTTAGGTGCCACAGGGGTCCATTAGAACCCCATTGTTATAAATACACCATGGGAGACCCCCGCGGTATACGGGTTAATATTAAGTGTCATTGGGGTCCATAGGAACCTCCATGGTTATAGTTAAATATACCATGGGGTTCTGAGGAGACCCTCATGGTATTAGGGTTAATTTTAGGTACCATAAGGTTCCCCATGGTTGAACATTAGATGGGGGATCCCCAAGTTCTTAGGGGCTAGCAGATAAAAGGGGGAAACCAGGGGAACCCCAGGCTCATAGGGGGCAGTTGGTAGAAAGGGGGGATGCAAAGGCATCCCCTGGCTCATAGTAGGTAGAGGTTATTGAGGGGGACCCCGGATATTACCTGGCTCAAGGGTTTAGCTTTATTAACTCCATAATTCTGTTGCGGTTTAGCAATCAAGCCTCAAATCCAAAACAATGAGGTGTTATTAGCAATGGATTTGAAGCATTTAGGCTTCTCAGAGGCATTTTATCATGCCTTTAAATAGGGTTGGATGTACGGTTAGGCTTGCTAAAGATTTGTGGCACTCAGAGATGACTTCTGAGTTTAATTTAGCGAAATTAGATATTTTTATGGGAGACATGTGATAGGGATTTGTAAAATAGTTATGGGACAGGCACCCTGGGCTTACGATGGGGATATTTGGAGCACACAGACTGCATTTCTGGGAGGTTAGATTTATGTTTGTGATGTTTGTTAAGAGTGAACTTCAGTCAGATTTTTATCTGCAGGAGCCATAGAATTTTAAGGTACGTGAAAGACTGATTAAACAGCAGCTATTTGCTTGCCCCTTCTGGATCTCTACCTTGTCTTGGTGAAGGGGCTTGTGTACCTTAATTAACTGTGGACTATACCATGTAGGGTCAACCAAGATGTACAAGTCATAGCACAGAGATCAGTAGCACCAGATCTTCTACTGCAGAAGAAATGGAGTAGCCGTCATAATCAACCAAACGCAAAAGCAAAAAATTGCAAGGTAAAAAACCTGCTTCCAGCTCAGAGTTTCGAGAAAAAGAGTTATTACACTGCATTCTGGGAAGCTGAGCTGGGACGTGCAAATGTGCCCACAAATGCCTCGCTCTTCAATCATAGCCATTATCAAACATGGCTTCCTTTAAGCTTATGCATGCTGTATTACTCAGCTTTAATGCAAAGCCAAGGTTGGATTAAACACAGGCTGAGTATCCAATCCATGTACAGCTGTTTCAAGCTTACTGGCTATCATCAGCATGGAGCTTTATTTATTTATTTTATTATTTGGACAGGAAAAACCTGTATTGTTATTGCAAGGAAGAGCAACTGTAAATAAATAAGCTTCCCTATTCAAAAAATATATATATATGACTGTGATGGTGTATGAAATATTGATAAGTTACATGCCTATTGCTATCCAAGGGGCATGCTTATTTTCCTGTGCTCATAGATCTCTGCATCTATGAAAGTAATAGATGTGTGCTTCTGGGGAGGAAAACTATGGCAATTCTGGACAATCTATTAAAAAGTATAAAGAAGCTTCCTATTCAAAACAAAAATATGATTGTGATGTTGTATGAGATACTGAGAAATTACATGCTTGTTGCTACCCAAGGAGCATGCTTACCTACCCAAGTTTAAAATGCAGTTTCCCTGTCAATCTTCTTATGTATAAGCTGAATGAGAAAGTATTGCAGAAGCTGCCGCACAATGGCAAACAGGAGAAGCAAGATTTTCTCACTATTCGTTTATCTCCGAACCACGGCCGATCCACCGAACTGACAAGACCACCAAAAAACCTTAAATATGCCTCCAATTAACTTCCATGCCCACACAAAGCACGGGGGGGCTGGGAGCCTGTGAGTGAGGTTGCAAGTTAATTAGAGGCATATTTGGTGTTTTTTCATGATCGAAAATCGCAAGAAAAAAAATGGCTGCCGAAAAAACAAGCTGAAAACGAGGCTGAAGGATTTAAAACGAGGCTGAGGAACCTAAAAAGGAGCCCTAACCAGTAACACTTAACAAGGCATTAACACTTAATCCAAGCCAGTAATATTTAACCCAAGGCAGTAACACTTAACCCAAGGCAGTAACACTTAAACCAATGCAGTAAAACAACCCAAGGCAGTAACACTCATTGTGAGGCCCCTAAACTACACAGGGGGGCGGGGAACCACGCAATGATCACCAAAGGGGCTCGAGCGCAAGGCCTACAAAGTACACAGGGGGAGAGGCTTGCGATGAGCGCCGGAGGTGATCATTGCAAAGCAGAAAAGTTGCGGGTTGCAATAAGCACCAAAGGTGCTCAGAGGGGCCATAGCCTCGCATTGTGTGGCAAACAGCATTTCCAGGCTTCCAATTTTATTGCCATCATTTCTGACAAGGAAACCAATACACATTTTCTCCTCCCACAAAATAAACCAAACCTGTTCTCCAGGTAGAATTAAAGAGATAAATTAAAACCTTGCATTGCCATTCTTTAACTCCGCACTTCCTTCTCTGTTTTTACTATTGACAGCACTGCTAAAAAGTAAAAAATTGTCCAACTCCCCTTTTTTTAATTTATCACTAACCCAGCTCTCCTTCCACCCTTTTTTATCTAATACATTATAATCTAAAATGTCTCAAATTCATATCACAAAACACACATTGCCTCAATACTCCACAAAAAATGAGACTTGCCTTAAAAAGGCATGTTAATTTTAGGTTGCCGGGGGTACTTGGAATACCCCCCATGGCAGGGCTTGTATGTAGGACTGGGGTGGAGGTCGTGTTCAGGTCCCCCGCAGCAAGTGATGAGGTGGGGGAGCCTGCAAGATCATCTCGCAGGCTGTCACTCCTCATACACAGTTTCTAATTGTTTGATACGGATGGCCGTGCTACGTAGCTCACACGGTGCTCGCAGCAGGTCCAATTTAATAGCGTCGTAACTTTTCAGAATTTGAAGCACGTAGGAATTTGAAGCATGTAGGGCTTAAGTACAAACCTTGTATCTACGAGGCTGGAATTTAATAGGGCTGTTAATTTGTTAATTTGTTTCCCATGGGGGTTTGTATAGACCTCTACTGTATGTTAGGGATTAATAGTTGTCCCATGGGGTCTGTCTAGACCCCCATGGGACATAGGGGGTTACAAATTGTCCCATAGGGGTCTATATAGACCCCCATGGATGATAAGAGTTAATAATTGTCCCATGGGGGTCTGTATAGACCCCCATGGGTGACAAGGGTTTATAATTATCCCATGGGAATCTGTATAAACCCCTATAGGATTTAGGGGGTAAATGAGGGACCCATTGGGGTTAATATTAGGTGCCAAGTGTGTACGTAATAGTACCCCAGCGGCTGAGGTTAACTTTTTAAATAGTGCAGATCCTTTAAGGATCCACGTGGTGGGAGTCGTTAATGTTTAGGGGTTGCAGGGTCCATCAGCATGGGGGTTAATGTTAGGTTTATTGAATAGATGACGCAAGTTCTTTAAGGACCTGAGGCAGGGGTGATATAGATGGCGCAGGTCCAAAAGGACAGTGAACGCTAACAATGTGTACAGTACAAATGCTGAACTTTTATTTTATGGTGATTTTGATTACAGTTATAATAATTTGTCAAAGCTCTGGTAGCAGCTCAGCAATTTATATTTATATTTTGACTCATTTAAGCAATATAGTTCCAATAGGTATCTTCCAAATATGTATGTTCCTAATACGTGACCTTATTTACATAGCAGTTTTTGATGCATATATGATTATAAATATGTGAAACTCTCAAACATACTTTCTATTTTTTCATTACTGCCAGTCACCAGTGTTTCTTTTTGTAAATGTTATCTAAGGGCCTCATTCAAATGTGATTTGGCCAATTGAATAGGGCTCTTTATAAGCACATAGCATTTTTTTTTTTACAGAAGTTTTTAGTTAGTGAACTTTTATCCAAAAGCAAGGTCTTCACTAACTAAAAACTTCTGTAAAAAAATATGCTATGTACTAATATAGAGCCCTATTCAATTGGTCAAATTGAATGATGCCCCATGAATGGATTTAGCTTACGTTGTAAAGATACGAAAAGTAGCAGTTTGATAAGGATAGTGGTAGTTATAATACAACTGATATAACCTTTGCTACAGAGAGTAAAGAAGACTAGTAAGCATTTACAGAGATGTTACCTTAATTAGAAGCTCAGTATATAAAGCAATCAATTTCTACGGAACCTTACTTGATTTTCTGAAAGTAAAATAAATATGTACAGTATAAGATTACATTTTCCATTATCCACAAGCTACATATAAATATTTCACTGTTTCAATCTCTGCTTTGGAGCATGTGTCAAAAATGTACATAATAATTGGAATTAAATGGAGCGCTTAATCAAATAAATGCTTGAAACTGTGTGATACTGAGTAACAATAGATATGCTAGAAACATTGCATTTATAAAAGGGCATGTTTTAAATAATATGTGCTAAGCTAAATAATAATAACATTACATATATAAGTTGACCAGGTTCTATAAATTAGTTGTATGATTCAATAGTTTTTTTCTTATTAGGTGTAGCAGTTGGTTGTTTATTATTGTTCTAAGGGTAGGTCTGTCCCATCTTTTGTGTTAACTGTCTGTACTCTTAGGGTCTTATTCAATTGCGATTTGGTCAATTGAATAGGGCTCTATATAAGCACACAGCATATATATTTTTTTACAGAAGTTTTTTAGTTAGTAAAGACCTTGTTTTGGATAGAAGTTCACTATCTAAAAACGTCTGTAAATAATATGCTATGTGCTTATATAGAGCCCTATTCAATTGGCGAAATCGCAATTGAATGAGGCCCTTAGTTCTTATCTAGAATTTGCTTCCTACATAAATCCATTTTTAAGTTTCATGGATTTTCAATACATCTGATAGGGGAGAATCAGTATTGTATGAAAACTTTTTTTTTGCATGAAAAAAATAACAAAATAAACATAATTAAACTTACCCCAAAGTTTGCTAAATCTCTTGAGTTGGCAAGCAGTTGAATTTGAGTTTACACTCCTAGAAATCCCTGCTAAAATAAGCATGAAATGAATAATTCATTTTGGCCAATTACAGCTAATACATTTTATCAATCTGTGATAGCAATTTGTGCAGAAAGGCATCATGGGATGTGTAGTCCTCTGAAAAAGGAAGCAAGAAGGAATCAGACAGTGCTATGTTGATGTCGGCACTATGCTGCTGCTGGTTTGAAGGATAGTAAATGGTTAAAATCTGTGCCCAAATGCACTATTGGTAGGATCACTGTGTATATGTAAGCATCTCTGGGATGTGGAAAACAAATATTATTTTTAAATGAAATAAATCTGTATCTGTATAGAATGACTAAATATAATAGTGTTTCTGATATAAGCAGCATGTGTTAGATTAGAAAAAGATACAAACAGGGGAACTTAGATATACCTTTAAGATGCCTGTATAATGCTTTCATAACTTTTAAGTAAACATTTTGGCCCTCATTCAATTGCGATTTGGTCAATTGAATAGTGCTCTAAATAAGCACATAACATATTTTTTTAAAATAAGTTTTTAGTTAGTGAAAACCTTGCTTTTGGATAAATGTTTACTAACTAAAAACTTCTTTAACAAAATATGTTATGTGTTTATTTAGACGCCTATTCAATTGGGCAAATTGCAATTGAATGAGGGCCTTTGAGTTTAAAGAAGTTTGCAATTAATTGGTTTTGTCACCATGTTTAAGCTTGAGTGCCTTCACATTTTACAAATTGTGGGCCCTATTAAATTCTCCCTCGTAGTTCTCTCGGTGCTCGCAAAAGGCAGTTTTCCTGCTGTTTGCGAGAACCGAATCTCTCGCAGCCTGCTTTACGATATGACTGCGAGAAAATGGCCGAGAATAGGCTCCGAGAGAGCTACGTAGCCTTAAATCTATGCACGAGTCTCGCATATCGTAAGAATCCCTACGTGGACAAAAAGTCCACGCAAGGGATCCGAAAGCCTCTACGTGCTGCCTCGGAACAGCCCGAGACAGCAGCGTGAGGCTCCCCCCTGCACCCTATACACATCCCCATGCTGCAGGGGTCTCTATCAGGACCCCTGCAGCACCCCCACATTAACCCCTTGCAGCGGGGGTCCCCGATCTGCATAGATCAGGCCCCCCGCTGCATTTAAAACTTTTAAATTCCCCGCCGCGGCTCCTTAAAGGGACCGCGGCACACTATTAGCCAATCCCGGCCGCGGCACTTAAAATTAACCCCCCTCTATGCTGGGGGTCCCCATCGGGACCCCCGAAGTGTCCCCACATAAACCCATTGCAGGGGGGGTCCCCGATCTGCATAGATCAGGCCCCCCGCTGCATTTAAAACTTTTAAATTCCCCGCCGCGGCTCCTTAAAGGGACCGCGGCACACTATTAGCCAATCCCGGCCGCGGCACTTAAAATTAACCCCCCTCTATGCTGGGGGTCCCCATCGGGACCCCCGAAGTGTCCCCATATAAACCCCCTGCAGCGGGGGGCCCCGATCGGCACCGATCGTGACCCTGCTGCAATTCAATTTTAAATTTCCCGCCTCGCGGGTCCTCAAAGGACCGTAAAGGTCCTGAAAGGACTCGCACTAAAAATAATAACCCCAGGCAACTATAATTACCCCATTAACTCATGATGGTCAATCCAGACCACCATAAGGCCTAAATTAACCCATTAACTCATGATGGTCAATACAGACCAGCATAAGACCTAAATTAACCCATTAACTCATGATGGTCAATACAGACCAGCATAAGGCCTAAATTAACCCATTAACTCATGATGGTCAATCCAGACCAGCATAAGACCTAAATTAACCCATTAACTCATGATGGTCAATACAGACCAGCATAAGGCCTAAATTAACCCATTAACTCATGATGGTCAATCCAGACCACCATAAGGCTCTATTTAACCCCATCAGTCCCATAAGGGTATATTATTACCATTATGGGCCTGTTACAACCCAACATTAACCACATAAGTGCCATGATGGTCCTCAAGGACCATCATGACACTAACTACAAACACTACACTATAACCCCCAATAAACCATTTAATCTAAACTAACCCCCCTCTACACTAATCTATTAACACTTACACTACCTACCTACACTACCTACCCCCTAATAAACCTCCCCAACACTCTAATTACAAAAAACAAAAAACCTACAGTACAAAAAACAAAAAAACCTACAGTACAGAAAACAAAAAAAAATTACACACCTGAAAAGGAAAGACAGATAAACACAATACAATAATACATATAATACATTACATACATTACATACAATACATGACATTACATATAATATATTAAATATAATATATTAAATATAATATATTACATATAATACATTACATACATTACATACAATACATGACATTACATATAATATATTAAATATAATATATTAAATATAATATATTACATATAATACATTACATACATTACATACAATACATGACATTACATATAATATATTAAATATAATATATTAAATATAATATATTACATATAATACATTACATACATTACATACAATACATGACATTACATATAATATATTAAATATAATATATTAAATATAATATATTACATATAATACATTACATACATTACATACAATACATGACATTACATATAATATATTAAATATAATATATTAAATATAATATATTACATATAATACATTACATACAATACATGACATTACATATAATATATTAAATATAATATATTAAATATAATATATTACATATAATACATTACATACATTACATACAATACATGACATTACATATAATATATTAAATATAATATATTACATATAATACATTACATATAGTCCTAATCAAATACCCCCTATCTATCTAACATACAATCTATTTAATTTAAAATAAATCCTAACTATATCAAATACATCCCCCTATCTATCTAATATACAAAAAATCCTAACTACATACACAGACCCTTATTCTAAAATAAAATAAAATAATTACAGTCCTAACTACATACACAGACCCTAATTCTAAGCTAAAATCAATAAATTAAGACCACTTACCTTTAAGATGTTGCTTCAGATCACTAACCTATGGGTCAAACAAAAAAAAAAATTAGTACAAAACATTAACATCAAATAAATAAACATTATATACATTCTACATATTCAACTCACCTTTACAGCATGTCCAGTCACTGTTAAGCTCTTCCGGCGCGGCCCTGTTAAAAAAAAAAAACACAATACATCAATACATGAATACAATATATAAACAATAAATAAAATACACAAATAAACATCTAAATATACATTTAACTTACCTCCCCGCGATGTCCCCGGCCTTCTCTCCTTCAGCCCCGGCTGGGCCGCGGAACCATCCGCGCTCTAAAAAAAAAAAAAAGAAAAAAAACTAACGGAGGTCTGCACTGGCAGACCTCCCCGACGCTACTGAACCTCCCGGAGTCGTTTCCGGGAGGAAATTGGCATTGGCGGCTTGTGATTGGCTGAAAAAGCTGTCTATCAATTTCAGCCAATCAAAAGTCGTCAATGTGTGAGCCAATCAGGATGGGATACACCCCAATATCCCACCCTGATTGGCTAAAACACTTGTCTATCTTTATGGGAACCAATCACAACGCTCAGATGCCTTCAGCCAATCACTATGGGATACACCCCCACGGAGTGATTGGTAGAAGACATCTGCGCATCCTGATTGGCTCCTACATTGACGACTTTTGATTGGCTGACAGCTTTTTCAGCCAATCACAAGCCGCCAATGCCAATTTCCTCCCGGAAACGACTCCGGGAGGTTCAGTAGCGTCGGGGAGGTCTGCCAGTGCAGACCTCCGTTAGTTTTTTTTTTATTTTTTTTTAGAGCGCGGATGGTTCCGCGGCCCAGCCGGGGCTGAAGGAGAGAAGGCCGGGGACATCGCGGGGAGGTAAGTTAAATGTATATTTAGATGTTTATTTGTGTATTTTATTTATTGTTTATATATTGTATTCATGTATTCATGTATTGTGTTTTTTTTTTTTAACAGGGCCGCGCCGGAAGAGCTTAACAGTGACTGGACATGCTGTAAAGGTGAGTTGAATATGTAGAATGTATATAATGTTTATTTATTTGATGTTAATGTTTTGTACTAATTTTTTTTTTTGTTTGACCCATAGGTTAGTGATCTGAAGCAACATCTTAAAGGTAAGTGGTCTTAATTTATTGATTTTAGCTTAGAATTAGGGTCTGTGTATGTAGTTAGGACTGTAATTATTTTATTTTATTTTAGAATAAGGGTCTGTGTATGTAGTTAGGATTTTTTGTATATTAGATAGATAGGGGGATGTATTTGATATAGTTAGGATTTATTTTAAATTAAATAGATTGTATGTTAGATAGATAGGGGGTATTTGATTAGGACTATATGTAATATATTATATGTAATATATTATATGTAATATATTATATGTAATGTCATGTATTGTATGTAATGTATGTAATGTATTATATGTAATATATTATATGTAATATATTATATTTAATATATTATATGTAATGTCATGTATTGTATGTAATGTATGTAATGTATTATATGTATTATTGTATTGTGTTTATCTGTCTTTCCTTTTCAGGTGTGTAATTTTTTTTTGTTTTCTGTACTGTAGGTTTTTTTGTTTTTTGTACTGTAGGTTTTTTGTTTTTTGTAATTAGAGTGTTGGGGAGGTTTATTAGGGGGTAGGTAGTGTAGGTAGGTAGTGTAAGTGTTAATAGATTAGTGTAGAGGGGGGTTAGTTTAGATTAAATGGTTTATTGGGGGTTATAGTGTAGTGTTTGTAGTTAGTGTCATGATGGTCCTTGAGGACCATCATGGCACTTATGTGGTTAATGTTGGGTTGTAACAGGCCCATAATGGTAATAATATACCCTTATGGGACTGATGGGGTTAAATAGAGCCTTATGGTGGTCTGTATTGACCACCATGAGTTAATGGGTTAATTTAGGCCTTATGCTGGTCTGTATTGACCACCATGAGTTAATGGGTTAATTTAGGCCTTATGCTGGTCTGTATTGACCACCATGAGTTAATGGGTTAATTTAGGTCTTATGGTGGTCTGTATTGACCACCATGAGTTAATGGGTTAATTTAGGCCTTATGGTGGTCTGGATTGACCACCATGAGTTAATGGGTTAATTTAGGTCTTATGGTGGTCTGTATTGACCACCATGAGTTAATGGGTTAATTTAGGCCTTATGGTGGTCTGTATTGACCACCATGAGTTAATGGGTTAATTTAGGCCTTATGGTGGTCTGTATTGACCATCATGAGTTAATGGGTTAATTTAGGTCTTATGGTGGTCTGTATTGACCACCATGAGTTAATGGGTTAATTTAGGCCTTATGGTGGTCTGGATTGACCACCATGAGTTAATGGGTTAATTTAGGTCTTATGGTGGTCTGTATTGACCACCATGAGTTAATGGGTTAATTTAGGCCTTATGGTGGTCTGTATTGACCATCATGAGTTAATGGGTTAATTTAGGTCTTATGGTGGTCTGTATTGACCACCATGAGTTAATGGGTTAATTTAGGCCTTATGGTGGTCTGTATTGACCACCATGAGTTAATGGGTTAATTTAGGTCTTATGGTGGTCTGTATTGACCACCATGAGTTAATGGGTTAATTTAGGCCTTATGGTGGTCTGGATTGACCACCATGAGTTAATGGGTTAATTTAGGTCTTATGGTGGTCTGTATTGACCACCATGAGTTAATGGGTTAATTTAGGCCTTATGGTGGTCTGTATTGACCACCATGAGTTAATGGGTTAATTTAGGCCTTATGGTGGTCTGTATTGACCATCATGAGTTAATGGGTTAATTTAGGTCTTATGGTGGTCTGTATTGACCACCATGAGTTAATGGGTTAATTTAGGCCTTATGGTGGTCTGTATTGACCACCATGAGTTAATGGGTTAATTTAGGTCTTATGGTGGTCTGTATTGACCACCATGAGTTAATGGGTTAATTTAGGCCTTATGGTGGTCTGGATTGACCACCATGAGTTAATGGGTTAATTTAGGTCTTATGGTGGTCTGTATTGACCACCATGAGTTAATGGGTTAATTTAGGCCTTATGGTGGTCTGTATTGACCACCATGAGTTAATGGGTTAATTTAGGCCTTATGGTGGTCTGTATTGACCATCATGAGTTAATGGGTTAATTTAGGTCTTATGGTGGTCTGTATTGACCACCATGAGTTAATGGGTTAATTTAGGCCTTATGGTGGTCTGTATTGACCATCATGAGTTAATGGGTTAATTTAGGTCTTATGGTGGTCTGTATTGACCACCATGAGTTAATGGGTTAATTTAGGCCTTATGGTGGTCTGGATTGACCATCATGAGTTAATGGGTTAATTTAGGTCTTATGGTGGTCTGTATTGACCACCATGAGTTAATGGGTTAATTTAGGCCTTATGGTGGTCTGTATTGACCATCATGAGTTAATGGGTTAATTTAGGTCTTATGGTGGTCTGGATTGACCACCATGAGTTAATGGGTTAATTTAGGCCTTATGGTGGTCTGGATTGACCATCATGAGTTAATGGGGTAATTATAGTTGCCTGGGGTTATTATTTTTAGTGCGAGTCCTTTCAGGACCTTTACGGTCCTTTGAGGACCCGCGAGGCGGGAAATTTAAAATTGAATTGCAGCAGGGTCACGATCGGTGCCGATCGGGGCCCCCCGCTGCAGGGGGTTTATATGGGGACACTTCGGGGGTCCCGATGGGGACCCCCAGCATAGAGGGGGGTTAATTTTAAGTGCCGCGGCCGGGATTGGCTAATAGTGTGCCGCGGTCCCTTTAAGGAGCCGCGGCGGGGAATTTAAAAGTTTTAAATGCAGCGGGGGGCCTGATCTATGCAGATCGGGGACCCCCCCTGCAATGGGTTTATGTGGGGACACTTCGGGGGTCCCGATGGGGACCCCCAGCATAGAGGGGGGTTAATTTTAAGTGCCGCGGCCGGGATTGGCTAATAGTGTGCCGCGGCCCCTTTAAGGAGCCGCGGCCGGGAATTTAAAAGTTTTAAATGCAGCGGGGGCCTGATCAGTGCCGATCGGGGACCCCCGCTGCAAGGGGTTAATGTGTGGGGGCTGCGGGGGTTCCTATGGACCCCTGCAGCAAGGTGTTCATGTGAGGACACTTCGGGGGTCCCGACAGGGACCCCCGCATTGAGGGGGGGTTCATTTTAGGTGCCTGGGGGGGGTTTGGAGTACCCCCCACGGCAATGCTTATGTGGGGGACTGCCGCGGAGGTCCCTTTTAGGACCCCCGCAGCACTTGATGAGGAGTGGGAGCCTGCGATATCATCTCGCAGGCTGTCACTCCTCATGTACATTTACGCAGTGTAGATACGTACGGCCCTGCTGCGTAGCTCACACGTTGCTCGCAGCAGGGCTAATTTAATAGCATTGTAAGTTAGAGAAACTTTGCAGTACGTAGGGCTTAAGTAGAAGCCTCTTATTTACGAGGCTGGAATTTAATAGGGCCCTGTGTGTGGAGCACATATCCCTGCACTCTGGGCTTTGTTCAATTGCTACTTTTTGGAGATCCGGTCCCGTAAGTGGAGAGAGCAAGTTACTTAGCTATTCAATTGCCTCCTACTTGCAAGCACCAGTCGGGTTACTTGCTGCTCGCTACTTTCCATTGCAATCCGTCAAATTGCAGCTTACTTCCCTCAAGGCCTCCCTAGCACCATACCAATCACAAAAAATAAAAAACCTAGATTACATAAAATAAAAAAGAACAATACAGAAAATAAGAAATAAATAAAAAAGGCACAATAAAGAAAATAAAAAAATTACAAACTAAAATAAATTCATTACTATTACAATAAAAACAATAAATAAATAGTAAATTATACCACTTACCTTGCCCAAATGCCCCTCCAGCGATGCTGGCCCAATCCAAAAATGTTCACTGGTCCGGCACACCTACAATAAAAAGAAAAAGTACAATGAATTCATAAATAAATACAACATGTAATATTATATAGACCTAATAGGCCACTTACCTATCCAAAATGGCCATCCAGCGATGCCCCCATCATCCTCAAAGTTGTCTCTGGCAGTGCCCCTCAAAAAATAACCAAACGTTCTAAAAAAAAAAAAATATATGGTGGTTCTTGCACATGCTTTGGTAGAAAAATCTAAATTGCACCTTCTGATTGGCTGACATTGCTGTCAATCATATTTTAGACAATCAGAATGTGCCAATGTGTGAGCCGATCAAAATGGGATACACCCCTATATACCATTATTATTGGCTGATGTAACTGTTAAAAATGTTTAAAACAATCAGAAGGTGCTATTGCCTTCAGCCAATCAGAATGGATATACCACTGTGGGACGTATTCAATTCTGATTGGCTCAAAGTATCTGCACCTTCTGATTGGCTGCAACCTGATTGGCAGTTACATCAGCCAATCAGAATTCAAAGTATAATGCTTCTGGTGTGCATCTGTGATAATTAACATTTCTATTTATCTCAAGTTCACATTCCTAGTGGAAGCTCAGCTAGCAGATCTGTCTCTAGTAGTGCAGCTGTTTGCCTTTTAATTTGCATGTGTCTTTCATGAACTATGCAGGGGCTGTCAAAGTCATATCCAACTGCATCATACTTATCTACTGTTAGTGGATAAAAATATAGAAGTATTCACTAGGACATTTGTCAGCTCTTTCCCTGCAGTACTCTTTTGCTAGATACTAGAGATGTCGCGAATAGTTCGCCGGAGGACTGTTCCCGGCGAACATAGCATTTTCGTGTTCGCGGCGAACTGCGAACATATGCAAGATTCAACCCGCCCCCAATACTTTATCATCAAAACTAACTTGCAGTCTTACTAAGAGGAGGCTCAGTGTAGGTGATACTGCATCAATAGGGAAAACCATAGCTAGGCAAGTTTATTCAGTGTCCAGTGCAGTGCTGAAGGACTCTTGTGCCTTATTATTATTATTAATATTACTACTGTATAATGTGTCGATGTACCAGCTGGGCATGCTCTTGTGCATTACTATTATTATTATTATTATTATTAATATTATTATTATTATTATTATTATTATATAATGTGTAGATGTACCGGCTGGGCATGCTCTTGTGCATTATTATTATTATTATTAGTAAAATACTAATAATAATAATAATAATGCACAAGAGCATGCCCAGCCAGTACATCTACACATTATATAGTAATAATAATAATAATACACAAGAGCATGCCCAGCCGGTACATCTACACATTATATAGTAATAATAATAATAATAATAATAATAATAATAATGTAGAAGAGCATGCCCAGCCGGTACATCTACACATTATATAGTAATAATAATAATAATAATAATGCACAAGAGCATGCCCAGCCGGTACATATACACATTATATACTAATAATAATAATAATAATAATAATAATAATAATGCACAAGAGCATGCCCAGCCGGGACATCTACACATTATATTGTAATAATAATAATAATAATAAAGCACAAGACCTCACCTATGTCTCCCCCCCACTCCCCCCCATGTGTCTCTCCCCCCCCACTCCCTCTCATGTGTCTCTCTCCCCCCCTCTACCCTGTGTCTCTCCCACCCTTCCCTGTGTTTCTACCCCCTCTCCCTTCTCCAGTGTTTCTTTCCCCCCTCCCCTGTGTCTTTTCCCCCTTCCCTCTTCCCTGTGTCACTCCCCCCTCCCCTGTGTCTCTACCCCCTCTCCCTTCCTGTGTTTCTTTCCCCCCTCCCATGTGTCTTTCCCCCCTTCCCTCTCCCCTGTGTCTCCCCCCCTCCTCTGTGTCTCTTCCCCCTTCTCCCCTGTGTCTCACGCCCTCTCCCCTGTGTCTTTACCCCCTCTCCCTTCCCCTGTGTTTCTTCCCCCCTCCTCTGTGTCTTTACCCCCTTTCCTCTCCCCGGTGTCTCCTCACCACTCCCTCCCATTAGTCTCTTCCCCCCTCTCCCCTGTGTCTCTACCCCCCACTCTCTCCTGTGTCTCTCCCCTTCCCATGTGTCTCTTCCCCTCACCTCTCCCCTACCCTGTTTCTCTTCCGCCCTCTGCCCTGTGTCTTCCTCTCCCTCTCCACTGTGTCTTCCTCCCCCTCTCCCCTCTCCTGTGTCTTCCTCTCCCTCTCCCCTGTGTTTCCTCCCCCTCTCCCCTCCCCTGTTAGCTTCTATACGCATACATACATACGATAAGAAATCTGGGGGGGGGGGATTACCCCTTACCCCCCCCCTCCCCCAGTTCCAACATCCATGTGTACTGTATAATATTGTATTGCATTATGTTATATTATATCACTAGTGACTTGCCTGGCACAAATTACGGGGCAATAAAGTTTGAAGCCATGGCAATGCTGTTTGCCACACAATGTGATGCTTTTTGTACTCTGAGGACCTTCGGCGCTCATTGTGAGCCTCTTCCCTCGTGTCCTTCATGTTTCGTGCTTTGCAACGATCAATCTTCGGTGCTCATCGCAAAGACAGATATATAAGTACAGTGTTAAATATATAATTTTTTTGTGCAGTGTAAATTAAAAAAATTATTCAGGTCTCAGAGCATAATAAAGTGATTTAGATTTGTAACTGCTTTGAGAGTGCTATCGCTGGCAGCCAATGAGCAGTAATCCAGATATATAACTGCAGAGTAAAAAGTAAAACATTTTAGTGCAGTGTAAAGTCTACATTTTTATTTTCCATTACTAATTAATACTTATTAAATGAATGCACAATAATAACTATTGTGAATGAACAAATGTATTAGGAAGTGCGAAGCGTTAATGTATGTAAAGTAACGGCAGTGTAAAATATGCTATTAAGAGTATTTTTTTATAGATATTTTTTTTAATAATAATGAATTAATTAATTACTAAAATACTTTACCTATTTGTAATTAATATATCCAGTGATCAATATCCTGAAGAGTTAACAATCAGTTTTGATTTTCCTGCAGCTTACAGTGTACATTTGGACTGTTGGTGACCTGAGGTGTAAGTGTCAGCAATGTGCGCAGTGCACGAGGGGAAACCGCTTGTATAGTCGTGTAACGCGCCATTTTAGATTTGTAATGTTATTAGTTGCAAGTTAGTGTTGTAAAATGGCGGCGATTATGTATGTGTTACTCGGCTAGCCAGCAGTTACCATTATTTCTAATAGTGTATTTTGTACCTCGTCTGTTCCTAGGTAAAAGTCATACATGGCTGGCGATGTTTTGCGCGGGTCGTGTAGCCTCGTTTTCATTTTTTCCGGACGCCATTTTTTTTGTCGCTTAGCCGATTTACAAGTGCCAACTGGGGAAGACGTTTCAGATATCACATATATAGTTGTGAGCAGGTGGGTTGTTACTAACGCTGCGGGCTTGCGAAGCCAGGGCCAGAGTTGCTGGCAAGCAGCGCCGAAGGCTCCCACGTCGGCTGCAATGAGCCGCAGGCGGGACTTACACCATCAAATTTACGACTTACCATCCAAAAATACGGGACTTAGAAAAAAAAACATTACGAGCTCACAAAAATACGACCTTAACGCCCAAACCTCGCGCACTTAAAAACATTAAAAACACAATAGATACACACAACAAACACATAAAAAGCTTACACACAGCAAGGCGGGCACCGAGGACCTCTGCAAGTGAAGTTACACCTCCATTTAAGTCCAAATTCATGAGTTTAGACACCCGAAAATCACCTAAGTGAGAGAAAAAATGGCTGTTGAAAAAAAGAAAACGAGGCTACAGGACCCTAAACACGCGAAACACATACGGATTTTCCTAAAAAGCTGTACGAGGTAAAGATACACTATTAACAAGGAGGCTAAATCATCCACACCCGCGTACCACATACACATTCCCCGCCATTTTACAACACTAACTTACACAATGCAGAAGTACCCAGCTACCCTAACGGCTTCCCCTCGCGCACGCAGCCTATTTACACTACACACTGCGCACATTGCTGACACTTACACAGCAGCTCCACAGCACTGAAAACCTACATTGTATGCTGCAGGAACATGAAAACAGATTGTCAGCTCTTCAGCACAATGCTTCCTGCATATATTACTTACAAATAGGTAAAGTATATTTATTTAGTAATTATTTCATTAGCATACAAAAATACATATACACAAAAAAAACATTATCACATTAAACATAAAAGCCATTCACTGCGCGCCTCACAATGAGCGCCAACGCTGCTCATAGCACACAAAGCCTTGCAATAAGCGCAAAAAACACATCACCGCCGACCAAAGAATAACAGCAAAAGCGCCTATCAGAAAAAAAATACAACCAACAGCCTCACAATGAGCGCCGAAGGATCTCCGACCGCCAACAAAATGAATGTCTCGTCCAAACACCATTACCTGCCTTACAATCTTATTGCCGCCATTTTTTGAAGGGCAAGTAGCTAGTAAATATATAAAGATCAAGATAATAAAAGTATCAGGAAATGTAACACAAAGATGCACGCGCGTCTGAATAATACGACAATTACGGATTTTTGTCATAAATCATATGATCGCAGTATTGGGTCATAATAAACCCTAAACACTGGAATCTGTTACATACAATTTACTGATGATGTCATTAATGGGCTTCAAGGGGGGGGATCTCTTTTCATACTTTTTGAGCGGTGCAAATCCAACATACGCAGAGTGGAAACGCCACATCTGTGGGACACACACAAAGGGGTTCACTTTGGGAGAAAAAACAAACAAATATGAAATATTTAATAATCATATTTTGATGTTACCAACAGATAAGGAAATGAAACTGAGGTTATTATATCTAATAGTAGCAAGCCTGGGAGTACTGGGAGTAATAATACTGCAGCAGGAGGTCAGGACTAATGTCACCTATAGACCCCCAGACAGATAAAGGTCAGTACTAATGTCCCTCTATAGACCCCCAGTCAGATAAAGGTCAGTACTAATGTCCCTCTATAGACCCCCAGTCAGATAAAGGTCATTACTAATGTCCCTCTATAGACACCCAGTCAGATAAAGGTCAGTACTAATGTCACCTATAGACCCCCAGTCATATAAAGGTCAGTACTAATGTCACTCTATAGACCCCCAGGCATATAAAGGTCAGTACTAATGTCACTCTATAGACCACCAGTCAGATAAAGTTTTGAAATGTTTCTTGGATAGCATTGGGGCTAAAGGAGGTTTGGCCATCAGGTAGTCTAAAGATACCATATATTATGTCCTCTCTTGGGGGGTAAAGACACTAATAATTCCTCCAATAATAATAATAACCTCCTGGTTAGCCCATTGGGTTATCTGTTAAAAAGAGTGGTGCAGAGACTATGGGGGCTGTTAGCCTCCTTGTCCCCGTGTGGCCGGTTAGAATCCCTGCTGCTGCATGTTTCAGCTTTATTAAGGTGTAATTGTACAGCGTTTGACTCAAGTAGCTGCCTGTGCTGGGTCAGTTTGGCTTAATTGCTGGGCCCATTTCCTGCCAAGATGGCGACCGTCAGTCCATGGGCCTCTATGTCCCCTTCACTACCTTTGTCCCCGCTTGTGTGCTTATTTGGGATGGCCCCCCTTTATATCTCCGGCCCGTGGCCTTGTAAGGGTCGCCCCCTCAATCTCTGAGTGTGGATATGCAGGGATGGGGCGTTGAATCAGGCCTACCTTCTTCTCTGCTCGCTGCAAGATCAACAATACCTAATTTTTTAGGCATGTGTACATGCCTAATTTTTCTGGCCTCTGGTGCTGCACTGTGGCTTCAACAACCAAACCCCAAAAAAGGCACATAACAGGGATTAAACTGATAGGAGTAGTACTACTTAACACACCACTCATATGTGGTGTAACAGTAGTGTACATTTAAAACAAAAAAAAAATTGTACTGTAATAGATTGCATAGCAGTTAATTGTCTGCAAGCGTGTGTGTCAGACCTACAGCGTCTACTCTACCAACTTCTGCAAGTGCACAGTGCCACTCATATCTGTTGTCACAGTAGCTTGCACGCATAGTACCGATCTGTCAAAACCTGTAATGATGAATGAGGTCTAGAGTAGCCTGGTTCCCTTATCCTCTACAGGTTGAGACCTAATGTTTGGGTGACTCCAGACCAACACATGAGTACAAGCAGCACACAAACTCAAAGCCGCCATCCTCCTCCTGGAGCAGCATCATAAGCCACATCAACCACTGCTGTCCTCCTTGCCCCCTCTCAACCATCCGTCACTCCGTCTCTCGCCTTGAGCAGTTCCTGCTCATCTGTCCATAGTCAGGTGTCTGTAAAGGACATGTTTGAGCGTAAGAAGCTAATGTCACAAAGTGCCCCAAAATTGAAGTGATACGACCAACAAAGCATCTTTTTCCATCTCCTGGTTCTAAAAATCCAGGCCTTATACACGCCCCCTGATAGGTGACGTAACAAGTATTAAACTGATAAGAGTAGTACTTACAAACACGTCACTCCTATCTGGTGGCACCTTTGACTGCACGTGCCGTGCCCCAAAATTGAAGTGATACGACCAACAAAGCATCTTTTTCCATCTCCGGGTTCTAAAAATCCAGGCCTTATACACGCCCCCTGATATGTGCTGTAACAAGTTTAAACTGATAAGAGTAGTACTACTTAACACACCTTATAATAATGCAGAGAGAGGCAATGCAGTGAGAGGAGTCTGAAGAAGAGGAGTCAGAGGAGGAAGGTGGCTTTGAGGAGGTGGAAGACCAAACACAGCAGGCGTCCCAGGGGGCTTGTTGTCACCTTTCGGGGACCCTTGGTGTTGTACGTGGCTGGGTGGAGGAAGAGACCTTCAATGACATCAGTGAGGACAAGGAACAGGACATGGCTAGCTTGGTATCCAACCTTGTGCAAATGGGGAGTTTGCGGTTGTGCAAATGGACTGTTTGCGGTGGTTTGCGGTGCGTTTGGTCTGTCACTGTGAAGCGGGTGTAACCCTTACACTACCTGATCGATACAACATCATACCTGATGTTTTAAAGCACGTTATTCCAAACAATTTAGGAATGTTAGGTAATTTATGCCCTTTATGGCTTAAAACCAGACTCTGCATCAACTATGTAATTTTCCATGAGAGTTTTGCCATGGATCCCCCTCCGGCATGCCACAGTCCAGGTGTTAGTCCCTTTGAAACAACTTTCCCATCACTATTGTGGCCAGAAACAGTCCCTGTGAGTTTTAAAATTCGCCTTCCCATTGAAGTCTATGGCGGTTTGCCGATGTTCGCCGGTTCGCGAACATTTGCGGCGGTTCGCGAACCGAAAATTTTAGGTTTGCGACATCACTACTAGATACACATCAGATCCACTAATCTTCTTGAACCAATGCTCAGTCTCACAGATAAACCTAAGATTTTAGTACCACGTGCTGTATTGGAAATCCTGCAGCATGCCATGACTTTCTAAACCAATGTTTTATTCACTTTGTGCTCCAGAATTCTTCTGCGTTCTTCACTGTTTTTTTAAGATATTTCCATGATGTCAGCTTTACAAATAACTATATGTCACCCAGGAAAATGTAGAAATCCCCGCTATTCGTGTTTATGGATATGAGGCATTTTGGAAGATGTTTGTATTGTCAGTTCAAAACCATACTGCCTCTCTCCTTTGGATCCAATGAACTACAAAAATATTACATTGGTGGCAATTTGCTGCAAACAACTCTAGGGCTGTTTAAAGGTTGTGATTATTCACAGGTAGATTTTAGATCAGTAGTGGTAAACACAATCATGCAATGGCTGCCAACAGTCCAGGATTACAATCTATCTCTGTCTCCATTTCTCTCTGTTTCAGTACACCTGAGTGACTAATTTTTGTTCCACCTGTGCTCATCAGAGAGAGATTAAAATACTGGTCTGTTGGCAGCCCTTGTAGGACCGAGTTGCCCTCCACTATTCTAAATTCTAGATAGTATGGAGTTAGACTACAGAATTATATATAAACTTTAGGAGATTAAATACTCTCATGAATCCCTTGTTCATTTATTTCAATCCTCACCCTCTTTGTGACCCCCTTCCACTAGAAGAGAAACCTATGCAACTATTCTCCTACTGCTTTATATACTGGGTACCTATCTTATGTAGGCTCTGTTCTGACAAGAAGCTCACCTTAAACTTTTCTGTGGTAAAAATCTCAATTAGAGTTAAGGAGCACCCAATAGAAGTCTACTCATAATTTTTTTAACTGTATTCATCCAGGTTCCAGTTATTCATACTGCTGAGCTAGAAGGGCAGCTCTGTAGCCACAGAAGCCTTTATGCACTCACAAGTCAGTTCAACTGAAGTACACTAAACTTTACATCACTGACACTGACAACAAGCCAACAAGCTCTGGTATTGTCGAAGTGGAAAACATTGTTTTTACTGCCATGGTATTACAACTCTCTTGTAAGAAAAAGTCTTACTGTGCTCCTATGGTTTAAACATACTGATATAACTTTTTTGTCTGCATCCAGACAGTGATTTAAAAATAATCTCCTTTTAGTATATTGCAGCTTCATCATATGTTTTATTGTGTAATAATGTAAAGCTCATGCCCTATTTTGGATCTTTCATATGGTTGATTTTTCCTTTTATTAATTTTTAGAGTTATCCAAATTATAAAGGGTACATAAAATTTATGAAGCTAATAAATATATCACATTTAAAAATTATGAAAGAGGAGTAGTAGAGATCTGGAATTTTTACAATTTATTGGACACAAGTCAGCAAGTGAGAAGGGAAGGTGAGGTATATTACATAATGGACATCATTTTAGCCATTTGTTTGAGAAATAAACTGTGCAATTGGATATAAATTATGTGTACTGCTTCTAGGAGTAAACTGCATCCATTCTCGAAAATATGCTATTCTCATAAAGGATGAAGATGCAGACATTGATAGTGTGATAGTGTAAAAAAGAATATATACAGCTTGAGAAAAACCCTGCTGATGAATATGTAAGGAAGAAACAAGAGAAGAGAGATAGGACCCGAGCAGAGCAAAATGGGCAGTTTGGAAAGCATTTGGAAAGAAGGAGTAATTATCAGTACTTTAGTAGATATAATGAGACATTATTTTGAAAAGGACATACTATATTGTGTGACGAACCAGAGATAAGGGGACCATATGCGCCCCAAACCATCCTGCTTTCATCTACAGAAACACCCCTACATTGTCAGGTTTCTGGTAATCTCAGCTCCAAGCTTGTTTCTCCAAGTAAGGTATCAGATCAGGATACCAGGAACACAGGATAAAGCAGGCACCACAGGAACAGCTGCAGGTTCCTTTGATTTAGAACCCAGATAGTGGTAACAAGGTACCAAAAAAGTTAATTATCTCAGGAAGCCGTTACCCAAGAATGACAGCACACATTGTTTAGGTACCATCAATCTGGAACTCATTTATTGAAGAAACATGCTTAGTGTTTATGGAAAAGCAAATAGTGAGGAACATTACACAATCCAATTAAAAAGGGAGTGGCAAAGTTTGAACTCTTTGCCTAGCTGCATATGGCCGAATCAGTTAACCAAATGTACTAATGGAATTAAAAATGACCAGTTAGGAGGGACATACCTACTGAGGTAGAGCATGTCTCCTAGAGGGTTATGCCCACCCTGGAGTGGTAACCTGGTTGTGGCTGCTTCTGACTAATAGTATGGTATTAAATGTTCACAGTGGCCATGACAGTGAAACATACAACATTCCTAGTCATCATACAGTACGTTTTTAGCGATCTGCCAACATGTTGGTACAGTAATGTACAGTAATGTAGACATTGAGAAAAAGTTGGATATTACATCTCATGAACCATATGTAATGTATTACAAAGGGTCGGACAATACAGTAAACACAATAGCCCCTATTCAATTGAGCAATTGATGGTTACTGGAGCCTGTAAACTAATTTTCTATTCAATTAACGTCTTTTAGCTATCCGCAAATGATTTGCGGGTTACAGGCTGAAAATCCCAGCGGTTGTTAAAATCCTAACTCTGACCTAGCCAAGCCTTTGATCTTTCAAGCCCGTAAATGTTACAATCGCAAATCGCTATTCAATTGCTACAATTCCTCAAGCCCACAAATGTTTTCACACCCGTAAATGACAAATGTAGAAGAAAATTCTATGAGTACCAGATAGGACTCGCAAGGGGGTTAAACACTTGATTGCAGCACTGTAAATGCAAATAAAAAATCAATTCTGCACTTTAAAAGATGGGGAAAATGGCGAAAGACATTAGAATTAATTGCACAACAGTCTCAAGTTCTCAAATCCGCAATCCCCCCAAAAATTGTTAACGTTTCTTTTTGTGTTATATTGATACTAGGAATCAAGGAGTTAATACATATCAGAGGCAAAAAAAGAGGGGGATGTGTGGTAAATGTATCCAAAAGGGAGATAAGACATCCCAGTAATAGGTGAGTTATCTTGGGTGAAGTTGTACAGTCTATGGGTGTCCTGCTGAGCAGTGGCAAAACTAAATTGTAAATGGGGGTTTTAAGGCCTAAGAGAAGGCCCACAAAGTACACCTTTAAAGCTCAGCACAATATCTCCAAATTACTGCATCCACTGTGTATAAATGAACCATAAGACTGGTAAGATAAGTAAACTTATTACTTTTTATATATGATAAAAACGATGGTTAAGAACAAATACAAGACCGTCCCACTATATATAGTAGTAGTAATGGTATCCCACTGGATACAGTAATCAGTCTAACAATATTAGATGACACAAATCCCAGGCAATAGCACTGGTGACACAGTAATCAGACAGGAAAAAATAATCACCTATGTGTAATGGCGTTTTTAGAATAGATAGTAAGACAAGGGTATATGTATATAGATTATATACTATAGTATGGAGAACTATGGAAACATAGAATAATTGATTTTATAGTAATGAGACTGCAGATTGATCCAAGATTGTTACAGGTAAGTGGGTCCATCAGAGGAACTAGTTCCAACTATTACAGTATAGGGCTCCATTTTCTTATGCAGGGATCGAGGGCAAGTAGTAGGTCCTGTAATTTCCACTACGCTATCATCGAGAGGGCCACAGTTTTTAAGCCCTCTCATTCCCTGCTGAACCCACTTATCCTAATCTATCTGTATTTATTTTTAAACTCATGTATGGTTTATTGCTAGTCCATTGGTGACACTATATACATGTGTTATCCATAGGTAGAGACAGGAGTCTCATTACTATAAGATCAATTATTCTATTTTTCCATAGTTCTCCATACTATAGTATATAATCTATATATATACCCCTGTCTTACTATCTATTCTAAAAACAGCTTTACACATAGGTGATTTTTTTCCCCCTCTCTGATTACTGTATCATCGGTGCTATTGCCTGGGATTCGTGTCATCTAATATTGTTACACTGTTTACTGTATCCAGTGGGATACCATTACTACTACTTTATATAGTGGAATGGTCTTTGCTTGTATTTGTTCTTAACCGTCCGTTTTTTAACCAGTGTTTCATATAGATCAATAACATTTATTTTGTACTTATCTTACCAGTCTTATGGTTCATTTATACACAGTGGATGGGGTAATTTGGAGTTATTGTGCTGAGATTTAAAGGTGTACTTTGTGGGCCTTCTCTTAGGCCTTAAACCCCACCTTTACAAGTTAATACTTATCAGGCCACCCACATGGACTAGAACATTTCCTTCATTAATTTTTATTATTTTGTACATTGCTGGATTGCGAGTCTGATCGCATATCGAACATCTAAATGCTAATTGATTGACGTTTAACCTCCATGTTTTAATGATGTCATGTCTCATTCACTATTGGCTGTTTCTAAATTGGCAGTTACGGCCTTGCCTAATTGATCATGATCATGCTCTGAAATGCTACTTACGATTGCATGGTTTACGGTTTTGGCCCGCAAAATTGCAGGCTTGTTCAATTGAATTGCTCTGTAATTGTAGCAAATTTCAAGCCAGCAGACTTACGGCCTGTATAACGTAAACAGCAGGCTTGCAATTGAATAGAGGGTGATGCATTGAACAAAATAGGGAAGATTGATCTTAATCCTGGCAGCATACTTTCTTGTCTGGGTGGCTGTTAGAGTCACATTACTCCCTGCACATAAACAGCCAAATTTCCAGGTGCCGGTAAAGCAAAACATCAATGGGAAAAACACAATAGAGGAGGGAATGAATGGAGAAACTGGTTGTAGAAGTAACGGTCGCCGTTATGTGCAGCAACATGCAGGACATTATAACATATTTCTGTAGTCAGGTACATGTAAGATATGGCTTATACAGTGATCATTTTTAAACATTGTGTCTTTAATAAGTGTATCTTATAAAATATATGTAGTTGTATAAATCTTTATAAGTGTTGATCTATAAATTGTGTTCAGTCACAGCCAACTTATCACAAACAAACTGTACCCTGAGAAACTTGAGGTGTGACTATCTATTTCATTGATACTGTAACAAAAGACTTAAGCTTGAGGTTGTTTATGAGTAAAAAAAAGAACAGATGGGTGTGGTGGACTCTTGCATCTATCATATAGACAACATAATAGGGGGCCTCTTGGCCTAAACGAGGGGACATATGTGTGTGTAGTTTCCCATTTATGGAGTTTTTATGGAGGTGAGATGATTTCAGTTGAGATGGACAGTCACATATCAAGGGGGAGTGTCCAAGAAAGATATACAAAGTCCAGATTGTTTTTTAGTCAGTCTAAGTCTAAGTGTGTGTGTGTCCATGAAGAGGTGTCCAGAAGAGCCATCCAGAGGAGTGCCCAGCTGAACAGAAGCCATGCCGTGGTGTGACCTGAGGACAAAATACATGGACTCTGAAGATATTGATGACTTTTGGCGTAGTATCTAGTAATAATGTAGTATATTCATATAAGTATCTTTTTGTAAATATCGTTTTATCCCTACTGTCTATCTGTTTGTCAAAAACCCACTGTGTAACTGTATATTCATTTATGTAGAATATATCCTTTTTAATTAACTTATGGTTATGCTTGTTTATTGATTTGTCCAAAATAACTTATTACGTGTAGAAATTATACATTAATTATTTATTTAGCAGTTACTTTCTTACATACATATATCTAGTAAACATGAACCCAGTACATATGAGATTTGTTAGTACAGTGATTAATGTGGTATAGTAACTCTCAAAACATAATTTATCCTGTGGCAATCTGTGGAATATCCTGATCCCAGGGCATTGTAGTTTACCAGGAAAAAATAGCATTTATACCATCAGCCCTGAATTGAATCCAGACATATACAAAAAGATAATAATTATTCCTGCATTTACATTTTAGCCATGCTAGCAGTATTTCATCAGAAAATCATCCCCATTTTATACACTAGTGTCTGTTTTACCCTTTGACTGCAGGCTTTGCCTTAGCCAGGGCAGCAGGCTCTCTGCTATCTGCAGATGAGGACAGGTTATAGGGCATCATTACCCACATAAACACTGATAGCACATTCCCTTCACATTGTCCCATTGACAAAAGAAGCAGACTGCTGATTGGCAATCTGGTCAGGGAAAACTGAAGCTTCAGCTGGAAGTCTCTCTTGACTCTAAAGTGAGCCAATCACAGGAGGGCCTACCATCAATGGCAAATAACATGCAGTAGTACCAGTTACCATTTAATGATTGTTTTATGATTGAAACCTTCCAAAGATGGTTTTGGGCTGGGCATAGCTGAAGAAGTGGGGTTCAACAGCCCCCCCCCCCCTCGACCCCAAGATTCTGGGCATGACATATTGGGGTTGTTATGAGACAGATGGGCCTTTTTATGAAAATGTTAATGGAGGAACAACACTGGTGTAAGTAAGAGTGGAGGATGATTGTATTGTGTATTTTTAGGACTTGATTTCTGGACACAACTATATTTAATTTGTAAACATTCAACCCTCTAATGTCAAACAATATATTGCTACGCTTCATTCTTAGTCTAATGTCAACATTTTAATTTTTTTCTTTAAAGAAGTAAGTTTGCATAGCCCTATAAAATCACATATATTCCTAGGATTACTAAATCTCAATGCCATGGAAATTCATGGTCCAACTAAATAATACAAAACAAATTATACGTAATCTCCTCACTTGGATGAGTCCTGTGTCAGAATTCCATTAAATTTAGAAGTATGACATTGAATCAGAAATACTAACCTTTTATAATAAATCTCTCCAAAAGCTGGGAGATGTGTTTTATAACTACCAGGAGTGGAAAAGGTTACATAGAACTGAAATTCTAGCATTAGAAAATAGAATATTAACATATAATTCTAATCTGCCAACTCTATGTAGCAAAATAATAATAATAAAAAAAATTTAAGCCGATTCTAGCAAACTATGAAATTCAGAAGTTCATTAATAATACAGGCTTTATAGCTCGGAAGAAATAAAATGTTAAATAAAATGTGCCATGCATTTTTTGTTCACTTCAAAAGCCTTAAAATGTTTGCAGATTTTAATTGTTTGGTATTATGCCAAATGTATACAATACTTAAAGGTTTGACTCTTCTATTACAAACAGAGGCTTTTCTCAATCTAAGAAAAGATGGATCTGATAATCAATAATACATATTACATTTGATTTGCTATTTGTGAGCATGGCATATGATTTGCTATTCAAAATATCATGGGATTAAATAAACCAGGGGCTTCCTGTCTCTGGGTGCTTGTAATCTTTCCTAAATAATCCATGCTTTCACATGGACTAATTCACATGTGATTTGGCCAATTGAAAAGGGCTCTATATAAGCACATAGCATATATTTTTTACAGAAGTTTTTAGTTAGGGAAGGCGTTGCTTTTGGATAGAAGTTCACTAACTAAAAACTTCTGTAAAAAAATATGCTATGTGCATAAATAGAGCCCTATTCAATTGGCCAAATCACATTTGAATGAGGCCCACAGCATGTGGGATTGATCCATGCCATGGCTGCACCCACTCACACCCACTAAGGTTTGAGAATACAGAGCCGGGGTGTAAACTCTGATTACATTTCCATGTAATTAAACAGCACCAATTCCCTCTGTCAAGGTGTCCCAAATGATGCAATTTCAAAAAGAAGAGGATGTGAGTTTATTGTGCACAAAATAGTACTCTTTAATGAACTCAAAAGCAATGTACAAAAATAAGTTAAAAATTACTTTTATTGATTTTCATTAAAAAAAGAAAGATTATTAAAAATGATTTTACTTCACTGTGAATCAAATATAAAAAAAATATCAAACTGCTGTACTCTGTCTTTGTAATGGAAAACATCTTATCAAGTATAATCACTTGGTGGAAGAATAAGTATCCAACAGACACAGAGGCACCGGGGCAAAAAGATGCCTATGGAGGGCCCCACCTTGGCCCCTCCAGACCCCCATTACCAGCTGCTAATCGGCTGCTGCATTTGTATGCCTCCCTTGCTGGTGTGTCTGGTCTCCGGGGCAGGGATTCCTGAAGGACATCACACACACGTGACATCATATAGGATTTTTACTATAGATATCTATATATATATATATATATACAACATTATATTACTCAGACCCACAATCTACAGCGCAGCACAGAGCCACCTACACTTGCTTGAGCCTATTGCCTTTACACTGTCATCTTGCATATGTCACCCTCCTGTATCACACCCTTTTACATTGTTAATTTGTGAGTTTTTAAACTTGTATGATGCTTTGGAACCAAGCACTATGTACATTTGATTTTTAGCTAAAAGACAGGTTCCTCCATTCTTTTGCAATTTGCTAATGTTGCTATGGAATATGTATTTCTTAAAATATGTTAAGGTTTTATGTCCCATCTTATAAAAAAATGTGATTCTATAATCTGTGTGTGAATAAGTAAAAAGATGTATAACACCTTTTGAGACATATTTTTTTACATATTTTTTGACACTGTATTGATTATGATTGTTATCATCTTCTTTTACGTATCACATTATGGTTTATAATTTCTGTCTTACGTGTTTTTTTCCACTATGGCTATTGTGATATATAGTCTACATTAACATTTCTGTTTTAACTGTAACAGTACACCTGATCACTCACACAGAGTTCCTTTTTTAGGGTATCTTTGTCAGAATTATCCTCAAATTAATATCTGTTTTGAATTTAAATAATAATAATTATTCAACAATTATCCTGTACGTTACTCTTTTATTTGATGACTAATGATTTTCTGACAAAGGTATTTAAATATACCTGGAGGTAAGCCAACAAGGGCAATAGTGAGTTGTCTTGTAACTGTCTTACTGTTATGTGCCATTTCACAACTTTTCAACACCATAAAATGCACAGTAACTTAGGTGAAAAAGCCTATTTTGAAAGAATTTAGGGATTTGGGGTGTGCTTCTCGTGTTCATTTTTAGTTCATATAGCTAGTATTATGTATTGTATATGATTAGAATACAAAGGGAGTATGTTTCTGTATATATTTACTTACTCGATTAAATCATCCTTAATATGTCTATAAAGTTAATATGTCTCCAAAGCTTTGTTCAAATAAATTCTGGTATGAGAGATTAAATGCAGTAAAAGCGATTGTTTGAAGTTTTGTAGAGTGACTGGATACATTTTAATAAATGTGGAAGTGAAGATAACATACAATAACAAAAAAGAAAGACATACACCAAGAGTTAAGCTGTGTCCTGGAGATCCAAGCACCAAGTGCAAACAAAAAAAATGTTGAGTGAGCTATAAACTGAGAACAAAGTCATCGGAGGGAGGCAACTTTTACTAAGCTTTAAATATAATAAGCAATTGTAATATAATAACCACTAATGTAGATAGCATCAGGATTTCGGAGTAGGATATGACATTATGAATGATGAATGTTTACTGTAGGTGATCACATATTGCATTGTCATTTGAGAGTCTTCTGCAGTTTCAGCTAAGTCATGAGTTTGTGTTCCAAGATTTATAGGATATAATAATCTTTTGCAATTTAAAGTTGTTATAGAATGTATAAAAATTTGCTATCAGAACAATGCATCAATCTTAGAAATAATCAAACCAGGGGCCCAATTCAGTACTGTACAGCCCATTAAACAAAATAAAGGAAACCTGGATTGTGTGCCTATGATTTGACAGTTAACATAAATGAATAATAGGATGTATGCTAGTATTCTGTGCTTGCCAATATTAAGATGACAAATTACCAATCATGAATCTATCAAAGAGTGTTCACTTTCCTTAGCCTCAATTATTGTGCCAGTTCTGCATTAGCAGAAAAAAATATTTAAGAAAGTTGAATTAGTTCTTCAGAGTAATGTAGCATAAGATTGATATAATAATAACAGAAGATGTTATCAATGTGGAATTCAGTAAAAGTAAAAGATTTACTTGCTACTAGCACCTTTACTGTTGAGGTCATGAGAAGTGGTTTGCTAAATGGGCCACGAGGATCTGAGTATTCTTTTTTTCCATTTTAAAGAAGTATCCTAAAAGATAATACAAATTCCTTACATGAATGTTGGGTACTCAGCAACAAAATAACATTTTATCAGAAATAGAGAAATTATTTTTTAAGAGATGACTTTAGGTACAATTGGCACATACTCTTGATAAAGACAATTACTACATCAATTCACTTTAGTAAACGTTATTCGTGGAAATAAAAAATAAATTATTTATTTATTTTTATTACTAAAGTTATTATCAGGGGGGTTAGAAAGAAGTAACACCAACAATGAAATAAAACACTTAAGTAGCAGGCAACTTGTGCTATTTCTTTTGGTCAAGCATTATATGAAACCAGAGAATGTTTATTAAATGTTTAGGGCCTCATTCTATTAGCGGCCGTAAATCGGCCGTAAGGCTGCGATTCCTTGCGGGGGTTCTGTTAACTCGCAATTCTATTATACGGCCCCGCAAGGATCTCCTCTTACGGCCGGCTGCATATCTTGGAACCGGCCGTAAGCGCAGAAATCTAAAAACGCAAAAATTAATTCAAGCCTGCACTGTACAGCTCTGTAAATGCTAGGGATCATATTGGGGCACATGAGGATTAAAAGTAACCCACTCTCAAGCTTGCACATCAGCCCAAACCCAAGTTCAAATTAACTGTTTATTTTCCGGCTGCGGCGTGGGCGGGTCTGAGGTGCTCCAAGCACTCTGGACTTTTTACATGGATATTTTACGGATATTAAAAATAAAATATTTTACGGATTTGAGTATAGGATAATTATGTGCTATTTTTTCTAACACCTAAAATCCCTTTATAGTCTTCTCAAAGTGCAGGATGGCTTTATTTGAGCTATTTTATGTGCTTAATTGGTGCTAGTGGCACCTCTTTCCTGCAAGTAAGCTGCGGCTCGTTTTTAGCCTTGCAGAGAGGTTTCCCGGAGCAATTGAATTGCAAATAGGAATTTCTTACGGCCGAAACTCTTGCGGCCGTTTTAGATCAAAGGCTTTCCTCCGGCGCGAGCGGCCGCAAGAGATAGCAAGGCACCGGCCGCAAGCCTGCCGGAGCCTCCGGCCGTAAGGGAATAGAATAGCCGAATAGCTTGCGGCCGGTCCTTGCGGCCCCGCAACGGCTGCGGCCGCTAATAGAATGAGGCCCTTAGAAAATAAGGAATTAAACTTTGTATTATTTTAAAACATCGACGTCTATGTATATATAACCTCTCTCTCTATCAGTGGGAGTTATAAGAAGATGCACTATTTCTGTGAAATCTTTCTTATCTCTTTCCAAATGCAAATTTATGCATATATAGTTTGATTGACTCATGATATTTTGAGTTACATAATCCAACTCAGGCTTCATTTCAACAGCAGAAATATATTATCTATATATATTATAGATAATATATATATTATTATATTATATTATCTTTATTTGTAACACACCAACATATTCCGTAGTGCTATACAGGGGTTAAGTACATGGCAAAAACAGAACTAACATGTTACAAAGAATGGAGGGCCCTGTTTTTAAGCTTGGAATCAAATATACATAAAGCTTGTTTCCAAAGCACCGACACAATATTGAAAACTCGCAAACTTAATAAATACAATTATAATTAATTTTCTAAATGCAAGTACTTTCCTTATAACCCCCATGAACCAAAATATGCTTGACAATGAGGTCACAAACAATATAGCCATGTAACCAAAGGAACTCCATCCTGACTCCCATGCTTGGCATAAAACTGCTCTGCTATTTAATATACTAGCGACTTGCCCGTCCAAAAATGACGGTCAATAAAAGGAAGTGTTGAAATGCTGTTTGCCACACAATGTTCGTGTACTGTGTGCCTCAACTATATAGACCACTCTAACACACTAATGAATGCATGTAATAACACTATAAGTGCCATGACGGTCATCCAGGACCCTCATGACCCAAAGTGTAAGCACTACACCATTTTAACCCGGTCACTTATGGGGGTCTATCCAGACCCTCATAAGCCTCTATGTAACCCCATCAGTCCCATAAGGGTATATTATGATCATTATGGGCCTGTTACAACCCAACATTAACCACATAAGTGCCATGACAGTCCTCAAGGACCATCATGACACTAAGTATAAACACTACACTGCATTATACCCCCCCAATAAAACATTAAATATGAACTAAACACTCTCTTCACTAACCTATTAACACCTACACTACCTACCTACCTACCCCCTAATAACCCCCTCCCCACCACTGTAATTACAGAAATCAAAAAAACTAAAGTCATCAAAAATCTAAAATCTACATTACATAAAATAAACAAACCTAAAATCACCAAAAATAAAAAAATGTACATTACAGAAAAATAAAGAACCTAAGTCACAAAAAATAAAAAAGGAACATTACAGAAAATAAAAAAATACATTACAACCCCCCCCCCCCACTACAGAAAAAAAAAATTACACACCTGAAAAGGAAATACATATAATACATACAATACAATACATACAATATAATACAATACAATTACATACAATACAATTAAATACAATAGAATACAATTAAATACATTACAATACACCCCTATCTAATATACATCCCCCATATCTAATATACAATACTATCTATCTAATATACATCCCCCTATCTAATATACAATACTATCTATCTAATATACATCCCCCTATGTAATATACAATACTGTCTATCTAATATACATCCCCCTATCTAATATACATCCCCCATATCTAATATATATCCCCCATATCTAATATAAAATACTATGGCCCTCATTCAATTGCAATTTGGCCAATTGAATAGGGCCCTAAATAAGCACATAACATATATTTTTTAAAGAAGTTTTTAGTTAGCAAGCATCTATCCAAAAGAAAGTTTTTCACTAACTAAAAACTGCTTTAATAAAAATATGCTATGTGCTTATTTAGGGCCCTATTCAATTGCCCACATTGCAATTGAATGAGGCCCTATCTATCTAATATACATCCCCCTATCTATCAAATATACAGTACATGCTATCTCTATATAGCAACCCTAATTCTAAGCTACAATAAAATTATTAAGACCACTTACCTTTGAGATGTTTCTTCAGATCACCAACCTAGGGTAAAAAAGATAAAAAAAATGAATACACGTTTACATAAAATAACTAAACATTCTAAATATTCTAAATATTATACTCACCTTTCCAGCATGTCCCGTTCCAGCATGTCACGTCCCAGCATGTCACGTCCTCCCTCATCTTTGATTCTGCAGCGCAGCCCCTGTTAAAAAAAAAACATTACATTAGTACACATACATAAACATGAAACCAAGTAAAATAAACACAATAAAGTACATTGTACTTACCTCCTTGCAATGTCTCCGGCCTCCTCGTCTTGTGCTCCGGAAGCATCGCCGACGCTAATGAGCTTCCTACGGAGTGTTCCAGAATAAAATTTGCAATGGCGGCTTCTGATTGGCTGAAAACGCTGTCTATCAAATTCAGCCAATGAGAAGACGCCAATTGTGAACCAATGAGAAAGGGATACACCCCAAAATCCCACGCTGATTGGATAACGCACCTGTCAATCTTTATTTGAACCAATCTGAAGGCTTTATTGCCATCAGCGAATGACAATGGGATACACCCCCACGTACTGATTGGTGAAGACATCTACGCCTTCCCATTGGCTGTAATACTGATTGACATTGACAATAGCCAATGAGAAGGTGCAAATCCTTCACCAATCAGTACGTGGGGGTGTATTCCATTGTGATTGGCTATTGTAAGTGCAACCAATCAGAATGCGCAGATGCCTCCAGCCAATCACCCTGGCTGAAGGCATCTACGCCTTGTGATTGGTTTAAATAAAGATTGACAGGTGCATCATCCAATCAGAGTGGGATTTTAGGGTGTATCCCTTTCTGATTGGCTCACACATTGGCGCCTCCTGATTGGGTGAATTTGATAGACAGCGATTTCATCCAATCAGAAAGCGCCGTTGCCTATTTTCTTCCGGAAAAGTCTCCGGGAGCCTCATTAGCATCGGGGATGTCCGTGAGTGCGGATGTGAGTATTTTTTTTTTTTTACAGGGCGTGGCAGGAGACAGGAGGAGAGGAGGAGGAGGCCGGAGACATCGCGGGGAGGTAAGTACAATGTAGATTATGTTTATTTTATTTTGCTTTTATGTATGTGTATTAATGTTATGTTTTTTTTAACAGGTGCCGCAACGGAGAATAAGGACGGGACATGCCGGAAAGGTGAGTATAATATTTAGAATGTTTAGAATGTTTAGTATTTACTGTAAACGTGTTGCACTATTTTTTTTATTTTTTTTCCCTAGGTGCCTGATCTCAATGGACATCGGCAAAGGTAAGTGGTCTTAATTATTTTATTTTAGCTTAGAATTAGATTATTTTATTTATTTATTTAGATAGATTGGGGGAAGTATATTAGATAGATAGGATGTAAATTAGATTATGGTATTTATTTAGATAGATTGGGGGATGTATATTAGATAGATAGAATGTATTGTATATTAGATAGGAGTGTATTGTATTTAATTGTATTGTATTATATTGTATGTATTGTATGTATCTGTATTGTATTGTATTGTATTATATTGTATGTATTTTATTTTATGTATCGTATTGTATGTATTATATGTATTTCCTTTCCAGGTGTGTAATTTTTTTTTCTGTAGTGGGGGGGGGGGGGGGGCGTGTAATGTGTTTTTTTTTTTTTCTGTAATGTTCCTTTTTTATTTTTTGTGACTTAGGTTTTTTTATTTTCTGTAATGTAAAAAAAAAAAAAACTGACTTAGGTTTTTTATTTTATGTAATGTAGATGTTTTATTTTTTGTGACTTTAGGCTTTTTTATTTTCTGCAATTAGAGTGGTGAGGGTTATTAGGCGGTAGGTAGGTAGGTAGGTAGTGCAGGTTAGTGTAGAGGATGTTTAGTTGATATGTAATGTTTTATTGGGGGGGTATAGTGCAGTGTAGTGTTTATACTTAGTGTCATGATGGCCTTGAGGACCGTCATGGCACTTATGTGGTTAATGTTGGGTTGTAACAGGCCCATAGTGGTCTTAATATATCCTTATGGGACTGATGGGGTTAAATAGAGGCTTATGAGGGTCTGTATGGACCCCCATGAGTGACAGGGTTAATTAGTGGTTTATGGGGTCTGTATTGACCCCCATGAGTGAGGGAGTTAATTAAGGGCTTATGGGGGGCTGTATTGATCCCCATGAGTGAGGGGGTTAATTAAGTGCTTATGGGGGTCTCTATTGACCTCCATGAGTGACAGGGCTAATAAAAGTTTTATGGGGGTTTATATTGATCCCCATAAGTGACAGGGTTAATAGGGATTTATGGGGTTCTGTATTGACCCCCATGAGTGACAGGGTTAATGAAGGGCTTATGGGGGTCTATATTGACCCCCATGAATGACAGGGTCTATATTGACCCCCATGAATGACGTGTGTGTGTTAACCACGTATGAGGCACCTTTGAGCCTCCACCTCCGCAAATGCGGCCCCTTGCTTTGCGAGGGTCCGCATTTGCGGACAAACACAGCCGACGTTGGAGCCTCCACCTCCGCAAATGCGGCCCCTTGCTTCGCGAGGGTCCGCATTTGCGAACAAACACAGCCGACGTTGGAACCTTCGCGAGGGGCCTCATTTGCGGAGCGAACTGCATCCCTCGCTTCGTGAGGGACGCAGTTCTTGCGAGCGTTAGCACATTCGTAAATGCTCACAACTATATATGTGATAATGTTTTAGGCTCATTGTTCATTTTCTCCTGTTGAATATCTAAGAGTGGTTCTTATTATTGTGTCATTTAAAGCTTTGTTTTTTTATAAAAAAATGTTTCACCAGAACCTTTAATAAGGTTTTGTGCCAAATAGCCTCTTTACCAGACTGGTGGCATGAGTTAAATATCACCCCCCCCCCCCCCCCCCCACTGATGAGATCCACAAGGTCTAAAAGGTTTTGGTGGATTAACTAACTAATGCATATCCAATCTGTGTTATGCTTAAAAGCATATCCGAGTTTCATGGATTAATACATTTCTGCAATGTTTAGGCAAAATGTGTGCAATATGTGTGCAACACATCTCATAACACATTTTATTTTTATTAATATCTAAAAATGCATCTAATTATTATGTTGACACCTCCAGGGGATGTCTACACAGGAATCTGCTCCCCCCCCCCCTAATCAGCATGCAGCATCAGGCAAAAGTGAAAGGTCAAAAGCTTCATGAGGCTGTAAGTTCTGGGTGCAAAGACACCAATTGAATAGCAAATTACCTTGTGGCCTCACTTACGGGCTACAGTAAATTGTGATAGCTCAATTGATAGCTCCATGTATTGCATACTAGTTTGGTCTATCAGCTTCAAAATAGGGCTTTGTATTTGATATAGAGTTCTTCAGCTGGAACATTAGTAAATATTTGGCTGTTATCCTGTGTTATTCTCCTAAATTGACGGCTAAATTGATGATGAATATTCTTCCTAGAATTTTTTGGTCTCTGTTAGATACTGCCCGGACAGAACTTAAAATCATGCAGACTCATATTGATAAATTCATTTGGGTGCATAAATGATCTAGAATGGCAGGAACAATTATGTATTTATCTAAACCTAGAAGTGAATTAGATCATCCAAAATCTAGACAAATATTTCCAAGCAGTAGCTCTATTATGAAATCCAGGTTGGCACCTTCCTATACGACAAAAACAAATGGGTGGACTATCTTTTAAGATCCAATTACCTTTCCCATTGTACCTGTCTACCAAACAAATCATAGACCTAACATTGTCATAGAGTCTCCTGCCATTTTTTATTTAAAAATCTGGAATTGAAAACGGGACTCTCACGACCGCCAGTTTTGGGGGACTACGCTCACCCCAAATCTCTCTCTCTACAGTCGCAACTTTTTGTTCGGATCTCGACACCAGCAGACACTTCAGATGACAGCATCATTACTACAGAGACCGGCACCATCAGAACCTTTTCCTTAGTGTCTAAGAATAACACACCATGTACCTTTGATTAGTACAAGCAGACTCTGACACAACCTTTTCTTTAGTGTGTCCCAAGTCAGACTGACCACTTCTTTATTGTTACAGAGATATATAAAAACACAGAAAAATGACACCAAACACCAAATACCTTCCCCCAGTTCTAGCCCATCCTCCTAGGCAAATAGCTTGCTACCCCCTCACCCCCATTTTCTCTCCTCTTACAGAGCCATAAAACTAGCTTCCCCCTTCATGAATAAAGCCAGAGCCTTCACACGTGGCTAGAGATGTCGCGAATAGTTCGCCGGCGGACTGTTCCCGGCAAACATAGCATTTTCGCGTTCGCGGCGAACTGCGAACATATGCGAGATTCAACCCGCCCCCAATACTTTATCGTCAAAACTAACTTGCAGTCTTACTAAGAGGAGGCTGAGTGTAGGTGATACTGCATCAATAGGGAAAACCATAGCTAGGCAAGTTTATTCAGTGTCCAGTGCAGTGCTGAAGGACTATTGTGCATTATTATTATTAGTAGTAGTAGTAGTAGTAATATATAATGTGTAGATGTACCAGCTGGGCATGCATTATTATTATTTTTATTATTATTATTATTATTATATAATGTGTAGATGTACCAGCTGGGTATGCTCTTGTGCATTATTATTATTAGTAAAATACTACTACTAATAATAATAATAATGCACAAGAGCATGCCCAGCCGGTACATCTACACATTATATAGTAATAATAATAATAATAATAATGTAGAAGAGCATGCCCAGCCGGTACATCTACACATTATATAGTAATAATAATAATAATAATAATGTAGAAGAGCATGCCCAGCCGGTACATCTACACATTATATAGTAATAATAATAATAATAATAATAATAATAATAATAATAATAATAATAATAATGCACAAGAGCATGCCCAGCCGGTACATCTACACATTATATAGTAATAATAATAATAATAATAATAAAGCAGAAGACCTCCCCTGTGTCTCCCCCCCCACTCCCTCCCATGTGTCTGTCTCCCCCCCTCTCCCCTGTGTCTCCCCCCCCACTCCCTCCCATGTGTCTCTCTCCCCCCCCCTCTCCCCTGTGTCTCTCCCACCCTTGCCTGTGTCTCTACCCCCTCTCCCTTCCCCAGTGTTTCTTTCCCCCCTCCTCTGTGTATTTACCCCCTTTCCTCTCCCCGGTGTCTCCTCACCACTCCCTCCCATTAGTCTCTTCCCCCCTCTCCCCTGTGTCTCTACCCCCCACTCTCTCCTGTGTCTCTCCCCCCTCCCATGTGTCTCTTCCCCTCACCTCTCCCTTACCCTGTTTCTCTTCCCCCCTCTACCCTGTGTCTTCCTCCCCCTCTCCACTGTGTCTTCCTCCCCCTCTCCCCTCTCCTGTGTCTTCCTCTCCCTCTCCCCTGTGTTTCCTCCCCCTCTCCCCTCCCCTGTTAGCTTCTATATGCATACATACATACAATAAGAAATCTGGGGGGGGGGGGGTTACCCCTTACCCCCCCACCCCCAGTTCCAATACCCATGTGTACTGTATAATATTATATTGCATTATGTTATATTATATCACTAGCGACTTGCCTGTCACAAATGAATAAATAAATAAAAAAGTTTGAAGCCATGGCAATGCTGTTTGCCACACAATGTGATGATTTTTGTACTCTGAGGACCTTCGGCGCTCATTGTGAGCCTCTTCCCTCGTGTCCTTCATGTTTCGTGCTTTGCAACGATCAATCTTCGGTGCTCATCGCAAAGACATATATATAAGTACTGTGTTAAATATATAATTTTTTTTGTGCAGTGTAAATTAAAAAATGTATTCAGGTCTCAGAGCATAATAAAGTGATTTAGATTTGTAACTGCTTTGAGAGTGCTATCGCTGGCAGCCAATAAGCAGTAATCCAGATATATAACTGCAGAGTAAAAAGTAAAACATTTTAGTGTAGTGTAAAGTCTACATTTTTATTTTCCATTACTAATTAATACTTATTAAATGAATGCACGATAATAACTATTGTGAATGAACAAATGTATTAGGAAGTGCGAAGCGTTAATGTATGTAAAGTAACCGCAGTGTAAAATATGCTATTAAGCGTATTTTTTTTATATATTTTTTTTTTAATAATAATGAATTAATTAATTACTAAAATACTTGACCTATTTGTAATTAATATATCCAGTGATCAATAACCTGAAGAGCTAACTAAAAAAGATTTTCCTAAAAAGCCGTACGAGGTAAAGATACACTATTAACAAGGACGCTAAATCATCCACACCCGCTTACCAAATACACATTCCCCGCCATTTTACAACACTAACTTACACAATGCGGAAGTACCCAGCTACCCTAACGGCTTCCACTCGCGCACGCAGCCTATTTACACTACACACTGCACACATTGCTGACACTTACACAGCAGCTCCACAGCACTGAAAACCTACATTGTAGGCTGCAGGACCATGAAAACAGATTGTCAGCTCTTCAGCACAATGCTTCCTGCATATATTACTTACAAATAGGTAAAGTATATTCATTTAGTAATTATTTCATTAGCATACAAAAATACATATACACAAAAAAAACATTATCACATTAAACATAAAAGCCATTCACTGCGCGCCTCACAACGAGCGCCAACGCTGCTCACAAAGCCTTGCAATAAGCGCAAAAAACACATCACCGCCGACCAAAGAATAACAGCAAAAGCGCTTATCAGAAAAAAAATACAACCAACAGCCTCGCAATGAGCGCCGAAGGATATCCGACCGCCAACAAAATGAATGTCTCGTCCATACCATTACCTGCCTTACAATCTTATTGCCGCCATTTTTTGACGGGCAAGTCGCTAGTAAATATATAAAAATCAAGATAATAAAAGTATCAGGAAATGTAACACAAAGATGCACGCGCGTCTGAATAATACGACAAATACGGATTTTTGTCATAAATGATATGATCACAGTATTGGGTCATAAACCCTAAACACTGGAATCTGTTACATACAATTTACTGATGATGTCATTAATGGGCTTCAAGGGGGGGGATCTCTTTTCATACTTTTTGAGCGGTGCAAATTCAACATACGCAGAGCGGAAACGCCACATCTGTGGGACACACACAAAGGGATTCACTTTGGGAGAAAAAAACAAACAAATATGAAATATTTAATAATCATATTTTGATGTTACCAACAGATAAGGAAACGAAACTGAGGTTATTATATCTAATAGTAGCAAGCCTGGGAGTACTGGGAGTAATAATACCGCAGCAGGAGGTCAGGACAAATGTCACCTATAGACCCCCAGACAGATAAAGGTCAGTACTAATGTCCCTCTATAGACCCCCAGTCAGATAAAGGTCAGTACTAATGTCCCTCTATATACCCCCAGTCAGATAAAGGTCAGTACTAATGTCCCTCTATAGACACCCAGTCAGATAAAGGTCATTAGTAATGTCCCTCTGTAGACACCCAGTCACATAAAGGTCAGTACTAATGTCCCTCTATAGACACCCAGTCAGATAAAGGTAATTACTAATGTCCCTCTATAGACACCCAGTCAGATAAAGGTCAGTACTAATGTCCCTCTATAGACACCCAGTCAGATAAAGGTCATTACTAATGTCCCTCTATAGACACCCAGTCAGATAAAGGTCAGTACTAATGTCCCTCTATAGACCCCCAGTCATATAAAGGTCAGTACTAATGTCACTCTATAGACCCCCAGTCAGATAAAGTTTTGAAATGTTTCTTGGATAGCATTGGGGCTAAAGGAGGTTTGGCCATCAGGTAGTCTAAAGATACCGTATATTATGTCCTCTCTTGGGGGGTAAAGACACTAATAATTCCTCCAATAAAATTCTGTTTTTATGTGGGCAAGGTCCCTGGTTAGCCCATTGGGTTATCTGTTAAAAAGTGTGGTGCAGAGACTGTGGGGGCTGTTAGCCTCCTTGTCCCCGTGTGGCCATTTAGAATCCCTGCTGCTGCATGTTTCAGCTTTATTAAGGTGTAATTGTACAGCATTTGTCTCAAGTAGCTGCCTGTGCTGGGTCAGTTTGGCTTAATTGCTGGGCCCTTTTCCTGCCAAGATGGCGACCGTCAGTCCATGGGCCTCTATGTCCCCTTCACTACCTTTGTCCCCGCTTGTGTGCTTATTTGGGATGGCCCCCCTTTATATCTCCGACCCGTGGCCTTCTCAGGTCCCCCCCCCCCTTAATCTCTGAGTGTGGGTATGCGGGCTGGGGCGTTGAATCAGGCCTACCTTCTTCTCTGCTCGCTGCCAAATCAACAATACCTAATTTTTCAGGCATGTGTACATGCCTAATTTTTCTGGCCTCTGGTGCTGCACTGTGCCTTCAACAACCAAACCCAAAAAAAAGGCACATAACAGGGATTAAACTGATAGGAGTAGTACTACTTAACACATCACTCATATCTGGTGTAACAGTAGTGTACATTTAAAACAATTTTTTTTTTCTACTGTAATAGATTGCATAGCAGTTAGTTGTCTGCAAGCGTGTGTGTCAGACCTACAGCGTCTACTCTGCCAACTTCTGCAAGTGCACAGTGCCACTCATATCTGTTGTCGCAGTAGCTTGGACGCATAGTACCAATCTGTCAAAACCGGTAATGATGAATGAGGTCTAGAGTAGCCTGGTTCCCTTATCCTCTACAGGTTGAGACCTAATGTTTGGGTGTCTCCAGACCAACACATGAGTACAAGCAGCACACAAACTCAAAGCCGCCATCCTCCTCCTGGTCCAGCATCATCAGCCACATCAACCACTGCTGTCCTCCTTGCCCCCTCTCAACCATCCGCCACTGCGTCTCTCGCCTTGAGCAGTTCCTGCTCATTTGCCCATAATCAGGTGCCTGTAAAGGACATGTTTGAGCGTAAGAAGCTAATGTCTCAAAGTGCCCCAAAATTGAAGTGATACGACCAACAAAGCATCTTTTTCCATCTCCTGGTTCTAAAAATCCAGGCCTTATACACGCCCCCTGATATGTGCTGTAACAGGTTTTAAACTGATAAGAGTAGTACTACTTAACACACCTTATAATAATGCAGAGAGAGGCAATGCAGTGAGAGGAGTCTGAAGTAGAGGAGTCAGAGGAGGAAGGTGGCTTTGAGGAGGTGGAAGACCAAACACAGCAGGTGTCCCAGGGGGCTTGTTGTCACCTTTCGGGGACCCTTGGTGTTGTACGTGGCTGGGTGGAGGAAGAGACCTTCAATGACATCAGTGAGGACAAGGAACGGGACATGGCTAGCTTGGTATCCAACCTTGTGCAAATGGGGAGTTTGCGGTTGTGCAAATGGACTGTTTGCGGTTGTTTGCGGTGCGTTTGGTCTGTCACTGTGAAGCGGGTGTAACCCTTACACTACCTGATCGATACAACATCATACCTGATGTTTTAAAGCACGTTATTCCAAACAATTTAGGAATGTTAGGTAATTTATGCCCTTTATGGCTTAAAACCAGACTCTGCATCAACTATGTAATTTTCCATGAGAGTTTTGCCATGGATCCCCCTCCGGCATGCCACAGTCCAGTTGTTAGACCCCTTGAAACAACTTTCCCATCACTATTGTGGCCAGAAAGAGTCCCTGTGGGTTTTAAAATTCGCCTGCCCATTGAAGTCTATGGCGGTTCGCCGATGTTCGCCGGTTCGCGAACATTTGCGGCGGTTCGCGTTCGCGGTTCGCGAACCGAAAATTTTATGTTCGCGACATCACTACACGTGGCCGATCGCAGGGCCATAAAAATTATTTGAATTAGTTAACCATTGGTTTACCCCAGATATGACTGTTAATCAGGTTGTTAGTACTTTCTAACCACACATATGATAAGTGATGAACCCCAAACAGTCCAGTGGGCCCTTCTGTTCATGACAGGGACATTGGGGCGGCTAGTGCATTAAGGCAGTGGGGCAATTGCCCCACCAATGATAGCAGCATAAATAATAAATAAAATGTAAATTAATATAATTTTTTTATACTACTGTATAATAATGAGTGCCCTTCTTCCTTCACTCCGTCTGTCAAACAAAAGTATATTTCTGTATATTTACTGTCTCTGTCACTTTAAATATGAGAGCAGCATTTGCTCCCTCCATTTGCTGTCCCTCATAAATCTTCAGACCTGTACTGCAGAGCTGTCTCACACAATGTAACATCTCCCCTACTTGGTGTACTCACACACATCAGCTGCAGGTGACTCATTCTAATCTTGCAACATTTTGATTCAGTGCTGGTTGCTGGAGCATTTTGACAGTGGATCATGCGCACTTGGAGTCCCCATAGAGGATGTGCTGACTCTCTCAGTGCTACTCACCATAAGCAGCTGAGCATCCAGATCTGACGTACCAGCCCAATGAGGAGGCTGCTACAGACTATGAGGGCAAAGTGTGCTTGTGTGGAGTTTTGTTTAATAATCTTTATGTGTGCTCAGTTGAGCCAGGACTATGTGTTTGGAGGAAAATACCTGGAGCCCTATTAAATTTGATTTTGAGTTCCTGTAGCACATAAAGGAGCCTGCAATAGTGACGGCTATTAATTTGGAGTCTTTTAGCTACCCACAAATGATCTGCGGGTTACAGGTGGAAAAACCCTATGGGCCGTCAAAATCTGAACTCCGTCCCAGCTAAGCCTTTGATCTGTCAAAAAGCCCATAAATGTTACTATTGCAGATCATTATTTAATGGCAACGATTCCCTAAAGACGCACTGGTGTTCAAGCCTGTAAACAGCAAATGGAGCCAATAATCCTATGGGTACTAGTGAGAACCCACAAGGGGTTTAAACCCCTATCTGTAGCACGGTAAAAGCAAAAATAAACACAATACTGTATTTTAATTTAAAGAAAATTGATGTAAGGCAGTAATATTAATAGCACGCAAATCAGCAATAAAACATAATTTATTTTATGTTTAATTTCCGTGGTATATCGATCCCGGCAAAAAATTTGTTAATTCATATAATATAACTCGCATGGACTAGAATATCATATGTATTGATTATTTCTTATTGCATTATTTCTGGAATGCGGGTCTGATCGCAACTCGTACATCAAACCTGTAAGTGATTGAAATCTAACCTCCATTTTTGTAGTGACATAATTATGATGGTCTCTTTTACTATTGGCTCCGTCTAAACCCGTAACCATGGGTTTGACTAATTGATCATGTTCACGGCCGCAAATGGAACGTGCAGAAGCATGGTTTACGTATTTGGATGTCGGCCACGTATGTTGCGGGCTTGTCTAATTTTATTGATTTGCGGCTGTGGGCTTCAATTTTAATGGAGCTTCTTGTGAGCTATGAAACACCATGTGCTGAGCTACTAAATACCACATGCTGGTCTACTGTGACAACAAATTACTGTGAGAACTAGCCATATTACATGTGTTTTGCATTGTGTGCTTTATTGAAAATCTTTATTTCAGGTTTGGCTTTGAGCCACCATATACAGTAACTGTATAGTTGGAAGGGATTTGAAAAGCTACAATTTAAATCTAACTGGTAGTAATGTAAGGATAGTCTTGAAGTCACCAGTTTCCTGTATTATGTATTCAATGTGTTTGTTTTAAGACATTATTGGACTGTAATATATATTTCAGTGCCATCTAAAATATGTTGTTTTTGGCATTGTATAAATTACTGATGCAGAGGTACAGTGATTTGTGTTCTTGCAATAAAGGGGTAATATTGGTGCAACTTAATAGTCACCAGTTTCCTGTATTATGTATGGAATGTGTTTGTTTTAAGACAGTATTGGACTGTAATATGTCTTTCAATGCCATCTAATATGTTGTTCTTGGCATTGTATAAATTACTGATGTACAATAATTTGTGTTCTTGCGATGAAGGGGTTAATGTTGATGCAATTTAATAGTGTGGGGTTAATGGTATTTGACAATACAGAGGATAGTGCTGCTTTCTGGCAGTGCAAGAGTTACTGTATTCCTTTATAGCAATGCATGTGCTGCATCATGTATTGCATTTATTGATGTAAACGACCAACTGTTTCTGCTATAATTTCAATATTTACATACATTTTTATAAAATAGAAAAAATGGCTCTATAACATATAATACAACATTGATACTCATTACTGACACTGAAGCTAGAAAAATGCATTCATTTTAGAGAAATACAATATTTTCTGCTTAACTACATCAACACATTTATATAAAATTAAATGTATTTATTATTTAAATAAATACATACCCTAGTTACCTTGTCAGAAATCAACATAATGTGAAATGTAATATTTTAATAAATGGCATATACTAAAATATGTATGTATATTGTATTTGGCTTAAGTGTTTACACTTAGCCATAAATCACACAAGTAACTTATCTTGCTCTTTGGTAGTGCATAGGCTTCTACGTTGTGTTGGATCACTGGTGCAGGGGTTACGGTAGTGCCCAGTGCTGATGTAGGGGTTATTGTTAGTGCCCAGTAGTGGGGCAGGAGTTATTGGTAGTGCTCTGTGGTTGTATAATGGGGGTTAATGGTAGTGCTCAGTGGTGCTGCATGTGTTATTGGTAGTGCTCAGTGGTGTTGCAGGGGTTACTGGTAGTGCTCAGTGGTGGTGTATAGGTTATTTGTAGTGATCTGTGGTGGTGTGAGGGTTGCTGGTAGTGCTTTGTGGTGGTGTGAGGGTTACTGGTAGTGCTCTGTGGTGGTGCAGGGGTTACTGGTGGTGCTCTGTTGTGGTGTAAGGGTTATTGGTAGTGCTCTGTGGTGGTGTGAGGGTTTCTAGTAGTGCTCTGTGGTGGTGCAGGGGTTACTGGTAGTGCTCTGTGATGGTATAATGGGGGTTACTGTTAGTGCTAAGTGGTGCTACAGGGTAACAGATATTGCTCTCTGGTGGTGTGAAGGTTACTGATAGTGCTCTGTGGTGGTGCATGGGTTATTGGTAGTGCTCAGTGGTGGTGCAGGGGTTACTGGTAGTGCTCAGTGGTGGTCTAATGGTTATTTGTAGTGATCTATGGTGGTGTGGGGGTTGCTGGTAGTGCTCTGTGGTGGTGCAGGGGTTACTGGTAGTGCTCTGTGGTGGTATAATGAGGGTTACTGGTAGTGTCTCCCCTTTCCCATTGCTGCATGGCTTGAAAATTTTGTTCGTCTAGATGGTAGACAAATTGAGTTTTTAGGTGAGATGCAGTGTGCGCAGTACTGGTCCCACCCTTTACACTCTGGGTTCATCTGTCATGGCCTAGCAAGCTGGGACGGTAACAGTGAGGTTCATGTGTCGTAGGTTTTATATTGGAGTGTCCTTCTCCTAGATGGATCGTCTGATAGGCCTAACAAGCTGCATCTATCTGCCTGGTTTTGAAATCAGAGTTTTCCTTCTCTTAGTCTGCTGACTGCCAGCCAAGACTAACAAGCACAGCCTACCCATCTAATTATACCACAGGACACTCGGTTGCATCATAATATAGCAATCTTTGTAAAAACAGGGGGCACCAACGAGAAGGTGTTGCTACGGACGCAGTAATGTAGGAGAGACCATATGCAATGACCTCCTGACTAGCAAGCCAGCTAGTGGTCAACGAAAAAAGAGAGGCGATATATAGTATTGCACATAGACTTTCCCTGGGCGAGTGGGCTGTGCAGCCCAGGTCAACCCCCCCAAAAAAACAAAATAGTTAATAATTAAATATATCTAATGTGTGATGTAAATATAGCTGTATTAAAGAAAAAAATGTATGTTCTATGTGCAAATTTATAATTGTCTCTTTTCCCCCTCTCCCACCCCCCCCCCCGCCCCACTTGTGTCTCGTTTCCTGCATCTCTCTCACTTGATTTAGCGCATTGTGCATGTGCGCTGTATGCTGCGTATGCACATCTCCCAGCGCAATGTGCATGCAGTGCTCACACAGCACATTGAGCATGTGCGACCTCCCATCGCCTAGTTGTTCATAATTGCGAGTTTTTCGGTCACACTATTGGGCATGCGCAAGCCCATCATTTTTAACATAGCGTAACCGACAAACTCACATTACGACAACTACAGTATATATATATATATATATATATATATTTATTTATATACTGTATATAATATATAACTTGCTAATGTACAAAATATTCTAACATTATATTACATTTTGCTCTAAAGGTCACATCAATTTTGACTTGTTTCTAATAGGATTAGAAATCTGGGAGGAACGGGTAGACATGTAGATTCTTTGAACAGCAAAGCTGATAATTAAACTTAATGTAAGATTAATAACCAATTGTATAATCGCCCCCCCCTTCCCACCTCAGCTACAAACACTATCCACAATGTATCTGCACAAAAAATATGAATGTTATGTTAATTGGCTGGGTACAGGTCATTAAAGAGCATGTTTCCTGCTCAAACACTGACTGTGTTGTAGCTTTTTATTTTGTTCACATGCAAGTCCAGGAGCTGTTGGGTTTTTGTTCTATACATAGCAGATAAATGAGAGGTTCTGTTATTTTGAGGTAGGAAGGAGCTAGTTTTAATTGAATACGCCTAATTTACTGTTATATATCCATTTAGTTTGTGTATCTCACTTAATTTTACAAACACATAACTTAATACACATACATAGTTACATATCTCACACAAAGCCCCAAAACACTTTAACACCATACCCCTCACCCTAAACACTCACACTTAATTATACACACAGAACATATTTTTTTTCTTTAATACAGCTATATTTACATCACACATTAGATATATTTTATTATATATATTTTTTTTCCGGGGGAGGGTATTACTTGGGCTGAATTGCCCACTCGCCCAGGGAAAGTCTATGCGCAATACAATATATTGCCTCTCCTTTTTCTTTGACCACTAGCTGGCTTGCTAGTCAGGAGATCATTGCATATGGCCTCTCCTACATTACTGCGTCCGTAGCAACACCTTCTCGTTGGTGCCCCCTGTTTTTACAAAGCTTGCTATATTATGATGCAACCGAGTGTCCTGCGGTATAACTAGATGGGTAGGCTGTGCTTGTTAGTCTTGGTTGGCAGCCAAACTAAGAGAAGGAAAACTCTGATATCAAAACCAGGTATATAGATGCAGCTTGTTAGCCCTATCAGGTGATCCATCTAGGAGAAGGACACTCCAATATAAAACCTATGACATGAGAACCTCACTGTCACCGTCCCAGCTTGCCAGGCCATGACAGATGAACCCAGAGTGTAAAGGGTGGGACCAGTACTGTGCACACTGCATCTCACCTAAAATCTCCATTTGTCTACCATCTAGACAAACAAAACTTTCAAGCCATGCAGCAATGGGAAAGGTGAGACATGGCAGGTGGAAGATGTCACTGGAAGCCACAGTCTCAATCCTGCATACAGGCGGCTCAGGTGTATGGGTCACCTGATGCTGACCCATGAGATGACGACATCATTTGGCAGCACCCTGAACAACCAAGCAGCCTTCTCTAGGGACATCATTGCTTGTTCAACGTGGAGAGGGGCCTAAAAAATGTGGCCTAAAGAAAGCTTGTCTCCACTTCATCCAACTGGCTAACCACGGTCAACAGGCATCTTCAAATGCAGTTGAAACTCAGAAAAGAAGAAAAGGCTCACACTTGCCTCACAAGGTGTACTTGGAGTGAAAGTCACATGTTGGAACATCAGAACTATGCTTGGCACAGCTGACAAAGTCACCCAGAACAGCGCCCTGCTCTAGTCGTCCATGAACTATCAATGCTGGCTATCGACATCGCTGCCCTCAGGGAAGTCCGTTCCCCAGAGGAAGGAAGCCTTCAGGAACATGGAGCAGGCGCCTATCTGGTGTCGGCTACATGGTCAGGAACCATATCGCCTCCAAATTTGATAACCTGCCAAAGGGTCACTGACCTCATCATTTTCATGCATCTCCCACCTCAAAACAAGCAGCTGCCCCAACTCTTCAAGCAGATCCTGCAGAAAAGGATAAGTTTTACACTGACCTGCGCAATCTCTTACAGAACGTCCCTGCTGGTGACAAAGTCATCATCCTCAGTAACTTCAATGCCAGAGTAGGCAAAGATTCAAAAGTTTGCAAATACGTATTTGGCAACCACAGTGTTGGAAGCTACAACAACAACGGTCCAAGCACTGGCATCTTATAGACCACATTCTGGTGCACCAGCGAGACCTTTGAGATGTCCTACTCATCAGAGTGATGCCCAGCGCAGAATGTAATACGGACTCACAGCGTGTTGTGCTGCAAACTTCAACTCCAGTTCAATCCTAACCTTCAGTCAGCTGAAGTGACTAGAGGATTGCAGATGCTTCACGGATCCCTCTTCAGATGCTCTATGGAAACACCTGAAAATCAGAGGTAAGAGGTCCTAGGGTTCTCCACAAAGAAGAACAAAGACCGGTTTGACAAAAACAATCAGGAGATCCATAAATTACTGTTGAAAAAGAGATCCACTCATCAAGCTCTTATGTGCAGCAACTTCTAATGTAGGCTTTGAGAGATTCATAACCAGTGGTGGACCAACCTCAAGGAAAGAACTCAGTGTCACACATGTGTCAGCAACTACAGGGGCTTTTATGAAGCCCTGAAGGTGGTGTACAGCCCTTCGCACCTGGTCCAAAGTCCATTGTGCTGTGCAGATGGTCAACCACTCTTTACAGACAAAGCGCTGATTCTGAAATGATGGTCTGACCACTTTCAGACTCTATTTTTTGCCAACCATGTAGTTTCAGTCTCAGCACTCTGTCGCATTCCACGAATACAAATGAAAACAGAACTGGATGAAATACCTACTTTTGAAGAGACTGTAAAAGCTATTGAGCAGCTAAAGAATGGTAAGGCAGCAGGAGTTGATAGGATCTGAGCAGAGATCAGGAAACATGGGGGCCCAGCACTTCATATCAAGCCCCATTAACTCTTTGTTTGCTGTTGGCAGCAAGGCAAACTGCCACAGGACCTTTGAGATGCAATCACTGTCGCTATATACAAGAAGAAGGGAGAAGTCAGACTGCTCCAATTACAGGGGGAAAACTCTGCTGTCATTAGGAAAATCCTTTCAAGAGTACTCCTCAACAGACTGGTGCCCACTATCACAAAATAACTCCTCCCTGGGAGTCAGTGTGGCTTTAGAGCCAACAGTAGCACCACTCGCATCTTTTTTTCGTTCTCAGACCGCTCCAAGAGAAATGCAGAGAACAAAACAAGGGATGTTAAGCTACATTTGTTGACCTTACCAAAGTGTTTGACACTGTGAGCATGAAGGGTGTCTGGCAAATCCTGGAAAGTATAGGATGTCCTCCCAATTTCCTCAACATGATCATCCAGCTACATGAAAACCAGCGTGGCCAAGTCATGCACAGCAACGACCTGTCGGAGCCCTTCCCATTAAGTAATGGTGTGAAGCAGGACTGTGTCCTTGCACCAACCCTATTCACGCTATTCTTCAGCAAAGGGCCATGGGAGACCTTGATGATGCGGATGAGGTCTACATCTGATACCTCACTGATGGCATCCTGTTCAACCTGTGGTGACTAAAGGCCCACACCAAGACAATAGAACAACTTGTTCAAAAGCATCTCCTCTCGGACAACGCTGTCCTTATTTCCCATATGGTGACAGCTCTGTAGCGATTGACATCTTGCTTCGCCAAGGCTGCCAAGCCCTTCGGTCTAGAAGTCAGTTTGTAGAAGACTGAAGTTCTCCACCAGCCAGCACCTCATGAAAATTACTGTCCTCCTCACATCACTATTGGTGAATCCAAGATGTCCACCATTTCCCCTACCTGGGTTGCATCATCTCCTCAGGCACTAAGATTGAGAAGGAAATTGAAGTGGTGGGTTACCTACCATCATCATCTACGACTTATTGAGCGTTTTCATCAATGCTGCCTCTGCACCATCATTAACATCCATTGGAATGACCACGTCGCTAAAATTGAAGTCCTGGAACAGGCAGAAGACATCAGAATTAAGGCCATGCTGTTGAAGACACAGTTGCGCTGGGCAGGACACATCTCTAGGATGGAGGGCAATCAGCTTCCAAATATTGTGCTACATGGTGAGCTCACCGCTGGTAATGGTGACAGAGGAGGACCGAAGAAGAGGTACAAGGACTCATTGAAACAGTTCATTGACCATCATCGATACACGGCTTTAGCTTCAGACCGCAAGAAAAAACCCAGGGCTGATCTTGAGAACAAAAGGAGAAGGAAGAACAATTATGTCACTGCAGCACCAAGCCAAGCATTTTGTTTTGGAGAGAAGATGGAGGGAGGGGAGAGGAGGGGGATTTGAGAGGAGAGAGGGTGCCATAGGGAGAGCAGCTGGGAGAGGAGTGGAGAAAGGAAGAGAAGGAGAGAGAGATATGGCCAGGAGTGGAAGCAGTGTGGGGTCTGGGAGGGCCAGGAGTTTAGGAGAGGTCGAGGGAGGGAGGAATGCCCCCTGCTGTAAGCTCACAAAGTTCAGGAACAGAGAGGTAGTAGACTGATCCCTGTGGTGAGGGGAGTGCTGGGAAGCAACAGGCCTCAGGGACTGAAGAGGGAGGCTAGGATCCACAGGCACACTCAAGAGAACAAGAGGATTTACCCAAACACATAGCCCCCGCTTATATGCCGAAGAAGCCTAGGCCAATATTCTACACAGGGTTGGGCCTGAGAGGCCTTGCCAGACAACCAAGATGTGGAAGAAGTAGCTAATGAGATCAGTGCCCTGGGAATCTACATGAGGGATGTGAGGTCAGTGAGGCATTGCTACGATTACTGCAGTTGCAAGGTCAATCACAAGAGCTGTAAGAGCTACGGGTGGTAGCTCTCCGATGTCTACTTCAACAAGTGCGAGAGGATTCAGAGGGAGTGTATTGCCTCAGTGATGGTGGTTGGATTTCTGGCCTTGTGTATACTCAGCAGACAGGGGAATATCATATACAGTACACCATCATCCCCTCACATCCCCAAACATGTACACCACACACATCAAATACACACACATAATGTAAATACTGCCCGTAAATTAAAAGGATATGTAATCTTCGTGGATTTGACTATGCATATAATATACCTGTGTGTCTAAATACTTACAGAGATACCAGAGATAGTAATTGAGGTCGAATAAAGACTTTTAGTACATCAAGTTCAATTTTTTTTTAGATATCCTTGATCCTTACAATATGTGGATTATTTGTTAATTGTTAATTAATCCAGAAGAAGGTAAAAGGGAAAAAAAACATTGAAACATTGCCAATTTTCTCATAAGGGAAAAAAGTAAAATTCTTTTCTGACCTCAGGTACTGGGGATCAGATTAGTTCCTGAATCAATATTCCTTCACTAGTTATCTAGGATAACCCTGAATGCCCTTTTTATTCACAAATACTGTATATCCAAACTTTTTTAAAGTTATCTATCAAATCTATCACAACCTCTTTTGGTAGAGAATTCCACAGTTTAGCCAACTTTACTGTGAAGAACCCTTTTCTTTCTTTCAGGTGAAATCATTTTCCTTCTGAAACAATGGTCTCTTATAAATTTAAAACCTCTTTGCAAAGCCTTGTATTGACCCTGGATGTATTTATATAAGATAATCATATCCTCTCTTAGAGATATCCTCTTTAGAGAAAAAAGGTTTAATTTGGTTAGTATTTGTTCATAGCTTAGTCCCTGCATTCTCCTTATTAGTTTTGCTTTCCTTCTCTGTACTTTTTTCAGCTCAAAAATGTCCTTTCTATGAAGTGGTGCCTCAGAATTATAGTCCATATTCCGAATGAGGGATTTATATAATGGCAGATTTACATCTGCTTCCCTTGGTTATACGTGCTAATATTTTACTTTCCATTGCAGGTGCTGCATGACATTGAGCACTGTAACATATGCAGGTGGTTGTCCACATCTCTATCTGCTCCATTAAAATTATAAATTGCATGGCTACCCTTCCTTCCCAAATGCATAACTTTACATGTATTTGTATTAAATCTCATCTGCCATTTAGTTGCCCATTCATCATTTATGTAAATCCCTTTGGAGGAAAAGTACATCACTTTCTGATTTAAGTATCTTGCACAACTTATTATTGACTTCAAAAATAGCAACAATACTTTCCAGTCCTATTTCTAAGTCTTTAATAAATAGTCCTACTTCTAAGTCTTTAATGAATATGTTAAAAAGGAGAGGACCTAATACTGAACCCTGAGGAACCCCATTTACCACATTAGTCCAATCTGAGTATGTTCCATTTACAACAAACTTTTGCTTCCTGTCTTTTAGCCAGCTCTCAATATATTATTGTTGTTATTATTATTATTATCCTTTATTTATAATGCCCCAACATTTTCTGCATCGCTGTACAGGTGTTAAGTGCAAATCAAGACAGATTTAACACACTGCAAAATAATGGAAGGCCTTTTTATTGAACTTAAAAGCAAATGTACACAGTGCTTTTCCTAAAGCTGACAAAGTTGAAAACTCACAAACTTACAGTCCCCTCAGGGGTGGACAAGTGTGGTCCTGGAGGGCCACACACATGCCAGGATTTGATGATATCCCTGCTGCACAGTTCTTCAGTCATCCTGATTAATTCACCTGTGCACAGAAGGTATATCTACAAATCCAGGCTTGTGTATGACCCTCCAGGCCTGAACTTGCCCACCCCTAAAGGGTTTGTTTGGGTTTTTCAGGAGGGTGAAAGATGCTTTATGCATATTAAGGCTGAATGCTAAAATTAAATGCATCTCTGCCATGCCCGTTATAGGGGAGGTCTGCCCGCCTTAACATATATACACTGAAGTCTAAACACACACATAAATAAACTAAAGCAAATTCTATACTTACCTCATTGTCCAACCTCCTCACTGGTGGAATTATTCATTATGTACTGTATTTGTATACTGTGCTTCCATTTTCTGCAGAAAAAGGCAAGGGGTGCAGTAAATACATGGGACTCATGACTATACTGGTTTAAATATACAGTAACAGTAAGTTTCAAGAAGTGAAATAACAGAGTACACATTTGTTATGCTTATTTTAAAACTAGAAAGTCAGTTATATTACTTCAATTGGTATAATCTACTTTTTTGTCTGTACAATTAACCTAATCCCCTAGCTATTACACCTTACCTTTATCTATGCATTCTCCATGTGAAAGGTAGAGCTTGCTCCCTTAAGGCTTCCTACAATGTGGCTGCGCATCTGTTTATCTTCATCCTCTGAATGGTTTTGCCTCCCAACACAGCTCCTTATATAGTGCCTGGGCTATGTGACATCATCTATTATGACATATCTATGATGTAAGAAGTTGTTTGTTACCTGAAGGTCAGCCTTGTGATATCTGCCATCAGGCCACTCATCATACAGAGCTCTGAAAATATCCCAATGTTCACCAACATATTTAATGAACCCACAGAGCTTCCTATACCCTCATTGACACATACACATGAGAAGATACAAACATTCCAAACTTAGAATCCAGAATAAATTTAGAAGCTGGTCATAAAATATGATTTACTTAATATGTGGCAATTTACAAAATCTAGAAATGATCTCTGTGCCTCTATACTCACTTTACCTGTTCATCTCCATCTTTCATTTCAGTTCTACTTATTTCCATTACACAACATTACCACTGCTTATTTGCAACTTCCTTTTGACGTTTACCGCTCACTATAGGATTTGCCTCCAGCAATATTCTCTTTTTTCCTTTCTTTTTTCTTTTAAATATACAGTATACGTAATGTACAGCACTTTCTAAATTGATATTGATTTGTGTTTATGATTTATGTGCATGTATTTTTCACTTTTACATCTTTGTATTGTAAATTTGAAATAATAATTAAAAAAAAGAACTTAAAGGAGCACTGTAGTTTAGTAAAAACTTCACATGTTTATGAAGTATATTACCAAATAAAATTAGATGGTATGCAAGACAGGAACATAAAATAAGTTTAGAGAAAATCTTAATTTAAATGACTCATGGCCAGGCCCAGATTTACCAATAGGCACAACAGACAAGTAGCCTTCGAACATGTACTGTACTTTACACACAACTCCTTACATGAAGGGTTATGCCTTGGAGGTGGGAATAGAAAAAGCTCCACTCTGATTAGCTGAGTTGTTCTATGCATGAAGTAATTTCTTCTTTTCTTAACAAAGCAATTGGAAGATGGAGTCTCAAGCACATACAAACCAACAACAACCTGAACAAAAAACTGAACAATTCTCCCTGCATGATTCTCAGGGTAGTGTTCTAGGGAGTTCACAGAGCTGAGATTTGCCAAATGTGACAGTGGCACCCAGTAACTTAAAGGACCATGGCAGTTCAAGAAAAAGACAATTGTTGTCAAGTATGTACCAAGTTAACAGTATTAGCAGCTGTTTAAGTCATGGACATTTTGTTATACCATCTGAAGTTTTGAAGACTCTGTTTATGAGTACAGGAATCCAGAGTTGTGCTGCAACTTTGCCAGGATAACCCACCATCTCTTGTAAACCTTGGTATAGGGATATAAAAGCATCATGTGTCACAACGGATGACATTGCAAAGCCAAATGACTAAAAAGATGTAGGGACTGAAGATCTGATGGAGGGGGGAAAGGCAGAAGTCTAGAACCATTAATTGATCACTGCATACAATTGAAATTGACAACATGGATGCATAAAATTATATATAGTGCAAAACCTCTTTCGAAAGAACAGATCTCTTCTTCCAATCACTTCAAATATCCCTCCTTCCAAGAGACAGTCACACTTGGACAAACATCTCTTTCCCTTCTAATGATTTCCATCTTTCTATCTCTGATTCCTTTTCAGCTGTTTCCCCCAATATTTCAGGAGAAAGAAACACTGCAGAGATTTATGTAGTAAACTGAAAAAACGATGTCACATACTGTAGGGTCCTATACTCTAGTCCACAGTTCATCAGTGGCCCATGAGCTTCATCTAGCTGGTGCACAAATGTAGTAGTGAGACAAGGGTGTTATTGTTAAGGGCTTTGTATCTTAGGGATAGGATTTGAAATGGTATTCTAAAGGCTATGGGGGGCCAGTGGAGTGACTGAAAGAGAGGAGCAAATTCTGAGTGTGGTAGATGAGGCTTGCATAGTCGTTCATTATGGATTTGAGTGTAGACAGATGGGTGATGGGATACAATAAGAAATGAGGTGCAGTAGTCAAGGAGAGATATGATGAGGGAATGGATTAGAATTTTAGTTGTGTCTTGTGTAAGTGTTATCTGCAAATAAATGAATTACAAAATTACTGAAGTCTAAGATTTTCTTATAATGCTATGGGAGCATGCAAAGATGGAGAAGAGAAGGAGGCCTAGGATTGAACCTTCGGGGTTCACTAACAGTCAGTGTGAGTGGGGAAAAATAGGTACCAGAGGAGGCAACATTAAATGTTCAATTTTCTAGATAGATGGTAATGCATGAGAGAGTTGTGTCGTGGATAACAGAGAATGGAGAATTTGGATAAAGGGTTATCAACTGTATCAAAGGTAGCAGAGAAATCCAATAGAATTAGTGGAGAGAAGTGACCATTTGACTTGGCTGTCATTAGTGACTTTTGTGAGAACTGTCTCAGTGGAATGTTGGAGTTGGGATCAAGAAGAGAGTTGGAGGAAAGGAATTGGGTTAGGTGAGAGTAGAAGAGCCAGTCAAGTAGCTTTGAAGCCAAGGAAAGTAGAGAGATGGGGTGATAGTTGGATGCAGAAGCTGGAACAGGCAAGGGTTTTGTGATGAGGCATGTTTTAAATATGATATGAACTTAACAGTGTTAGGAGATACACTGAATAATTGTGCAAAATTGAGAATAATTATGGGCAAGCTGAAAAGTGTGAGGTTGACAGAAGACCACAGACTTCATTCTCAGTTACAGGGAGCCCATTGTAGATGTGAAATTAGGGTAAGAACAAAGCCCGAGTGTTACAGGTTTGTTGTGAGGAGTGTGTCAGCCAGTTACAGGTTTGTACAGAGGAGGGTAGGTCAAGAGGAAAATTCCTTTAGTTTATTATCAATTTTATTAGGCATTGGTATATCATAATACAGTATATATATATATATATATATATATATATATATATATATATATCAAATTTATGCAGGTAATAGTTTCCAGATGACATGTGAGACAGTATGACATGTATTAATCGCAGAATTCCATGTATGTCGCATCATAATCAAGCAATGTAGGGATAATATCAACCCATGGAGTTCTGCATCCAAAACCACATTTTTTTCTTTTTTTACACTTTATATTAGCAAAACAATGTAACATTACAACCAAAAAGTTTAATGGGGGTGGGAAGGTAAACAATAAAATGAAAACTATAGAAATACAAACTGTTCGCTCTCAGGTACATCTCAAGTCTCCACCTGCAGTTACCTTTTGCCTCCATCCATCATCTCCAGGGATCTCCCACATATGGGAACCCATCCAGCTTGGAGTTTAATTAAGTGTTTTAACAGATTGAGTGTTAATGTTATCCAATTTGTATCATATTAAATCCCAGTCTACCCAACCGATATGCTATCTGCCCTGGCAATCCAAGGTGACCATATCCCCACAAATTTTAAGAAAGTGTTTTCTAATAAGTTAGTTAATCTCTTGTTGATGAGAATAAAATTAATTTCATTTAAAATCTCCTGTAGGCTAAGTGCGGATGACCTCCACTGTCGAACAATATGGCTTTTTGCGGCTAACATTAAAAATTGGAAGAGTTGGTTGTGATGGAAAGATAAATCAGGGACTGCGAGACCCAGAAGGCATATTCCAATATTTGAATCAATTTGGGAGCTAAACATTGTAGAGGCTAATGTAAGAACTATTTCACATAGATCTTTAACCATTGAACATGTCCACTAGATATGTATGAATGAACATGTATTTCCACAGTCTCTGAAACAACTATCAGTTTGGACGAGAACCCATTTCTAAAGCTTAACAGGAGTATGATAAGTTTGATGCAGAACTTTTATTGACGTTTTGAGAATGCTATAATTCAAGCATCCCTTTGTGAGAGTTCGCCAGGATTTTTCCTAGGCTTCATCACTAAGAGATTCTCCAAAATCCTCCTCCCACAAAAGCATACATTTCGGTTTTAATACTGGAGCTGCTTCACTGAAAGAATTATATAACAATCTAATGGTTTTGCTCAACAGTGGATGATCCCTACAACGCTTCCATGTCCAACTTGTTATAATGTGCTAAATTCTACAAAACTTGTAATGTTCCAATAAAGGTAAATTAAAGTTATCTCTCATATATTCAAAAATTATACTCAAATTATTTGTGAACCAATCCCCAACTCTCAGTAACTTGTTGGATTTCCACCAGTGCATTGAGTTAGATGTGAGTTGAATGAGCAAATGATGATTGGGTATGACTGGGGTGAGAGTAGATAATTTTGGCATTATCCCCTTTTTCTGGGTAGCCCAAGACTAAATGTAAAGTGAGTGTTTCATAATAGGATTAGGTATTGAACCAAGCGCTAACCGTGGTTTAGAGAGCCAGATTACTGTGTCCCATGAGTACAGAGACATTGCTAAGTTTTTAGTAAATACCCAAAGGGGTTGATGCAATGAGGAGTGGGAAAGGGGAATAAAGGCAAGTTGAGCAGCCTTATAGTATTGTTTAAAATTTGGACACGAAAGCCCACACTTTTTTTTAAGCATATACATAGTTATTCTAGAGATTCTAGGGGCTCTATAACTCTATATAAATGTAAACACTAAGCTTTGAAATCTTTCCAGTTCTAATCTATAGCGATCGGGTGGGTACCAAATAAATATAAAAGGCAGTGAAGAATATTAATTTTCACAGAATTAATTCTCCCAACCAGGAAATCTGCCCCTCCATCCATTTTGTTAAATGCAGTCGTAAATCTCTATATAGGTTAGAGTAGTTAGCTTTATAAATATCTGACAATTTTTTAGTGATGTTCACACCTAGATATTTAAAATAAGATTTGGGCCAAGTGAAATTATAGGTTTGTCGAATTTTGTCAATTTCTGGCTGAGACATAGAAATTCCCAATGCTTACATCTTGGTCACATTGATTATTAACTCTGACAGATCACCATAGTGTTCCAGAGTTTAAAAGAGAGCTGGGACCGAGGTGGCAGGCTTTGTAAGAGAACACAACATGTCATCAGCAAAGAGACAACATTTAAGATGATGAAGTCCAAATTTAATTCCATGTATATTTGCGTTAGATCTTATGGATTGGGCCAAGGGCTTGATTGCTAAGGCAAATAAGAGTGTTGAGAGGGGACACCCCTGTCTGGTTCCTCTTGGAATGTTTATTTGTGCAGGTGAATCCCCTGAATTCATGGTAGCTTAGGGAGAATTATAGTATGTCTTAATTAAATTCAAATATTTGGCATTTAAACCAAATTTAGTTAGCACTGCATGAAGATAGGGCCATTCTAAAGTATCAACTGCTTTTTCTATGTCAAGTGCTAATAAACACATAGGGGTTTTATTACGAGTTGCCCAAGAAGTGGAATTCAATATTCTTCGGACATTATCCCACATCTGCCTATGGGGTATAAACCCTGTTTGGTCTTTGTGGATAACCCTAGGAAGAAAATTAGATATCCTGTTCGCCATCAATTTTGCTAAGATTTTTATATCCCCCTTCAACAGTGAGATGGGACGATAATTATGAACCTCAAGTGGGTCTTTACCTCCTTTTGGAAAGAATACGATATTTGCCTGGTTCAATTCCTGAGGCATTTGATGTCCCTCCAAAATTTCATTAAAGAGGTTTGTTAGATGAGGAGAAAGGAGGTCGGCATATTTTTTATAATAGAGATTAGTAAAACCGTCCGGACCAAGGGCCCGCCCCCGGGGCCCGCCCCCACCCAGGCCCTAATAATTTAAATAATAAGGTTCAACTTTGGTAACTTTAGAATTTAATAGATCGCACTCTTGGGTGGTAATCTTGGGCAGGTCACAAGATTCTAGAAAAAACAGCTTTTACCGATCCTGATTCTGTGTATTGGATAGATATACTTTTTGATAAAAATCAATAAATGTCTTTTGAATTTTATTCGGGCTGACTATTATATCTCCGACATGAGTTCTGATGCTAAATATTGTATTTTTATTATTATTATTATTATTATTATTTCTAGCCAATAATTAGTGATGTCGCGAACATAAAATCATAGGGTTAGGTGTTAGGGTGAGGGGTGTTAGGGATAAGTGTGGGGGGTGTTAGGGTGAGGGCTGTTAGGGATAAGTGTAAGGGGGTATTAGGGTTAGGTGTTAGGGTGAGGGGGGTTAGGGATAAGTGTGAGGGGTGTTAGTGTAAGGGGTGTTAGGGATAAGTGTGAGGGGTGTTAGGGTTAGGTGTTAGGGTGAGGGGTGTTAGGGATAAGTGTGGGAGGTGTTAGGGTGAGGGATGTTAGGGTTAGGTGTTAGGGATAAGTGTGAGGGGTGTTAGGGTCAGGGTGAGGGGTGTTAGGGATAAGTGTGAGGGGTGTTAGGGTTAGGTGTTAGGGTGAGGGGTGTTAGGGATAAGTGTGATGGGTGTTAGGGTTAGGTGTTAGGGTGAGGGGTGTTAGGGATAAGTGTGGGGGGTGTTAGGGTGAGGGCTGTTAGGGATACGTGTAAGGGGGTATTAGGGTTAGGTGTTAGGGTGAGGGGTGTTAGGGATAAGTGTGAGGGGTGTTAGTGTAAGGGGTATTAGGGATAAGTGTGAGGGGTGTTAGGGTTAGGTGTTAGGGTGAGGGGTGTTAGGGATAAGTGTGGGGGGTGTTAGGGTGAGGGATGTTAGGGTTAGGTGTTAGGGATAAGTGTGAGGGGTGTTAGGGTTAGGGTGAGGGGTGTTAGGGATAAGTGTGAGGGGTGTTAGGGTTAGGTGTTAGGGTGTTAGGGTGAGGGCTGTTAGGGATAAGTGTAAGGGGGTATTAGGGTTACGTGTTAGAGTGAGGGGTGTTAGGGATAAGTGTGAGGGGTGTTAGTGTAAGGGGTGTTAGGGATAAGTGTGAGGGGTGTTAGGGTTAGGTGTTAGGGTGAGGGGTGTTAGGGATAAGTGTGGGGGGTGTTAGTGTGAGGGATGTTAGGGTTAAGTGTGAGGGGTGTTAGGGTTAGGGTGAGGGGTGTTAGGGATAAGTGTGAGGGGGAATTACGGTTAGGTGTTAGGGTGAGGGGTGTTAAGGATAAGTGTAAGGGGTGTTAGGGTGAGGCATGTTAGGAATAAGTGTGAGGGGTGTTAGGTCTTAGGGATAAGTGTGAGGCGTGTTAGGGTTAGGTGTTAGGTTGATGGGTGTTATGGATAAGTGTGAGGGGTGTTAGGATTGGGTGCTAAGGTGAGGGGAGGATGATGATAAGGGGGGGAAGAGACACAGGGGTGTCCTTGCAGCAGAGATCAAAAGAGTCCTTCAGGACTGTATTGCACACTGTGTACAGTAGCCTAGCTATGGTTTTCCCTATTGATGCAGTATCACCTACACTCAGCCTCCTCTCAGTAAGACTGCAAGTTAGTTATAATTCCAAAATGGCTGCTGTCCATGAGGTAGAAGGCTCTGGAAGGGAGTGTATGCTGCTGATTGGCTGGAATGTGTCTGCTGACTGTGAGTTGCAGGGTCAAAGTTTGCTCAATGATAAAGTATAGGGGGCGGATCGAACATCGCCTATGTTCGCAGTTCGCCGCGAACGCGAACATGCTATGTTCGCCGGGAACAGTCTGCCGGCGAACTATTCACGACATCTCTACCAATAATGTATTAGGTTTATTAGCTTTAGCGTAGAACTTGTGACCCGTCCATCTCAGTGCCTTTTCTGTACGATCGGATAATATTAGATCCAATTCTAGTCTAATTTTATCAATCTGCTTACGCAGTTTATTGGAGGGGTGCTGGTGATTTAATCTCTCAAGTACTAGTAATTGTTTCCCCAACGATTCCTCCCTAAACCGCATTTGCTTTTTATGTGCAGAAGCTAATTTGATAAGAGAGCCCCTAATGAAGGCCTTATGGAGCCACCCAAGACCATCCAAAATCCAATTCGTGATTAATATTAGTGGAGAAATATAACTTGATATCCTGGGCAATTTGCTCCCCGATCAGTGGATTGGATAGAATTCTCTCCTTAAGCCTCCATGAATATGATGGTTTACTGTTCTGGCCTAACTTCAAAGAGAGATGGACCTGGGAATGGTCAGACCACACTATCTAAAATGGCAGAATCAATTAGAATATAATCGATCCTAGAGTAGGATCCATGAACCGAGAAATAAAAGGTGTATCCCCTCTCAACTTGATACATCTGCCTCCATGAATCAAGCAGATGAAGTTCCTTGAGAAGGTCATCAATTTGCTTCAACTTGTTTGAGAATCTGCCACCCTGGTCCTTCACCGACCTGTCTACACTAGGATCTAGAGCAAGATTAAGGTCCCCTTCTAGTATAACCCGGCCCAAGTTAGCTGACCTCAGATATTTGAGTAAGCTAATAAAGGAGTTATGTGAGGTATTGGCCAGGGAATAAAAATAAATTAATGATGACCTCTCAGCCAGAAGTGTTCCTGTCCGGACCACAAAGTTTCCATTGGAATCTATTTTCTTATGTTCAATATTAAATGGGAAATCCTTATGTAATAAAATTGCCACCCCAGCTTTCTTAGTCGGTTGCGTTGTAGCAAAAAAGGTCGGGTAAGCCTTATGTAGAAACTTGGGAATCCCATTATGTGAAAAATGAGTCTCTTGTAAAAAGATCACAGACGGGTGTAGAGATTTATGCAATAAAAATGATTTGCTTCTTCTAAACTGTGAATTAAAGCCTCAAACATTATGCGAGACAAAAACAACGGATGTATTCGTCATGGCGCCCTGTATTTATGCATTGCAAGTGTATACCTGAAGTCTATGAAGGAGTGATGGGAGAAGTAGGATTACGAGATTCCAAGATGGCGGAGGGAGAACTGCTGAAACCAGAGACCTGAAACGAAACGCAGAGAAGGGAGAAGAAGGAAGAACCAAAAAACAAACTGTAAAAATTAAACTTAACAGTGAATTCCATACCTCAAACCAATACTCAAGGCACCTCAGTGCCAGGGGAAGGAGTTGAATTAGCTAAACTACCTAAATTCCCCTTAAATGCGGATGAATAAGAAAAAATTATACTACAGTCAATCAAGAACAAAATACAATTTTCATGGGCTTGGTCAGCCAACTGTGGGCTGCCTTGGGGTTTCTATTGGACTATATCACATTATAAATTCCATAGTTAAACTGTGAGTATTTGCTTCATGTACTATATGTAAACAGCTAGATCATTGGTAAGGTAAACAAAGCCATCTAAATTGCATTCATTTCAGTCATACTATAACGATGAGTAAATCTCCTCACACCCTCTATCTTACAGTTCCCTTATGCCTTGGGCGTAATAATTGAATCTTCCAATCCGTTCTAAGATCTTCATGCACCAGAATGACTGTAGAGATAAAGGTGATTAACCAGCCATATAGCCATGCAAAAATAGAGACAGTTATAGGCGTCCTGAAGTGTAGCAATATACATATTGATATATGATCTAGCTTAAGCAACTGTAAGACTTTCCTGAGGTTGAAATAACATCAGCTAAAAGTGTCCATGTTCCCTCAGATAAAGTGACAATTATTTACAACAATATACAGAACTCTGTTAACTTCTTCAGATTGATGATAACATCTTGGCTGCAATGACCTAAACATTTTCCTAAGATTGAAAGTCTATCACCTAGTAAAAGCAATCTTCATTCCAGGTAAGAAATTAAATATGCACATTATTATTTAAGAACTGAGCCAATACAATCAAGCTGGGTCCGAAATCAAGATCAAATCAATTGTCCCTAGCAGGTCTCTCATGGGGATCCAGAGCTAGGCACAATCCCTTGGGCTCCAGAAGAGGGCCCGCTGTGGAATTCAGCTCCATTTGTTTGCGTTGTCTTCAGGATCCCTGCATTGTCTCGATGGGCTTTGTGGTAAACCCTGTATTTGTGGAGTTTTAAGAGTATCCTCTTTTGTAATCAGGTTCAGGCGAGATAGGACTGAGCGACATTCCTCCAGCAAATGAACAATCTGAACATTTGTACCTATTTGAAATGTGAGGTTGAATGGGAATCGCCACCCATAACAAATACTATTTTTAATAGGATTTAAAGGGCTGGCTTCAGTTGCTTACGCTTGAAGAGAGTGGCCGGAGTGAGATCAGCAAAAATGTGTATGGCCACTTCATCTGGTCCAACTGCTATTTGCAATTTCCTAGATGTTGTCAGGATCAGATCCCTGGTACCTTGATGCAAGAATCTGAGGTTGCCGGACCTCCCAAGGCTCTGTGAGCTCGTTCGAGTTCCCAGGAGTCCTGTGGGAGGTTGGAAAGCATAGTATGTATAACAGCATTCAGGTACATCTTTAAGTCTGTAACTGATTTTGGGATACCTCTAAATCTAATATTATTTATCCGATACCTATTTTCGAGGTCTTTGAGGTTATTTTCTATAATGGTTAAGGTGGAGGTATTGCGGGTTTTATCAGACCAATTCCAATGTATGAGTGCACTAGCCATGGTCTTGGAAGTCCAGTCTAATTTCTTTGACCGTTTTATCAAAGTTCAACCTCTAAAAGTTGTTGAAATCTATCAAAGATATGTCGGAAAGTTTGGCCTGATGTTGAATAGATTGTGCATGATGAACCAATGGTGGAGTGTGGTGGTGAGGCCCGAGATTGTTTCTGAGACTGAAATTGTTCTGGGATATTTCTTGCTGGCAAGGTTTTCCTTGATTTACCCATTGTTATTTATATTCAATTTCAATTTATTTGAATACTCGCGACTTGCCCGTCAAAAATGATGGTGCAATAACATTTTAAGGCTCGGAAAGCTGTTTGCCACACAATGTGAGTCTCTGACACTCTTAACCTTTTTGTTATCTACAACAATTCTAATAAAGTTTTTTATCTTTTTAACCTTCAACTTGTATTTCACCAACAGGTAAACCACCAGTTTTGAACAATATTAACTATTTTAATTCTCATGTATGCAAGAATAATATAACAATGGCTGAAGTTTTGATAAATACGTATTGTAAAACATGACATAATACATTTTAACATGCAACTTATATTTGAAACAATGGTGAAACATTTTTTTTAACTATAATACCATTTTTAATTCAGAAGTATGCATGAATAACATAAGAATAGGTCAACTTTCTCTGAATAAGTATTTGCAACCATTACATAATGCTTTGTAACATGCAACTTTTATTTCAAGTAGTGGTAAACCACATAGGTATTGAATCCAGAGGAAGGCAAACAGTAAAAGCCCCCATTGAAACTTATCCAATTATATCAAAGGGGGGAAAAAATAATTCCTTCCTGACCCCATTAACTGTCGATCGGATTACATTTCAATTTACTAACATAAATTCTTAATTATATACAATGAAACAACTTTGCACACCTTTTAAAATACAATCGTAACATGTCAAATAGTAGATTAAAATACTAACATTTATCCTTGAAATGTCCGAAAATGCCACCTAATTGATTTGTGGGGTCAATCATGCAAAAAGATAGCTTCTAACACATTCCAATATGTTACTTTGTTTTTGCATTTTTTTTCTTCACTTTTTGTTGTTATTCTTGTAGTTCTTGAAAATGGCACATAGAGTTTCCTATGTGAAATAGTGATCCTCTAAAAAGAGACCGCCAGGCATAAAAGTTCATCCGCGGGGTGTAACCACTGTTATACTCTATGTTTTTTGACATTTTATAGAGTTTCCTTAGTGGAATAGTGGTCCTCTAAAATGAGTCTGAGTGACATAAAATGTTGTCCTTGAAATAAAACCACTGTTTTCTATGTTTACAGAACCTCATAGTAGACAATTTTGCTAAAAATGCATCCATCCAACAATAAATCACCTTGACATGGGTTTTATTCAATATGAACTTTAATTTTCTCTGGATTGTTGCATCTTGAAAATGCAACATAGAGTTGGCCATGTGCAAATACAGGTTCTTGTAAAAAAATACCCACAGACCTAAAAGTTTGTCCTTGGGATTTATTAATGGTCATGGAAAATGCCATGATAATGGGAAATTGTCTCCATTGAAGGACAACAGGCAAACCACTCTCACTTTGAGCCAAATCAATTCTTGGTATAAGAACTGGTTCACCTTTATTGGTACCATTCATAATTTCTGCATGTATAAAATGATCTTTTAAATCCTTCACAATTAATATGGCCCCATTACAAAGTCCTTTTTTGGGGATTCATATTTCTCATTAGCATGACAATTGCCCCTTTTTTAAGTTGCAAAATATGTGGTGGCATTGCAAACAGAGTTAAAGAATTAGCCAGAACGGAATCTGCACTTTAATAGATTTTTTTGGGTGCATTGATTAATTTTTTTATTTCGTTATTTAGATTCAAGGCATCTATATTTTTTTATGGTAATATCACGTTGCTTGCAATGTCTGAGTAATCCTTGTTATTGATTGTATTGAGAAAAATTGTTGATATTAGTGATTATTTGCAAATCATTTGTGATGGAATTTCAACAGTATCATCAGGTAGATTAGTTATTTTTTTATGTTTTCCTTCTCCAATTTGAATTTGCCAATCGTTGAATTGATTTTGGCCTAAAGATCTCATATTTATTTCTAATTTAAGGTGTGTAAATATTTTCCACAGTTTATTTCCCTTTATACACGTTTCAACGATGTCAGTGCTATTGCCATGTGGCACCACAAGTAATGTTTGCCTAAAATCTCCTCCTAACAACATTACCTTTCCACCAAATGGCAAATCATTACCCATAACTTATTTTAATAATCGATAAATACATTGCAGGGCATGACATGACATCATTGTTGCCTCATTTATTATAACTAATTTACTTTTTTTAAATGTTTTGGCTTGTAATGAATTCATTTGAATATCCGACACTGATGTTTCTAGAATGGGAACTGGCAGTTTAAACCCACTATGCACAGTTCTACCACCTTCTAACAAAAGTGCCGCGATTCCAGTTGTTGCAAATGGCAGTGCTTTTTGACCCTGTGCTTGAATGCAAATCATCAATAAATTATAAGGATAAGTTTTTCCTGATCCACCAAGGCCATCTAGATAGAAATAACGCTCTTTGAGCATGTCATTTTCTCTTGCATTTGTAATGGTGTCAAATGCTTCCAATTGTAATGCTTTTAAAGTTCCAACTTGTTCTTGTGTTTTTTGCTATTCAATCTCAGTGTCATACTCCTCAAAGTTAATTTCATCTATAAATCCTGGCTCAGGCAGATTAAAATTTGCACAATTTAATCCATGACAAATAAAGATTTCCTGAATGTCATTAATGTTTTTAATAGTGCAATGGTCTCTTTGTAACGTTTCAAGAAGTCTTCACACATATTTAATTTAAATGTTTTCCACAAAGCTAATGCATCAGGTACATTGCAAAAGATACAAATGAAAGCAAATTATTCTCTAATTTGCTTTGGCACTTGACATAGTGCTGCTTCTTCTAGACATCTCTCCCATTCTGTATCATCTGCCAGGAAGTTTTGATGTCTTGCAGCTAATTGGAAAGTATCATAAACTATGTAAGTAATCTTAAGCTGAAACGTTCAATGTCTCTTGGACTAACGTTATAAATCCGTGGGATAATTTTATGATTATCTTTTTTTCGTTGTCGCCATTGGCCATTTACGAATACATAGTCCTGTGGAATGTCAATGTATAAAAATTGTCTAGCCTCAGTGTCCTGGCAATTTAATTGAAACCAAGCAGTAAGTGTTGTAGCTCTATGTTCACTTTGTGCTAAAGCATTTCTTTCATTCCCTGCAGTGAAGCAAACAAATTTACTTTGTGGCAAATGGACAGCTAATTGATACACAGCATGTGACCGATCATGCATCTCAAATTTGAGAAGTCGCCACATTGCTTCTGGAGCACTTACATAGCGAGCATCTAAATAAGATGTAAGTTTGTCATGTAAAGTTGGATTTTCTTGTTCATTTTGTGCACCTTGCACAACAACAGTTGTTGCATCATATCCTTTGTATATATATTTATACATATATTTTATGGATTTGATAGAAGTGCAAGCTTCCACATTTATGTGTGCATTGTACTTAATCAGCAAATGTGGATTGTATGGAACCACATATCTATTATCGACCTTTTGGACATGGATAATAGCTATTTGTCCTTCTCTTATTTTATACAAAGGGTATCCATCACAATTGGCATAAGTCTGCATTTGAAATTGTTTTGGGAACTCTTTTGTGTATTTTTTGTTTTTTATACATGGTGAATTTGGATTGATATCTCCACATGGACCATGAATCATTTTATGAGTTACAATCTCATAAAGTTTTATATGTTTTTTTTGGATGTGGCAGTTTAGCAGTAATTACTGAATCCACTCTGTCTGCTGTATTCAATTTATCTTTTTCTTTCAGGATTAAAAGTATATGTGCATGAGGCAGACCTCTTTTTTAAATTTAATGGTATAAACAAAAGCCACACATTTTCCAAATAAGTGTGCTTTAGTTATATCATGAATGAATGAGTTTAGTTTTATTTTTAATACTCTAGCCACCAAATCTGGTCTGTCAGAAGTATTTGGGCCAAATTTGAAATTTTCTTTGATCTCTGGCCATTGCGGATTATATGTGAATGTAATGAATTAATCTGGTTTACCAAATTTAGTCACAATAGCCATGGCATTATTGCATATTTCTTATATTGCGAGGAGATCCTTGGAAAGAGGATGGCAAAATTATTGCTCTTCCAGCAGGAATGTCTGTTTGCAGCCAATTCAGCGACATAATCCATCAATCCACAATATTGTTCTACTCGAAGCTTGTTTTGTTGAAATTTCACAAAATTTTGATTATTTGCTTCGACTTGTAGATAGGAATCAATAATCCATTGTTGTTTGAGTTTTCCCTCACATAAAATAAGATTAAAATGAACCCGAATAGCAGTTTGTGCCACTTCATATTCCAACATAGAAAAATTGTTTCTAACACGAACATTACTATTGAGATAACTTTGCAATTGTAATTGTGGTTCCCGTCCTGGCTCACCATTTGGAAAGAAAATTGGATATGTAATTGGATCCAAATTACTACTTAACATATTTATGTTTATCAAAGGTTGGTCTTCATTGCATGAATATATTCTAATATCCCGCTCAAATGGTGGTTCACCATCATCATTTTTAAAGACCATGGCAACCTCACTTGCTGTTGGTAAACTATACCATCTTTGATCTGTATGGCAATCTCTTTTGAGAACCATATTTACTATTGGCATTGGCAATTGATTTATTTGCGCATGTGCCTGTTGTTCTTTTTCAACCTCTGCTAATTTTTTGTATGCTTGACTATATGGGTTGTTGGCCATAATGTTATCGAGATATGGCTAAGCATTGCTTATTTTCAGGAAGCATCATTCATTGTTCAATAGCTTCCATTGTGTCAAGGACATATAACTGTGCAAATTTCCTTTGCTCTCCAGCTTTTGGGTGTAAATGTGAAGTCCGGTGGTAAATTTGTTCTTGTACTTTAAAATGCTAATGTTGCACCCATTGAAGCAAATGAAATCGCACTGTTATAAGACCTAGGGCCTCATTCTATTATCGGCCGTAAAACTGCCGCAAGGCTGCGATTCCTTGCGGGGGTTCCGTTATGTTGCAATTCAATTATACGGCCCGCAAGGATCTCCCCTTATGGCGGGCCGTATATCTTGCAACCGGCACTGTAAAGCTCTGTAAATGCTAGGGATCATAACGGGGGACATGAGGATTAATAGCAACCCCCTCTCAAGCTTGCACATCAGCCCAAATCCGAGATTACATTAACTGTTTATTTTCCGGCCGCAGAGTGGGGGGGTCTGAGGTGCTCCAAGCCCTCTGGACTTTTTACATGCATATGTGACATAAATTAAAAAACAATTTATTTACGGATTTGAGTGTAGGGGAATGTTGTGCTATTAATGCTAACACCTACAATCACTTTATAGTCTCCTCAGAGTGCAGGATGACTTTATTATGTGCTTATTTGTGTGCCTGCAGGACCTTTTTGGTGCAAGTAAGCTGCGGCTCGGTTTTAGCCTTGCAGAGAGGGTTCCCGTAGCAATTGAATAGCAACCAGGGCTTTCTTGCGGCCGAAACTCTTGCGGCCGTTTAAGATCAAAGGCTTTCCTCCGGCGCGAGCGGCCGCAAGGGATAGCAAGGCGCCGGCCGCAAGCCTGCCGGAATCTCAATGGTCTCATTGTAACGTTTCAAGAAGTCTTCACACATATTTAATTTAAATGTTTTCCACAAAGCTAATGCATCAGGTACATTGCAAAAGATACAAATGAAAGCAAATTGTTCTCTAATTTGCTTTGGCACTTGACATAGTGCTGCTTCTTCTAGACATCTCTCCCATTCTGTATTATCTGCCAGGAAGTTTTGATGTCTTGCAGCTAATTGGAAAGTATCATAAACTATGTAAGTAATCTTAAGCTGAAACGTTCAATGTCTCTTGGACTAACGGTATAAATTCGTGGGATAATTTTATGATTATCTTTTTTTCGTTGTAGCCATTGGCCATTTACGAATACATAGTCCTGTGGAATGTCAATGTATAAAAATTGTCTAGCCTCAGTGTCCTGGCAATTTAATTGAAACCAAGCAGTAAGTGTTGTAGCTCTATGTTCACTTTGTGCTAAAGCATTTCTTTCATTCCCTGCAGTGAAGCAAACAAATTTACTTTGTGGCAAATGGACAGCTAATCGATACACAGCATGTGACCGATCATGCATCTCAAATTTGAGAAGTCGCCACATTGCTTCTGGAGCACTTACATAGCGAGCATCTAAATAAGATGAAAGTTTGTCATGTAAAGTTGGATTTTCTTGTTCATTTTGTGCACCTTGCACAACAACAGTTGTTGCATCATATCCTTTGTATATATATTTATACATATATTTTATGGATTTGATAGAAGTGCAAGCTTCCACATTTATGTGTGCATTGTACTTAATCAGCAAATGTGGATTGTATGGAACCACATATCTATTATCGACCTTTTGGCCACGGATAATAGCTGTTTGTCCTTCTCTTCTTTTATACAAAGGGTATCCATCACAATTGGCATAAGTCTGCATTTGAAATTGTTTTGGGAACTCTTTTGTGTATTTTTTTTTTTTCATACATGGTGGATTTGGATTGATATCTCCACATGGACCATGAATCATTTTATGAGTTACAATCTCATAAAGTTTTGAATGTTTTTTTGGATGTGGCAGTTTAGCAGTAATTACTGAATCCACTCTGTCTGCTGTATTCAATTTATCTTTTTCTTTCAGGATTAAAAGTATATGTGCATGAGGCAGACCTCTTTTTTAAATTTAATGGTATAAACAAAAGCCACACATTTTCCAAATAAGTGTGCTTTAGTTATATCATGAATGAATGAGTTTAGTTTTATTTTTAATACTCTAGCCACCAAATCTGGTCTGTCAGAAGTATTTGGGCCAAATTTGAAATTTTCTTTGATCTCTGGCCATTGTGGATTATATGTGAATGTAATGAATTAATCTGGTTTACCAAATTTAGTCACAATAGCCATGGCATTATTGCATATTTCTTATATTGCGAGGAGATCCTTGGAAAGAGGATGGCAAAATTATTGCTCTTCCAGCAGGAATGTCTGTTTGCAGCCAATTCAGCGACATAATCCATCAATCCACAATATTGTTCTACTCGAAGCTTGTTTTGTTGAAATTTCACAAAATTTTGATTATTTGCTTTGACTTGTAGATAGGAATCAATAATCCATTGTTGTTTGAGTTTTCCCTCACATAAAATAAGATTAAAGTGAACCCGAATAGCAGTTTGTGCCACTTCATATTCCAGCATAGAAAAATTGTTTCTAACACGAACATTACTATTGAGATAACTTTGCAATTGTAATTGTGGTTCCCATCCTGGCTCACCATTTGGAAAGAAAATTGGATATGTAATTGGATCCAAATTACTACTTAACATATTTATGTTTATCAAAGGTTGGTCTTCATTGCATGGATATATTCTAATATCCCGCTCAAATGGTGGTTCACCATCATCATTTTTAAAGACCATGGCAACCTCACTTGCTGTTGGTAAACTATACCATTTTTGATCTGTATGGCAATCTCTTCTGAGAATCATATTTACTATTGGCATTGGCAATTGATTTATTTGCGCATGTGCCTGTTGTTCTTTTTCAACCTCTGCTAATTTTTTGTATGCTTGACTATATGGGTTGTTGGCCATAATGTTATCGAGATATGGCTAAGCATTGCTTATTTTCAGGAAGCATCATTCATTGTTCAATAGCTTCCATTGTGTCAAGGACATATAACTGTGCAAATTTCCTTTGCTCTCCAGCTTTTGGGTGTAAATGTCCGGTGGTAAATTTGTTCTTGTACTTTAAAATGCTAATGTTGCACCCATTGAAGCAAATGAAATCGCACTGTGATAAGACCTAGGGCCTCATTCTATTATCGGCCGTAAAACGGCCGCAAGGCTGCGATTCCGTTATCTTGCAATTCAATTATACGGCCCCGCAAGGATCTCCCCTTACGGAGGGCCGTATATCTTGCAACCGGCACTGTAAAGCTCTGTAAATGCTAGGGATCATAACGGGGGACATGAGGATTAATAGCAACCCCCTCTCAAGCTTGCACATCAGCCCAAATCCGAGATTACATTAACTGTTTATTTTCCGGCCGCAGAGTGGGGGGGGTCTGAGGTGCTCCAAGCCCTCTGGACTTTTTACATGCATATGTGACATAAATTAAAAAACAATTTATTTACGGATTTGAGTGTAGGGGAATGTTGTGCTATTAATGCTAACACCTACAATCACTTTATAGTCTCCTCAGAGTGCAGGATGACTTTATTATGTGCTTATTTGTGTGCCTGCAGGACCTTTTTGGTGCAAGTAAGCTGCGGCTCGGTTTTAGCCTTGCAGAGAGGGTTCCCGTAGCAATTGAATAGCAACCAGGGCTTTCTTGCGGCCGAAACTCTTGCGGCCGTTTAAGATCAAAGGCTTTCCTCCGGCGCGAGCGGCCGCAAGGGATAGCAAGGCGCCGGCCGCAAGCCTGCCGGAATCTCAATGGTCTCATTGTAACGTTTCAAGAAGTCTTCACACATATTTAATTTAAATGTTTTCCACAAAGCTAATGCATCAGGTACATTGCAAAAGATACAAATGAAAGCAAATTGTTCTCTAATTTGCTTTGGCACTTGACATAGTGCTGCTTCTTCTAGACATCTCTCCCATTCTGTATTATCTGCCAGGAAGTTTTGATGTCTTGCAGCTAATTGGAAAGTATCATAAACTATGTAAGTAATCTTAAGCTGAAACGTTCAATGTCTCTTGGACTAACGGTATAAATTCGTGGGATAATTTTATGATTATCTTTTTTTCGTTGTAGCCATTGGCCATTTACGAATACATAGTCCTGTGGAATGTCAATGTATAAAAATTGTCTAGCCTCAGTGTCCTGGCAATTTAATTGAAACCAAGCAGTAAGTGTTGTAGCTCTATGTTCACTTTGTGCTAAAGCATTTCTTTCATTCCCTGCAGTGAAGCAAACAAATTTACTTTGTGGCAAATGGACAGCTAATCGATACACAGCATGTGACCGATCATGCATCTCAAATTTGAGAAGTCGCCACATTGCTTCTGGAGCACTTACATAGCGAGCATCTAAATAAGATGAAAGTTTGTCATGTAAAGTTGGATTTTCTTGTTCATTTTGTGCACCTTGCACAACAACAGTTGTTGCATCATATCCTTTGTATATATATTTATACATATATTTTATGGATTTGATAGAAGTGCAAGCTTCCACATTTATGTGTGCATTGTACTTAATCAGCAAATGTGGATTGTATGGAACCACATATCTATTATCGACCTTTTGGCCACGGATAATAGCTGTTTGTCCTTCTCTTCTTTTATACAAAGGGTATCCATCACAATTGGCATAAGTCTGCATTTGAAATTGTTTTGGGAACTCTTTTGTGTATTTTTTTTTTTTCATACATGGTGGATTTGGATTGATATCTCCACATGGACCATGAATCATTTTATGAGTTACAATCTCATAAAGTTTTGAATGTTTTTTTGGATGTGGCAGTTTAGCAGTAATTACTGAATCCACTCTGTCTGCTGTATTCAATTTATCTTTTTCTTTCAGGATTAAAAGTATATGTGCATGAGGCAGACCTCTTTTTTAAATTTAATGGTATAAACAAAAGCCACACATTTTCCAAATAAGTGTGCTTTAGTTATATCATGAATGAATGAGTTTAGTTTTATTTTTAATACTCTAGCCACCAAATCTGGTCTGTCAGAAGTATTTGGGCCAAATTTGAAATTTTCTTTGATCTCTGGCCATTGTGGATTATATGTGAATGTAATGAATTAATCTGGTTTACCAAATTTAGTCACAATAGCCATGGCATTATTGCATATTTCTTATATTGCGAGGAGATCCTTGGAAAGAGGATGGCAAAATTATTGCTCTTCCAGCAGGAATGTCTGTTTGCAGCCAATTCAGCGACATAATCCATCAATCCACAATATTGTTCTACTCGAAGCTTGTTTTGTTGAAATTTCACAAAATTTTGATTATTTGCTTTGACTTGTAGATAGGAATCAATAATCCATTGTTGTTTGAGTTTTCCCTCACATAAAATAAGATTAAAGTGAACCCGAATAGCAGTTTGTGCCACTTCATATTCCAGCATAGAAAAATTGTTTCTAACACGAACATTACTATTGAGATAACTTTGCAATTGTAATTGTGGTTCCCATCCTGGCTCACCATTTGGAAAGAAAATTGGATATGTAATTGGATCCAAATTACTACTTAACATATTTATGTTTATCAAAGGTTGGTCTTCATTGCATGGATATATTCTAATATCCCGCTCAAATGGTGGTTCACCATCATCATTTTTAAAGACCATGGCAACCTCACTTGCTGTTGGTAAACTATACCATTTTTGATCTGTATGGCAATCTCTTCTGAGAACCATATTTACTATTGGCATTGGCAATTGATTTATTTGCGCATGTGCCTGTTGTTCTTTTTCAACCTCTGCTAATTTTTTGTATGCTTGACTATATGGGTTGTTGGCCATAATGTTATCGAGATATGGCTAAGCATTGCTTATTTTCAGGAAGCATCATTCATTGTTCAATAGCTTCCATTGTGTCAAGGACATATAACTGTGCAAATTTCCTTTGCTCTCCAGCTTTTGGGTGTAAATGTCCGGTGGTAAATTTGTTCTTGTACTTTAAAATGCTAATGTTGCACCCATTGAAGCAAATGAAATCGCACTGTGATAAGACCTAGGGCCTCATTCTATTATCGGCCGTAAAACGGCCGCAAGGCTGCGATTCCGTTATCTTGCAATTCAATTATACGGCCCCGCAAGGATCTCCCCTTACGGAGGGCCGTATATCTTGCAACCGGCACTGTAAAGCTCTGTAAATGCTAGGGATCATAACGGGGGACATGAGGATTAATAGCAACCCCCTCTCAAGCTTGCACATCAGCCCAAATCCGAGATTACATTAACTGTTTATTTTCCGGCCGCAGAGTGGGGGGGGTCTGAGGTGCTCCAAGCCCTCTGGACTTTTTACATGCATATGTGACATAAATTAAAAAACAATTTATTTACGGATTTGAGTGTAGGGGAATGTTGTGCTATTAATGCTAACACCTACAATCACTTTATAGTCTCCTCAGAGTGCAGGATGACTTTATTATGTGCTTATTTGTGTGCCTGCAGGACCTTTTTGGTGCAAGTAAGCTGCGGCTCGGTTTTAGCCTTGCAGAGAGGGTTCCCGTAGCAATTGAATAGCAACCAGGGCTTTCTTGCGGCCGAAACTCTTGCGGCCGTTTAAGATCAAAGGCTTTCCTCCGGCGCGAGCGGCCGCAAGGGATAGCAAGGCGCCGGCCGCAAGCCTGCCGGAATCTCAATGGTCTCATTGTAACGTTTCAAGAAGTCTTCACACATATTTAATTTAAATGTTTTCCACAAAGCTAATGCATCAGGTACATTGCAAAAGATACAAATGAAAGCAAATTGTTCTCTAATTTGCTTTGGCACTTGACATAGTGCTGCTTCTTCTAGACATCTCTCCCATTCTGTATTATCTGCCAGGAAGTTTTGATGTCTTGCAGCTAATTGGAAAGTATCATAAACTATGTAAGTAATCTTAAGCTGAAACGTTCAATGTCTCTTGGACTAACGGTATAAATTGGTGGGATAATTTTATGATTATCTTTTTTTCGTTGTCGCCATTGGCCATTTACGAATACATAGTCCTGTGGAATGTCAATGTATAAAAATTGTCTAGCCTCAGTGTCCTGGCAATTTAATTGAAACCAAGCAGTAAGTGTTGTAGCTCTATGTTCACTTTGTGCTAAAGCATTTCTTTCATTCCCTGCAGTGAAGCAAACAAATTTACTTTGTGGCAAATGGACAGCTAATCGATACACAGCATGTGACCGATCATGCATCTCAAATTTGAGAAGTCGCCACATTGCTTCTGGAGCACTTACATAGCGAGCATCTAAATAAGATGAAAGTTTGTCATGTAAAGTTGGATTTTCTTGTTCATTTTGTGCACCTTGCACAACAACAGTTGTTGCATCATATCCTTTGTATATATATTTATACATATATTTTATGGATTTGATAGAAGTGCAAGCTTCCACATTTATGTGTGCATTGTACTTAATCAGCAAATGTGGATTGTATGGAACCACATATCTATTATCGACCTTTTGGCCACGGATAATAGCTGTTTGTCCTTCTCTTCTTTTATACAAAGGGTATCCATCACAATTGGCATAAGTCTGCATTTGAAATTGTTTTGGGAACTCTTTTGTGTATTTTTTTTTTTTCATACATGGTGGATTTGGATTGATATCTCCACATGGACCATGAATCATTTTATGAGTTACAATCTCATAAAGTTTTGAATGTTTTTTTGGATGTGGCAGTTTAGCAGTAATTACTGAATCCACTCTGTCTGCTGTATTCAATTTATCTTTTTCTTTCAGGATTAAAAGTATATGTGCATGAGGCAGACCTCTTTTTTAAATTTAATGGTATAAACAAAAGCCACACATTTTCCAAATAAGTGTGCTTTAGTTATATCATGAATGAATGAGTTTAGTTTTATTTTTAATACTCTAGCCACCAAATCTGGTCTGTCAGAAGTATTTGGGCCAAATTTGAAATTTTCTTTGATCTCTGGCCATTGTGGATTATATGTGAATGTAATGAATTAATCTGGTTTACCAAATTTAGTCACAATAGCCATGGCATTATTGCATATTTCTTATATTGCGAGGAGATCCTTGGAAAGAGGATGGCAAAATTATTGCTCTTCCAGCAGGAATGTCTGTTTGCAGCCAATTCAGCGACATAATCCATCAATCCACAATATTGTTCTACTCGAAGCTTGTTTTGTTGAAATTTCACAAAAGTTTGATTATTTGCTTTGACTTGTAGATAGGAATCAATAATCCATTGTTGTTTGAGTTTTCCCTCACATAAAATAAGATTAAAGTGAACCCGAATAGCAGTTTGTGCCACTTCATATTCCAGCATAGAAAAATTGTTTCTAACACGAACATTACTATTGAGATAACTTTGCAATTGTAATTGTGGTTCCCATCCTGGCTCACCATTTGGAAAGAAAATTGGATATGTAATTGGATCCAAATTACTACTTAACATATTTATGTTTATCAAAGGTTGGTCTTCATTGCATGGATATATTCTAATATCCCGCTCAAATGGTGGTTCACCATCATCATTTTTAAAGACCATGGCAACCTCACTTGCTGTTGGTAAACTATACCATTTTTGATCTGTATGGCAATCTCTTCTGAGAACCATATTTACTATTGGCATTGGCAATTGATTTATTTGCGCATGTGCCTGTTGTTCTTTTTCAACCTCTGCTAATTTTTTGTATGCTTGACTATATGGGTTGTTGGCCATAATGTTATCGAGATATGGCTAAGCATTGCTTATTTTCAGGAAGCATCATTCATTGTTCAATAGCTTCCATTGTGTCAAGGACATATAACTGTGCAAATTTCCTTTGCTCTCCAGCTTTTGGGTGTAAATGTCCGGTGGTAAATTTGTTCTTGTACTTTAAAATGCTAATGTTGCACCCATTGAAGCAAATGAAATCGCACTGTGATAAGACCTAGGGCCTCATTCTATTATCGGCCGTAAAACGGCCGCAAGGCTGCGATTCCGTTATCTTGCAATTCAATTATACGTCCCCGCAAGGATCTCCCCTTACGGAGGGCCGTATATCTTGCAACCGGCACTGTAAAGCTCTGTAAATGCTAGGGATCATAACGGGGGACATGAGGATTAATAGCAACCCCCTCTCAAGCTTGCACATCAGCCCAAATCCGAGATTACATTAACTGTTTATTTTCCGGCCGCAGAGTGGGGGGGGTCTGAGGTGCTCCAAGCCCTCTGGACTTTTTACATGCATATGTGACATAAATTAAAAAACAATTTATTTACGGATTTGAGTGTAGGGGAATGTTGTGCTATTAATGCTAACACCTACAATCACTTTATAGTCTCCTCAGAGTGCAGGATGACTTTATTATGTGCTTATTTGTGTGCCTGCAGGACCTTTTTGGTGCAAGTAAGCTGCGGCTCGGTTTTAGCCTTGCAGAGAGGGTTCCCGTAGCAATTGAATAGCAACCAGGGCTTTCTTGCGGCCGAAACTCTTGCGGCCGTTTAAGATCAAAGGCTTTCCTCCGGCGCGAGCGGCCGCAAGGGATAGCAAGGCGCCGGCCGCAAGCCTGCCGGAATCTCAATGGTCTCATTGTAACGTTTCAAGAAGTCTTCACACATATTTAATTTAAATGTTTTCCACAAAGCTAATGCATCAGGTACATTGCAAAAGATACAAATGAAAGCAAATTGTTCTCTAATTTGCTTTGGCACTTGACATAGTGCTGCTTCTTCTAGACATCTCTCCCATTCTGTATTATCTGCCAGGAAGTTTTGATGTCTTGCAGCTAATTGGAAAGTATCATAAACTATGTAAGTAATCTTAAGCTGAAACGTTCAATGTCTCTTGGACTAACGGTATAAATTCGTGGGATAATTTTATGATTATCTTTTTTTCGTTGTAGCCATTGGCCATTTACGAATACATAGTCCTGTGGAATGTCAATGTATAAAAATTGTCTAGCCTCAGTGTCCTGGCAATTTAATTGAAACCAAGCAGTAAGTGTTGTAGCTCTATGTTCACTTTGTGCTAAAGCATTTCTTTCATTCCCTGCAGTGAAGCAAACAAATTTACTTTGTGGCAAATGGACAGCTAATCGATACACAGCATGTGACCGATCATGCATCTCAAATTTGAGAAGTCGCCACATTGCTTCTGGAGCACTTACATAGCGAGCATCTAAATAAGATGAAAGTTTGTCATGTAAAGTTGGATTTTCTTGTTCATTTTGTGCACCTTGCACAACAACAGTTGTTGCATCATATCCTTTGTATATATATTTATACATATATTTTATGGATTTGATAGAAGTGCAAGCTTCCACATTTATGTGTGCATTGTACTTAATCAGCAAATGTGGATTGTATGGAACCACATATCTATTATCGACCTTTTGGCCACGGATAATAGCTGTTTGTCCTTCTCTTCTTTTATACAAAGGGTATCCATCACAATTGGCATAAGTCTGCATTTGAAATTGTTTTGGGAACTCTTTTGTGTATTTTTTTTTTTTCATACATGGTGGATTTGGATTGATATCTCCACATGGACCATGAATCATTTTATGAGTTACAATCTCATAAAGTTTTGAATGTTTTTTTGGATGTGGCAGTTTAGCAGTAATTACTGAATCCACTCTGTCTGCTGTATTCAATTTATCTTTTTCTTTCAGGATTAAAAGTATATGTGCATGAGGCAGACCTCTTTTTTAAATTTAATGGTATAAACAAAAGCCACACATTTTCCAAATAAGTGTGCTTTAGTTATATCATGAATGAATGAGTTTAGTTTTATTTTTAATACTCTAGCCACCAAATCTGGTCTGTCAGAAGTATTTGGGCCAAATTTGAAATTTTCTTTGATCTCTGGCCATTGTGGATTATATGTGAATGTAATGAATTAATCTGGTTTACCAAATTTAGTCACAATAGCCATGGCATTATTGCATATTTCTTATATTGCGAGGAGATCCTTGGAAAGAGGATGGCAAAATTATTGCTCTTCCAGCAGGAATGTCTGTTTGCAGCCAATTCAGCGACATAATCCATCAATCCACAATATTGTTCTACTCGAAGCTTGTTTTGTTGAAATTTCACAAAATTTTGATTATTTGCTTTGACTTGTAGATAGGAATCAATAATCCATTGTTGTTTGAGTTTTCCCTCACATAAAATAAGATTAAAGTGAACCCGAATAGCAGTTTGTGCCACTTCATATTCCAGCATAGAAAAATTGTTTCTAACACGAACATTACTATTGAGATAACTTTGCAATTGTAATTGTGGTTCCCATCCTGGCTCACCATTTGGAAAGAAAATTGGATATGTAATTGGATCCAAATTACTACTTAACATATTTATGTTTATCAAAGGTTGGTCTTCATTGCATGGATATATTCTAATATCCCGCTCAAATGGTGGTTCACCATCATCATTTTTAAAGACCATGGCAACCTCACTTGCTGTTGGTAAACTATACCATTTTTGATCTGTATGGCAATCTCTTCTGAGAACCATATTTACTATTGGCATTGGCAATTGATTTATTTGCGCATGTGCCTGTTGTTCTTTTTCAACCTCTGCTAATTTTTTGTATGCTTGACTATATGGGTTGTTGGCCATAATGTTATCGAGATATGGCTAAGCATTGCTTATTTTCAGGAAGCATCATTCATTGTTCAATAGCTTCCATTGTGTCAAGGACATATAACTGTGCAAATTTCCTTTGCTCTCCAGCTTTTGGGTGTAAATGTCCGGTGGTAAATTTGTTCTTGTACTTTAAAATGCTAATGTTGCACCCATTGAAGCAAATGAAATCGCACTGTGATAAGACCTAGGGCCTCATTCTATTATCGGCCGTAAAACGGCCGCAAGGCTGCGATTCCGTTATCTTGCAATTCAATTATACGGCCCCGCAAGGATCTCCCCTTACGGAGGGCCGTATATCTTGCAACCGGCACTGTAAAGCTCTGTAAATGCTAGGGATCATAACGGGGGACATGAGGATTAATAGCAACCCCCTCTCAAGCTTGCACATCAGCCCAAATCCGAGATTACATTAACTGTTTATTTTCCGGCCGCAGAGTGGGGGGGGTCTGAGGTGCTCCAAGCCCTCTGGACTTTTTACATGCATATGTGACATAAATTAAAAAACAATTTATTTACGGATTTGAGTGTAGGGGAATGTTGTGCTATTAATGCTAACACCTACAATCACTTTATAGTCTTCTCGGAGTGCAGGATGACTTTATTATGTGCTTATTTGTGTGCCTGCAGGACCTTTTTGGTGCAAGTAAGCTGCGGCTCGGTTTTAGCCTTGCAGAGAGGGTTCCCGTAGCAATTGAATAGCAACCAGGGCTTTCTTGCGGCCGAAACTCTTGCGGCCGTTTAAGATCAAAGGCTTTCCTCCGGCGCGAGCGGCCGCAAGGGATAGCAAGGCGCCGGCCGCAAGCCTGCCGGAATCTCAATGGTCTCATTGTAACGTTTCAAGAAGTCTTCACACATATTTAATTTAAATGTTTTCCACAAAGCTAATGCATCAGGTACATTGCAAAAGATACAAATGAAAGCAAATTGTTCTCTAATTTGCTTTGGCACTTGACATAGTGCTGCTTCTTCTAGACATCTCTCCCATTCTGTATTATCTGCCAGGAAGTTTTGATGTCTTGCAGCTAATTGGAAAGTATCATAAACTATGTAAGTAATCTTAAGCTGAAACGTTCAATGTCTCTTGGACTAACGGTATAAATTGGTGGGATAATTTTATGATTATCTTTTTTTCGTTGTCGCCATTGGCCATTTACGAATACATAGTCCTGTGGAATGTCAATGTATAAAAATTGTCTAGCCTCAGTGTCCTGGCAATTTAATTGAAACCAAGCAGTAAGTGTTGTAGCTCTATGTTCACTTTGTGCTAAAGCATTTCTTTCATTCCCTGCAGTGAAGCAAACAAATTTACTTTGTGGCAAATGGACAGCTAATCGATACACAGCATGTGACCGATCATGCATCTCAAATTTGAGAAGTCGCCACATTGCTTCTGGAGCACTTACATAGCGAGCATCTAAATAAGATGAAAGTTTGTCATGTAAAGTTGGATTTTCTTGTTCATTTTGTGCACCTTGCACAACAACAGTTGTTGCATCATATCCTTTGTATATATATTTATACATATATTTTATGGATTTGATAGAAGTGCAAGCTTCCACATTTATGTGTGCATTGTACTTAATCAGCAAATGTGGATTGTATGGAACCACATATCTATTATCGACCTTTTGGCCACGGATAATAGCTGTTTGTCCTTCTCTTCTTTTATACAAAGGGTATCCATCACAATTGGCATAAGTCTGCATTTGAAATTGTTTTGGGAACTCTTTTGTGTATTTTTTTTTTTTCATACATGGTGGATTTGGATTGATATCTCCACATGGACCATGAATCATTTTATGAGTTACAATCTCATAAAGTTTTGAATGTTTTTTTGGATGTGGCAGTTTAGCAGTAATTACTGAATCCACTCTGTCTGCTGTATTCAATTTATCTTTTTCTTTCAGGATTAAAAGTATATGTGCATGAGGCAGACCTCTTTTTTAAATTTAATGGTATAAACAAAAGCCACACATTTTCCAAATAAGTGTGCTTTAGTTATATCATGAATGAATGAGTTTAGTTTTATTTTTAATACTCTAGCCACCAAATCTGGTCTGTCAGAAGTATTTGGGCCAAATTTGAAATTTTCTTTGATCTCTGGCCATTGTGGATTATATGTGAATGTAATGAATTAATCAGGTTTACCAAATTTAGTCACAATAGCCATGGCATTATTGCATATTTCTTATATTGCGAGGAGATCCTTGGAAAGAGGATGGCAAAATTATTGCTCTTCCAGCAGGAATGTCTGTTTGCAGCCAATTCAGCGACATAATCCATCAATCCACAATATTGTTCTACTCGAAGCTTGTTTTGTTGAAATTTCACAAAATTTTGATTATTTGCTTTGACTTGTAGATAGGAATCAATAATCCATTGTTGTTTGAGTTTTCCCTCACATAAAATAAGATTAAAGTGAACCCGAATAGCAGTTTGTGCCACTTCATATTCCAGCATAGAAAAATTGTTTCTAACACGAACATTACTATTGAGATAACTTTGCAATTGTAATTGTGGTTCCCATCCTGGCTCACCATTTGGAAAGAAAATTGGATATGTAATTGGATCCAAATTACTACTTAACATATTTATGTTTATCAAAGGTTGGTCTTCATTGCATGGATATATTCTAATATCCCGCTCAAATGGTGGTTCACCATCATCATTTTTAAAGACCATGGCAACCTCACTTGCTGTTGGTAAACTATACCATTTTTGATCTGTATGGCAATCTCTTCTGAGAACCATATTTACTATTGGCATTGGCAATTGATTTATTTGCACATGTGCCTGTTGTTCTTTTTCAACCTCTGCTAATTTTTTGTATGCTTGACTATATGGGTTGTTGGCCATAATGTTATCGAGATATGGCTAAGCATTGCTTATTTTCAGGAAGCATCATTCATTGTTCAATAGCTTCCATTGTGTCAAGGACATATAACTGTGCAAATTTCCTTTGCTCTCCAGCTTTTGGGTGTAAATGTCCGGTGGTAAATTTGTTCTTGTACTTTAAAATGCTAATGTTGCACCCATTGAAGCAAATGAAATCGCACTGTTATAAGACCTAGGGCCTCATTCTATTATCGGCCGTAAAACGGCCGCAAGGCTGCGATTCCGTTATCTTGCAATTCAATTATACGGCCCCGCAAGGATCTCCCCTTACGGAGGGCCGTATATCTTGCAACCGGCACTGTAAAGCTCTGTAAATGCTAGGGATCATAATGAGGGACATGAGGATTAATAGCAACCCCCTCTCAAGCTTGCACATCAGCCCAAATCCGAGATTACATTAACTGTTTATTTTCCGGCCGCAGATCTGACAAACCACATTCATTAATCCCCAATAATTAGTGTCTACTGTTAGTGCTGTAAATAAAGCACTATCATGAGCTTCCTCAACATAGATATCACTACAACTTTCTATATCTACTTCGGTGTCATGTGTATGAACAGTGGTTTCAGGAGGCAATATTGGGTCATTAGGCAATGTTTTACAAACATTTTTTTGTTTACTTTTTCTTTTCATTGAAGCTCCAGCACAATTAGTTTGTGCTTTCTTAGTAATTTTTCTTTTATTTAGAAGTCTCTGTCAGTCTTCTTCTCTTAAGCGTTGTGAAGTCTCAGGGGACTGTGCATGTCTCAATCTTTGCTTCTGTTCCCTTGCCATTCTTCTTTTACGTTCATTCTTGTCTTCTGCATTGTCCGCCATTGTAATCTGTAATTGTAAATGCAGGTATAAATCTTTATTTATTTTTTATTTTACAAATAGTTTTTACCTGTCATCAATGCAAAACCTAAATAGTAGTAATGAATCAGTAAAATTACTTGAAATGCATTTCTAATGTTTTCATTAAATTAATTAATTAATAAATCAATGGGTTATTTTTAATTTGCATACATGAAAAGCTAAAGAGCTAAGTATATATATATATATATATATACTGATAAATAAGTTCAGGCTAAAATATGTTATTTTATTTTTTTATAATTCATTATAAAGTAATTAATAAATGAATAAACATTAATGAAATAATCTAAAACTGTGTTCCTAAAGAAGGGCAAACAGAAAGAGCTATGAGCAAGCTAAAGATTGGCCTGAAAAGGATTAGTAATGTTTTGATTAAATGGATTAATCAATAAATCAAGTTATGAGGTGTAATTGTCATTCATTAAAACATAACAGCCTTATTAAATTGCGATTCGGCCAATTGAATAGGGCTCTATATGAGCACATAGCATATTTTTTTAGAGAAGTTTTAAGTTAGTAAACTTCTATCCAAAAGCAAGGTCTTCACTAACTAAAAACGTCTGTAACAAAATATGCTATGTGCTTATATAGAGCCCTTTTCAATTAGCTGAATCGCAATTTAATAAGGCTGTAAGAGGCTAAGCATATAGATGTATTCATAATGTTTTTTTTTTTAATTATTGATTAATAATTAATTATTAAAAAAAATATGTTGATTAATTAATCAATAACTCATCAATGCAAAATAAAAATACTTAATCCTGTTTTCCTAGATCATTGACATTATCCTGTTTAATTGGCATACATACAATAAAGGCCTAATCACATATATAGTTGTGACCATACAAGCCGTTGCTCACGTTTGCGGGCTCGCGCAGCAAGCCCGCAAGAACTGCGTCCGTCGCGAAGCGAGGGACGCAGTTCCCCGCAAATGCGGGTCCTCGCGAAGCGAGGGGCCGCATATGCGGTGTTGGAGCATTTGCGGTGGTGGAAGGTCCAACGTTGCCAACACACACATGCAAGACTTTTAACAAAAAAAAACTCAAAGGCGCCTCACACGCGGTTACACACACACGCAAGATTTAACAAAAAAAAAAAACTCAAAGGCGCCTCGCACGACTTAGAAAAAAACAATGCATTGTACACGTAAAAGACAACTGCGTCCCTTGCAAAAAAAATACGGCCGCATCGAAAAAAATATGGCCGCCAAACAAGCCATTCCCAATATGCAAAACCGGCCGAAAACGGTGCACATGAAAACATCAGAAACACAAGAAATAAACACAACGAACACATAAAAAGCTTACTTACAGCAAGGGGGGGGCATCCTATACCTCGAAAAGTTAATTTATACGTCAATTTAAGTACAAAAAAACGAGTTTAAACTGCTGAAAATCACCTAAGCGAGAGAAAAAATGGCCGCCAAACAAAACGAAAACGAGGCTTCAGACGTAACTATACTACAGTGACTCGCAAGAATGAAATACATACTATGCGGAACGTACCACACTGATATTAACCACAATTTTGAAAACTACTACCCACAAAATGCCGGATGGTACGCAAATTGTAAGCTGGAACGCAAATAGCGCATGCGTATTGCGTTCTAACGGTCCGAGGCACTTCAAAGTTTATAAATACTGCCTACTTTCCAGAAATTTCTACATTTCTACTCAGGTGATGAACGGAGTGACTTGATAGTTAACTGCTGCTGTTACTTGAGAAGACAATTGTTTCCTAATGTACTACTTTACATTGTGCAAATTACAACTGAGAGGTAAGCTATAATTTATTATATTTTATTATCAAGACAGGACAAAAAAATTAAAAAAGTGTAAGTATGAAAATGTGATTTATGTATAGTGACATGTGGCACGCACATTTATGTGTATAGCCTCTGCAACAAACTGATCTTAACCCAAACTAATTAAACAACTATATTTAAATGACATTACAAAAAAAAAATATTTTACTATTAAAATATGATTCATGTATATTCATATGTGACACGCACAAATATGTGTATCATGTATAGTCACATGTCACACACACATTTATGTGTGTAGGCCCCCCCAAAAAAATAAGGTTCATTTAACTATTAAAATATCATTCATGTATAGTGATATGTGACACGCACAAAAAAAAACAACTTTAACTAGGAAAATGTAGTTCATGTATAGTGACATGTGACACGCACATTTATGTGTATAGCCCCTACAAGAAACGAATCTTAACACAAGCTCATTAAACAAGTATATTTAAATGACAGTAAAAAAAAAAAAAAAAATAACTATTAAAATGTGATTCATGTATAGTGATATGTCACACGCACATTTATGTGTGTAGGCCCGAAAACAAACTCATGTTAATTGAAACTAATTACAGAAGTATATTTAAATGACATTAATTTATTGGAATTCAATATATCACCTAAAGCTCAATCTTTCTCCTTTTTTTACTATTCAAACAGGCTCTGCATCAACAGCGTCACTAAAGAATTTGCACCATTGTCAACCACAATCCCTTTTAAAGAACACCAAGAAAGAAGAGGTAAGATACAAAAATACATTACATGCTGAAAAAGACCATGCTTTGCTAAAAAAAAAGAAGAAATATAAAATTAACCATTTCAATTTCTTTTTCAAACAGACACTTTAATAGGGAAAAAAGTAGGATAATTTAGTGTTCTCCAGGATAAAGCAACATAAGTAACTACAAAATTAAAAAGTGTCTATCCTGAAATAATGGCTGCAAGTCAAGAAAAGCAGGGGGGAGATGGTACACTTTATTCTATGCTCTTTGTGAGCCACAGCAGAACAACTACACCCCTGTGTGGTATTTCAAAAAACGCAAGTATACATGTATTGCTTTATGTCCTAAAGGGGAGACTTAAGATACTCCTATTCTTTTTTTTCTCACACTTAAGCAGTAAAAGCCTAACTTTATGCAGTGGTTTGATAATGCTATAAGTGATACATGTGTCTATTTAAGGATTGATGGTGATATCTGCCTCCCCTCTATACTTCAAATTAAATTATAGTATACTGCGTTCATATTTATATTTATACTAGGTACCATTCTCTACCCCCTGCCTTTTTGTTGTTGTTTTTAAACTTTTCTTAGTTTAGTGCACTTTTTTACAAATAAACAGCGCCTATCCTCAAACTTTTCATCTATAATATATGTTGCTGCATCCCTATGATTAGCAAATACCTTTTGCATATGAAGCTTGCATACCAGCATCACTTTATTATTATTATATCATTATGATGCTTATTTTTAAGCTCTAGAGATAAAATATTATACCACTCCATCTGTCATAATAAAGGTGGTCACTTATTTCTAATCCCACAGTATTATGGGACAGTGACACCCATTTTTCTTGACTTGCAGCCATTATTTCAGGATAGACACTTTTTAATTTTGTAGTTACTTATGTTGCTTTATCCTGGAGAACACTAAATTATCCTACTTTTTTCCCTATTAAATTATTTCCCCCTTTTTTTTAATTTAGTGTTAAGCACTAGGAAATTGCTTAGGTCATATATTCATATCAAACAGACACTACAAGAAGACCGGCGGATTAAGATTGCCAGGAGGGGACCCTCTGTCATTCGACACTTCAATCAAGGTAAAGTATAACAAGTACAAAAAAGAAACAAACTATAAATGTTTAATGGCCGCCAATATAACAAATGCAGCAACCAACAACTGGTGAACACAAAATAGGATAATGCTAAAAATATAGCCTGAATATCAAAAAAAATAAACATTCATTTGCATTGTAGAAAAATATTGAAGCTTCATAAAAAATACTAATTAAGCAAATCAAGTATGCAACATATGGTAGACACAAAATAGGATTGTACAAAAAAAAACACACAAATAGCAAAGAAAATTAATATTCTTCTTTAATGTTTAAGAACCTATAAGCCTTTCAAAGAAGCCTAAATAAGCATACCAAAAGTGGTACACACAAAACAGGATTGTACCAAAAATCACAAAAACAAATAGCAAAGTAAATTAATATTCTTCTTTAATGTTTAAGAACCTATAAGCCTTACAAAGAAGCCTAAATAAGCATACCAAAAGTTGTACACACAAAACAGGATTGTACCAAAAATCACACAAACACATAGCAAAGTAAATTAATATTCTTCTTTAATGTTTAAGAACCTATAAGCCTTACAAAGAAGCCAAAATAAGCATACCAAAAGTGGTAGACACAAAACAGGATTGTACCAAAAATCACACAAACACATAGCAAAGTAAATTTATATTCTTCTTTAATGTTTAAGAACCTATAAGCCTTACAAAGAAGCCTAAATAAGCATACCAAAAGTGGTAGACACAAAACAGGATTGTACCAAAAATCACACAAACACATAGCAAAGTAAATTTATATTCTTCTTTAATGTTTAAGAACCTATATGCCTTACAAAGAAGCCTAAATAAGCATACCAAAAGTGGTAGACACAAAACAGGATTGTACCAAAAATCACACAAACACATAGCAAACTAAATTAATATTCTTCTTTAATGTTTAAGAACCTATAAGCCTTACAAAAAAAGCCTAAATAAGCATACCAAAAGTGGTAGACACAAAACAGGATTGTACCAAAAATCACACAAGCACATAGCAAACTAAATTAATATTCTTCTTTAATGTTTAAGAACCTATAAGCCTTACAAAGAAGCCTAAATAAGCATACTAAAAGTGGTAGACACAAAACAGGATTGTACCAAAAATCACACAAACACATAGCAAACTAAATTAACATACTTCTTTAATGTTTCAGAACCTATAAGCCTTACAAAGAAACCTAAATAAGCATACCAAAAGTGGTAGACACAAAACAGGATTGTACCAAAAATCACACAAACACATAGCAAACTAAATTAATATTCTTCTTTAATGTTTAAGAACCTATAAGCCTTACACAGAAGCCTAAATAAGCATAACAAAAGTGGTGCACACAAAATAGTATTGTATAAAAAATCAAACTAACAAATAGCAAAGTAAAATGATATTCTTATTTACTGTTTACCAACCGATAAGCCTTACAAAGAACTCTAAATTTCTATAACAAAAGTGGTGGACACAAAATAGGATAATGCTAAAAACATTGCAATCATATCCAAAATAAGAAAAACATTAATAATTACAGTATAAAAAAAGAATAACTGGAATATACAAATACATTTAAATTATTTTGAAAAGATTGCACAAAAAACAGCATAGCAGAAAAATTCACCATAACAGATACAATACACAAAAATAATGACATTTGTTCTTCATTACAAACTAGCGACTTGCCCGTCAAAAAATGACGGCAATGTGATGTATATGTTTGTCAAGTTGTTTAGTTATTAACATATATTTTTGACACTTGTAAGTATTTTAATATGAACGTGTATTTTTGTAAAATGTTGATGTAATGGTTTTTTTAAATGTAATTAGTATCTGAAGAATTGTTAACTTTAATATACATTGAATGAATAGGAAAGCAAAAAGTAAAAAGCCTTCTTTAAACGTCGCAAATTTTAACATGAAGTTTAAACTATATGTAAGCAATAACCATCAAAGTATATATTTTTAAACTTGAACTTTATTTTTTATGTAAGTTTAGAAGTTAACAAAACATTGGTATAATTTTGAACATTATAAACAGGAACATAGTGAATACATTTTGTAACCTAATTTTTTATTAAAAGTATTAACATTTGAATGTAAAAACAATTGACATTTAAATTAATCAGTATTAAAATTCAATTTCTATCAGAATAATTGTTAACTTGAATATACATTGAATGTAGAGTAAGGCATACAGTAAAACTCTTCTTAAAACGTACGTAATTAAAGTAATTTATTACTGAGCACATAAACTGGCGATCAACATTAATGTAGGTAGTAATCTTAAGATAACAGACAATATTTACATTGTGACTTAAACTTGTAACATTAGAAACATTAACATAGTGACTTAACATTTTAACATAATTTTAATAACAATGCAAGGCAAGTATTTTGTGAGGCAAATCATTCATAAACATGACTTCCATTAATTATGACTGAATTAAACAACCAATTGTTATGTATTTTACAATGCTTTAAAAAAATCTTGGCATCGTAAATTTGTATCCTTCAAAGTTATAGTACTTCATAGTAGACAATGTTTTTAGTAAAAATACGTCCATCTTCTAATAAATCACCTTGACTTTCATTGTTTTCAATGTAAACTTTAATAGCCTGTGGATTTTTGCACCGTGACAACGCAACGTACAATTGACCATGTGCAAAAACTGGTTCTTCCAAGAAAATACCCACAGATTTGAAAGTTTGACCTTGTGATTTATTAATGGTCATGGCAAATGCCATAATAATGGGAAATTGTCTTCTTTGAAGTATAAAAGGGAGACTACTTTCACTTGGTGCTAAATCTATTCTTGGTATGAAAACTCTCTCTCCTTTATGGGTCCCAGTTAAAATTTCAGCATCTATAAAATGGTCCTTTAATTGTTGAACAATTAATCTTGTGCCATTGCATAGGCCTTTTTTGGGGTTCATATTTCGCAGTAACATGATAATTGCACCTTTCTTTAGCTGCAAAATATGTGGTGGCATTCCAGAAGGAGTTAAAGAGTTTATGAATTCAGTCGAAAAGTTAGCCTGACTTTCATTGTCATCAGCAAGTACAGAATCAGCACTGTGATAATTTCTTTGTGGTGCATAAATTTTTTTTAAGATTTCATTATTGAGGATTAATGCATCTTTATTTTTACACGTCAGTATGACTTGGTTGGCAAGCTCGGAATATTCTTCGTTATTTATGCTCCCTTCAAATATAGCCGATATAATATCTTGTTGACAAATCATATGAGGTGGGATCTCTACAGTGTCATCAGGTAAATGTAGTATTTTTTCTGTTCTGCCTTCTCCAATTTTAATAAGCCAATCATTGAAATCAGTTTGGCCTTCTGATCTCATATTTTGTTGCAGTTGAAGATGGGTAAAATGTTTCCATACTATACTTGACTTTATACATGTTTCGATAATGTCAGTTCGATTTCCATGTACAACGACAGGTAATGTTTGTCTGAAATCGCCACCCAACAACATTACCTTTCCACCAAATGGAAAAGTATTCTCCATGACTTCACGAAGCAAACGGTCAATACATTGGAGTGCATAGCATGACATCATTGTGGCCTCATCTATTATAATTAATTTACATTTCTTCAATTTCTTTGCTTGTAAGGATGTCATGCGAATATCTGACACAGAATTTTCTAAAATAGGCACTGGCAGTTTAAATCCACTATGAACAGTTCTTCCACCTTCTAATAAAAGTGCAGCAATTCCAGTAGTGGCAAACGCCATTGCTATTTTTCCTTGGGCTCGTACTGAACTCATTAATAAATTGTACAAATATGTTTTTCCTGATCCGCCAGGTCCATCAAGATAGAAATAACGCTCTGTCACCATGTCATCATCTATAGCATTTTTAATGGCATGAAATGCTTGCAATTGTAGTGTATTTAAAGTTGCAAGTCTTTCTTCTGTTCTTTCTGCTTGTAGTTGAATGTCATAGTCTTCAAAGTTAATGTCATCTATAAGACCTGGATCAGGCAAATTAAAACTTGCACAACTTAATCCATGAGTTAAAAAGACTTCTTGGATTTCCATTAACGCTTTTAAGTGTGCAATGGGTTCATTGTATCGTCGCATAAAGTCTTCAGCCATATTACTTTTAAAAGTCTCCCACAAAGCTAATGCATTTGGAGCATTTGAGAAGATACAAATAAAAGCAAATTGTTCTCTCATCTGTCGTGGCATTTGACATTGTGCTGCTTCTTCTAAACATCTTTCCCACTCTGTATCATCAGCGAGTAAGTTTCTATGTCTTGCAGCTAAATGGAAGGATTCATATACAATGTCATTAACAGTTCTTAAGTGTTCAAAACTTTGTGCTCCAGGAACATTTAAAAGTAATATCCATAAGCAAAAACGTTCCACATCTCTTGGACTGACTGTGTAAATTCTTGGAATAATTTTATTGCCTCTGGTTTTTCTTGGTCTCCATAATCCATTCACAAAAACATAGTGATATGGAATTTCAATATATAAGTATTGTGTTGCTTCAGCATCAGTGGAATTTAATGAAAACCATGCAGTTAGTGTAGTGTGACGATCTTCACTTTGGGCCAATGCATTCATTTCATTTCCAGCATGGAAATAGACTAAATGTCGTTGTGGCAAATGTACTGCTAACCTATATACTGCATGTGATCTATCATGCATTTCAAATTTTAAAAGCCGCCACATAGCTTCTGGCGCACTGACATAGCGAGCATCTACATGAGATGCAAGTTCATCATGTACTAACTCACTACTTTTAGGGTTGTCTGCACTTTTGACGACTACAGTAGCTGCATCGTAACCTTTGTAAATATATTTGTAGACATATTTAATGGATTTGATGGAAGTGCAGGCTTCTACGTTGATGTGGGCGTTGTACTTCATGAGTAAATGTGGATTGTAGGGTACTACATATCTATTGTCCACTTTTTTTCCACGAATAATGGCACTATCTCCTTCTCTTCTTTTATAAAGTGGATATCCATCACAATTGGCATAGGTTTTGTCTCTATAATCTTTTGGAAATTCTTTGGAACATTTATTATTTTCCATACATGGTGATTGTGGATTAAGGTCACCACAGGGTCCATGAATCATGCGATGAGTAACAATCTCATATAGTCTACCATATAGTTCTGGATCTGGTAGTTCAGCAACAATGACTGCATCCACTTTGTCCGAAGTATCTAATTTATCTTTTTCTTGAAGTATTATTAGAAGATGTGCATGTGGAAGGCCTCTTTTTTTAAATTCAATGGTATATACATAAGCAAGACATTTGCCAAATAACTGATTTATAGTGAAGTCACGTATTAATTCATTTAATTTAATCTTAAAAACTCTGGCTACTAAATCTGGTCGATCTGAAGCAGTTTGTCCAAGAAGTAGATTTAGTGTAATTTCTGGCCATTGTGGATTACATGTAAATGTCACAAATAGATCGGGTTTGCCAAATTTTGTCACAATAGCCATAGCATCATTGTATCTTTCTCTCATATTCCGAGGAGATCCTTGAAAGGAAGATGGTAAAATGATGGCTTTGCCAGCTGTCATGTCTCTGCTTGTAGCCACGTCAGCAACATAGTCCATGAGTCCAGAATATTGTTCTACACGGAGTTTATCTTGTTGATATTTGATAAAGTTTAAATTATTGGCCTCAACTTGCAAATATGAATCAATAATCCATTGTTGTGTTAGTTTCCCACCACATAAAATTGGATTAAATACATTTCGAATGGCAATTTGAGCTACTTTAAATTCAAGCATAGAAACATTATTTCGGATTCTGGCTTTAGCATTTGGGTAACTGGGAAGAGTTAATTTTGGTTGCCAACCTGCTTCTCCGTGTGGGAAAAAGATGGGATATGTCATTGGATCTAAATTTGGACTTAAGATACTCATATTAATAAACGGTTGGTCCTCATTTCTAGGATATATTCGAATGTCTCTTTGAAATGGTGGTTCTCCTTCATCATTCTGAAACACCATTGCAACCTCATTTGTTGTTAGCAAGTTATAACGACGTTTATCAGTATGTCTGTCTCTTTTAAGCACCATATTAACCTTTGGCATTGGTAATTGATGTGTTTGTGAATGAAGTAGTTGTTCATTTTCTACTTCTGCCAATTTTTTTATAAGCTTTACTGTAGGGATTGTTGTCCATAATGTTATTTAGCTCTATGAAAACAGTGGGTAAGCATTTTTTATTTTCTTCCATCTGCATACGTTGGTCAACAGCTTCCATTGTATCTAGGACATATAGTTGAGCGAATTTTCTTTTATTTCCTTCCTCTGGATGTAAATGGGAAGTGCGATGATAAATTTGTCCTTGGACTTTAAAACAGTAAGGACCATGTCCTGGTACATTAGCAGCTAATGTTGCCCCCATGGATGCAAAGGATATGGCACTATTGTAGGATCTTATGTTTGTCTTAAAATTTTTGTAGTTTGGAAAAGTAGGTTCAGTCATAATATTTTGTAAATAAATTGGAAATTCTTTCCTTTCTGGAAGTTTGAACTTGCCTTTTTGACAACAACTAATAAATTGTCCATCTCTGGGTCTCTCCTGTTTAAAATAATAAGCCTCACAAAACTGACATTGAGTAGTCATGTCCCTACAACTATGAACCTCTACTGCTAAAGACTTGAGTAGAGGACAATTTGCAAAGCATATAGGATTTTGACTTTCATATTCATCAGGTGAAATGTCATATAATGTTTCAACAACAGGTTCTAAATGTTTTGTTTTTTTCGTTGCTTTTCTTGGTATATGTTGTATTGTTTGAGGTAAAATGTCATGTAATGTTTCATGAAACGGTTCTAAATGCTTTGTTTTCTTTGTTGCTTTTTTTGGTATCTCTTGTCTTTTTTCTGGTAAAATGTCATCTGATGTTTGAGCAACAGGTTGTAAATGCTTTATTTTCTTTGTTGTTTTTTTTGACATATCTTTAATTTCTGCAAGTGACAGTCTTTTGCTTGCAATTCTTTTGCGTTCTTTTTCTCGTCGAATTTCCTTCTTCTCCGGTGTCTGCTGGCTGTCTGCTCTCTGTCGTCGTTCTCTAGCTTGGCGTCTTTTCTTTTCTTGTTTACTCTCGTTATCAGCCATGTTAATCTGTAAAAATAAAATAATGTACCATTAGTTTATTTTGAGATGTTAAGTTGTTTTTCATGACAAATAGTTATCAATAGTGTGTTAACATTTTATAGTTAATCAATTTCAATGCGGTCAATTGAATAAAAGTCTAAATAAGGCCATGAGATAATTATTTAAAGACATTTTTATTTATTAAACATGTATCGAAAAGCAAGTGTTTCAGTAACTAAAAAGGTATTTTAAAAAAGATGTTATGTCCTTATTTACAGCACTATTCAATTTGTCAAATGGCAACTAAATTAGGGTTTAGGACTGGAATGTTACAATGACAAATTGTATAGATTCTGTGTTTTTAGACTTTTTTGGACTATGCCAATTTATTTTTTAAGTTTACATTGAAGTTTGTATTTAGTGTTAAAGATTATTGGCCCTAAAAGACAAATAAGAGATAGATGATAGATATTACTTTTTATACTGTACCTTGGTTGAAGTTTGATTTCAAGCAAAATTCTTTGTTGGTCCTGTGTTGAAAGCCTTCGTCCGATGGTCTGGTCCTGTGTTGAAAGTCCTCGTCCGATGGTGTAGTCCTCTGTTGAAAGTCCTCGTCCTCTGGTGTGGTCCTCAGTTCCAACTCCTGTTCCGATGTTCTTGACGCAGTATCTGTTATAAAATAAAAATGAAAATGTTATGTTATTTGAATGTCTTTGTATTAATGAAAAAATGGCATTATTTCTGTGTTTTTCTACAATCCTTTTTGGTGCGCCACAATTTTGGTATGCTTCTGTAGGCTATTTTCTAAGGCTTATAGGTGGTTAAACATTAAAGAAGAATATGAATTAATTTTTCTCTTTTTTTACTTGTTATACTGTACCTTGGTTGAAGTTTGATTTGAAGCAGAATCTTTGTTGGTCCTGTGTTGAAAGCCTTCGTCTGATGGTCTGGTCCTGTGTTGAAAGTCCTCGTCCAATCGTCTGGTCCTCTGTTGAAAGTCCTCGTCCGATGGTGTAGTCCTCTGTTGAAAGTCCTCGTCCAATGGTCTGGTCCTCTGTTGAAAGTCCTCGTCCGCTGGTGTGGTCCTCAGTTGAAACTCCTGTTCCGATGTTCTTGACGCAGTATCTGATATAAAATAAAAATGAAAATGTAATTTTATTTGAATGTATTTGTATGAACTAAAAAATGACATTATTTCTTTGTTTTTCTACAATCCCGTTTGGTGTCCACCACTTTTGGTATGCTTATTTAGGCCTTTTTCTAAGGCTTATAGATTGTTAAACATAAAATAAGTATCTAAATGTACTTTGGTATGTGTTTGTGTGAGTTTTCATACAATCCTGTTTGGTGCGCACCACTGTTGGTATGCTTATTTAGGCTTCTTTCTAAGGCTTATAGGTTGTTAAACATAAAATAAGAATGTAAATGTAGTTTGCTATGTGTTTGTGTGAGTTTTCATACAATCCTGTTTGGTGCGCACCACTGTTGGTATGCTTATTAATGTTGTTTTGTAATGCTTATAGGTTGTTAAACATAAAATAAGAATGTAAATGTAGTTTGCTATGTGTTTGTGTGAGTTTTCGTACAATCCTGTTTGATGGGCACCACTTTTGTTATACTTATGTAGTGTTTTTTCTAATGGTTATAGGTTGTTAAACAAAAAGAATATAAATGTAGTTTGCTATGTGTTTGTTACAATCCTGTTTTGTGTGTAGCAGTTTGTGTGTACCATATGTTGCATACTTTGGCCCTCATTCAATTGCAGTTTGGCCAATTCAATAGGGTTCTAAATGTGCTTATTTGGAGCCCTATTGAATTGTCCAAAATATCAATTGAATGAGGGCCTTTGTTTGCTGGATTTGTTATATTGTGAGGGCCTCATTGAATTTGGTTTTTCAATAGGGCTCTATATAAGCACAGAGCATATTTTTGAACAGAAGTTTGTAGTGAAATTGAGCCAAATGTGCTTATATAGAGCCCTATTGAAATGGGCAAATCACATTTGAATGAGGCCCTCGGCCATTAAACATATTTAGGTCCTGAATCAATTGCGTTTTGACCAATTGAATAGGGCTCTATATAAGCACATAAAATATTTTTTGACAGAAGTTTTTAATTAGTGAAGACCTTGATTGTGGTTAGAAGTTCAGTAACTAAAAATGTCTGTCTAAAAAATCTATTATGTGCTTATATAAAGCCCTATTCAATTAGCCAACTCACAATTGAATATGGCTCATGGTTCGGTTCTTTTTTATACTTAATACTGTACCTTGATTGAAGTGTGGAATGACAGAGGGTCCCCTCCTGCCAATCTTAATCCGCCGGTCTTCTTGTAGTGTCTGTTTGAAAAATAAAGTGAAATAGTGAATTATAGAATTTTTTATTTGTATTTAACAAAGCATGGCCTTTTCAGCATTTAAAGTATTTTTGTATCTTACCTCTTCTTCTTTGTTGGTGTTCTTTAAAAGGGATTGTGCTTCACAGTGTACGGTGCAAATTGTTGAGAGACGCTGTTGATGCAGAGTCTGTTTGAATATTAAAAAAAGTTGAAAGATTGAGTTTTAGGTGATCTATTAAATTGCAGTAAATTAATTTCATTGAAATATACTTCTGTAATTAATTTGAATTAACATTATTTTTTGGTGGGGTCTACACACATGTCACATACATGAAGCACATTTCCATAGTTGAAAGTAATTTTTTTGTGTGCGTGTGACATATAACTATACATGAATCATATTTTAATTGTTAAATTAACCTTATTTTTATTTTTGGCCAACATACATAAATGTGTGTGTGACATGTGACTATAGATGATACACATATATGTGCGTGTCACATATCAGTATACATGACTCATATTTTAATAGTATTTTAATAGTCCCAACTTATTTTTTTGTAATGTAATTTAAATGTAGTTGTTTAATTAGTTTGTTGCAGGGGCAATACACATAAATGTGCATGTGACATGTCACTATACATTATACGCATAAATGTGCATGTGACATGTCACTATACATTATACGCATAAATGTGCGTGTCACTTCTCAGTATACATTATACGCATATATGTGCATGTGACATGTCACTATACATTATACGCATAAATGTGCGTGTCACTTGTCAGTATACATTATACGCATATATGTGCGTGTCACATGTCAGTATACATTATACGCATATATGTGCGTGTCACTTGTCAGTATACATAAACCTCTTTGTCTTCTTTAATTATTTTTTTTGATGTCCTGTCTTGAAAATAAGTAATATATTATAGCTTACCTCTCAGTTGTAATTTGCACAATGTAAAGTAGTAAATTAGGAAAGAATTATCTTCTCAAGTTTTAGCAGCAGTTATCTCCGAAGTCACTCTGTTCATCACCTGAGGAGAAATGTATTTTTCTCTGTCAAATAGACAGTATTTATAAACTTGTAGAACATTCTGGAAAGTTAGACCGTTAGAACGTAATACGCATGCGCTATTTGCGTTCCAGCTTACAATTTGCGTTCCATCCGCCATTTTGTGCGTAGTAGTGGTTAAAATGGTGTTTAATATGAGTGTGATCCGTTCCGCATAGTATGTGTTTCATTATTGCGAGTAAGTGTAGTGTAGTTACGTCTGGAGCCTCGTTTTCGTTTTGTTCGGCGGCCATTTTTTCTCTCGCTTAGCCGATTTTCGGTCGTTTAAACTCTTTGTTTTGACTTAAATGGACGTGTAAATGAACTTTTGGAGGTGCCGGATGCCCCCCCCGTGCTGTAAGTAAGCTTTTTATGTGTTTGTTGTGTTTATTTCTTGTGTTTGTGATGTTTTGATGCGCGGCGGTTGGAATGGGTCTTTCGCGGCCGTATTTTTTTCCGATGCGGCCGTATTTTGTTGCGATGTTGCCGTATTTTTTTGCGATATACGCAGTTAGCTTTTACGTGTACGACGCAGTGTATTTGTTTCTAAGTCGTGCGTATGTGTGTTAAGAGCGTGTGAAGGGCCTTTTTTACTGTTTTTTTGTTAAGTCTTGCGTCTGTGTGTCTGGGTGTAAGCGGGTGTGAGGCGACTTTGAGGTTTTTTTTGTTATGAAGTTGTGTGTGTGTGTATGTGTGTGTTAACACAGCCGATGTTGGGATGCTCCCACCACCGCAAATGCGGACCCTCGCATTTGCGGGGACGTTGTTGGGTTTTTGTTGGCTGGGCGGTTGGGTTTATTCTGTTAAAAAAGTCGTGTGTGTGTATGTGTGTGTTAACACAGCCGATGTTGAGCCTCCACAACCGCAAATGCGGGCCCTCGCTTCGCGAGGACCCGCATTTGCGGTGAACTGCGTCCCTCGCTTTGCGAGGGACGCAGTTCTTGCGGGCTCGCTACGCGAGCCCGCAAGCGTGAGCAACGACTCGTACGCTCACAACTATATATGTGATACATTCAAATCAAATAACATTTTCATTTTTCTTTGACAACAGATACTGCTTGAAGACCATCGGACGAGGACTTTCAACAGAGGACCAGACCATCGGGCGAGGACTTTCAACAGAGGACCAGACCATCGGACGAGGACTTTCAACAGAGGACCAAACCATCGGACGAACACATTTCTCATCTATCTCTTATTTGTTTTTTTATGGCCAATAATGTTTAACAGTAAATCCATACTTCAATGTAGCCAGAACAAAAAAAAATGCATAGTCCAAAAAAGGGTCAAAACAGAGACTCAATAAAATTTGTCATTCTAAATTTCCAGTCCTAGGCCCTCATTCAATTGCAATTTGGCCAATTGAATAGTGCTATAAATAAGCACATGACATATTTTTTAAAATAAGTTTTTAGTTACTGTAAACCTTGCTTTTGGATAGATGTTTACTAACTAAAAACTTCTTTAAAAAATATGTTATTACATAGAAACAAACTGTTGATAAGCATTTTTGGTAAAAAGAAACTTAAAATCTCAAAATAAACTAATGATATATTATTTTTTTTTTACAGATTAACATGGCTGATAACGAGAGTAAACAAGAAAAGAAAAGACGCCAAGCTAGAGAACGACGACAGAGAGCAGACAGCCAGCAGACACTGGAGCAGAAGGAAATTCGACGAGAAAAAGAATGCAAAAGACTTGCAAGCAAAACTATCACCTGCACAAATTAAAGATACGCCAAAAAAAGCTACCAAGCAAATAAAGCATTTAGAACCTGTTCCTCAAACATCAGATGACCTTTTACCTGAAAAAATAAAAGACATACCAAAAAGAGCATTTAGAACCTGTTCCTGAAACATTACATGAAATTTTACCTAAACCAATACAACATATACCAAGAAAAAACAAAAAAACAAAGCATTTAGAACGTGTTGTTGAAACATTATATGACATTTCACCTGATGAATATGAAAGTCAAACTCCTATATGCTTTGCAAATTGTCCTTTACTCAACTCTTTAGCAGTTGAGGTTCATAGTTGTGGGGACATGACTACTCAATGTCAGTTTTGTGAGGCTTATTATTTTAAACAGGAGAGACCCAGAGATGGCCAATTCATTAGTTGCTGTCAAAAAGGCAAGTTCAAACTTCCAGAAAGGAAAGAATTTCCTATCTATTTACAAAACATTATGACTGAACCTACTTTACCAAACTACAAAAATTTTAAGACAAACATAAGATCCTACAATAGTGCCATATCCTTTGCATCTATGGGGGCAACATTAGCTGCTAATGTACCAGGACATGGTCCTTACTGTTTTAAAGTCCAAGGACAAATTTATCATCGGACTTCCCATTTACATCCAGAGGAAGGAGAGCAAAGAAAATTCGCTCCACTATATGTCCTAGATACAATGGAAGCTGTTGACCAACGTATGCAGATGGAAGAAAAAAAAAACTCTTACCCAGTGTTTTTTATAGAGCTAAATAACATTATGGACAATAATCCCTACAGTAAAGCTTATAAAAAATTGGCAGAAGTAGAAAATGAACAATTACTTCATGTACAAATACATTAATTACCAATGCCAAAGGTCAATATGGTGCTTAAAAGAGACAGACATACTGATAAACGTCGTTATAACTTGCCAACATCAAATGAGGTTGCAATGGTGTTTCAAAATAATGAAGGAGAACCACCATTTCAAAGAGACATTAGAATATATCCCAGAAATGAGGAGCAACCATTCATTAATATGAGTATTTTAAGTCCAAATTTATATCCATTGACATAATCCATTTTTTCCCACATGGAGAAGCAGGTTGCCAACCAAAATTAACACTTCCCAGTTACCCAAATGCTAAAGCCAGAATCCGAAATAATGTTTCTATGCTTGAATTTAAAGTAGCTCAAATTGCCATTCGAAATGCATTTAATCCAATTTTATGTGGTGGAAGACTAACACAACAATGGATTATTGATTCCTATTTGCAAGTTGAGGCCAATAATTTAAACTTTATAAAATATCAACAAGATAAACTATGGACTGGACTAATGGACTTTGTTGCTGACGTGGCTACAAGCAGAGACATGACAGCTGGCAAAGCCATCATTTTACCATCTTCCTTTCAAGGGACTCCTCGAAATATGAGAGAAAAATACAATGATGCTATTGCTATTGTCACCAAATTTGGCAAACCCGATTTATTTCTTACATTTACATGTAATCCACAATGGCCAGAAATTACACAAAATTTACTTCTTGGACAAAGTGCTTCTGATAGACCAGATTTAGTAGCCAGAGATTTTAAGATTAAATTAAATGAATTAATACGTGACATCACTATAAGTCAGTTATTTGGCAAATGTCTTGCTCATGTATATACCATTGAATTTAAAAAAAGAGGCCTTCCACATGCACATCTTCTGATAATACTTCAAGAAAAAGATAAATTAGATACTGCTGACAAAGTGGATGCAGTCATTGTTGCAGAACTACCAGATCCAGAACTATATGGTAGAGATTTTTACTCATCGCATGATTCATGGACCCTGTGGTGAGCTTAATCCACAATCACCATGTATGTAAAATAATAATAATAATAATAATAAATGTTCCAAAGATTTTCCAAAAGATTATAGAGACAAAATCTATGCCAATTGTGATGGCTATGCACTTTATAAAAGAAGAGAAGGAGATAGTGCCATTATTCGTGGAAAAAAAGTTGACAATAGATATGTAGTACCCTACAATCCACATTTACTCATGAAGTACAACGCCCACATCAACGTAGAAGCCTGCACTTCCATCAAATCCATTAAATATGTCTACAAATATATTTACAAAGACTATGATGCAGCTACTGTAGTCGTCAAAAGTGCAGACAACCCTGAAAGTAGTGAGTTAGTGCATGATGAACTTGCATCTCATGTAGATGCTCGCTATGTCAGTGCGCCAGAAGCTATGTGGCGGCTTTTAAAATTTGAAATGCATGATAGATCACATTCAGTATATAAATTAGCAGTACATTTGCCACAAAGACATTTCGTGTATTTCCATGCTGGAAATTAAATGAATGCATTGGCCCAAAGTGAAGATCGTCACACGACACTAACTGCATGGTTTGAATTAAATTTCACAGATTCACAAGCAACAGAATTCTTATATATTGAAATTCCATATCACTATGTTTTTGTGAATGGATTATGCAGACCGAGAAAAAGCAGAGGCAATAAAATAATCCCAAGAATTTACACAGTCAGTCCAAGAGATGTTGAACATTTTTGCTTACGGATATTACTTTTAAATGTTCCTGGAGCACAAAGTTTTGAACACTTAAGAACTGTTAATCACATAGTATATGAATCCTTCCATTTAGCTGCAAGACATAGAAACTTACTAGCTGATGATAGAGAATGGGAAAGATGTTTAGAAGAAGCTGCACAATGTCAAATGCCACGGCAGATGAGAGAACAATTTGCATTTATTTGTATCTTCTCAAATGCTCCAAATGCATTAGCTTTTTGGGAGACTTTTAAAAGTAATATGGCTGAAGACTTTATGCGATGATACAATGAACCCATTGCACACTTAAAAGCGTTAATGGAAATCCAAGAAGTATTTTTTACTCATGGATTAAGTTGTGCAAGTTTTAATTTGCCTCATCCAGGTCTTATAGATGACATAAACTTTGAAGACTATGACATTCAACGACAAGCAGAAAGAACAGAAGAAAGACTTGCAACTTTAAATACCTTACAATTGCAAGCATTTAATGCCATTAAAAATGCAATAGATGATGACATGGTGACAGAGCGTTATTTCTATCTTGATGGACCTGGCGGATCAGGAAAAACCTATCTATATAATTCATTAATGAGTTCGGTACAAGCACAAGGTCAAATAGGAATGGCGTTTGCCACTACTGGAATTGCTGCACTTTTGTTAGAAGGTGGAAGAACTGTACATAGTGGATTTAAACTGCCAGTGCCTATTTTAGAAACTTCTGTGTCAGATATTCGAATGACATCATTACAAGCAAAGAAATTGAACAAATGTAAATTAACTATAATAGATGAGGCCACAATGATATCATGCTATGCCCTCTATTGTATTGACCGTTTGCTTCATGAAGTCATGGATAATACTTTTCCATTTGGTGGAAAGGTAATGTTGTTAGGTGGCGATTTTAGACAAACATTACCTGTCGTTGTACATGGATATCAAACTGACATTATCGAAACCTGTATAAAGTCAAGCACACTGTGGAAACATTTTACCCATCTTCAACTGCAAATAATATGAGATCAGAAGGCCAAACTGATTTCAATGATTGACTTATTAAAATTGGAGAAGGCAGAACAGAAAAAATACCACATTTACCTGACGACACTGTAAAGATCCCACCTCATATGATTTGTCACCAAGATATTATATCAGCTATATTTGAAGGTAGCATAAATAACCAGGAATATTCCGGGCTTGCCAACCAAGTCATACTAACGTGTAAAAATAAGGATGCATTAATCCTCAATAATGAAATCTTTAAAAAAATTAATGCACCACAAAGAAATGATCACAGTGCTGATTCTGTACTTGCTGATGACAATGAAAGTCAGGCTAACTATTCTACTGAATTCATAAACTCACTAACTCCTTCTAGAATGCCACCACATATTTTGCAGCTAAAGAAAGGTGCAATTATCATGTTACTGCGAAATATGAAGCCCAAAAAAGGCCTATGCAATGGGACAAGATTAATTGTTCAACAATTAAAGGACCATTTTATAGATGCTGAAATTTTAACTGGTACCAATAAAGGAGAGAGAGTTTTCATACCAAGAATAGATTTAGCACCAAGTGAAAGTAGTCTCCCTTTTATACTTCAAAGAAGACAATTTCCCATCATTATGGCATTTGCCATGACCATTAATAAATCACAAGGTCAAACATTCAAATCTGTGGGTATTTTCTTGGAAGAACCAGTATTTGCACATGGTCAATTGTACGTTGCGTTGTCACGGTGCAAAAATCCACAGGCTATTAAAGTTTACATTGAAAAGAATGAAAGTCAAGGTGATTTATTAGAAGATGGACGTATTTTTACTAAAAACATTGTCTACTATGAAGTACTATAACTTTTCAGTAAAGAAATAAAACCCATGCAAAACAAATTTAAAAGCATTGAAAAATAGAAAACAATAAACAATTCCGTCATAATTAATGGAAGTACTGTTTATGGATGATTCGACTCACAAAACACCTGCCTTGCATTTTTACAAATTATTTTAAAATGTTAATTAACTATGTTACTGTTTCTAATGTTACAAGTTTGAAAACAATATTTTCAAATTCTTTACTTCAACATATTACAAAGTTCATGTTAAGAGCTCAACCACATTTTAAGTCACAATGTAAATATTGTCTGTTATGTTAAGATTACTCCCTGAATAGTGATGTCCCGAACAGTTCGCCCGAGGACTATTCGTGGCGATTTTTGCATGTTGGCGTTCGCAGCGAACGGCGAACACATGCGCTTTTGGGTTCTCCCCCTATTCTTTATCATTGAGGAAACTTTGACCCTGCACCTCACAGTCAGCAGACACATTCCAGCCAATCAGCAGCATACACTCCCTTCAAGAGCCTTCCATCTGAAGGACAGCAACCCAAAAAGCCCTTTTTAGGGCAAGAACATCATTTATTTTATTTTATATTTTTTTCTGTGTAATCTAATTGCATATGCCTGCCTGCCAGCGTGTGTGTGTGACAGGCTAACACCTAACAGCTTATATTGTGCTCAATGAAATAAAACAACACTTTTTTGACTGTAATAGATTGAATATCAGTTGCCTGTTGTGTGTGAAGCCTATTGCATCTAACTCTGCCAACTTTTGCCAGTGCACAGTGATACGTCATATCTGGTGCAACCGTAGTGTACAGTGACATAAAACAACACTTTTTTGACTGTAATCGATTGAATATCAGTTGCCTGCCTACAGGCGTGTGTGTGAGGCCTATTGCATCTACTCTGCCAACTTTTGCCAGTGCACAGTGACACTTATATCTGGTGGCACCTTAGATTGCACGCGCAGTGCCCCAAATTTGAAGTGGGAGGACCGACCAAGCATCTTTTTCCATCTCCCGCTTCCAAAAATCCATGCCATATACACGTCCCCTGATAGAGGACGTAACAGAGAATAAACCGATAGGAATAGTACTACTTAACAGTACACACCTTATAATAGAGAGGCCCCCAGACTCTGACCTGTGTTTAATATTCCATGCTGGGCAGTGGAAGCCCCCAGACTCTGACCTGTGTATAATATTCCATGCTGTGCAGTGGAAGCCCCCAGACTATGACCTGTGTATAATCTTCCATGCTGGGCAGTGGAAGCCCCCAGACTCTGACCTGTGTATAATCTTCAATGCTGGGCAGTGGAAGCCCCCAGACTCTGACCTGTGTATAATATTCCATGCTGGGCAGTGGAAGCCCCCAGACTCTGGGAGTCTGAAGAAGAGGAGTCAGAGGAGGAAGGATGCTTTGAGGAGGTGGAAGACCAAACACAGCAGGCGTCCCAGGGGGCTTTTTGTCACCTTTCGGGGACCCTTGGTTGCTGGGTGGAGGAAGAGACCTTCAATGACATCAGTGAGGACAAGGAACAGGACATGGCTAGCTTGGTATCCAACCTTGTGCAAATGGGGAGTTTGCGGTTGTGCAAAGGGACTGTTTGCGGTTGTTTGCGGTGCATTAAACGGGGAGATTGGTCTGTTACTGCGAAGCGGATGTAACCCTTACACTACCTGTTGATACAACATCATACCTGATGTTTTAAAGCATGTTATTCCAAACAACTTAGGAATGTTAGGTGATTTATGCCCTTTATGGCTTAAAACCAGACTCTGCATCAACCATGTAATTTTCCGTGGGAGTTTTGCCATGGATCCCCCTCCGGCATGCCACAGTCCAGGTGTTAGTCCCCTTGAAACAACTTTCCCATCACTATTGTGGCCAGAAAGAGTCCCTGTGGGTTTTGAAATTCGCCTGCCCATTGAAGTCTAAGGCGGTTTGCCGTTCGCGAACATTTGATGAAGTTCGCATTTGCTGTTCGCGAACCCAAAATTTGATGTTCGCGACATCACTATCCCTGAATTAATGTTTATCGCCAGTTCATGGGGTCAGGGAGGAATTAATTTAATTGGGTACGTTTTAAGGAGAGTTTTTACTGTTTGCCTTCCTCTGCATTCAATGTATCTTGAAGTTAACAATCATTCAGATAGAAATTGCATGTTAAAAAACCATTGCTTCAAGTTTACAATACTGATTAGTTTAAAGTTCAACTGCTTTTACATTCAAATGTTAATACTTTCAATACAAAATTATGTTAAAATATTAATTCACTATGTTACTGTTTATAATGTTCCAAGTTGTAAAAATGTTTTTTCAAGTTCTTTAGTTACACAAATAAGAAACTTCAAGTTTCAAAAAATATAATGTCAAGTTTATTACTTAAATATATTACAAAGTTCATGTTAAAATTGGGTACGTTTCAAGGAGGGTTTTTACTGTTTGTCTTCTTCTGGATTAAATGTATAGTGATGTCGCAAACCTAAAATTTTCGGTTTGCGAACCGCGAACGCGAACCGCCGCAAATGTTCGCGAACCGGCGAACATCGGCGAACCGCCATAGACTTCAATGGGCAGGCGAATTTTAAAACCCACAGGGACTCTTTCTGGCCACAATAGTGATGGGAAAGTTGTTTCAACGGGACTAACACCTGGACTGTGGCATGCCGGAGGGGGATCCATGGCAAAACTCCCATGGAAAATTACATAGTTGATGCAGAGTCTGGTTTTAAGCCATAAAGGGCATAAATTATCTAACATTCCTAAATTGTTTGGAATAACGTGCTTTAAAACATCAGGTATGATGTTGTATCGATCAGGTAGTGTAAGGGTTAGGCCCGCTTCTCAGTGACAGACCAAACTCCCCGTTTAACGCACCGCAAACAACCACAAACAGTCCATTTGCACAACCGCAAACTCCCCATTTGCACAAGGTTGGATACCAAGCTAGCCATGTCCCGTTCCTTGTCCTCACTGATGTCATTGAAGGTCTCTTCCTCCACCAAACAACAAAGGGTCCCCGAAAGGTGACAACAAGCCCCCTGGGACGCCTGCTGTGTTTGGTCTTCCACCTCCTCAAAGCCACCTTCCTCCTCTGACTCCTCTTCTTCAGACTCCTCTCACTGCATTGCCTCTCTCTGCATTATTATAAGGTGTGTTAAGTAGTACTACTCTTATCAGTTTAAAACCTGTTACAGCACCTATCAGGGGGCGTGTATAAGGCCTGGATTTTTAGAACCAGGAGATGGAAAAAGATGCTTTGTTGGTCGTATCACTTCAATTTTGGGGCACGGCACGTGCAATCAAAGGTGCCACCAGATAGGAGTGGCGTGTTTGTAAGTACTACTCTTATGAGTTTAATACTTGTTACGTCACCTATCAGGGAGCGTGTTTAAGGCCTGGATTTTTAGAACCAGGAGATGGAAAAAGATGCTTTGTTGGTCGTATAACTTCAATTTTGGGGCACGGCACGTGCAGTCAAAGGTGCCACCAGATAGGAGTGACGTGTTTGTAAGTACTACTGTTATCAGTTTAATACTTGTTATGTTACCTATCAGGGGGCGTGTATAAGGCCTGGATTTTTAGAACCAGGAGATGGAAAAAGATGCTTTGTTGGTCATATCACTTCAATTTTGGGGCACGGCACGTGCAATCAAAAGTGCCACCAAATAGGAGTGGCGTGTTTGTAAGTACTACTCTTATCAGTTTAATACTTGTTACGTCACCTATCAGGGGGCGTGTATAAGGCCTGGATTTTTAGAACCAGGAGATGGAAAAAGATGCTTTGTTGTTCGTATCACTTCAATTTTGGGGCACGGCACGTGCAGTCAAAGGTGCCACCACATAGGACAGATAGGAGTGACGTGTTTGTAAGTACTACTCTTATCAGTTTAATACTTGTTATGTTACCTATCACGGGGCGTGTATAAGGCCTGGATTTTTAGAACCAGGAGATGGAAAAAGATGCTTTGTTGGTCGTATCACTTCAATTTTGGGGCACGGCACGTGCAGTCAAAGGTGCCACCAGATAGGAGTGACGTGTTTGTAAGTACTACTCTTATTAGTTTAATACTTGTTACGTTACCTATCAGGGGGCGTGTATAAGGCCTGGATTTTTAGAACCAGGAGATGGAAAAAGATGCTTTGTTGGTCGTATCACTTCAATTTTGGTGCACGGCACGTGCAATCAAAGGTGCCACCAGATAGGAGTGGCGTGTTTGTAAGTACTACTCTTATCAGTTTATTACTTGTTACGTCACCTATCAGGGGCGTGTATAAGGCCTGGATTTTTAGAACCAGGAGATGGAAAAAGATGCTTTGTTGGTCGTATCACTTCAATTTTGGGGCACGGCACGTGCAGTCAAAGGTGCCACCAGATAGGAGTGACGTGTTTGTAAGTACTACTGTTATCAGTTTAATACTTGTTATGTTACCTATCAGGGGGCGTGTATAAGGCCTGGATTTTTAGAACCAGGAGATGGAAAAAGATGCTTTGTTGGTCGTATAACTTCAATTTTGGGGCACGGCAAGTGCAATCAAAGGTGCCACCAGATAGGAGTGGCGTGTTTGTAAGTACTACTCTTATCAGTTTAATACTTGTTACGTCACCTATCAGGGGGCGTGTATAAGGCCTGGATTTTTAGAACCAGGAGATGGAAAAAGATGCTTTGTTGTTCGCATCACTTCAATTTTGGGGCACGGCACGTGCAGTCAAAGGTGCCACCAGATAGGAGTGGCGTGTTTGTAATTACTACTCTTATCAGTTTAATACTTGTTACGTTACCTATCAGGGGGCGTGTATAAGGCCTGGATTTTTAGAACCAGGAGATGGAAAAAGATGCTTTGTTGGTCGTATCACTTCAATTTTGGGGCACGGCACGTGCAGTCAAAGGTGCCACCAGATAGGAGTGACGTGTTTGTAAGTACTGCTCTTATTAGTTTAATACTTGTTACATTACCTATCAGGGGCGTGTATAAGGCCTGGATTTTTAGAACCAGGAGATGGAAAAAGATGCTTTGTTGGTCGTATCACTTCAATTTTGGGGCACGGCACATGCAGTCAAAGGTGCCACCAGATAGGAGTGGCGTGTTTGTAAGTACTTCTCTTATCAGTTTAATATTTGTTACGTCACCTATCAGGGGGCGTGTATAAGGCCTGGATTTTTAGAACCAGGAGATGGAAAAAGATGCTTTGTTGGTCGTATCACTTCAATTTTGGGGCACGGCACGTGCAGTCAAAGGTGCCACCAGATAGGAGTGACGTGTTTGTAAGTACTACTCTTATCAGTTTAATACTTGTTACGTCACCTATCAGGGGGCGTGTATAAGGCCTGGATTTTTAGAACCAGGAGATGGAAAAAGATGCTTTGTTGGTCGTATCACTTCAATTTTGGGGCACTTTGTGACATTAGCTTCTTACGCTCAAACATGTCCTTTACAGGCACCTGACTATGGGCAGATGAGCAGGAACTGCTCAAGGCGAGAGACGGAGTGGCGGATGGTTGAGAGGGGGCAAGGAGGACAGCAGTGTTTGATGTGGCTTATGATGCTGCACCAGGAGGAGGTTGGCAGCTTTGAGTTTGTGTGCTGCTTGTACTCATGTGTTGGTCTGGAGTCACCCAAACATTAGGTCTCCACCTGTAGAGGATAAGGGAACCAGGCTACTCTAGACCTCATTCATCATTACAGGTTTTGACAGATCGGTACTATGCGTCCAAGCTACTGTGATAAAAGATATGAGTGGCACTGTGCACTTGCAGAAGTTGGTAGAGTAGACGCTGTAGGTCTGACACACACGCTTGCAGACAACTAACTGCTATGCAATCTATTACAGTAGAATTTTTGTTTTGTTTTAAATGTACACTACTGTTACACCAGATATGAGTGGTGTGTCTTTTTTTGGGGTTTGGTTGTTAAAGCCACAGTGCAGCACCAGAGGCCAGAAAAATTAGGCATGTACACATGCCTGAAAAATTAGGTATTGTTGATCTTGCAGCGAGCAGATAAGAAGGTAGGCCTGATTCAACGCCCCATCCCTGCATATCCACACTCAGAGATTGAGGGGGCGACCCTTACAAGGCCACGGGCCGGAGATATAAAGGGGGGCCATACCAAATAAGCACACAAGCGGGGACAAAGGTAGTGAAGGGGACATAGGGGCCCATGGACTGACGGTCGCCATCTTGGCAGGAAAAGGGCCCAGCAATTAAGCCAAACTGACCCAGCACAGGCAGCTACTTGAGTCAAACGCTGTACAATTACACCTTAATAAAGCTGAAACATGCAGCAGCAGGGATTCTAAACGGCCACACAGGGACAAGGAGGCTAACAGCCCCCACAGTCTCTGCACCACTCTTTTTAACAACTTAACTTTCTAACCAGGGACCTTGCCCACAAAAAAAAAAAAGCAGAATTTTATTGGAGGAATAATTAGTGTCTTTACCCCCCAAGAGAGGACATAATATACAGTATCTTTAGACTACCTGATGGCCAAACCTCCTTTAGCCCCAATGCTATCCAAGAAACATTTCAAAACTCATCGATCAGACCATATATACATCCCAATCCCGCTGCAGCGGATCTGACATAGAGTCCTTCCTACTACAGCAAGAAGACCACAAAATACCTGTACCTCAATTGGACAGCTTGAACCTAGACATATCCCAAGAGGAAGTTAAATCTACAATCCAAGATCTTAAATTTGGCAAGTCCCCAGGGCCAGACGGTTTTACTCATCTGTACTATAAGAAATTTGAGCCCTTGCTTACCCCCGCACCTAACATCTTTGTTTAACGCTATACTAAATGGAGAACCTATGCCCCCTTAATTGAATCAGGCCGACCTCATAGTCTTTCCAAAAGAGGGTAGGGACCCGAATCTCAAACTGTATTACAAGGCAGCGCAGCTGGCTTTCATTCCTCTGGCGCATTCTCCAAAACACATCAGCCGCTCTGGGTATTTGTGGAAAATGTAAGCATGTCACCTTATACATGGGATACAGTAATATGGATTCCAGGCCTGTATACTTTTTTGAGAAACTTGAAAAACCCATTGATTAAGCACTCATTAAAAATATGGACGGAGATGAACTGGACACAAAAACTGGACACTCGGGTATCAGATCTTACCCCTATCGTACCCAATCCCCACTTTAAGATACATCTTCCGGAAAGCTCTCTCAGTTGGTGGAAGTCTCAGAACCTACTAAGGGTTGGTCCATGGTGGCATGACGACAAAATAATGACCTTTGAGTGGGTGAGAGATAGATACAATTTACCCCTGGCTGAACACTATAATTTTTGCAGGATACATCATTTTATATATACGATAAGTGGTAGGGGAACCCCCCAAAGAAACACCTGGCTACTCAAAAAATGTAGGGATTCCCCCTTTCAGCCTGGTATTATTAGCCTCATGTATGAACTATTTAATGAAAACTCATGGGCAAACAAACCAGGCTATACCAAAGCCTGGGAGAGGGATTTGGGCACCGAGTTGGCAGACTTTACTATTGTCTGTTTTACCATGTCTTAGGTTTCTCTTAAAAATTGCAATCACAGTAAAAAAAAAGAAAATGTATTAACCAAAAAAGTAAAAAAAAGAAGGCCTAGCCACCTAATTTTAACAAAATGTCTTCATTGTAAATATGTATTTTTGCACAACTGTTGTGTTATGCAAGACTGTTCAATATGCTTTCTTTTCCATTACATGCCGTACGCCTTCTGGCATAAAAATTTAAATTCAAAAATTAGATATTGTTGCAGCGGCCAGAAAAATTGACCTTTGTTCCCCAGGCAGAAAGTGCCATAAAACATTGCCTCTTCTTGAACCCTAGTTGGTGGTGGATAATTCACGCAAGTCATCCGGCATTCACAGATAACATACAGCAGCGTGTGGACTATTTATAGCCGAAGGCAGCTCATCTCATCAGGCCTTTTTCAGTCGAATGTATCGCCCAGTGTCAGTCCCTTCGGGATCCATCCCTCATTCATCTTTATAAAGGTGAGGCAATCTAGACTTTTTTGCCCTAGGCGACTTCTCTTCTCGGTGACAAAACCTCCTGCTGCACTGAAGGTCCTTTCTGACAGGACACTTGAAGCGGGGCAGGCCAGAAGTTCAATTGCAAATTGGGATAGCTCAGGCCACAGGTCTAGCCTGCATACCCAGTAGTCAAGGGGTTCATCGCTCCTCACAGTGTCGATATCTGCAGTTAAGGCGAGGTAGTCTGCTACCTGTCGGTCAAGTCGTTCTCTGAGGGTGGATCCCGAAGGGCTGATGCGATGCGTAGGACTGAAAAAGGTCCGCATGTCCTCCATCAACAACACGTCTTTTAAACGTCCTGTCCTTGCCGGCGTGGTCGTGGGAGGTGGATTACTTTCACCTCTTCCCCTGTTATATTGCCCTTGTGCTGTGACATCACCCTTATATGCTGTGTAAAGCATACTTGTTAATTTGTTTTGGACCTGCTGCATCCTTTCTGACTTGCGGTAATTTGGTAACAAATCAGGCACTTTCTGCTTATACCGGGGGTCTAGTAGCGTGCACACCCAGTACAGGTCGTTCCCCTTCAGCCTTTTTATAGGAGGGTCCTGCGACAGGCACGACAGCATGAAAGACCCCATTTGCACAAGGTTGGATGCCGAGGTAGTCATGTCCCGTTCCTCGTCCTCAGTGATCTCACTGAAGATATGTTCTTCCCCCCAGCCACGTACAACACCACGGGTACCAGATAGGTGACAACGAGCACCCTGGGATGCCTGTTGTGATTGGTCTTCCTCCTCCCCCTCAAAGCCACATTCCTCCTCTGACTCCTCTTCTTCACAATCCTCTTCCAGCGTTGCCGCAGGTCCAGCAAGCGATGCTGATAAGGCTGTTTCTGGTGGTGATGGTGACCACAACTCTTCCTCTTCCTCGTCACGCTCATCTACGGCCTGATCCAGCACTCTTCGCAGGGCACGCTCCAGAAATAAAACAAATGGTATGATGTCGCTGATGGTGCCTTCGGTGCGACTGACAAGGTTTGTCACCTCCTCAAAAGGACGCATGAGCCTACAGGCATTGCGCATGAGCATCCAGTAACGTGGCAAAAAAATCCCCAGCTCCGCAGAGGCTGTCCTAGCACCCCGGTAATACAAATACTCGTTAATGGCTTTTTCTTGTTGGAGCAGGCGGTCGAACTTTAGAAGTGTTGAATTCCAACGTGTGGGGCTGTCACAAATCAAGCGCCTCACTGGCATGTTGTTTCGCCGCTGGATATCTGAAACATGCGCCATGGCCGTGTAGGAACGCCTGAAATGGCCACACACCTTTCTGGCCTGCTTCAGGACGTCCTGTAAGCCTGGATACTTATGGACAAAGCGTTGTACGATCAGATTACACACATGTGCCATGCACGGCACATGCGTCAACTTGCCCAAATGCAATGCCGCCAACAAATTTCTTCCGTTGTCACAAACCACTTTGCCAATCTCTAGTTGGTGCGGAGTCAGCCATTGATCCACCTGCGCGTTCAGGGCGGACAGGAGTGCTGGCCCGGTGTGACTCTCTGCTTTGAGGCAAGTCAACCCCAAGACGGCATGACACTGCCGTATCCGGGATGTGGAATAGTATCTGGGGAGCTGGGGGGGTGCCGTTGATGTGGAGCAAGACGCAGCAGCAGAAGAGGACTCAGCTGAGGAGGTTATGGAAGAGGATGGAGTAGGAGGAGTAGAGGAGGTGGCAGCAGGCCTGCCTGTAAGTCGTGGCGGTGTCACCAACTCCTCTGCAGAGCCACGCATTCCATGATTGGCAGGCGTCAGCAGGTTTGCCCAATGTGCAGTGTAGGTGATATACCTGCCCTAACCATGCTTTGCAGACCAAGTATCAGTGGTCAGATGGACCCTTGCCCCAACACTGTGCCAGAGATGCCATTACTTCCTTTTGCACAATTGAGTACAGGTTGGGGATTGCCTTTTGGGCAAAGAAATTTCGGCTGGGTACCTTCCACTGCGGTATCCCAATCGCTAAAAACTTTTTGGAACGCCTCAGACTCCACCAGCTTGTATGGTAAAAGCTGGCGGGCTAAGAGTTCAGACAAGCCAGCTGTCAGACGCCGGGCAAGGGGGTGACTTTGTGGCATTGGCTTCTTACGCTCAAACATGCCCTTGACAGACACCTGACTGTGGGGAGATGAGCTGGAACAGCAAGAGGCGAGAGACGGAGTGGTGGAGAGTTGAGAGGGGGCAAGGAGGACAGCAGTGGTTAATGTGGATGAAGATGCTGGACCAGGAGGAGGATGGCGGCTTTGAGTTTGTGTGCTGCTTGTACTCATGTGTTGATCCCATTGGCGTTTGTGATGTGACATCATGTGCCTTCGCAAAGCAGTTGTACCTAGGTGGGTGTTGGACTTCCCACGACTCAGTTTCTTTTGGCACAGGTTGCAAATGGCATCGCTGTTGTCAGAGGCAGACACACAAAAAAAATGCCACACTGCTGAGCTCGGAGGTGACGGCATTCTGGTGGTGGCAACAGCATGCGTTGATTGGCATGCTGTCTGGCTGACCCCGGGTGCTGATGCATGCTGTCTGACTGTGCCACTAGCTCGTTGCGATGACCTCCCTCTACTTCCAACTCGTCTCCTCCTCCTCTCTGTCTCCCCATCTGAACTTTCCCCCTGTTCTTCTTCTCTTCTAGCAGGCACCCACGTGACATCCATGGACGCATCGTCATCATCCTCACCCGCCTCACTTGTATATGACAACTGAACAAAGGAAGCAGCAGCGGGTACATCATCATCATCATCACATCGTACGTACATGTGTGTAATGCTGCCTGACTGAGACATATCCCTATTATCTACATTCTCTGGCAATAATGGTTGCGCATCGCTCATTTCTTCAAACTGATGTGTAAATAACTCTTCTGACTGATCAATTGAATTGGCTGTGGTACTAGTGTTGGTGGTGGCGGCAGGCGGGTGAGTGGTAACTTGAGAGGTGCCCGAAGCTAAGCTGGAGGAGGATGGTGCGTCAATGTTCCAAGCTGTAGAAGATTGGGTGTCCTGTGTTAGCCAGTCAACTACGTCCTCTGAACTTTTCAAGTTCAGGGTAACTGGCCTCTGAACACTGGGCATTATTGTAGGGCCAAAGGGAATCACAGCACCACGACCACGACGGCCTCTGCGGGGTGTCCTGTCTCTGCCTGTCATTTTTTTTAAAATGTGGACTGTTGGTACCCCAACTAGACTGGATTGGTTGAACTTGGCACAGTACTTGTAAGCAGGACACACACTATGGGTAGCGGTCAAGCAAATTAACTTTGATTGACGGTTATGCAAATGCACTTAGATTTAAGAAAATAAAAGTTTGTTTTTTTTAAAAGTAGACAACTAGTAAACAATATTATATTGTATGCGTTGTGCACACACAGTATAAGCTGTGAGCCTGACACACACACTTACAAGCAGGGGCTAGCAGGGAGACAGGCAAATGAAGTTAGATTACACAGAAAAAAAACGAAGAAAAAAAAAATGATGTTATAGCCCTAAAAGGGCTTTTTGGGGTGCTGTGTTTACAGCAGAGATCTGATGAGTCCTTCAGCCCTGCACTGGACACTGAATAAACTTGCCTAGCTATGGTTTTCCCTATTGATGCAGTATCACCTACACTCTACCTCCTCTCAGTAAGACTGCAAGTTAGTTCTGATTCCAAAATGGCTGCTGTCCATGAGGTAGAAGGGTGTGGAAGGGAGTGTATGCTGCTGATTGGCTGGAATGTGTCTGCTGACTGTGACTTGCAGGGTCAAAGTTTGCTCAATGATAAAGTATTGGGGGCGGGTCGAATCTTGCATATGTTCGCTGTTCGCCGCGAACGCGAACATGCTATGTTCGCCGGGAACAATCCGCCGGCGAACTATTCGCGACATCTCTATAAATGTATATTGAAGTTAACAATTCTTCAGATAAGAAATTGCATGTTAAAAAAACATTACCTCAAGTACTGATTAGTTTAAAGTTCAACTGGTTTTACATTCAACTGTTAATACTTTTAATACAAAATGCGTTAAGGCTTGTTCACCAAGAGAACATTTGACAAAAATAAACATGTTTAATATCACAATACTTACAAGTGTCAAATATGTATATTAATAACTAAACAACTTTCCAAACATACACATCTCATTGCCGTCATTTTTTGACGGGCAAGTCGCTAGTCATCAATATATTCATAAGTAAATGCATTAACAAATATTAAACATTATCATAATATAATAAACTGATTTAAATATTTAAGTGCCTACAGGGTCCTATCCCTGTTAGACAATGAGCAGGAACAGAGATATATAACTACATTAGAAAATGTACCTAATTTTTGGGCAAGCTTAATTTTTTTTCTGTAATTATTAATAATTAATAGTTAATCAATGAACGTTAATGATCAGCACTCCATATATCTAAATGGAATATGAAATCTATACATTGTTAAATAGATGATATTATTTTTTTATAATGATTACTAATTAATAATTAAGTAATAAATGAATACACGTTAATTAATTAATCAATAACAGTGATCAATGTAAAAGAAAAAGCCTTAATCCTTTTCTCCTAAAAAAGAGCATCATTAAATGATATACCAGTAAAGGTGATCTTATTGCAGATGAAATGCTGCAAATGTCACTCTGTGTATTCAGTCAGCTGCAGAGATGATCAAACTGGAAAATGAAAAGAAAAGCATTTTTAATCTTTGAATGCAATGACTTCATTAAGCATTAAGAGTATGATGTTTAATTGGCATACATGGAAACCGTAAAGGCGTAAGCATTGATATATAAATAAATAAATGCACTATAAAATATTAAATGTATCAGAAGTCATAATAAAATAAACTGATTTCAATATTGAACTGCTTTGAGGATCATATCCCTTTCAGGCAATGAGCAGCAACACAGATATATAAGTGTACTGTATAATGTACATATTTTTTTGTGCCAGTTTAAAGATTTTTTTAAATTATTATTACTAATTAATAATTACTAAATTAATGAACATTAATAATGAATTAATCAAAGAATAAATATATTATAAAGAGGTAAGCATTAATATATTCATAAATTAAAGGCAGTCACAAATATACCTTGTTTTTTCTTAATAATGATTAGTAATTAATAATGAATAAATTAATGAACATTAATAATTAATTAATCAATGAATAAATGTATTAGAAAGAGCTAAGCATTCATATATTCATAAAGTAAAGGCAGTCACAAATACACATTTTTTTGTACATAATGATTATTAACTAATAATTAATAAATTAATGAACATTAATAATTAATTAATCAATGAATAAATGTATTAGAAAGAGCTAGGCATTGATATATTCATAAAGTAAAGGCAGTAAGTAAAGGCAGTCTAAACACATTTTTTGGGGGGATAATGATTACTAATTAGTAATTAAGAAATTAATGTCCATTAAAAATGTATTAATCAATTAATAAATGTATTTGAAAGCATTAACCATTAATGTATTCATAAAGTAAAGGAAGTGTAAAATATAAGATTGTGCTTTTAAAAAAAATAATATATATATATATTATTAAGAATAATTAATTAATTAATAAATTAATATACATTACCTATTTATAATTAATAGCCAGCAATCAATATCCTGAAGAGCTAACAATCTCTTTGGATTTTCCGAAAACAGAAAATGTCCAGTCAGACTGTCATCACCTGAGGAGAAAGTGTCAGCAATGTGGCAATTGTGCCCTATATATATGCTGCGTGCGCGAGACAGAACCGTTGGTTTAGGCAGGAAAGCTGCCATTTCCAAATCGTAATGTGTAGATTTGCAACTTAGTGTTGTAAAATGGCGGCGATATTCTATGTGTTATGCCCCTCGCAAGCATCTTCCATCCGTTCTAATATGTGTATTTTGTACCTCGTATGTTCCTGGCAAAGTGGTACCCGTCTGACGTTGTTTTGCGCGGTTCAGGGTCATGTAGCCTCATTTGAATTTTTTTCCTCCGCCATTTCTTTTCTTGCTTAGTCGATTTTCGAGTGCCGAAACTCAGCAAATTCGGCTTAAATTCACGTGCAACCTCACTCCCAGACATCCATTCTGTGCTTCAACGTCTCGCTACAAGAGGCTTGCAAGCCTGACAACGATTCGCAGTTTGACAACCATTTTATGTGATGCCCACCAAAGGATCCCCTCCTATGGCTGTAAGACAGGAGTCAGGGCTGTATATTGCAATGGTGGAGTTCCCCAATATCTAAAGAGAGAAGCTATATTAGTAAGGAAGCATACTGGGATGACTCAATATAACAGGAGAGAAATCATGTGATCTGTTGAACAAGGGAGTAGCCGATATAATCTCAGTATAGCAACTGGGGAAATCTATGTACATAGCTAGCTATCATCTTATAGATAAAGATTTACTGTATATCCTATCCATATACCTTAAATAATTTGACAGACAGACCAAGCCCATTGGGTAACCAGATCCAAATTGTGCAGTTGGGAAACCATAGCAATGAAATATTTGTATAATAGGAATAGCATAAGTTCAGTTAAACAAATTCCACTGTGCTTGCCACAACATTATATGCAAGGGAAACAGCTGAAGTCTATTTTTAAGAGAGATCAGTTTATTTATTACAAAAATGTATTGTTGGAAATTGCAATGTAAATGTGTTTTAATTGATCTCCACTAATGACTACTAAGTCTCTGTGAAACAGTTGCCTTCAATCACCACCAGGGTGTGCTGATGTTTCCTGTGTTGCTGGGCAGATTACAATACGCATTGTTCCTGAGCTGCCAGCAGATGGCAGAATGCTCCTCTACAGTGTTGCATAAACCTCCATCCACTCAGTTGCACTAATAAACAGTCTCTGCACTTTATTGTTATGTATGGGTGCGCTGAGTTTATTCCCCTCGTGCGTCTCTCTTTTCTTTAGCTTGTTCTTGGCTTCCTCCCTTGTTTCAGGGTTTTGAACTAGTGTCTCTCTATAAGAAGGCTCTTTCACAAGCTGTATTTAGCCTATCCAGGCTGAAGTAGGAAGGGGTACAGCACTTAGGGTGATAGCTGAGAGCCTCCCGTCTAGGCCTCAACCTCGTGGTTGTCAGAATTCATCCGGATCCTTACTGTCTGGTTGCTGTGTGCTCAGCAGGTACTGCTGCATTCAAACCTGTATTGTTGGGTCAGCAATTATACCAATTTGGGGGCAATAACCTTTTTTTTCAATAATTTAGCTGGAGAGCTCTCCGTAGATGCGACTGCTCTCTTCAGATGCTGGCCATGCCCCATCAATTTTATTTTTAAAGTGTCTTGCAAAGTCTTCTTCTGTGAGACAGGAAAGGGTAGGAGAACAAAGGATGGCTCCAGTGTATTGCACCTCCGATGCTAATCAGGCACTAGTCCAAATCCTGTTTATCTTTTATGGTATATGTATTCAAATGAAACAAGCTTTTCTGGCTTCAGTCTCTTTTCTGTTATATCTAGGAATGACCAGCCATGAATCAGCAAGGCTTCTTTTTGCCATGTGTGAAACACCAAGCACTACAAAAATTATAATGTTCTGCCTGCCACACATTACCACCATAGCTATGTAATGGTAGAAATAGAAACATAAATTTGAAGCAGATAAGAATCAAAAAGGGCAATGTAGTCTTCCCAATCTATATAAAACAGGTCATGTTTTGTGGCTATCCTGCCTTAAGCACAGGTGTTTCAATCAAAAGGATCCAGCAATTAATTATCATCACTACTGTTCTAAGTTGTTCATGTTAAAGTCATTAAGTATTTCCTCATAAGTTGTTTCTTTTAGACCATGCATCATTTTAGTCACCCTCCTTTGAATTGTTTGTAATCTGTTTTAAAAGACCATTGTAGTCCTATTTTTAAAATCTATTATTTTTAAAAAATACTTTTAAAAATGCTCAACACATTTTATAGTATGAAAAAAAAAATACAGCCTCTAATTTATTATATTTTCTATGCAGTCACCCTGCTGCAAATCTGCTATCTTGGCTTTATCAGGTGGGAAGAGACTGTGAATACACAAGAAATGTCTGGACAATGTGAATATGACAGTTACATCTGAGAGGACTTAATAGAACTTCTTTAGTTTACAAGGACACTATCATCTGAGATATATATACAGCCTCTAAAACTGTACACAGTAAAGGGATGTTAAAGAATGGATCTCAATGGAGAGCCAAATTAATGTGTGTAAATATCATGTTCAGCATACAGTAGATACACTTTGAAGAGCATCAACTTACCTAATAGTCGTGATTATGGAGGAGCCCATTTTCTACCCTCAGAAATAGTAACATTTATGGCTTTTAGCATTTTACAAACAGCAGACATACAATTCTTAAAGACTGAAACAGTTGATTAAATTGGGTAGACAAAGAGACATTTTTAATTTCACTACAATTTTTACTCTGACCTATGAATTATATTTATAGTATTCAATAAAATTATTAATTTGCCTAGTAATGATGCAGTTTCAAATTCCAAAGAAAAGTGATCATGTATACTTTAAGTAGTTATTACCATTTTGATGAGACATTTTACCAAAACCTCCATTTATACAGCAATAAAGTATAATTAAAGTTGATGGCAGTCACATACGTCTTTTATATAGATTTTTAAATGAAAGTAATAATGAGCAACATCCATTAACCCTTGGCTTGACCATCATGTCAAAGCGTTCAAGGCTTTTAATGTGTTCTCATTACATTTAATGTTAATAAACGAACAGCTGTCATTAACAAGGAGCCTGAAGGACACAGGTAATGTATATACAGTACATTTATATAAACTTCAAGGCAAACTTAGCAAGATGTAAATTGCAAATATGTACTTAAACTAATCAAGTAACTTTAAGAGCCCAGGGTTAAATATTTAAATGTGCCCCGTCCATTTAACATATATTTGTAACCGTTTCACTTGCATAAAGGTAAAATGTATCTCTGCAAAATCCATATATTCAGTTGTTGTAATATACCATTGCCATACTGTATGTACCGTATATACTCGAGTATAAGCCAAGTTGTTCAGCCCCTCAGCTTATACTCGAGTCACTCCCCCCCGTGTTTCTCTAACCCACGTGTCTCTCTAACCCCCCGTGTGTCTCTAACCCCCTGTGTGTCTTTAACCCCCCGTGTGTCTCTAACCCCCTGTGTGTCTCTCTAACCCCCCCTGTGTCTCTCTAACCCCCCGTGTCTCTCTAACCCCCCCGTGTCTCTAACCCCCCCGTGTGTCTCTAACCCCCGTGTGCCTCTAACCCCCCTGTGTGTTTCTCTAACCCCCGTGTGTCTCTCTACCCACTGTGTCTCTTTCCCTCCCCCTCCTCAACCTAAACCCCCCTCAACCCCCCTCCTCCACCTAAACCCCCCTAAATACCTCCCCCCTCTCCCCTCACTTATCTGCTTGTGCTCCGGCCTCCGCTCCTTGACGCGGCGCCGGCGCACATGTGACGTCACATGCACGCCGCGGCATTAGCATATACCGGGTGCCGGCACCCGGTATATGCTAATGACGCAACGCGCATGTGACGTCACATGCGGCCGGGTCAAGGAGTGGAGGCCGGAGTACAAGCAGGTAAGTTAGGGGAGAGGGGGGAGGTATTTAGGGGGGTTTATGTGGAGGAGGGGGGTTAAGGGGGGTTAGGTTGAGGAGGGGGGTTGGGGTTGAGGGGGATTGAGGAGGGAGGTTGAGGGGGGTTGAGATTGAGGAGGTGGGTTGGGGTTGAGGCGGGTTGAGGTTGAGGAGGGGGGTTGAGGGGGGTTGAGGTTGAGGAGGGAGGTTGAGGATCGGGGCTTGAGGATGAGGATGGGGGGGTTGAGGAGGAAGGTTGAGGAGGGGGTTGAGGAGGTGGGTTGAGGAGGGAGGTTGAGGATGAGGAGGGAGGATGAGGAGGGAAGTTGAAGAGGAGGGGTTGAGGAGGGGGGTTGAGGTTGAGGAGGGGGGTTAAGGATGGGGGGTTGATGAGATAGGATGAGGATGGGGGGGTTGAGGAGGGGGGTTGAGGATGGGGCGGTTGAGGAGGGAGGATGAGGAGGGAGCTTGAGGAGGGGGTTGAGGATGAGGAGGGAGGTTGAGGATGAGGAGGGAGGTTGAGGAGGAAGGTTGAGGAGGGGGTTGAGGATGAGGAGGATGGTTGAGGATGAGGAGGGAGGTTGAGGATGAGGAGAGAGGTTGAGGAGGGAGGTTGAGGATGAGGAGGGATGTTGAGGATGAGGAGGGAGGTTGAGGATGAGGAGGGAGGTTAAGGATAAGGAGGGAGGTTGAGGAGGGTGATAAGGGAGGGGGAATGAGACACAGGGAAGGGAAAGGTTGGAAGAGACACAGGGAAGGGAGAGGGGAGAAGAGACATAGGGAAGGGAGAGGGTAGAAGAGACACTGAGAGAGAGGGGGACACAGAGGGCACAAGAGGGACACAGGGGGCAGCACATTTCCCACCCTCGGCTTATACTCGAGTCACTCATTTTACCCAGTATTTAGTGGTAAAATGGGTGCCTCGGCTTATACACGGGTCGGCTTATACTCGAGTATATGCGGTACTCATATACAGCCCATATACATAAATAGGCAGAGATACTGATATAAACACCAATATACATATAAACAAAATGATATGCTAAATCTGGCAAACATATTTTAGTATTATATGTATGTAGCAGTGAAAATAAATAATGTAAACAGTATTTATAACCTAAAGCTTTCAGGCTATTTTTATACACAGTATACCCAATATCCATAAAATTAATAAAACCATTGTGTGCAGGAGGGTCTATTGAAGTAATTGAAAATTATATATATATATATATATATATATATATATATATATATATATATATATATATATATATATACACAACATATTGTAGATATATGTTATATATACATAATAAATAGCCTTAAAATAAATGTATTATTTAGAAATTCATACTGTATTATGTATCATATCTGTAGCATTGTAAACACTATTTTTGAATGTATTTGGGCTTTTATTCTCAGAAGCTTATAACAGCCTATTTTCAATATAATAATATAACACATTGTTGAGGCTCATAAATGCTTTCATTCAAAATCTATTTCAAGTACATCAGTCCTGTTGGAATGTAAGGCTCATAAAATGCTCTAGTTTTTCACCACACTCTCATATTACAATAACCCAGAGTTGTTACTCAAGGTGCATTAAGTATGTATATTTCCAAAATCCATAAGTGCTATTGTTGCTGTGTATGACAATGTTTGAGAATCAGATTAATATATTTTTTATTAAGATTCCCAATAGCTAAACTTTACAGAAAAGCTAAAGTAGACCATAATATTTTACTGTTCTTATTTATGTGGTTAAAACTGTGTTAAGTATATATCTCTTACACACAGAAAACGCAAACATGAGAACTTTGTATAAATTCCTGGCAGCATTCCAAATAAAGTAGGAATCTCTTGAGTAATGCAGGGTAGTTTGTTACCTAAGGACATGCAGGCTTATGTGAAAGTTCCTATTCTACTGAACCATATCATGCATCTTAAAGCAGTTTCATCTAAATGTAGATTTCTGTGCTCCATGTTTATCATTCAGTCTGGTTTTCCATAAAAATACCAGCAGGAGAGTATTTCTGAAATTCATTTTGCATATTAAAGAAATCTCTGCAAGATCCTCTCTTTTATTTGTTTTATCACGTCGAGCAATAAGCAAGAAAATTAGAATTTCAGTCTTGATGGAAATGCCATTTATGATTTTATCAGTGATGTTTCCTTTTCCACTGCTTAGGCAATTTACAGACTCCTAAAAGCAATCCACTCTGCAATGTTCCAGTGGAAAATGAAATAAGTTTATCTCTGTCACTTAACCTAGAGAACTATTACAAACCAGGAACTTCCCTCTAAGTGCCATATTAAACACAGCAAAAACCTTAATGCAGCCTCAAAACATACAAGACATTAATTTCTCTTCAGCAATGTTTTGTACTGACGTTATCACAAATACCATTCTGCATAGTTTAACATTCTGCTCTATATCAAAAGACAAATATATTTGCTTATTTAAATCAGCTGTGCTTTTATATCATTTCATTCAAAATAATGAGCAACACTGTAAGACTGCTAATGTAGAAGGGTAAAAAGCTACCTACCCATCCTTGAATGCTTAGAACAATGACAAATATTAATATTAATATGTCAGTTCCTATAACCTGTAATTGTACACTCAGAATACATTAAATACCCTGTCTTCTCTTGTTATTTCAGCTTCATTCATGTGAACATCAATAATTCACAAAGCTATATTTGCTTATGGTTTCTATTATAATAGACATTATTGAATATAATAAAGTAATAAACATTAACAGCCTCATTAAATTCCAGCCTCGTAAGTCCAACGTAGAGGCTGCGTGCTTGAAGTGTGGCCTTTTTACGTCGCTTTCAATTAGAATGGGCTGCGAGCTACGAGTGAGAGACACTATTTCGTAAACCAGTTCTCGCCGTCGGAGTTGCGTGCTCGAACGCAAACAATTAAGCAAGCACGTAGTTACGGGTTCAGATGGAGCCAATGGAAAAACAGATCGTTAGCTTTACGTCACTGAAAAATGGGAGGGCAGATTTCAAAGTCCTACATGCTTCAAGTACAGTTTGCGATCAGACCCACATTCCAGATATAATGCAATAATGAAAAAGCTGTAAATATGATATTCAATCTCATGCAAGTTACAGTACATGTCTAATATATGTCTAGTATATGTAAAACATTGATTGCAGGTACCTATATAACACAAAATATAAACATGAAATTAAGTATTTTTCAGGGCCGATTTCCGAGCTTGAGGATATTGTGCTATTAATTCTAAGACCTAACTTTCCTTTATAATAAATGTACAGTAGAGTGATGTTATTTGCATTACAAGTGCTACATATTGGACTTTACCCCCTTGCAGGTGCTCTTGAGCACACGTTGGCCTTTGGGCACCATTTGCGTGTTACGTGCTTGCTCGCGAGTGACCACCTGGCAATTTAATAGCTGAATGAACAAGTAGCGGTTACGGGCATGACAGATCAAAGGATTTACGTGCCGTCCTGCGTCTTAACACATAAGTCCGCTGCAAGCAATGTTACAGGGCTAATTTAATACCCGTAACACGTAAATTTGGAGTTACAGGCTACATAATTTAATGAGGCTGTATGCCCATCTGGTCAATTAATAAGCATAAAGTCAACCTGGTCAATGATAGCTTTTGTTTTTCTGTTTTGTTTCTTAGGAAATGTAAGTGTTGTAAGAGTCTTCATGGGAGGCACATGTAATAAGAAGTTGTTGAAGGACTCAAGGCTATAATGTAGAGCAGACATTGAAGGACCTGAAGTGTAATAGGGCCCATTGTCCACACTTTTTCCACCAGCTAAATCCTCAAATTATAATTATAATGTATTAATATTTTTGGTTCTGCTAATGCATAGGAACAAACAGAACACACTCTAGCCATGTAATGGTCAATCTGCTCCATATGTTCCACTGATTATGCATGAATATTTTATTATTATTATTATTATTATTATTCTTTATTTAACAGCCAACATATTCAACAGTACTACAAAGGGGTTAAGTACAAATCAAAACAGTTTTATCACATTGCAAAACAATGGAGTGCCCTGGTATTGAGCTTAAAATCAAAAATATATAGTGCTCTCCCTAAATCACCTAACACGATTGAAAACTCTCAACCTAAAGAGTAAGGGTGAGGTACAGAGATGATAGATGTGTTGGGCATATTAAGGCTGGAGGTGATAAGCTTATTTAAACAGATGCATTTAGTAAGGTTTTGAAAGGTTTTGAGGCAGGAGGATAGTCTAGTGGAGCAAAGCAAGCAGTTCCAAACAATAGGGGAAGGTCATTAGCAGAGCAGTTGGGAGGCCAGTTGGGAGAGCATTTTGAGACAACAGCAGAGATGTAAGAAGGTGCATTGTTGTTGAACGCTTTAGACATTATGGTCATGATTTTATTTTTTATTCTGGAGGCTATGAAAACCAATGGAGTGACTGGCAGATAGGTGCTGCAGACACTTAGCATTGAGTGTGGTAGATGAGTCTAGCAGATGTGTTCCATATGGATTTGAATGGGGAAAGACGGGTGATAGGGAGGCCAGCAAGGAGAGAGTTGCAGTAGTCAAGGCGAGATGTGATGAGAGAGTGAATTAGAATTTTGGGTGCAAATGACAAGATTTTGTGATTGGTTGTATGTGAGGAATGAAAGAGAGAACTGTATCCAGTACAACCCCATGACAATGGGTCTGGGAGGTGGGAGTGATGACATTGTCAACAGTGAGTAATATGCGAGGAGTGTAGGTTGTGGAAGAGGGTGGAAAGATTAGGAGCTCATTCCTTCCATGTTGAGTTTGAAGTGATAGGCAGACATCCAGGAGGATATGCTAGAGAGGCATTTGGCAACTTAAGCTAGAAGCTGAGAGGTAGATTTGAGTGTAAGCTGCATATAGATATTACTGAAGTCCAAAAGTATTTATTAGGGTACCAAGGGCGGATGTATAGATGAAAATTGGAGGGGGCCTAGGACTTAACCTTGGGGTCCAGAGAAAGAGACACTAAATGTTAGATTTTCCAGATACAATGTAAACCATAAGAGAACAGCGTCATGGATGCCAAGAGAGCAGAGAAATTGAATGAGAAGAGGATAGTCAACTGTGTTAAAGGCAACAGAGATATCCAGTAGAATTAGAATGGAGAAATTACCCTTTGACATGGCGGTGAGCAAATCATTAGTGACTTTTGTTGTCACTGTGGAGTGTTAGGGCCAAAAGTCAGATTGGAAGGGGTCAAGGAGGGAATTGGAGGAAATAAATAGGGTAAGACGCTCGTAAACTACACGCTCAAGCAATTTAGGAATTGGCGAAAGTAGAAAGATAGGGCAATAGTTAGATGGAGAAACTGGATCAGATGAGGGTTTCTTAAAAATCACATATATAGTTGTTGGTGTTGGTCATGCTTAGGAATGTTGGCCTTCCTTCCCACATAGACGGGCTGCTCATTGCGGGGCCAGCAGGCCGCAAACCGTGGACATGCGAGGGGCTGAGCTGGCGAAACAGAGATGCACAATCAGCCACCTGCTGTAATACCTGCCTCTGCCCTCAGATGACGCTGCTGCGGATCTCATCAGGGAGGAGAGAAAGGAGGGGGGAAATGAAACACAAGGGGGAAATGAGACACAAGGGAGAGAGAGGAGGGGGACAGAATACACAAGGGAGGGAGAAGAAGTGGAAAGGAGACACAATAGAGAGAGACGAGAAGGGAAAAAGACAAAAGGGAAGGAGAGGTGGGGGAAAGAAGCTGTGCAGGTACCGAAGGGAGGGGGGAAAGGAGGCAAAAGGGAGGGAGAGGAGGGGGGAAATGAGACACAAGGGAGGGAGAGGGGGGAAAGAAGGCACAAGGGAGGGAGAGGAGGGGGGAAAGGACAGAGAGGAAGAGGGAATGAAAAACAAGGGGGAGAGAAGACACAAGCGAGGGAGAGGAGGGGGGAATGGAGACACAAGGGAGAGAAAGGAGTGGGGAAAAAAGACACAAGGGAGGGAGAGGAGGGGAATGAAGCTGAGCAGGTACAGAAGGGAGGGGGAAATGAGACAAAAGAGAGGGAGAGGAGGGGGGAAAGGTAGGGAGTGAGGGGTGAGACAGGAGGGAGGGGGGATGAGACACAGGGGAGGGAGGGAGAGCAGGGGGGAAATGAGACACAAGGGAGGGAGGGAGAGGAGGGGGGAAATAGACACAAGGGAGGTAGAGGAGTGGAGTGGGGAAATGAGACACAAGGGAGGGAGAGGAGGGGGAAATGAGACACAAGAGAGAGAAAGGAGGGGGAAAGGAGAAACAAAAGAGGGAGCGGGGGGAAATGAAACACAAAGGAGGGAGAGGAGGGGGGAAAGGAGACAAAAGGGAGGAAGTAGGCAGGGGGAGAGCCTTGCAAAGAGTGCCGAAGGCAGTCAGCACGTGGCTCGCGATGAGCACCGAAGGTACTCACATTGCGTGGCAAACAACATTGCCAGGCTTTAAATTTTATTCCCATCATTTTTGACAGGCAAGTGGCTAGTTGGTGTAATAATGGCGTGTATTAAAGATGATGGAATAGGATTATGTGGACTAGATGTTGATAGAAGACTAGATACTTCATCCTCAGTTACATGGTCAAAGGAGTTCAGAATTGATAGGGAGTATTATTTGATACAAGCCCCATCTGCTATGAAAATAGAGGTGGATCCCCTATTTGAACATATGTTTGAATAACAACACTATGAATATGCATATTGTATTGTCCATTTGCTTTTGTACAGATGACTTGCACATATATCACTTACATTGTAAATTTGCGACTTTTGTAAGGTACTTTAAAAAGAAGCACTATGTATGTTGGATTTTAAGCTCAAAGACAGGGTCCTCCATTTTTTTGCAATGTGTTAATATATCTTGTACTTAACCCCTATATAGCACTACAGAATATGTTGGTGCACTACAAAATAAGGAGAGTAATAATAATAATAATAATAATAATAATCAACATCACAATAATCTAGCTTTCCGTAATTTTCAACACTGTAAACTAAAAGTCAGAAGCGCCAGTGAGTTAAATAATAAGTTCAAAACTTTGAATCAGTAGTATAAAAAGTATAATTGAAAACATTATATATTTATTCATTTTAATTTTACTGAATAAATGATGTCTTTCAGAAGCTAATGTGTTAGTCTCAAGAGAAATGCATTATAGATAGCATTATGACTAGAACCTTCAGGATCTAGAGAATATGAACATTTATTGTAGAGACAAGCTCACTAAATGTAGAAAATATATAAATATGAGAGGACATGAGAAGGGCATGCAGATGATAGAAATTCTAACAAATATAAATGAAACAAATAAATAAGGGATCTATAACCTAGCAATCTGCAAATATTCCCAAGAATTATGAAGTTATGGACCATATGTGCTCTGCACCATCAAATGAAGGGTGGAAAAGCATATTGAAAAAGCAATATGCCTCTTTGAATTAGATGGTTTTCTGCTGCCTCTAAGCTGCCTATGTATTATTTTGTGAACACATAATGAGCTGTGCCAAATGAGTAATGAGTTCTTAAATATTTAGCTGTTCATTATATATATTTTTTCACCACATTTAATGCATGTAAATAAATAGCCTAGTGCTTAAGAAGGTGTAGTGGTGCTACTTAAAGTGTTATCTATATTATATGTATATACATATTTATTTATTTTCCTTTGCTGGTGGGTAGTTTGGAGTGTAACCTAACTATGGTATCTTTGGCCATACTTAGAGGGCCATAAAAGCATAAGCTTTTGATTTTGACTACAGGTTAGTAGATGTAACAAATATAGAAACCAGATACCATTGTTTTTAATTATGTGAGCTGAGTTAAGTTATTGGAAGTTGCAGAAGTGACTCGTATCCTTATTGAGTGATCGGAGAAGAAGAAGGAATTGTAACCTAATCTGGAGAGCAATGTTCTGGGGCATTGAATAAATTATGAGGTGATAAGAGGATGGTTGTTGTTGGCCAGTAATGGGTAGTGGTTTGCATTGGATTGGAGGGTTTGGCATAGTAGATATTAGTAGAATGTGTTGATGGGTGTAGAAGCTGTGGTGTAGTAGTCAATCTGGATAGGCTGGTTACTGGTTTTAATCACTCTAATGGTGAGAATGAAATGGTGTCTGTGGAATTGTAAATCCAATTTCTTTAGATAGGACGGTTGAGAATGAGATACTGTGAATTCACTTGGGTAGAGAAAGCTAGTTTAATTGCTAGTTTAATTGCTGACGGTATGATCAAGAAGGTGTTTGCTCCAAGAGAGTTTGAATTCAGGAAGGAAAAGATTTGTCTGAATATAGGACCACTCACTGGTTGTATGGCAAATCTCGTAGGCAGGTTCTTAATCCTTTAAGAAACAGTTTCATTGGAAGAAACTACACAAAGGCATGATGAATCTGGAATTTTTGAGATGTGGATAATTTCATGTTGTAATTGCAATGGACTGTGAATGTGAGTATCTGAAGCAAGTCAAACAGGGCAATTAAGTTATGAGCTGAGATGGCTAATGGAAAATGGCCCAGGCTCTGTTGTAGATTATTTAACATATTGGAGGATAAGCCTTTCGGCTTAGTTACGTAGGCTGGATGTAAGAGTTGATTTAAAGCTGGAGAGTCATTTTGAAGGTTGGAAGTCGCAGGAGAGTCATGCCTGGTGGGAAGGCATTGATGCCCCAGGAAGAAAACATAGGCCCCAATTCAATTGAGCAAATTGTAGTTATGGGAGCCCATAATGAAGCCTGTAAACTAATTTGCCATTCAATTGGCGCCTTTACATACACGCAAATGATTTGTGGGTTACGGGCTGAAAATCATCAAAAGTTGCCAAAATCATATCTCTGACCCAGCTAAGCCTTTGATCTTTCAAGCCCCTAAATGTTACAATTGCAAATCGCTATTCAATTGATACAATTTTTCAGGCCCGCAAATATTTTCACACCCAGAAATGGCAAATATAGAAGAAAATCCTAAGAGTACCAGATAGGTCGCAAGGGGTTTAAACACCTGTTCGAAGCACTGAAAATGCAAATAAAAAAATCAATACTACACTTTAAAATATGGGGAAACAATGAAAGATATTAAAATGAATTGCACAAATCTGCGATCACAAATGTATTTTTTTATGTTTTATTTCAGTGTTATATCAATCTTGGGAATCAAGGAGTTAATACATATCAGGCCACCCACATGGACTAGAACAATATCACCATTAATTTTGAATATTTTGTACATTGCGTATTCTGAGTCCGATCGCATATCGGAGACTTCTAAACGCTTAATTATTGACGTTTAACCTCCATGTTTTACTGGAGTAATGATGACCGTCTCATTTACTATTGGCTGTTTCGAAATCGGTAGTTAGGGCCTTTCTTAATTGATCATGATCATGCCCTAAAAGAGAGTTTTCGAGAATACATGTACAATACCAATAAACCTCACGCTACATCACAATAAAAACACTAACAATCTAGTAGTACATGCAGTGGAACACAATACCAGCAATAATAGAGGTGGTGATAAACGTTTAAGATTAAGGAGGGCTGAAACATCCGGGATTCACAAACTCGGCGCCTTAGAACCCGAATGGACTAAATACAATAATGTAGAGATATAGATTTAGCAGCCTTTCTTCTAGAATATTAACATTTATTTTCTTTATACGACTCCTTTCCATTAATTTCTAATTATCATCAATTATCCAGTTGATTTGATAAGAATGTTCTGTTTACGATATTCTCATAATACTTACTCAGGCATTGTTTTATTTACCATTATCATTGTTGTTATTATTATTATTATTTTTATTATTATTGGTTTTTTACATACAATGATTTATCTATCAATTTGAGTTATTTACTTATAGAGTGACTTTATTCCAAATGTCTGTATTGGATATTATATATAGCCTATCACATTTATTCTGGCATTTTACCCCATTAGTATGGTTTCTTCATCACTTAAAACCAATTTATTATATAAAATATTTTGATCAGCTTATTGGCCTCAGTCTGTATAAATACATTTTCCACTCCCATTGCCCAGCAGGGAGCGATATATTGGCCTGTCAATTTTTCTAGCTTTATCATTATCATTTGCAACATATGAGCACATATGATATAGATATATATGTTGTTCATCAATACTAGATGGTTGCATCCATTTATTATATCATATATTGGATCATTTCCCTTGATAGCCCTATTATTATAATATTTTAATTTTTGTACATTTGAGTTTTTCTATAGCTCTTCCTTATGAGGTCCAATACAGTATTTTGGCCCAAGTATCAGTCAGTATAGCTTTATAGTTCAAGTGTGTATATTCACACACTTATTTTCTTTCATCCTCCTCTTCTTTTCCTTCCCATTAGCAAGTGCTGTTTTTACCCATTATTTCCCCTTGTCCATCTATTAGCAACTGTTCCCATGGCAACAACCCTCGCAAATAGCATTACATCACTGAGTAAGAGCAACCCCTTTGTTCCCCTGTTTAATTGCCGCCCTTTCTCCACGTGGAGTCTCATTGCTATGACAACGCCCACGCTGTACACACACGGTAGTCAATCTCTTCAATGGTTGCAATAAATAGGGACCCGTTTTACAGCACCTCACATGTGTCCAACACAGACACAAGATAAGAGCTCTTTTCTTCTAAAGGCGCTCATCGCTTGCGAGCCTCGCGAAGCGAGGTGAGCCATTAACGTGGAGCACTTAGGCGATGAACGCTGAAGGCGAGCTTTGCGAAGCGAGGCGAGCTGTTAACTCGCAGCAATTAGGCAATGAGCGCCGAATTTGCCGCTCATTGCCTGCTCGCCTCATGAAGCGAGGTGAGCAGTGAAGGCAATGAAACACACAGGACTTAGCCACCAAACACTTAGTAAACGCAGGATCGCCAGCCTGCAAGCAGTTGACAAACCCTAATAATATATTTATTGCATCACTGCCATGTTTAGAATGGAATTATAACACATCTAATGCATCCTCTTATGAATTCAGAATAGTTGAATCAATGTTCCTTGGCTAATTTGACTAATTTCATGGAAATATTGACTTTTTTTCCTCGTGGATAAGGATGAATTACATGCGCTTTATCACATATAATAGTTTTCAAACTACGAGACGTCATCACACTTTGCGTGGTACGTACGAGTTAGGCAATGAGCGTTGAAGCCTTGCGAAGCCTTGCAAAGTGAGGCGAGCCATTAACGCGGAGCACTTAGGCGATGAGCGATCCAATCATCATTGGGTGATGGTATTTTGTTTATAATTGTATGTCATTTGTGTAGTATCAGCAATCATTTCAAACTATGTAGACAATCACAAGTTTCATGCCACCATAGACATTATGAATATGTCATTAACTCTTCATTGTGTTTTTATTTTCTGAGTGTTTATTATACTTCTTAGTGTATTTTAACTCACCTTGTGGCTCTGTTCCACATACACACATGTACATGTATTCATAGACACACTAGCACATATGTATAGAGAGATTATTGCTAAATTATAGTCTAATTTAACATCATATTGAAAGGTTTGGCCCCCTTGCAAAGTGTATCCCTATAGTTGGGAGGCATTACAACACTTGCTTCCCAGCATTTAGGAATAAGACTTATTCATATCATTTAGTGTTTATTTAAGGCACATAGTGTCCGTTACAGGCAATTGTTTATCTATGCACTGTTTTTAGATTTGTATTGATAGCAGTTATGTATCTGCTATCATCTCAGTATATATTTATCTATTTTTTTGTTTAAGCCCTTTGGTCTTTTATATAATTTTATATAATATTATTTTTAAAAATTTAACACCGGACCGATGGGTCCATGCTATTCAATAAGTGGAGATTTTTATAATGAGCATTATTTTTACCACTATTTGTATTTTTATTGGTATTATGTATTATGTACTTTTAGGATTTCTTTCTAACTGAGGAAGCCACGTAGCTAGTGATGAAATGTGTATTTGTATAGCATCATTGTTCGTTCTTTTTTTTTACATTTTGCTACTTCTTTTTTGTATTCATTTATGATCTTTATATCACACGAGGAATGAATAAATATTTATATTTTGCCTGATACATATGAATACATGTGACCCTGCCTGGTGTGTGCCCAAAGATTTAACATGACATATATACAATGGTCTGGTTTTCCTGCAAGTTAGGAGGCTGACCATTTTGAGATAACAATTATGTTTTTAAAAATAATTTTAAAGAATGCTGGAAATTTGATTGATGTGTATGTAATAGAATCTTAATTTGATCCAGTTACCAAAAAAGATCTTCCATTCCAATAAAGAATGAGTTAATACCATAGGTTGAAATCTTCTAAAGAAGCTTGGCTTAGCTTTATGGGACTAAAATGAGTTGAAAAAAGGGACAGGTCCATTAATAGGTTACTAATGCAAGATCTGGCTTGTGTTAGGAATTTACAAGTGAAATTAAGGTGGTATAAGAGGGACTATAGGACTTTTTTTGCATTGTTGGATTGTTTGAAGGTAGTGAGGAATTATTTTAGTCCTGAGAGTTTAATCTCTGGGAGGCTGGGTATCTAATATTATGCTTAGGAATTCTGTTATGTGAGCAAGCCCTTCTATTTTGTCAGCTGCTAATGGGATGTTGAGTTATGTGACAGTTTGGAAGTTTAGGTCAGACTGCTCGGGGTATTATTGGGAGCTTCAATGACCGATAAGTCATATAAGTAGTGTAAGATGAAATGAATGTTAGCTTTGTAACAAAGTTGTGTTCATCATTCCATTTAATACCATGCAGATGCCAAAAATATTGATTCAGCGGGAGCTGTTTTAAATGCATCTTGTATATTGGTTTTCGACAGACAGGTCTTAGGACCTAGGTGAATTATCAGGATTAGGGGGATGAGTAGGCTTTATGACACACCACACAGAAATGTCATAAGCAGCATTCTCCGAACTAAGGCCCCTATTTAATTGAGCAATTGTAAGTTAGGACAAAGTGGCAGGCGATAGTGAAAAAGTATTATTGTTATTATTATAGTTAATTTATAACTGATAGGATCAGATTAGTGAGTAATCATGTATTCTGATGTGTGTATATATTATATCTGGGTACCAAGATATAATGAGAGAAAATAATGCACAGAAGTCAGAGTGTCATCAGAATAATCTCTTTTGTTTATTTGGGCGGCAGAACCTTATATAGCATAACACACGTCACAGCTAATAGCATAGTTGAAAATAGGGTTAAATACATATTTGCAAGCAAGTGTCTTTTTCTGTCTAACTCAGCAAAACAATCCTTATCTAATCCCGGCTTCCTATAGATATTTTGTCTCAGTTGCTGAAATAAAAGGAAGGATACAGGAAACAGATGTTTTAAGGAACATTACCTTAAACATGTCTACAGATGACGCACTTAAACATTCTAGTAAGATACAAGAAGAAAACAAGCTGATATACTTTTTATAATCATGATATTCTTAGCCAATTTCTCATAACGAGGAAATTAATATCTAACAGTCCATCCTTTTATAAATGTAATAAACAAAGGTCTTAAAGCAAGGTTCAGTTTATATGGTAACATTGCCATTGACGGTCTGGCAGTGGAACAGGTTCCAAATAGATGACCTGTGAGGGCACAGTCCTATTCACAGGGCTCACCTTGGTGAAATCAATAGTCTCTCTGGGCTCCTCTTTTTGCAGTACCTGAATATGCAAAAATTCCATGTTGTTACCTCTGCCTGAGGTGTAGATTCCAAAAGTATGTCTCCCTTCATCACACTTTTGTATAGCTGATTTTGGCTGCAGGAGGATGGCTCCACACCCCGTGTCAGCTTTAAGCGTCTCTTTGTACTTTTGCACTTCATGTGATTAGGTGGGTAGTAACCCCAGTCAGCTCCTGTATTCCATAAGGCCAGTTTCCAGCTAGGACTTCTCTAATTTCCATACGGAGAGGCTATAGACAAGTATACTGGCGCTTTTCTCACCCCTCCACTACGTCCTCCTCCAGAAAGTCCACATCTTAGTACTTGACATAGGTCTATTTGGTTGGTTCCTATCTGCCCTTCCTTGAACACTAGGGTCAATTGACTTTCATCATGTCTCTTTTCATTCTGTGCATCCACATCTCTCTAATAGATTGCGTCTGGTTGCCTCTGGGTCTTGTTACTTCTTCCCATATGATTATGGGTGCTACTATGCAGAGAGTTATCAAGATGAGGCATGTCAGTGAGATTCTTAGGCCACACCAGTTAGGTCTTTTGAACAGGTGCCAGGACATTTTCTTGGGCCAGTTGAGAACCCCAAACCCGCACCATTCAGTTCTTCACTGGGTTTGAGACGAGTTTCGCCCCCTTTGTAGCCCAGCCTGACTCGCAATGAGTCAGCTAGCAGGGTTTAGGAATCAACCAGCTCAAGCTCTGGCACTTTTACTCTCTTGCAGTGAGTCAGGTGTATCCATGTGGCTCGTTCGGCAACTTTCAAGGCAGTGGGTGTTGACAGCAGAACTTGGTACGGTCCTTCCCACCTGGCCGATGCCCAATTTTTACGCTTGATTAATTTAATTAGGACCCACTGGCCTGGTTGTACCATGCAGTATCCCTGCTGTTGCTGTGGATGAGAGAGAGAGAGATGGAGGTAATATCTTTCTTACTTAACATTTTTCTCATATAGGCCCTCATTCAATTGCGATTTGGCCAATTGAATAGAGCTCTAAATAAGCACATAAGCATATTTTTTTAAAGAAGTTTTTAGTTAGTAAGCATCTATCCAAAAGCAAGGTTTTCACTAACTAAAAACTTATTTTAAAAAAATATGCTATGTGCTTATTTAGAGCCCTATTCAATTGGCCAAATCGCAATTGAATGAGGCCCATAGTCTGCTAAGTTTTCACTCATGTTCTCATCTTCTGAGATAAATGGTATAAATTCTGGTAGTAGGAATGGTCTCCCATACAATATTTCAAACGGGGTTAACTTCTTCCTGCCTGGAAGCATGTGCATGTTTAGCATGACTAATGGTAAACAGTAAAGCCAATTTCTCCCTGTCGCTGCCATCGTTTTCCTCAATTAATTTTTAATGGTACCACTAGTTCTCTCCACTAATCCAGCTGACTGTGGGTGGTACGCACAGTGGTTTTTCAACTCTATGTGTAATGCTTTACTCAAGTGGTTGATAATTTTGTTCACAAAATGTGTGCCGTTATCGCTATATATTTCCTCTGGTATACCAAACCTAGGAATTATTTGTGTCACTAAGGTTTTAGCCACTGTGATTGCGTCAGGGTGTGCATATGGTTTCGTTTCCACCCACCTAGAGTATACATCAATTATCACTAGGCAATATTTCTTCCCTTCACACTTTGTTAGTTCAATGAAATCCATACATATTGTTTGGAAGGGGTATGTTGGTTCTGGGAATGTGCCTCTTATGGGGTGATAGTTACCCTGAGGGTTGTGTTGTGCACAAACAAGGTACCCTGCACAACATTTTTAAAATAGGTGTTTAATTCATAGGCTGAAAATATTCTGCTGACCATGTCTACCATACTCCCTCTTGAGACATGACTAATGCCATGGCTCAACATAGCTGCATATCTGAATAGTGATTTTGGTAAAATTGGTTTCCCTTCTGCACTCTCATAAATATTATCATACCTTTAACCAGTATGTTTTTTCTTGTGAGGGTGCGTCTGTCTGTATTAGCTGTAAAATACTCTTGTCAATTTGGTCTACGAAATACACAGATGTGTAGCTGTGTAAGAGAAAAATGTGTATGTTTCCTGTTAGAGACGCCTGCTTTGCAGCTGCGTCTGCTCTGACATTTCCTATTGAAATTGCGTCTTTTGTTGTGGTATGAGCCACACATTTACATACCGCAATCTTCAAGGGCAGTTGAATGGCTTCAAGTAACTGCAAAAGGAGTTGTTTATGAGTGACTTGCCTGCCGGTAGATGTGGCCATTCCTCTATTCTTCCCTAATTGTGCAAATATGTGCACAGTTGAGAATGCATATTGACTGTTGGTGTATGTTTACTTTGTCTCAGTTACCCAGTTCAGGTTTTTCCTATATATTTCTGTGCTCGGTGAGTACTGCACTCCGAGTTCATAGGGAAAATACTCCCATTGTATTTTATCTGTCTGAGCCTCTTCTACCATCCCTCCTACCTGTACCCACCTTCCACCAGCTGGCATAGCCAGTGATATGTGTGGCACTGTGTGTCCTGCATAGAGTAGCTGGTCTTGATCATTCAATTTTACTCCCACCCCTGTATACCCATTTTCTGTCCAGTATATGTAATCCAAGGTTATTCTGGTATTGGTGTGTTTGAAAAATGTTTTTTCATAGTCCACATCCCTCCCTGGTGTACTTTCAAATTTCATAGTGCAGTGTAAATAGCCTGTGCTTTGTTTTACACTGGAAGATGGAGCTAGGTCATTAGCCATGGCTACCAAAGTGCTGGATACTTGTCCTGGCCCTTTTGACACCATGTCTAATGTAGAAGTAATGTGGTTCACGCATCCCCTGCACTACATTTACATCGACAGGTATGCCCTCCATGTATGCTTTTATGCCTTACTCTGTAGGAACCACTCTAATGTTGCATTTCAGCATCAGACCTCTACCCAAGAGATTTATTGGGCATCTAGGGGAGAGTATAAAAGGATGCTCAAATGTTTGGCCGTTGAACAATCTCACTGTGAGTGGGCATGATATAGGTTCACTATTTGTCTGTCCTGCTGCTGACCTAACCAGTATGTTTTGTGACGACGTGTAACTAGTCCATGTGCCATCATCGCTCAACACTGATGTACATGCTCCTGTATCGCATAAAAATGTTATCATTACCCCCTCTACATCTAGTTGAATGACTGTTCTTCTAGAGCCATTAAGTCTATACATGATTCTAAATTCAACACATCATTTATTTCTGGCAAGTTTGCATCATTATTAACATACTCATACAATTCAGATTCATGCAATTCTTGTTCATCAAATATTTGTAAAGGAAGGGTTCAACCTGGTTCTAGTCATTTGTCGGTCTGGTGGTCATCGTCATCCGCTCCTGCTTCCTCCTGGTACTTTCTGTTTCTGCAGGAATGTGCTAAGTGGCTGGCCTTGCCACACACGTAACAATTTCCATACAATTTTCCTCTGCTTCCATCTCGACCTCGTCCACCTCCTCTCCCTCCACGTTTTTGATTATTTCCACCATCACCAGAAAAGAAAGCAGAAGTTATAGGTTGCGCTTTTCCATCAACAGAAGTCATCAAATACACCTCCTTTGGTTTACTATCTTGCTTTTTCTGTTTCTTTTCTTTTACTCTCTTACACTGCTCCTCTGCATGTTTAGCATATTCTATGGTTTCCCTAAGGGGACATGTTTTGTAAGTAATTTGGTGCTGTATCACAAAGTCATTTATTTCTGGATGACATCCCCTGAGAAAAGCGTTTTTTTAGTTGCTGAGCATATGGTCCAGCATCATCATATGGGTTAGGTCTGGCCACCCTGCTATGGCTGTCAAATACTACCCGCAACCTCCCCATATATTGTTCCACACTTTCATCATCTTTTTGTACACACTTGTTTATCTTAGTCCAGTCTGCATGCTCTCTGTGTCTGTCAGCTATTCTGCCTATTATAGCGTCTACTCTTTGGGTCAGTTCTTGTGATCCATATTGCAATGGCTCCCCCCTTGGGTCCAGTGGATTCCAGTCACCTTCACTAAGAATCCAATCAGACCCTAATATCTGCCTCAGACATCTTGCAACCTCAACACCATTTAATTTAAAACTTTCCTGGAACTTAAGTCTGAAAATTCCCATATTGTCATTTGGGTGGGGGACTCCTTCTACAGCTCCTGTATCTGCATCTGTCCATGCTCGGTATACTAGCATTGTGGGTGGCAACACATTTCCCCCATCTACAAGCTCTCCCCCCACCCCTAGGATTGGGAACCTCAATTAAGGGATATAATGGCACAGATGTTATTCCCTTACCTCCGTAATGATGATCTGGTGCCCGCCTGTTTCTGGGGGGCCGTACTTCATAAGGTGGTGGTGTTGGAGGAGGTGGATTTGGAGCGGTGGCGGCAAGCAGGTATTTGCGGGCATCATCAAATTCGTCCTCTACATCATCACTATAAGTGACCATATTCCCAGGAGTCGGAGGGGCGGTCAGTGGTGGACATCTTTTCTGTGTACACATAAACATATCCTCTTCCGAAGGCACCGTCATTGTTATACACATTTGCCTTTTTGTTTTCATCTTCAACAATTTTTTATTTTTAGTATAGAAAATGTATTTACTTTTTTTTTTTCTTAATTAAGTAACGTTGCGTTTACTTTTTCTTTCGTATACTTCTTTGTGTATAGTAAAGCTCAAAAAAGTTTGAACGTCTCCTATACCTTCCTTTTAATAAGGATTAATAATGCCAAGAAGTAGTGGATACAGGGCACTGAGTCCAGCAGAGGTAGTATAGTAGATGCGGTGTATCCAGTGGATGCGGTGAGCATCGTCATCTCTTAAAAGGGGTTGGCCATAAGGTTATAGTCAACTCCCACTTTTCTAAGGGGTTGTAATAACATGCCTTTGTCTCTCTTTACAGCAACCACACTTTCTCCCTTCTGCTATTTTCCCTCAAGGTTACAGACAGACATATTTTCACATCAAAACTAACACACACACACACACACAGAGGAAAAGGAAAAAAATGGGAGTAGGAAAGGGGAATGGTCTGCTATGTGGGGGGCTGGCCAGACCCTGCACATCTTCTTAAAATGCAGATCAGTCACCTCCATGTCCAAAGGTAAAGCATCGAGTAAAGTTACAAACACACAGAAAGTTTATATATATATACACAAATACATAAGAAAACAATTCTAGAATACAGTGTTCACAATTCCCACACATAAGTGTGTTTTTACCAGACATAAGTTACAGATGCACACCAGAAACCCTTTGCATATTAAACATTTCTGTAGAGATAACCTTGAAAACTGCAGGGTCTAGAAACCACACACCTGGCAGTGCGATTTATGCCCTTGAGAGCCTATCCACTTTATATATATATATATATATAAATCTTGAACTCCTATAGTATCAATTAAAGTTAATAGATGTACACAGAAAATAAGATCACAGGTACATGGAAATATACATAGCATTACATATACATACAACAACCAACAGACCTTTTATTCATTTTCCAGAAATAATCTGTATATCTCCCACACCTTGGACCATCCGCCGTCTCCACACCCGAGTGTGGAAACCTGGTTCACGTAGAGAGAGAGTCTTTCACGCTACCTCTCGCACGCTACACCTCAAACACCACCACATATACTCGGCACATCAAGGACCCATAAAGCCCGTAGCTTCTGATGGGAAGTCTTGTTGTGCAGTTCCCTTTAGTGTAAACCTTGCCACCCAACGTGTAGGGCCGACAGGTAGGCCACTCAAAGTCCAACTTCACCATATACCGTGTGGTGCCTTTGTGGATGTATCCCTTACAAGTATAGCTCCCACCCAGGGCTTCATACACACAATCTTACAGAGTATTTTAGTAAGAAGTTATGAATACACAGAAAATTCAGACAAAATATTTCAACATTGTATAACCAAGTAAAGAATGAGAAAGATGGAAATTCAAGCAGTTATAGATGCCTGTCGTGTTCAACTGCCACAAATTTTGGTTTGTGCATCTTCCATAAACACAGGCAAGTCACAGGATTAGCCCTTCGGAGACTAGGTGGGTAATGCGTGACCACTCACTACCAAAAAGTGGATAGCTTCAGGTAAGAATTTTGAGAACACAAAAGAATACATATACATATATATATATATATATATATATATATATATATATATATATATATATATATATATATATATATATATATATATATATATACACTCACAAGTACACAGAAAGTATACAGGTATATACAATAACCAATAAATCTGTTATCAGTGATACACCTCTCACAAACATACATACACCCGGTACCGGTATTTAAAAACATACAAAATGTTAACATGCACACACATACATATTTTCTTGCAAGAGCTCATTTGAAAGTCGGACTCATTTACCCCTTTTTCATGGTAAGCTTTCTCAATAACATTACGTACGTAGAACTTATTTTATAGTCTTTTCCTCAGGATAATGACTCTTTTACCTCTCTGTGGGTAAGTGTCAACCCTTCTACCTATTACTAGGCTAGAAACCTAGTTGTACAACTCTTTTACCTAATATCACTGTTAGGCAAGGACCTGCAGACATACACACACATGCAAATGCAGCAGAAATTCATATACTCACTTTCAGTTCGTTGTAAGCTGTGCCTTTTCATCCCTCGGAAAAACACCTTGCCTCTGTGGTCCAACTGATCGTATATATCAGGCCTGAGTTCTTTCTCAAGGTAAGGGAGTCCTCAGCGACATACCCCCCCGTGCACGGTAATGATAAGGGAAACAACCACCTCTCGAAGGACCAAAATGATAGGATCAGATTAGTGAGTAATCATGTATTCTGATGTGTGTATATATTATATCTGGGTACCAAGATATAATGAGAGAAAATAAAGCACAGAAGTCAGAGTGTCATCAGAATAATCTCTGAGTTTATTTGGGCGGCAGAACCTTATATAGCATAACACACGTCACAGCTAATAGCATAGTTGAAAATAGGGTTAAATACATATTTGCAAGCAAGTGTCTTTTTCTGTCTAACTCAGCAAAACAATCCTTATCTAATCCCGGCTTCCTATAGATATTTTGTCTCAGTTGCTGAAATAAAAGGAAGGATACAGGAAACAGATGTTTTAAGGAACATTACCTTAAACATGTCTACAGATGACGCACTTAAACATTCTAATAAGATACAAGAAGAAAACAAGCTGATATACTTTTTATAATCATGATATTCTTAGCCAATTTCTCATAACGAGGAAATTAATATCTAACAATAACACACTGACATATTCCATAGCGCTGTACATAAATCAAGTTCAGACAAAGATAATTACAAATGAACATATAGCAAAGCAAGGAGGGCCCTGTCTTCGAGCTAGGAATCCCATGTCCATGGTGAATTCCCAAAGTACTTAGGATAGTTACTTGCAGACTTACAATCTAAGGTATAGTGAGTGGTAAAAGAGGGAGAGAGAGGTGATCAGCGTGTTTGGGTAGAAGGTGATACATTTCTTTAAAGAGATGCTATTTAAGTTAGGTTTTAAATGTTTTGAGGCAAGAGGATAATCTGGTGGAGAGAGGCAATGAGTTCCAGAGACTAAAGGCAGCACAAGAAAAGTCCTGGAGGCGGGAGTGAGAGGAGGTGACAAGAGTTGTAGAAAGAAGAAGGTCATTAGGAGAACAAAGAGGGTGGGCGGGGGAGTATTTGGAGATGAGAGCAGAGATGTAAGGGGGAGCGTTATTGTTGAGGGCTTTGTAAGTTAGAGGCATGATTTAAAATGTTATTCTTGAGGCTAAGGTAAGCCAGTGGAGTGATTGACAGAGAGGTGATTCTGACACTGAACATTATGTACAGAAGCTGAGTCTAGCAGAGGCATTCATAATGTATTGAAGTGGAGATAGTCGGGTGGAAGAACCGAGTTGCAGTAGTCTAGTCGAGAGATGATGAGAGTGTATAAGGAATTAAGTTGTGTCTTGTGTAAGATAGTGACAAATTCTAGAGATGTTTTTTAGATGGAGAAGACAAGATTTAGTTAGTGATTGTATGTGAGGGATGAAAGACAGAGCGGGGTCCAGAGAACTCCAAGACAATGGGCTTGGGAGGAGGGGGTGATGATGTTGTTCTTGACAGTGAGAGAGATATGAGGAATTGAAGCTGTGGGAGAGGGAGGGGACATTAGGAGTTCAGTTTTAGACATGTTGAGTTTGAGATGGTGGGTGGACATCCAAGAGGATATAGTAGAGAGGCAGTTGGAGACATGTGTTAGAAGAGAGGGGGATAGATCTGGTGCAGAGAGGTAGATTTGGGTGTCATCTGCATAGAGATGATAATGAAGCTCAAAAGAGTCTATGAGGGTACCAAATGAGGAAGTGTAGATGGAGAAGAGCAGGGGGCTTAGGACTGATCCTTGGGGTACACCAACAGACAGGGGGTGAGGAGAAGAAGAGGTGTCGGAGAAGGAGATACTGAATGATTGATTTTTTCGGTATGATGAGAACCACAAGAGAGCAGTGTCTCGAATACCAAGGGAGAAGAGGATATGGAGTAGAAGTGGATGGTCGATAGTGTCAAAGGCAACAGAGAGATATAGAAGAAGAAGAATTGAAAAGTGACCTTTTCACTTGGCGGTAAGCAGGTCATTGGTGACTTTAGTGAGAGCTGTCTCAGTGGAGTGTTTGGGGCCGAAAGCCGGATTGGAAGGTGTCAAGAAAGGAGTTGAAGGAAATAAAGCTGGTAAGGCGGTTATGGACGAGCCGCTCCAGCAGTTTGAAAGCCAGGAGAAGCAGAGAGATAGGGCGGTAGTTAGATGCAACGTCAGATGAGGGTTTTTTGAGGGTGGGTATAACTATGGCATGTTTTAGAGAAGATGGAAACAATGCCAGTAGTAAGGGAGAGGTTGGAAATATGTGTGCGAGCTGGGATTAGTGTGGTAGAGAGGGGAGAGATGAGCTGAGATGGAATAGGATCCTGAGGACAGGTAGTGAGGCGAGTGGATGATAGCAGTTTGGAGATTCCATCCTCTGTAGCCGGATCAAAGCAGTTCAAAGTGGCTGTGGTATTGGAGAAGATAGAAGACTGGGTGCTGTTGGTTGGTTTAGAGGGTGGAGTGTGAGAGCCACTATGAGATAAGAGTTTATTGCGGATGTTTTGAATTTTATGAATAAAATGGTTGGCAAAGTCTTCGGCTGTGAGAGAGGAAGGGATGGGAGGAGGTGGTGGGCGGAGGAGAGTATTGAAAGTGGCAAACAGACGCTTGGGGTTAGAGGACAGAGTTTATATTAGTGTTGTAAAAGTACTGTTGTTTGGCAAGGTTAAGGGCAGAGGAATAGGAGCATAACTTAAATTTGTAGTGGAAGAAATCTGCTGAATTGCGGGATTCCCTCCATAGTCGTTCAGCAGTGCAGGAGCACCTCTGGATGTATCGTGTTTGTGTAGTGTGCCATAGTTGTAGATGAGAGTGAGGCCATCTGCGTGTGGATATGGGGGCCAGAGTGTCAAGGGTGGAAGAGAGAGTAGAGTTGTAGAGTGAGGTGGCAGTGTCAGGGCATTTGAGGTTGGTGATGGGGCTGAGAAGGGGTTGAATAATAGTGGAGAGCTGAGTAGGGTCAATTGCTCGCAAGTTTCTGTCCGTGATGGTGGCAGGGGTTGGAGAGGGGTGGTGAGAGGGTGATGTGGTGAGGTTGAAGGTAAGGAAGTGGTGGTCAGATAGAGGGAATGGATGGATGACTGTGTAGGAGGTTGTGCTGAGATTGGTGAAGATAAGGTCAAGAGAATGTTCAGCATGATGAGTAGAAGAATCTGTTAGTTGTGAGAGGCCAATGGAAGAAGTGAGTGCAAGCAGTTTGGCTGCTGCTGGGGAGGTGGGAGTGTCAACAGCAATGTTAAAATCTCCAAGTACCAGTGAAGGAACATTGGAGGAGAGAAAGTGAGCGAGCCAGGCAGAAAAGTGATCAAGAAATTGAGAGGGAGTGCCTGGGGAGCGATAGATCACAGCTACACGTAGAGAGATAGGTGAGACGAGGTGGATTGCATGAACTTCACCTGGATGCTTTTAGTTCTGATTGCCATAATTGTAAATACCAGTATATTTTATTATTGGGGGGATTTACTAAGCACCTGAGTGAGAAGGATGTATTTCCCCATAGTAAATCAGGGATAGTAAACCAGGGAATGATGTGAGATTCATTAGATTCACCAATGACAACATGAATTGTGTTATAATAGAAATTGAGAGGTAACATATTCTTACCTAGCAACTTTAAATTTTAAATTATAAAAGCTGAATTGAATTTTTTCTTCAAGTATTAATTTTATTGCTGATAATCAGACAAATTAAATTATATTGTATGTTCACTGCTAAGGTCCTTTAAAATTAATCCTGTGCTATGACTTCATGGGGAAAATGTGCTGTTCTTTCATGTCCTGGCATAAAACTTTAATAACATTAATAGTAAGGATTATTCGGTAGGAAACAAATAAATATTACATTTGATATATATAAGGTATTTCACGCTTTGCTGCTACCTTTATTAAGAATGTATGTTATGTCAACAAATAATGTATATGATTAATGCCTCTTTCATTTATGAAACCAGATTTCCCCAAGAATCAAAATAATAAGGCAGCCATCCTGTTTATGATATATATATATATATATATATATATATAAATATATATATATATATAAATATATATATATATATATATATTGTAGCAGGGCGCCCCCTTCTGGCGGGGTTTGCGTCCTGTTTCCTTTTTCTTTGGTTTAGGGAGGAAGACACAGCAGGCTTGACAGAGTTTTACTGCTATTTATTGGTCAGCACAAAAACAGAACAAAAACAGTGCTTATCTTCAGCAAATAAAATAAAACCCTACATAAACATGCTTACTATACTCAGGAACGCCCTGACTATATCCTGCGCAGCTTATCTGTGACAGGGAGTGCCACCTTGTGGCCAGGGAACAAACAGTCTCTTATTTGAGAGTGAGAATGCCAGCTTGTGGCTAGGAAACAAAACAGTCTTTTAATGTCTTTATCTCTACGGCTTCTGCCAACAGTGGGTGAAGCATAGGGCCCACCCTACTCTCCCTTATGCTTCACCCCAGGGACCCTTGACACCCTCTTGTGATGAGGGACAGTTATGCTTGCTTAGCACTCTCTTCTCCCTGGGGCATTTGTAATCCTTTTTCAGGTGTGCTCAAAATACATGCAGGTGGCACCAACCTTTTATCCCTTAAGTCATCCGGCTTAGCAGGAATGGGGGTCTTTTTAGGTGGCTCCTGCCTCAGCTGGATCTCTCCTGAACTGTAGAGAGCCGCTCTTTTCTTTGGAACAGTCTCTTAGTCACCCTCCTCCTCAGACTGCTAGGCAGACAGCAAACTTCACTGAGCAGGCTCTTTAACTGCTCCTGAGCAGGGCCAGGTGTTGGCCTGATTAGGCTGAAGATTTTTTGAGTTTAACCCTCTCTATGGCAGTCCAGGGTATATGGCTCTGCTCCATCTGCGGCTTATATATCTTCCCTGATGCACTCTGTTGCAGGTTATCAGGGATTCCTGCTGCACTTCATTACATATCCTCCACCTCAGCTCAACACCACGTAGTTGAGCGACCTGAGCCAAGAGGCAGTGGACCCTGGACAGCGCATCTGCATTGTCGTGTTTCTTCCCAGCCCGATGTTCCACCGTAAATCGGTACTGTTGAAGGGATAGAAACCATCTGGTCACTCTACTATTTCGCTCCCTGTGTTGATGCATCCACCGCAACGGGGCATGGTCCGTAACAAGTTTAAAAGTTCTCCCCAGGAGGTAATATTTTAAGGCCTCGGTAGCCCACTTTATGGCCAAGCATTCACGCTCCACCACCGAATAACGCTGTTCCCTGGGCAACAGCTTCCTGCTGAGGTATAGTACAGGATGTTCCTCCTCCTCTTTTACTTGCGACAATACTGCTCCTAACCCAACTGCGGAGGCATCCGTCTGTAATATGAAGGGGCACCGGAAGTCGGGAGCCATTAGTATGGGCTCATGACATAAGGCCACTTTCAGGTCCTCAAACGCCCTTTCTGCTTCTGGGTTCCACTGTACCGTATCCGGGGCCCTCTGTCGAGTTAGGTCTGTTAAGGGGGCTGCGATGGAGGCGAAACCGGGTATGAATCTCCGATAATATCCGACTATTCCTAAAAATGCCCGTACCTGCCACTTTCTTAACGGCCTTGGCCAACCCTGTATTGCGTCCACTTTGTTAAGTTGTGGTTTAATCAGTCCTCTACCGACCGTGTATCCAAGATATTTGATCTCCGTCAGCCCAAGTGCACACTTCGCGGGGTTTGCGGTGAGGCCTGCTCTCCTCAGGGTCTCCAGGACCTTCTCCACTTTGCTCAGGTGGGAATCCCAACTTGGGGTATGTATCACTATGTCGTCCAAATAGGCCGTCGCATATTCAGAATGAGGCCTAAGGAGTTTGTCCATAAGCCGCTGAAATGTGGCCGGGGCTCCGTGAAGACTAAAAGGCAAAACCTTATATTGGAACAGGCCACCAGGGGTACAAAATGCTGTCTTCTCTCTTGCTGACCTTGTTAAAGGAACTTGCCAATATCCTTTAGTCAGGTCTAAGGTGGACATAAATCTTGCAGGCCCTAGCCGGTCTATTAGCTCATCTAATCGGGGAATGGGATAAGCATCAAATTGGGACACTTCTTTCAACTTCCGTAAATCACTGCAGAAACGAATTGTCCCATCGGGTTTGGGGACCAGGACGATGGGACTACACCATTCACTGTTGGATTCTTCGATGATTCCCAAGTTGAGCATTTTCGTTACCTCTAATTTCACTTCCTCCCTCCGGGCCTCAGGAATACGGTATGGTCTATTTCTGATGACCATCCCAGGTTTAGTGACAATGTCGTGGTATATTAAGTTTGTTCGTCCAGGATATTCAGTGAATACGTCTGTATTGCGGAGAATCAGTTGTCTTACTTCCTCCTGCTGCTGTGGTGACAACTCTGTGGACACCTGTACCTTGGGGAGATCCACTTCCATTGGATTCTCCTGATATACTGTGGCTACTTCTGCTTCCTGTTCGCGCCAGGCCTTTAAAAGATTCACATGATAAATCTGTTCAGGCTTACGCTTTTCTGTCTGCTTGATTTTATAGTTAACGTCCCCTACAGCCTCTATTACCTCGTAGGGTCCTTGCCATTTTGCTAAAAGCTTGCTTTCGGCTGTTGGAACCAGGACCATTACCCTGTCGCCTGGCCGGAACTTCCTAACTCGGGCATCTCGATCATAGTAGGTCTGTTGGTGCCGTTGGGCCTGTTCCATATGTTCTTTAACTAGGGGGGTGATTTGTAAAATTCGGTTTCTCAGTGTTTGAACATATTCTATGATATTTTCATTTTGGTTCTGTTGGTCTACCCATGTTTCACGAAGGGAATCCAATAGGCCCAGTGGATGACGCCCATACAGGAGTTGGAATGGAGAGAAACCTGTGGATGCTTGGGGCACCTCTCGGACTGCAAACAGTAGAAAAGGTAGTAGTAGGTCCCAATTTTTTCCGTCTTTGTCCACCATTTTCCGTATCATACTCTTTAGGGTTTTATTAAATCTTTCTACCAACCCATCAGTCTGTGGGTGGTATATTGAAGTTCTCAAGGCTTTCACTTGAAGTTGGGCATACAAATCCTTCATTAACTTCGAGACAAAAGGTGTCCCTTGGTCCATCAGGATCTCCTTAGGTATGCCCACTCTTGAAAAAAGAAGAATCAGTTCCTTTGCAATGCTTTTGGAGTTGGCGGTCCTTAGTGGCACGGCCTCTGGGTAGCGGGTAGCATAGTCCATTATCACTAGAATATATTGATGTCCTCTAGCGGTTCGTTCTAATGGTCCCACCAGGTCCATTGCTATTCGCTCGAATGGTTCCTCTATAATTGGAAGGGGTATTAGAGGAGCTTTTAACTGGGGACGTGGGCTTGCTAGCTGGCACTCGGGGCAAGACAGGCAATACTGGCGGACTTCTTCATATACCCCCGGCCAGTAAAATCTCTTCAACACTCGTTTCAAGGTTTTCTCCACCCCCAGATGTGCCCCGAAAAGATGACTATGTGCCATGTCTAACACCTTTCGTCGATACCCCTGTGGTACCAGTAATTGTTCGGTGACCTCCGCTCCTGATTTAACCACCCGATATAAGAGGTCCCTTTTCAACACAAAAAAAGGTCCCTGGGGATTTTCTCGACCCTCTACGATTTCCCCATTCACACTGGCCACGTCTTGGCGGACGTTCTGTAGGAGAGGATCATTTGCTTGGTCTCTCCCAAAGTTTTCGTCTCCCTGGAGCACATTTCGCTCTTCAACCGTCTCCCTTTGCTCCAGAGGGTTTATAACCTGATTAGGAGACGAACCCCTTAAGGTTACTATCTCCTCAGAAGTGGTCTGAGAAGTTATCAGGGCCTCGTCTCGGCTTAACCTCTTTTTGATTTCTGTTCCCCTTTTTTTTTTCCTTACGTCTTTCTTGGCGTGTTTTCCTTACTTTTTCTCGGCTGGAGAAAAGTTCCTTATCTTTAAACGGGAAGATCTCCAGTATAGATCCAGTGTTTGTCCCACAGTCGTCGGTATATAGGAGGCGCTCAAAGCATGGGAAATTCCTTCCCACAATTACGGCATGGGGCAGATGAGGTACTATCGGAGCCGTTATTTGGGCCTTCAAGCCCTTAACCTCGATCCCAATGTTTTTCGTAGGGTAATTCATCACGGTGCCATGTACACATGTAATGCCCATGCTTTTTCCGTACCTCCCGCTGTCTGGGGCAACTACCCTTCGTGACAATAGGGTAACTGCACTCCCGGAATCAATCAGTCCCTTCACCTTCTTTCCGTCTATTATGACGTCAGTGAGAAAGGGATGGTTCATTTCTGTCATGCCTACCAAATTAACCACACTGCAGTGGGTAACTGGGCCTCCCATATTGCACTGCATGGGCTCATCTCGGTTTGGGCACTGAGCGGCCACATGCCCTAGTTCTCCGCACTGGAAGCATTTCATGGTATGCAAGTAGGTATATTTTTTCTCCCCCTTTTCTTTCCCGTCGGCTCCATTGAGTCCCCGAAGTTCTCGATGGAGATTTCTTGGGACCCCTTCGGTAGGTCGCCCTTTTGAGGATATGCCCCGTTTCCAGGACCTGGCTTTTTCTCCAGAGGAGTCATCCGTAATACTCTTTACTGCTTGATGGCGCTCAACTTGGGTAGCTAAATCATCAAGGGTCTGGGGTCCAGACTGTGCCACCCACTCTCGCATTCCCGTGGGTAGCCCTCTCCAGTAACGATCTATCACCAGTAGCTCCACTATCCTTTCCGGAGTATTGTTCTCAGGGCACAGCCATTTGCGAGTAAGGTGGAGTAGATTGAATAGTTGGACTCTTGGTGGTTGATCACCTTGGTATCTCCAGTTGTGAAACCTCTGGGCCCGGACAGCTGGATTCACCCCTATCCGGGCTAGAATCTCCGCTTTTAAACATTTGTAATCAGCTGCCTGTTCCGTCGCGAGGTCGTAGTAGGCCCTTTGTGCCATGCAGGTTAGTAGCGGGGCCAGTATACCTGCCCACTGGATCTGAGGCCAGTTTTCCTGGAGAGCTGCCCTCTCAAAGGACAGCAGATAGGCCTCTATATCATCCTCCTTGCTCAGTCTCGGGAGGGGTTGACTGGTAGGCAGTCCCGTAACAGGTCCTCTTGTTTCTACTGCTGAGGGCGGTGTGGGCCGACGTAATATCTCCTGTAAACTGGCCTGGTTCTGAGCCAGGTGGCTTGCCAACAGTTGGGTAAGCTCCTGCTGATGTTGCTGCTGTTGCTGCTGTTGTTGCTGCAGTTGCTGCTGCAGTAAGGCCTTCAGGATGTCTTCCATCATTTGTACTGTACTGTGGGCTGTCCTCGTGAACTCAGACGATTAGTGATCCCACCACTGCCACCAGTGTAGCAGGGCGCCCCCTTCTGGCGGGGTTTGCGTCCTGTTTCCTTTTTCTTTGGTTTAGGGAGGAAGACACAGCAGGCTTGACAGAGTTTTACTGCTATTTATTGGTCAGCACAAAAACAGAACAAAAACAGTGCTTATCTTCAGCAAATAAAATAAAACCCTACATAAACATGCTTACTATACTCAGGAACGCCCTGACTATATCCTGCGCAGCTTATCTGTGACAGGGAGTGCCACCTTGTGGCCAGGGAACAGTCTCTTATTTGAGTTGTATCGCCACCTTGCGGCCAGGGAACAAACAGTCTCTTATTTGAGTTGTATCGCCACCTTGTGGCCAGGGAACAAACAGTCTCTTATTTGAGTTGTATCGCCACCTTGTGGCCAGGGAACAAACAGTCTCTTATTTGAGAGTGAGAATGCCAGCTTGTGGCTAGGAAACAAAACAGTCTTTTAATGTCTTTATCTCTACGGCTTCTGCCAACAGTGGGTGAAGCATAGGGCCCACCCTACTCTCCCTTATGCTTCACCCCAGGGACCCTTGACACCCTCTTGTGATGAGGGACAGTTATGCTTGCTTAGCACTCTCTTCTCCCTGGGGCATTTGTAATCCTTTTTCGGGTGTGCTCAAAATACATGCAGGTGGCACCAACCTTTTATCCCTTAAGTCATCCGGCTTAGCAGGAATGGGGGTCTTTTTAGGTGGCTCCTGCCTCAGCTGGATCTCTCCTGAACTGTAGAGAGCCGCTCTTTTCTTTGGAACAGTCTCTTAGTCACCCTCCTCCTCAGACTGCTAGGCAGACAGCAAACTTCACTGAGCAGGCTCTTTAACTGCTCCTGAGCAGGGCCAGGTGTTGGCCTGATTAGGCTGAAGATTTTTTGAGTTTAACCCTCTCTATGGCAGTCCAGGGTATATGGCTCTGCTCCATCTGCGGCTTATATATCTTCCCTGATGCACTCTGTTGCAGGTTATCAGGGATTCCTGCTGCACTTCATTACAATATATATATATATATATATATACTGTATATATATATTTAAATATTGTAAGGTGCTACAGCACATTTAAACAAATTCCACTGGAATTTCAAAATATTTCAAACTTTTCTTACTGGATTATGTAAATATCCTCGTATCTCCTTGCTATTCCAGTTAATGGAGTGACCTATCACATTGAGAGGTACACTAAGACTAAGACTTCATGAATTGTCTAAAACTGTGATGCATTCTAAACATTATTCATTAACCGACTACTGCACAGTGATATATAGGTAGAAGTTGAGGGGAGAGGGGAGTTTACATTTCTGAACATATATGGTTGCATTTTCTGAGCAATAAGCCTGCATCTGGGCCAATGAGGGGGAAGGGCTGAGGTGCCAATTCCAATCTTTTCCAATTATCTTAAAAAAGGCTCACTCTTCTCTATTTCACTGAGCCTGCCTCCACTAACAGCCAAAATACACACCCTCATGATTCAGCTGTGAGAAAGTAATGTAACAAACACAAAAACTATTCCTATACTCACAAAAAGAGTCTTCAATAATTCATTAGTTTCAGAAAAATAGGTAATGTCCATGGTTTTGTTGCTGTCGTTTAGTTGTTCAGTCATGTCTGACTCACCATGACCCTATGGACTGCAGCACGCCAGGCATATGTGTCAGCCACTGCCCCTCTGACCCTCATCAAGATCATGTTAGTTTTTTCAATTAACTCATCTATCCACCTCTGCCTCTGCCTCCCCTTCTTATGTGCCTTCAGTCTTTACCAGCTTTAAAGTCTTCTCTAGAGAACCCTGTCTTCTCATTATATGGCCAAAATATTTGGCTTGATTTCCTGAAGAATTGTTTTGTTGGACCGTCTTGCAGTCCAAGGGACTCTAAGCAGTTTTTTTCTAACACCACAATTTAAAAAGCATCAATTCTATGGCGCTCAGTCTTTTTATGGTCCAGCTCTCACATCTGTATGTTACTACTGGGAATACCATAGTTCTAACTATGCAGAACGTTGTCGTTAATGTAATCTTTATTCTTTTTACTAGCTTGTCCGCACTAGCTTTCCTCCCCAGAATTTTAATTTTCATGGCTGCAGTCATCTGCAGAAATCTTGGATCCCAGGAAAATAAAATTGTTCACCCTCATCAATAGGTCCTTTAGTTCCTCCTCACTTTCAGCAATTTTTAAAGAAGTTTTTAGTTAGTGAAAATCTTACTTTTGGATAGATGTTTACTAACTAAAAACTCCTTTAAAAAAATATGTTATGTGCTTATTTAGAGCTCTATTCAATTGGCCAAATTGCAATTGAATGAGGGACTTAGTAGGCAACCAGAGCAATAGAATAAACCTACTTAATTCTCAGATGTGCTCCTCTACTATTTTTGATTAGACTTCTACAAATCTCTGCCCTGCTTCATTTTGTACTCCAACAACAAACTTGCTTGTTACAAGTATCTTGGTTCCTTAATTTAGCATTCCAATCTACTATGATGATAATAACATATTTTCTTGATGTTATGTCTATGAGTTGTCCAATTCTTTCATCATAGAATTGGACAACTTCAGCCTATTCAGCATCCATGGTGGGAGCATAGACTTGGATGACTATGATATTAAATGGCTTGCCTTGACTTTGAATTTTCATCATTCTCTCAATTATTGGGTTGTAACAGAGCATTGCTTTGTCCACCCTTTGAGGGCTATTCCATTTCTTCTGCTTGATTCTTGACCACAGTAGAATATCTTGTGGTTGTCTGATAAAAAAATATCCCATTCCAGTCTATTTAAATGTACTAATTCCAAGAATTCAATGTTTAATCTCATTATCTCATATTTGACCACGTCCAGTTTGCATTGGTTCATAGTTCTAACATTCCAGGTTCCTTTGCTGAATTGTTCTTTACAGCAGGGGGCTTTCCTTTCTCCTTCAGACAGATCTGCAGCAGGGCGTCCTGTTGATTTAGTCCAACCACTTCATTATATCTGGTGCTACTCATAGTCACCCTCTGCGCTTCCACAGTAATGTGGTAGGCACCTTCTGACCTGAGGGACTAATCTTCTGGTGCCATATTGGTATGTCTCTGGTTGTGCTTTTCCATATTGGTATGTCTCTGGTTGTGCTTTTCTTGGCAAATATACTGGAGTGGGTTGTCAGTTTCTTCTCCAGTGGACCACAATTTGTCTCTGCTATGACCTGCCAATTCTGGGTGACCCTAAATGGTATAGCCCACAGCTTCTTTGAAGGACACAAGCCCCTTCATCACAACAAGGTAGAGATCAAGAATGGAATCCATGGAGGCAGGAAGAGGAGCAGAGGGCCCAGGATATGAGGAGGAGGACTACGGACTCATGTGATCAGTGGGGGGACTTGAGGGTCCTTCAGCCATAACCGTACCATTTGACCCCACTGGCCCTCTTCTCCGAAAATAAAATCACCCCCGGACCCTCCTACTGATTGGACAGTCATTTACTACCACCACCATCACCTCCTCCTCCCACCGCAAGCACAACTTGGCTCCCACCACCAGGCCCAGCCTCTCCCTCCTGGGCGACCACCACCTCCTCACTCAGCCATGTCCACCATCTGAGGCCAACATGGAGGAAATGCTGGAACTACTTCATCAGCAGGTTAAGGCTAGTGTCTCCTCCAACCAGGCCTCCCAGAACTGCAGCAACCGGAGTCTCTACAGGGAGGTGAGGAAGTATCACCTGGCGGTGTAATCCTATCTGGCCATGCTGCTACAATCATTTACGCAGAGCTCTTTGGTGCCAAGTACTGCCTTCTCCACCCTGGAGGCTTCCCCTGCACACCCACAGCCTGGTCATTCCTTGCCTCCCTCACTGCCTCCACCCCATCAGGTGCTGCTGCCACCTAGGGAGATGCCCCTTCCTTCAAGACCCCCTCCTCTGTCGAGAAGGCATGCTGGCACATGGGATTGGGGTCCTGTATCCAGGTAGAGGAGGATGTAGGGGTGCAGCTATGTTTGTACCTTCTCAACAGCACTCCTCAATGACAATCTATTGGCCACGTGTTGACATAATCTAGCCTGGCTACAGAGTGGAGGATCATGGCCTATGTGATGGTGATATTTTGTACGCAGATGGCTACACCCCATCACATGATCCATAATTCTCCCCACTGTGGTCACTTAGGGTTATCTTTAACATTTCACCAATTGATGGTCACTGAGGAATGACGTTGGGAAGAGATGCTTCAGTCCCTATATTTTGTTAAGGCCTTATTAATTTTTTACTTAATTTTATATTTTGATTTCAGGTTCAGTTCAGGTCAATGAAGGCATCTTCTTCATCTGCAAACATTGCTCAACAATGAGAGAACACATACTCTTGTCTGATGTAATGAACAGACATTACGCCCGCTTACCTTTGTGTCATAAACTTCATTCCAAATAATATGTTATAACATGTGGAGTTCACGTTTGCAATCTCAAACCCAAAAGGCAATACTTTAAAAGAGACCTTAATTTCATAAACCAACTAGATGAATGTGATACCAATGTGGCTAAACAATGTGGCTAAACAATATCATAAATAGATGGTGATAGTAGTCTTGGACCACTGACTGTGGTCACAGCTAAGCATTCCTTGTGAGATGACACATCATTATTAAAGGTGGTGACAATTTATATACCCTCACAACTACCCAATGGTTATTAATGCATGTAGATGAGTATCAGGTAAGCTGGTATATCGTTACAGTATTTGGCACTGTACTGTACATGCATTCTTTTTTAGATTTTTATCTTCCTCTGCCTTTTTTAGGGTTTGGACCGCCTTTTTTTTCCTTTTTCTACTTTTTGAAACACACTGTATGTGTGTAACTGACCAGGATTGCAAAGTCCATGTGTTTATGCATCTGTTCAATTGAGCAGATGAAGACCATATGTAAGTGCTATGCACATTACTTCTATTAAAAGGAGTGATGTATGATGAGATTTGTATACAGGGAGTGCAGAATTATTAGGCAAATGAGTATTTTGACCACATCATCCTCTTTATGCATGTTGTCTTACTCCAAGCTGTATAGGCTCGAAAGCCTACTACCAATTAAGCATATTAGGTGATGTGCATCTCTGTAATGAGAAGGGGTGTGGTCTAATGACATCAACACCCTATATCAGGTGTGCATAATTATTAGGCAACTTCCTTTCCTTTGGCAAAATGGGTCAAAAGAAGGACTTGACCGGCTCAAAAAAGTCAAAAATAGTGAGATATCTTGCAGAGGGATGCAGCACTCTTAAAATTGCAAAGCTTCTGAAGCGTGATCATCGAACAATCAAGCGTTTCATTCAAAATAGTCAACAGTGTCGCAAGAAGCGTGTAGAAAAACCAAGGCGCAATATGCCCATGAACTGAGAAAAGTCAAGCGTGCAGCTGCCACGATGCCACTTGCCACCAGTTTGGCCATATTTCAGAGCTGCAACATCACTGGAGTGCCCAAAAGCACAAGGTGTGCAATACTCAGAGACATGGCCAAGGTAAGATAGGCTGAAAGATGACCACCACTGAACAAGACACACAAGCTGAAACGTCAAGACTGGGCCAAGAAATATCTCAAGACTGATTTTTCTAAGGTTTTATGGACTGATGAAATGAGAGCGAGTCTTGATGGGCCAGATGGATGGGCCCGTGGCTGGATTGGTAAAGGGCAGAGAGCTCCAGTCCGACTCAGACGCCAGCAAGGTGGAGGTGGAGTACTGGTTTGGGCTGGTATCATCAAAGATGAGCTTGTGGGGCCTTTTCGGGTTGAGGATGGAGTCAAGCTCAACTCCCAGTCCTACTGCCAGTTCTTGGAAGACACCTTCTTCAAGCAGTGGTACAGGAAGAAGTCTGCATCCTTCAAGAAAAACATGATTTTCATGCAGGACAATGCTCCATCACACGCGTCCAAGTACTCCACAGCGTGGCTGGCAAGAAAGGGTATAAAAGAAGAAAATCTAATGACATGGCCTCCTTGTTCACCTGATCTGAACCCCATTGAGAACCTGTGGTCCATCATCAAATGTGAGATTTACAAGGAGGGAAAACAGTACATCTCTCTGAACAGTGTCTGGGAGGCTGTGGTTGCTGCTGCACGCAATGTTGATGGTGAACAGATCAAAACACTAACAGAATCCATGGATGGCAGGCTTTTGAGTGTCCTTGCAAAGAAAGGTGGCTATATTGGTCACTGATTTGTTTTTGTTTTGTTTTTGAATGTCAGAAATGTATATTTGTGAATGTTGAGATGTTATATTGGTTTCACTGGTAAAAATAAATAATTGAAATGGGTATATATTTGTTTTTTGTTAAGTTGCCTAATAATTATGCACAGTAATAGTCACCTGCACACACAGATATCCCCCTAAAATAGCTAAAACTAAAAACAAACTAAAAACTACTTCCAAAAATATTCAGCTTTGATATTAATTAGTTTTTTGGGTTCATTGAGAACATGGTTGTTGTTCAATAATAAAATTAATCCTCAAAAATACAACTTGCCTAATAATTCTGCACTCCCTGTACATCAGATTCAGGTTGAAATGATGTAGTGACCATATGTGTGTCCCTACAGTATTACATTTAACCCTTTAGGTGTCCCCTTTTTCCAAAACAGCCTCTTACCCTTCCGGGATCCACCCACACCACACCCATGATATTAATGCACAGTCAGATACATTTCTGAGCATGTTCTGTGTATATAATAAAGTTTGGTTATACTGTTAGCACTGTTTCTGTGTGTTTTCAATGGTTATGGCTTTGGGACATCAACATACATTACATTGTATTTTCACAATCATATGTGTAAAGAGATCATCTTCCTGTATACCCAAGTGGGGCACCTTTCCATTAATTGATGTCAGGCCTGTAATCTAGCCCTGTGGTGCAGTATCCAAAGCATCAGATCAAGTTATCTTATCCTGAATTGTTGAGCTTATAGTAGTATGTCAAGTAGAACAATACTGGAGACCCTATATCATATTTGCTTACATGACCTGCTTATTTTCATTAGACCCTTGTCCCTCTAATCTGATCTCCTATGGGTATATTTATGTCTGGAAATGTATTTCTATGCAGAGTGAACACCATATGTTTAGTATCTCTCACTCTGGTTCTCCCTGTCCCCGGGTCCCCATCCCTATAGCTTCCTTAGGGACAGATCAGTAGTTTCATAGCAAGTATCCAAGTAATGTTACAACAACCTACATGTAATACATGTAATAATCAGCATACATTGGAACAATGATACATTAATGGAAAAGAGCAATGTAACAACATATATGTCACCATACACCCAAAACTATAATACATATGGAAACAGCACTATGAGGCCCCAGACCGGCGTCATATGGCTAAGCATAGTTCATCCTTTCACATACTGTTGCACACCGAACATTTGCTTGCATTGTGTCATCCGTATCAAATAATTACACATATTTACTGTCCAACATATGTTCATTAATATTTTTGATGTTATTTGTTCATTGGAGAATGTTGAGCAATTAATTATGATGAACTTTCCTTTTTTTGTATTGTTTTAAAGTGGTTTAGTGGTCTTTTTAATGGCTGCTAGGGCACTCTTATGTTTTTTAAAAAGCCTTTGCGAGTCCTATTTGGAACCCCGTAATATTTTTTAAAAATGTTGCTACATTTGCAATTTACGTATATAATGCAATTGCAGTCTTGTTGAATTGTTGTAATTAAATATCGATTTTGCGTAACTTTTGTGGCCTTGAAACATCAAAGGAGGAGATAGGACGGAGTTACGTTTTTGATAACCGTAGTGATTTTGAGCCTGTTACTAGCAAATTGATTGCGAGTAGCAAAATGTAGCCAATTAAATATCTGTAACATTTACAGGCTCCATTACAGGCTTGTGTAATTGCAATTTGGACAATTAAACCGGGCCATTGTCAGGAAGATGACACAGTTTAGCTGTACATATTAGGACTTGTGATTTTTTTCACACATCAGCTGCAAAATGAGGTCAAAGGACCACAGAGGCATTTAGGAGAAAAAGGTTTAGTGATAGTTCCAAACAGCAATGCACTAAATTAAATAATAGTTTTTGTGTTGATGTTAAATATAGTTCATAATATTGAGCTAAGCCTTTTGAAATTTATACAGTGTGTTGTCTCTTGATATCTTAATTTACACTACCGTATATACTCGAGTATAAGCCAACTGGAGTATAAGCCGAGGCACCTATTTTACTACAAAATACTTGGTAAAATGAGTGACTCGAGTATAAGCCGAGGGTGGAAAATGTGCTGCCCCCTGTGTCCCTCATGTGCCCTCTGTGTCCCCCTCTTGTGTCCCCCTCTCTCTCCTGTGTCTCTACCCCCCTCTCCCTTCCCTGTGTCTCTTCCCCCCTCTCCCTTCCCTGTGTCTCTTCCCCCTCCTCATTCTAAACCTCCCTCCTCAACCCCACTCCTCAACCTCCCTCCTCATCCTCAACCTCCTACCTCAACCTCCCTCCTCAACCTCAACCCCCCATCCTCAAACCCCTCCCCAACCTCCCTCCTCAACCTCAACCCCCCCATCCTCAACCCCCATCCTCAAACCCCTAGTCAACCCCCCTCCTCATCCTCAACCCCCCCTCCTCATCCTAAACCCCCCTCATTCTACCCCGCTAAATACCCCCCCCTTCCCCTCACTTACCTACATATGAAGCTCCTGCTCCGGAGGAGGGGGGTTAAGGATGAGGAGGGGGGAGGGAGAGAGACACAGGAGGGGTTAGAGAGACACATGGGGGTTAGAGAGACACGGGGGGGGGAATTAACAAATAATTATTTGCTGTCTAAATGAATGCCAAATTACTGCATTTTTTGTTTGTGGTTATGAAAACTAATAGTAATAAAGTTATATTAAAAAAACTTTTACTTTACTTTTACGGTATATAACTGTCATCAACATATGTAATAGCAGGGATCTTACTCTAGTAAAACTATTTCCTGCAATTAGAATTAGATTGTACTGACACACAACATGGCTTTTATGACTTTTTAGAATTAGTGTATTTCATTTAGAGGAATCCTTATATGTACTCGCTTCCTCTAATAATTTCACTTTGACTTTTTCTAACAATACAAATTAGCAGATATATGACTTCTGAATGTGTTAACATTTTTTATTTAAATGTAGTGTTTAAATTTATATGTCAGTGATTTTTTGGGACCTATTCATATAAATGTGTTCTGTTTCTGTACACCACAACAGACATGATTGATTATTAATTATTTAATTTTTTTTACATAGCTACATAGTTACATACAGCCATATTAAATTCCCTCAGCATTAAAAACCGTAGCCCGTAACATAGGCTTTGTAAGGAAAATAAATCATTATCTGATTTAATTACCATGCACAACATCATATCATCAGCAAAAATGGATACACTACTTTCCAGACCCACTTCTAAGTCATTAATAAATACGTTAAAAAGGAGAGGACCTAATACTGAACCCTGAGGAACACCACTTACCACATTAGTATAATCTGAGTATGTTCCATTTACCACAACCATCTCCTTCCTGTCTTTTCAGCTCTTGACCATGAGCAGATATTTACTGCAGTTCCTGTATCCCTTAGTTTGCACAATAGCGTCCGAGTAGCACTGTATCAAAAGCCATTGCAAAATCCAAAAAGACTACATCCACTGAGTTGCCTTGATCCAGGTTCTTATTAACCTCCTCATAGAAACTAATTAGATTTCTTTGACATGACCTATCCTTCATAAATCCATGTTGACTCCTACTTATAATCCTGTTCAAATAGACATATTATTGTATATTGTCCCTTATTAACCCTTCTAAAAGCTTTCCCACTACAGAAGTGAGGCTCACTGATATAAAATTCCCCGGGTTTGCTTTTGCTCCCTTCTTAAATAAAGGTATCACCTCTGCTTTTCGCCAGTCATCATGTAGCAACCCAGTGTTTAATGAATCTTGAAAAATTTAAGTATAATGGTTTGGCTATTACAGAACCCAGATCCCTCAGTACCCTTGGATGTATTCCATTCGAACCTGGGACTTTATTAACAATTCATTTTTCCAACCTCTTCTAGATTTCTTCCTGTGTTAACCAATTATTTGTTGAAGGAAGTGGAGCCCCATTTTGTTGCAGTGTCCCAACCACTCTCTCAGTATCTCCTGTGTATATACCGAAGAAAAGAACCTATTCAGCTCAGACAGCCTGTTTCAGATTGTAATGTACTTATAGCTTCCTTCCTGGCCTTTTCCCATTAATATATAATTTTTGTGTAATTTAAATGCACGTTTTTACTCTTCATGTTCATCTTTAAGTCATTATTAAGCCACATAGGTTGTGATTTACTTCTTCTACTTTTATTTCCACTTGGTATATGGTGATAAGTATGCATATTTAGTAAGGATTTAAATGTTGTCCATTTATGTTCAGTATTTTTACAAGTTCTTTGTCCCAGTCTATACTTTGTTTTGCTGTCCTCAGTCCGTTAAAATCTGCCCTTTTAAAATTGAGAGTTTTTGTTGGCCCCTTACAGTTTTGTATTTTTAATTCAATCTCAAATGAGTCTGTGCTGTGATCACTGTTTCCCAAAGGTTGCCCTATTTCAACATTGGTTATCATATCAATATTATTTGTGATAACTAATTCCAAGATAGCCTCATTTCTACTAGGCCCTTGTATAACCTGGGACAGATAATGATCCCTAAGTGTACTCAAGAACCTGCTCCCCTTAGCTGAACTGCTGGTGTCATTTATCCAGTTGATTTCAGGGTAATTCAAATCTCCCATTATTAGAATGTAAACAGGCTTAGCTGCATTTCCAAGCTGTAATAATAATTGCATTTCCTCGCTTTCAATTATATTTGGGGGTTTATAGCATACTCCAACTAATATTCTTTTGGAATTTGCTGCTCCGCTATTTAACTCTTCTCACAAACATTCAACATTACCGCTAGTTCCACCACAAATCTCTTCTCTGACTATAGGCTTAAATTCAGGGTTAACATACAGACACATCCCTCCTCCTCTTTTACAATTTCCCCTGTCTTTCCTAAATAGGTAATAACCATTCAGATTAACAGCCCAGTCATGAGATTCATCCAACCATGTTTAAGTAATGCAAATTAAATCCTATTTGTCATTAATTGCCAATAATTCTAATTCTCCCATTTTTCTTGGCAAGCTTCTGGCATTAGCAAGCATACACTTTATGTTATGAGTTTATAGTTTTGAAGTGCCTACCTCTGTACTTGAGTTACTTATTAACACCTCCCTATTGACTATACTAACCCTTCCCATCTCCTGCCCCATGAGTAGTTAATTCATCCCTTATCCCCTCTACACTTTCTAGCACAAAAGCTCCCTCATCATTAAGGTGCAATCCATCCCTGCTATAGAGATTGTACCCAAGTGAGAAGTCAGCCCAGTGCTCTAAAAAAACAAACCCCTTCTTAGTGCAGCACATTTTTAGCCATGCATTAACCTCTCTAAGCTCCTTCTGTCTCCCTGGACTAGCAATTGGCACACATAGTATCTCCGAAAATACTTACTTGGAGGTCCTTGCTCTAAGCTTATTCCATAGTTCTCTAATTTCATTCTTTAGGACACTCCATCTACCACTAACTTTGTCATTGGTACCAATAGGTACCAAGATCGCCGGTTCATTTCCAGACCCTCCCAATAATTTACCCGATCCACAACATGCCGAACCTGAGCACCGGTTCGCTTGCTGGGAACTGAGTGACAAATCACCCTGTCTACCTCTCTAATAATAGACTGCCCTACCACCAAAATCTGTCTGTTGCTCTGCCTAATCTGCAATCCCACTCCTCCAGTAGAACTGTTCTCCCGGCTGTTAGAGGGACAGCTCTATCTGGCATTGCCATTCCTGAAATTACATCCCTAACAGTTTCCCTCAATCTGGCAAATCTGTTGGTGTTTGCCAACTCAGAACTGGCCTGCCTCCTCCTACTGTTTCCCCTGCTTCCCCTTTTAACTGTAGCCCAGCTACCTCATTGGACATCCTCACTAGCCCCATCTCCACCCTCCATGTTAGGTCCAGCTAAACTGTACTCAGTGAGCGCCAACTCTCTTTCCAGTGGAGCAATATCAGTGAGTGCTGCAAATCTTCTCTCCAGTTCTCACACATGTCACATGGGTCATCTGTTCCAGTAGTGCATACATATGACAGAGTGTACACTGAGTGAGGTTGACACTGGACTGACTCATATTTATTGTCTACAAAAAATCAGTGGGAAAAATAAACAAATAATAAAAAATAATATATTTGTGTAAAGCTTTATAAAAAAAAAAACATTTTTTCGCCCCTTTTCTGCACTATAAGTTTGCTTTCTTTGAACTCCCTCCTTTTATTTAAACTCCTACACTTATACTAGAACTGCACTTGACACTAGAAGTATTCGCCAGCTAACAAGTTCGCCCATTCCCCTGTTTAAATTAACTTCTGCATACTTACCTGGACAAAATTAGTGCACAAAGCAAATAATCACACTTTACTTGCAATAAGTAAATCCCAGTTGCAAACAGCCCAAGACAAGTCACCAACGTATATGCAAGTTTAACACAGTCAAACCACTCCCCTCTCACCTGAACAAAATTACTGCACACAGTAATCAATTAATAATGTTAGCCTTTTCTTTCTGTAACACTCAACCCAATCCTCTACTTTGTAACTGTTAGTGCTTCTAAATGCACAAACTCAGATAATTGCAACACAAACATGGTGGGCAGTTGTCAGGAATAACTGTGTTGGTAGACTTTGGGGTAAGTCAAAGAAAGTCTGACTGTTTTTTCCTGTCAATCCATGGCCTGTAGTGACTTACAGACTGATTAGATCTAGAGAGAGATCTAGGAAAGATAGGGCTGTTTAGTCACTTAACATTCTGGAGCTCAGCCAGTCAGAATCAAGTGAGACCTTTAAGTTCTCAGCAAAGTGCAAATGGTAAGACTCTGTCATGATTATTTGGTCAGCTTGTTGCACTATCGCAGCTGCTAGCTCCTACTTCTGTTTGGTCGGTTTTACATGCGTCAACTACTCTGCTCAAGTTCCAGTATTCACCTCCACCATTATGATGGTCCCTGCCTTCTGTTCCCAGTCTGCTCCTGGTGACCTCTTCTCCCAGAGCCTATTGCTGTAATTGTTATCTGCTGCATCGCCAGTCTGCTTTTAGCTTGCCTGCCTCTCCCTTAGCTGACTGCTACAGCTCTTGGCTGTGTTTCTACTGTCTGATTCTTTACCAAATCCTGCATGCTCTCTGATCCCTGTAGTTTCTGAATCCCCACTACTTCTGGCTCCGGGTCTATTAAATACTCTTATTCTGAGACCCCACAAACCTTGAAGATTTTTGACATGTGATGGATATCAGATTCTGGGTGTTACAGGTTTTTGCAAGCCTTGAACCAGAGCATGTCTGACAGCAAATGGAGATGAGTGAGGGGCCTAGGTTAGGGGATATATCTCCCGCAGGCAGGAGAAGGAGGAGTGAAAGGGAGACAAAATGGTACTGGGACTTACAGTGCTGTTTCTGCTTGTGAGTGTTAGGGAGAGGATGATATTGGGACTGGAGGAGGGAGAGAAGCTTGTGGGAACAGAGAAAAGGAGAAGAGAGCAAAGAAGGTGAGATGGTAATATTGTTGGGGACATGATATGGAGAGGTGATATGGAAAGGTTGCAAAGGAGATTTTGAGAGAGGCAGTAGGTTATAAAAAAGAGGAAAGAATGAGAAAGCATTGTGGCAGTGTATGAGATTAGGAAAAAAAAAGGTTAGAAGATTGTGGGGGGAAGAATTATTATCCTAAGATATGATAGTAGCAGTAATATAGATTCAGGAGCAGGGAAAATAATGTGATAAGGTTTATCCGAATGGCTGTGGTAGGTGAGTAGCTATGAGTCTTATGATGTTATGATGTGTTTTTTTTTTGGGGGGGGGGGGGGTGATTAGCAGGTGGTGTTGACTGAGCAGGTGCAAGTCATATGAGTTTCTATAAATTAATACAATGCAAGGGTGGGCATGGGGCAGGGAGGGAGGGCAGAGAGATTAGTTGCAATTTGCAAAGTCCAAGGAAGGGAATTGTTGTGTTCTAAGATGGAGGGTGCTGCTTGAGAGTAGTTGCAATTTGCAAAGTCTAGGTAAGGGATTGTTATGTTCTAAGATGGAGACTGCTGCTTGAGAATAGTTGCAATTTGCAAAGTCCAGGGAAGGGAAATGTTATGTTCTAAGATGGAGGGTGCTGCTTGAGAGTGGTTGCACTTTGCAAAGTCCAGGGAAGGGAATTGTTATGTTCTAAGATGAAGAGTGCTGCTTGAGAGTAGTTGCAATTTGCAAAGTCCAGGGAAGGGAATTGTTATTTTCTAAGATGGAGGGTGCTGCTTGAGAGTGGTTGCAATTTGCAAAGTCCAGGGAAGGGAATTGTTGTGTTTTAAGATGAAGGGTGCTGCTTGAGAGTGGTTGCAATTTGCAAAGTCCAGGGAAGGGAATTGTTATGTTCTAAGATGGAGAGTGCTGCTTGAGAGTAGTTGCAATTTGCAAAGTCCAGGGAAGGGAATTGTTATGTTCTAAGATGGAGGGTGCTGCTTGAGAGTGGTTGCAATTTGCAAAGTCCAGGGAAGGGAAGTGTTATGGTTTAAGATGAAGGGTGCTGATTGAGAGTGGTTGCAATTTGCAAAGTCCAGGGAAGGGAATTGTTACGTTCTAAGATGGAGGGTGCTGCTTGAGAGTAGTTGCAATTTGCAAAGTCCAGGCAAGGGTATTGTGGACAGGAGCACACCAGGCACATCTGTCATTATGTTTATCCATAAGGTTATCTTGGCAAAGATACTGGAGTTGGCTGCCAGTTCCTTCTGCAGTGGACCGCAATTTGCCTGATCTCTCTGCCCATGGTGTAGCTCACAGCTTCATTGAAGTACACAAGCCCCTTTACTACCATAAGGTAGCAATCTAGAAGGGGAAAGTCATGTAATAAATGTGTATAAAGACATCTCCGAATATTCTTATATAAACATGGAGCCTCATTGGAAATGGAGACTGTATGTTATTTTGCTATTCAATTGGCATCTTTTTGCGTGCTCTGATCGGGTTACGGGCTCCAGTCTCCGATTCCTTGCGATGGTTAACATTGCAAGTGTAAGAAATTAACTAATAACTAAATAATTAATGTATAATTTCTTCAAGTAATAAGTTCTTTTGGACAAATCAATAAACTAACATATGAATAAGTTTTATAATTAAAAGATATATTTTACATAAATTAATATACGGTTACACAATGGGTTTTTGACAAAACAGATAACAGACAAGAAGTATTAAGACAATATTTACAAATATAATACTGATATGAATTCTACATTATGTAATATAAAGATACAGGATAATACCACTTGTGGTCAGTTTTGGAAGTTCAGCCTCCATCAGGTTTCTCTTTGGTCAGGATCAGGCTCTGTTCAGCTGGGCTCATCTGGCACTCTTCTCTCTGGACTGCATGAAGGCTCCTTCAACCTGGGCCAACCGGTACCTCTGCTGGTTGTCTGCTAGTTGCCTGCTGGTTGCCCACTGGTTGCCTACTGGTTTCCAACTGGTTGCCCACTCTTCCATAGATTCTTGGCTTTTTATATCATATTGTAGCTCATGACCCACCCACTCTATACGTCATACATGGCTATAAGTTGAAATTAGACTGTTGGTCTAACAGGTGGTAACATTACACTCATATACACCCATCCAGAGTCTTGTATTCAGCTGTCTACAAATGTACACTTAAGACTTGCTGTTTTTACAGTAAATAAGACATTTGTGATTCTCTGAGTTATTTTGAGGAGGGCTACTCACACCTGTTGTCCTTCCCACACACAGACTTGGATTTTAGCTAATTACATACACATATAGCTAGCTAATGTATACACATCTATAATATGTATATATATATATATATATATATATATATATATATATATATATATATATTTGTGGGAATAATAAAAAAATCTGAGGTATAATGCCTTGATACAAACACACAATTGTAATAACAAATGATTAACACTAGATTTCTTACAGTTGTATATAATAAGTTATAAAATACACATTGAAGTATTGTTAAAAGTTGTCTGTATATAAGCCATATTTTACAGTCCCCACTTAGAGAGTGAAATTATTTTGTAAAAAAAAATTGAGCTCTCTCAAATAATACAAACAAATATGGCTTATTGTGTGTATGATATTTTAAAGTAATACAGTTCACTGAGACAGGAATGATCTCATAACAACCAATACTTTCTACTAAATTTAGGGTTCTGTGAGGCAAATTTGGACTAATTATTTATGCACTCACAGTATGCATTTTATAATAGTTATACTCCACTGGCTACTTTGTGTAAAAATCACATCACCCTCCCATAACTACTGTAGCTTCATTCACAAGACACAAGTCTGTTTTACACGTCCATACCAACTTCTGTGTGCCACTTTCCTACTTCCACAATTATGTCCTATATGTGACCCTTGCTGGATCTTATTGAGAGCTTCATGTTACACCTAGCTGGCATGCTAGCTTGCTTAAGACTTATGTTGTCTTTAATATTGTGTATTGAAGAAACCACTCATTAAAGGACACTTTATTGTTAGCACGTGTGGAAAGAAAAAGTGTGTAGGTGATTGTAGCACCTTATTAGGTACTTTAGTGAAAACATTAAATGTGACTCGGTATTCACTCAGGAAATGGAAAATGTGTGTGATAAACCGGGATCTCTCTGTAGCTTCAGGAAATTATAAGACCCACAACTACACGTAAAGCATGCAGCAGGATCTCAATGGAATCACTAAGGTTGTTCATCTCACTCGTGTCTCAATACCTCCATATTACTCCCAAGTCTGGCTTTCTATAGGAAGAGATACAAGATAATAAAAATAACAAATAATAATAAGCCAACCTATCAACCATTCCTAAATTAGGGTGATCTAATTCTAAATTTGTTTGTGTCCCTAACAGAGATAAACAAATTAAAACAAGAGCTAAACAAATAACTGACCAATGGTGTTAGCCTACTAAATGTATTATTTGCAGTACTAAATATATTCATATCAGTATTGTATATTTACATTCATATTCATGTAGCTCCAGAATGTTCTAGTTCTGAAACTATATGAATACTTGGTGAGGTTCCATTATGTGCCACACCTCCTTCAGAAAAAAAAACAATGTTTTAAAAAAAAAAATAATAATAAAAAAAAAATAATAATCCAGATTGAATGATTCCTTTATAGTTTAAAAACAGTCTGTCCCATTTCTTATTCCCCACTTAGAGAGCAAATAAATTTCCAAATAATGAGCTCTCTTAAATAAGTCCCATTATTATGATGACAGATTGAAAGTACCATCAAAAGAAAGAATACCATGCAATCTGTATAAAAATATTTTAAACACTTGCTGCCATTACAAAAAAAAATGAATGAGGCTTTAAAAAAAAAAATAAGAGTGTATAACTGCTTCTCAAAAATCACAGTTAAAATGCTCACTTACATGTACAGTCCTCGTGGCAACAGTTTACAAAAAAAGTAAGATTTATTCAGCAAAAAAAAAAAAAAAAATGTTAGCTGACAGTGCAGGCATTTTAAAATCTGTGTAAAAATAATACACAAAAACTATAATTTAGAATTTGTCCCACCCACACTGTATTTAAAAAATAATAATAAAAAAAAAAATATATATATATATATATAGAGGCTTGTCCTTAAAAATAAAAAAATAAAAGCAAAGGTCCTCTATTATATATTTAGAAAAAACCTGTAGAAGAAATTAGTAAAGGTCATTTACAGGATCTCCTTTCCTTCCTTTTTCATTTGCCCATTTCTGTTTTCCTGTAAAAATAAAACTTGATAATCAGTTAGTTTAGGAAAGATTGATAAGTAAATCATTTTCTGTACTATAGTTTGATTTACACTGATTCAGTTCTAATCTTAGAGCTTCTAAATTTTTCTTGAACACATCTCTTTCCTGTTTTAGTGTAAAATTCTCAGCCTTGAGCAATTCATTTTGAGATTTCAGAACATGATATGGAATAAATGGAGTATTTGTATTTATTTTAGCTCTACCATTTGCTGTCCATCTGGTGTGATTCTGGCTTTTTTCAATCTTCTGTGTCCATCTGTTATTATTGGGCCTTTTGTTTGAATTAGGGGTGAAATTTAGCATGTTTTTACAGTTTCTGAAAACATGACCTAATTGTCCACAAGCATAGCAAGAAATACTATTTGCCTTAGAAACCAAATTTGTTTGGGGTGGGGTGGTCTTAACTACACAGATTCTGCCATTATTCCTATTTCTCTCTCTTAAAAGGCTCTCTGCTCTCTTTAGGTAGTTTAACACTTTTAAGAAGTGATTGTTGGCAGATACTGATAACCCCACAATATTTATAATGTCAGGCAGACATCTTTTTAGTAAGGCCTTCTTATAAATGTGGTCATTCTGATTAGCCTCAGTATCAGAAGGGAGTGTGAGTTTATACAAAGTGAATAATCTATCACTATATTCTTGTACAGATTCTCCCATCTTCTGAGTACAGTTACCAAACACAGAATGATGATCCAATTCATTTAAGCCCAGTACATTTAAAATCTCTTTAAACAAATGCTCTTTAGATCTAGGCTCTGCAAAAACATCAGAAGGCAAACTGGATTTTAAGGATTGATCTAAAGAAGCCATAATCACAGCAAATGCATCAGTCTCAGTTAAATTTGCATTCAATTTTAAAAACTTTTCAATTCTTATCATGATTTCAACAGGATCATCATGAAAACCAATACAACCAAGTGTTTTGCTCAGGACCTGAATTTCACTAATAGAAAGAGATCTATTAACAGTAGTTTCAGAAATGACCTGACCATGTGCTCCTCTCTTGAGCTCAGTAGAAACTGGCACCATTTTAAAACAATCTTCATTATTCTTAAAAACTCTGCAATCCACTTTCTGGACCTCTGTCTCTTTACATTTTGCTAAACATTGACTATAATCAGTATCCTTTTTACAAGAAACTAAACTTCTTATTGCACTTTCTGCATCTAGCAATCTATCCACAAGTTCCTTATTTTTTCTATGTAGTTGCTCATTTTCTTGCAATGTCTTCTGATTATCTAAACCCAAAGCAGATGCTGTAGTGGCAGTGACTGTAAGGCTTTCCAAAGCAATATTAAGCTCACACACTTTAGTCTCTAAAGCTTGTTTCTGCACACATAAATGTTTATATTGTTCTGCAATCCAATGTGCAGCAAATATTAAAATTGTTTTCCCTTTTGATTTAGACAATTTCTTGTCATTAATATCTGATGCTACTAGATTCTGGGCGTTTGACCAGGGGTCAGAAGTATTCACCATAGCTCTAATTATAGCATCAGAGTTATCAACATTAGCAATCTTTTTCATTAAGCCCTCCATTATTGGGTAACAAAACTATACAATTTTAAAAGTGCAGAAAAGCAAACATAAAAAAAGAGTAAACAAAACCTGCTTTAGAATCCTGTATCTAACCCAGCCAAACGTACCATACAAAACGTTTCTACAACTTTCTATAATTACAGCACACAATAGGAAAAAAGTACATTAATTTATGCAAAATATTATACTTATTAATATGCTTGATTATTACATTAATGTCCTCCTGCCTGGCTCGCCAACTGTAAGAAATTAAGGTGTAATTCCTAGAGATTCTATTCTTTTGAGAATGATTGACAAATAAAACACACAAATAAGATTTATGAATTAACATATATATATTTAAATGCACAAAAAACAAATAATCATACAAGAACGAGTGGGAAAAAACAAACCCCAAACAAAGTCAAAACATATTCAAGATTAAATTGTCACAAAATGTAGAGGTATATGAAAATAGATATAAACAAAGGAAAAATAAGGTTAAACCATGTACAGAAAAATATAACTCATATAGATATATGTGGCACAAAATGGCTGACTCCTACAACTATTTAAGAAAGAAAAACCCCTAATGTGTCATCACTTCAGGAGAAAAGAAAATGTATATCACAAAAATATACAGTGAGATAAGAAAACCATAATGATATTTATGTCAACAACACATAATCTCAGTATACAGTTTAATCTATACCAACATATCATTAATATATCAACAGTATGCAGATAAAAAGGAACCCTTAGTCTTTACACCAATATGTATATCACTATATCACCAGTATGCAGAGAGGGGCAAAACAAAATATGAATTAATATATATATATACATATCACCAGTATACAGACATAACATTAGCAGTGACAAAAGGGTGAGAAGAAAATAATAGTTATTTGAATAATCAGCCAGAACAACAAAGATTACCCTGTTGAACTCAATAGTTTATGGAATCAATATAGTCACCACATCAAAGTCTACAGCTCACTCTGGCCTTCCTCAGGAAGTTCCTTCCTTGGAGGTTCTCTCTAGAACTCTCCCCAGAACTAACTTCCATGGACAGTGCATGGGTTTTTATAATACATTTTGCTGTCTCTGTTCTCTGTAAAAGGTCATATATGGTGCTAAGTTAAATTAACTAGCTAGTTCTTAATTTTATATCCCTACAGCCATCTAGGGACTTCAGCTGTCTAACTTACAAAAGTATGCTTGCAGCTGTTACCTTTTATAACAGTATCTGATTTATACAAGAGTCTATCTATTCAATCATCTCTAATTTATATACACATATATACATATACATACACATACATACACATATATATATATATATATATATATATATATATATATATATATATATACACATACATGCATACACACATATACATACATATACACATTTACATCCAGAAGAAGGAAAAATAAAAAGACCTAATTCATTGTGGGCCTATTTCACATTTTGTGCCATTATACATAACCCATTTCTTATAAGATCCCCTCCTAGAGAGTGAATTATTTTTCAAATAATGAGCTCTCTCTTGATTATATTTTCCTGTATAATAGTCTTTCCATAGTTTTAACCTTTGATTTGATTCGGCAGAATACAATAAGTCCAAATACTATAATGGCAGCCTGAATAAGAATGAGTATTTTAAAGGTTAGACGTAAAATTGGATGTTGAGATGCATTATAAATAGAATCCCAGGTTGTTTTGGATAGTTCATCGATAGCATTCTCCACCATCTTTGTATGCTGTTTGACCTGTAACAGATGTTGTGGTGTTCTTTCCATTAACATATGTAAGTCTGTTGATAATGGTAGTATAGGAATTTTGAATTCTGGTACAGACCTACTGATTTCCTCTTCATACCTTAACCTTACCTTGATTTGGGAAATGTCATGGTAAACTGGGACTGGGAGAACTGTGTGACTATTGATTTTCAAAATTTTGTTGACCATAAGACAAAAATTAGGATTTTGAAATTGACACTCTCGATTCCCATATATCAAATTGGATCCAGTTGACACAATGCAAAATTTGCCCTCTCCAACGTATGTTACCCTGGTCATCCCCTCATGCCAATTTGTTAATTTTATTGCACAGATTTTGGAAGAATCCTCTTGGTTTAACTCTTCTTTTTTTGATGCAAATCCACATGGAGGTTCGGCAGTGTCCATGACGTTACACCTACATACATATTGTTCATTTTGCTTAGTACAACAAGACATGTGGTGTCTTCCATTCACCAGACGACTGTTTCACCATTAGTTGGGGTGGATCATGGAATTCTTTTAACACATGTCCATCAAGATTTCCAAGAGAATGTATCTGCACCAAGTCTCTGTATATTTCTTCTGTAGACACGATAGGTAATGAAATGGTAAGAGGTATTTTCAAGCTAAAAGGGTTGTCATTCTCTATTGTGTGTCTTGTAATTTTACCCAAATCGCGAATAGTGTACATGGTCACACCAGTTCCAGGTTTGCCATACCATTTCCAAATCTGGTCATCTGTAATAAAATCAAAAATACGTTCAAGTTCAATATCTCTGAGGATATCAGTTAGTTTGCTGAGTAAGTAATCCCCATAACCTACACACGCAATGGCTTTTCCTATTCTATTTTCCTGGGCTTCACTGTTATTTATTTCTATTATTCTATTTATTTTGTCCTGTAACTGTGTGAAAATGGATGCTATTGTGTGAATATTATATATAGTAATTATTTCCTCATTTTCTACCTCTAATTGTGACCTAACTATTGGTTTTAAGAGTTTTTGGCTTAGGGCACCCCTAAGTTTCTCACTGTTATCATATAAGGCCTCAATATCTGCTCTGTTCCAGATAGACATCCCTGATCCGAACAGTCCAGATATTGTGCCTACCCATCCCTCTATACTCCTTTTAGATCTTTGGTTAAAAGTTTGCCTCATATTTCTTTTCCAAAAGGAAAGTATTTTATCTTTAATAAAGGTATTATACATGCTTGTTATTTTTGGATCACACAGTTCTTTTGGGAGGGACCAGTTATTGAAATCCAAAATAACAGGTGCATGTATATACCTTAGATTATTATAGAGGGTGCCAGGAATTTGTTGGGCTACTAAACCACTAGGGGGCATGGGGGTCATCTGAGGACATTCCTCTGCATCTATAATTTTTATCAATATACCCTCACCCCATTGTCCTTCGGCCCATGAGCTGTCTGGTGTGCATGCAACCATACCATTCTGGATCAAGGTCAGATTTCTTTCCAGGTGGATTCTTAATCTGGGTCCATCTGTTACATTAGCCCATTCTATGTCTGTTGTTTGATGGAGTGAGCTTTCTCCTGGAAAAACCCATCTTAGAAATTTGTCATGAAGGTTCATGAGAGGTACCGTTACATCACATAGAATTATTGCCCATTCTCCCTCTGGACCACTCACAATATTTTGTGTGACATTAATTATGGCAGATTTTAACCCAACATTCAAATTGATTAGAGCAGTAACTTTTTTGTCAAAATGTCTCTTTTCCCTTTTCCAAGTGAGATTTGGGTAGGAATCTGTTTCACTGTTATAATTTTCCTCATTGCCATACACAAAGGCAATCCAGCCAAAAATGAATGCTATACTAAAACCCAATAATATCCATTTGGAAATCAGTTTTCCTTTCCGAATGTCCTTGGTCTGCATGCTGAATCTTTTCCCAAAAATGTGGAGTTCCATTTCTGTAAAAGATGAGGCATGATGTTATTAGTGTGATTTATGTATGTTTTAATTGATTGATGTGATACCACTTGAGTAATGGTTTTCCCTTACTCCCTGTTATTTTAAGCAGATAAACAGATGGGCTGGCTTTGTCTACAATGTTGAAAGGTCCTTTCCAAGAAGGAACAAAGGAATGTTCTTTCTTCCCAAAATCTCGTACCATTACCAAATCAAAAACATTGTATTCAAAGGGTCTCACCTTTTTATCAAAATACTTTTTAATTTGTTTCTTGGACCGCCCTGAGTTTTGTGCTACAAAGATATTAATTTCCCTTATATGGTCAGCTACTTTTTCCACCCAAGTTTCAGTAATTGCCCCTTGTAAAATAGGGGTTGCAGTGGGGAGTAGTGAAAGTCCAGGAGTACGCATAAGTCTACCAGTCATTGCTTCATAAGGGCTGACCCCTGTGGTAGAATGAGGTGTAGATCTTATGGCCATTAAACAAAGTGGTAAAACATCTTTCCAGGTTGTAGGTTTCCCTGAGCAAAACTTTGTAAGCATTGTCTTAATGGTGCGGTTTCCCCTTTCCACAGCTCCAGATGATTGCGGGTGATAAGCAATATGAAGTTTATGCTTAATATCCAGCAATTTCTGTAGCTGTGTGAAAATTTGTCCTGTGAATGATGTGCCTCTGTCACTGTCCACTACTTTTGGAAGTCCCCACCTTGAAAACAATTCAAAAAGTAAAGTTTTGGCAGCTGTAAGGGCTGTCTGATTTTTAGTAGGGAATGCTTCAATCCATTTGGTAAATACATCAATCACTACAAGGCAATATGTATATCCACCTGGTGTTTTTGGAAGGGGCCCAATGAAATCAATTTGAATATGGGTCCATGGCCCATCTGGAGGAGGTGCTGATCTTAAAAATGACTTCTTTGTGCAAGGGGAAGGATTTACTTGCAAACAGGGGAGGCATGTAGAGCATTTAAGGTTAACATCCTCTTTAATTGAAGGCCACCAAACAGAATTCAATATTTTTGCTAGTGTTCTATCTGCAGAGTAATGACCACCAACAGGGTGAGAATGAAAAATTTGGAAAAATTCATCAGCACAATCAGGGGGAACACACACCAAAGGAGAACCTACGTTCCTTGTGTACATGAGAATAGAATTGTGACCCATATCTGACATTAATGTGGTACTATCTGCCCATTCAGTTGGCATTGGTGCAGGCTGTCCTGCAACATGCCATTCCCTAACAACCTCATAAGGAGAATAAGATTTCTGCAAGGAAAGCAAGTCAGGTGGTGTAGTCACTTGCAGGGCAGAAACTTCAATGGCCCTGGTAGTACTCCACAAATCAGCCTGCTTTGCCGCTTTCTTTGCAGCTTGATCTGCCAAACTGTTTCTCTCTGAGTGCTCAGTACCTTTTGAATGACCTTTAACCTTTATGAGTGCACATGGGAGTAATCTATGTTGTAGCAAATTCCAAATATACCGTAACAAATTAGCATGCACTAACAATTTCCCATCTGAGGATCTGAACCCATTATGCACATACAAAGGTAACATTGTGAGAGTGTTTACCACATAGGCGCTGTCACTAAAGATATTAATTGCAGTTTCACTGCACTCCTCCAATGTGCAAGCAATCGCTGCTAGTTCTGCATACTGTGAAGAATGAGGGAGACAAGAATGCATGATTACGCTATCAGGTAATATAATGGAAAACCCTGTGTATGCTTTGCCCTGGTCATGATAAGAAGACCCGTCACAATACACATTCAACCCTTGCACTGGTGTGTCTGAGATTGGGTTGGGTGGAAGGGTAAGGTCAGAGGGAAGGGGACATTCATGTGGTTCTCCTTGGTAAAGAAGCAAAGCCAGTAGAAGCGTTGTGTGCTTTGGCGTGGTGTCCAGATCTCTCTGCATTAACATCAATGTCCATCTCGAGAGTCGGGCAGAAGAAAGAGTAGTATCCCCTGGTTTTAACAATAAGTTCAGCGGACTGTGAGGGCTATGTATCATTAGGCTTTGCAGTCCAGTGATATATGTGAAGTGTTGCATAGCCCAGAATGTAGCCAGAAGGTGTCTCTCACAAGCTGTATACTTCTGTTCCACAGGTGTCAGAACTCGAGAAGCATAAGCAATTGGGTGCAGCTTATTATACTTTTCTTGGCATAAAACAGCAGCTAAGGCAATGTCTGTTGCTGCTACTTCAAGATGAAAAGTCTTAGTAGGGTCTGGCGATATCAATGCAGTGGCTTCCATGACAGCTCTTTTCAGGTCGTTGACAGCTTTTGTATGAGTCTCTTTCCATTCTGTTCTGATGGTGTCATCTGGTACATCCTTCTTTAGCAGGTTATACAGAGGTTTAGCCATGTCAGCAAACTGTGGTATAAAGTCTCTTTGGTACTGGACAAGACCTAGAAAAGACCTCAGTGATGTCTTAGACACAGGCAAATTTAGTCTCTGGATAATGTCCACTTTGTTCTGGTCAGGAAGCTTTCCTTCAGCTGTTATGGACATCCCCAAAAATGTGACGGAAGTCTGCATGAGTTGACATTTTTTAGGATTTACTTTTAAGCCAGCAGCACCAAGCAATTCAAGCAACTCTGTCAGGAGGGCAAGATGTTCTTCTTCCGTCTCTGTGGCCAGTAGTAGGTCATCAACATACTGGAGCACGGCTGATGGTTTGGAGAAGGATTTTAGCAATGCTGCCATCTTTTTATGGAATATTGTCGGGGAATTATGGAACCCCTGAGGCATACATGTCCACGTTATCTGTCGGTCCCTCCATGTGAAGGCAAACTTGTACTGCGATTCTCTCTCTAGTTTTATGCTCCAAAAGCCATTCGAAATGTCCAGTGTGGAGAATACCTTGGCAGAAGAAGGGATAAGGGAAAGAAGGGTAGGGGTTTCTCTGACAACCGGTGCACAGGCTGGGGTTATGGAATTTAATTTTCTATAATCAACACATAAGCGCCATGATAAATCTGGTTTTTGTACTGGCCAAATTGGGGAATTTGTTATTGATTCACACTCTCTCAATACACCTTGTTCTAATAATGAATCAGTTGTTTGCTGAATAAAAGGCTCACAACCTTTAGGAAGGGAATATTGTTTTTGCGCACTGTGGGCACTATCAGGAATGACTTCCTCTCCTTCCATTCTACCACATTCATGTTTATGTTTGGCAAATGCATAATCATAATCCTGTATTATTTTTGACACTCTGGGGTCTATGTGTGTAGGTAAATCAAGTATTTCCGGTTTCTTAATAGCATAGACTGCAGGAGAATCAGAAATAACACCATATTCACCTTTTTCCTTAAACCAAATTTTGTTATTTACAAAATCAATCACTGCACCATTATTCCTCAAGAAGTCAGACCCTAGAATAGAAACAGATTCAGGTAAATTCATTAGGTATGCACTCAGAGCAAAGGCATTATCCCTAATCCAGATTTTAGCATTTCTGGCCTCCACTGCTTCTGTCTGAGACCCTTGAAAGGCTTCTAGTATTATTTGTTTTCCTGTGGATAAAGGGTGTAAATGAGGTTGTTTAGTGTGAATAATGGATACAGAGGCACCAGTGTCAATCAACATCTTCTGCTGTGGGCCTCTTTCCACAGCAGCAGTGATTATCGGCCTATTGCATCTATCCCGCCCGAACTCCACAACAGGTGAGAGAGATGCAACGGATCCCTATGCAGAGGGACTGTGGCCAGCAATCTGATTAGTTACTTGGACTGCTTTCATTTTTTCCATGTCTTTACTCATTCTATCCAATTCTTGCCTCAGTTCTGCATACACTGAGGTCATTGGCGTATCAGGTGCTTTTGCTTTTGAAAAACTACAGTTTTTGGAAAAATGACCCACCTGACCGCATGTGAAACATTTAAAGGCTTCTCCCTTAACTAAGGGTCCTTGATTTTTATTTGAAGGCTTATAGTGATACTGACTATATCTATTTTGTGGTGATGGCCCTTCTACTGCAGAAATTCTGCCCCTGCTAGATTTATTTTGGTCTTTAAGAATTGCTTCAGCCCTCTTCAAGCAATTCAAGATTCTTGGAAACTGATTCTGAGGTGATACAGATAGACCCACTAATCTACGAATCTCAGGACAAGTTCTGTTTAATAATGCTTTCTTAAAAATGTCATCATTCTGACTTCCTTGAGTTCCTGCTGGAAGAGTTAACTTATAAAATGCATATAATCTATCTATATACCCCTGAACTGACTCTCCTTTCCTTTGAGTACAATTACCAAATGCTGAGTGGTGATCAGCTTCATCTAAGCCAAGTGATTTTAATAATTCCTCCATGAGTTGTTGTTTTGTTCTAGGATGAACAAACACAGCTGGGGAAAGACTAGATTTTAATGAGCTGTCCAAACTGGCAACAATTACATCAAATGTATCTACTTCATTAAAATTTCTGTGAATTTTATCAAATTGTTCTAATTTTAACAATACTTCTACGGGGTCACTCCCAAAATCAATATGTCCCAGTTCTTTGCTAAGGGAATGTATTTCAGTACTAGTTAGAGGCCTAGATATACTTGTTTCAGAAATTGCCAGTCCTTGGGCATCCCTTTTGTACTCAATGGAAACAGGAGCCATTTGCAAAGGCATACTATCCTCATTCTCTCCTCTAGAAAACATATCCCAGTCCATCTCCTGAACATCTCTCTCACTGTATTCTGAAACATTAAAGGCAGCCACCACCGCATTTCTTTTCCCTAGCTGTACTCTAAGGTCATTTATTTCTGCTAAACATTGAGAATGATCAGCTTCTTTATGTCCGCGAGATGCCAGACATCTGATTGCTCCCTCTGCATCTTTTAGCCTTTCCAGGAGCTGCTCATTCTCGCTGCATAATTGTTTATTTTTTAATAATGTCTCCTGGTTTCCAATACTTAATGCAGCTGCTGCATTTGCAGTGACCTGTAGAGATTTTATAGTCATATTTAACTCCGATACTTTCGATTCTAGCGATTGTCTCTGTACATTTACTATTTTATACTGCTCTGCAATCCATTTTGCAGAAAAAATAAGGGCTGTTTTTCCTTTTGACTTGGACAATTTTTTCTCATTAATAGCGTTTGAAACATAAACAGTAGCTTGGAACCATGGGTCTGATGCATCCACCATGGACTTTATAATAGCTTCAGGGTTAGCAACTTTAGAAATCTTTTTCATTAGACCCTCCATTATTTATACAAATTTCTTACTTTCACAATTAACTTTGGAAAGAGGAAATAAATGAAAAAATAAAACGTACCAGCTATATAAACCAACAGCTTATGCAACTACACAACAGAAATACTTTATAATGTAACCACTTATATTAACTCAAATACAGTTCATTCACCAGTAAACCACACTTTGTATTTAGTTCAACAACAATACCCTTATTAGCACTTCTATTCATGAAAGCAAAAGCTACTGTTTATCCTAACCAACAGGTGTAACTTTACTGAAACCTGTGAAAAGACTACACAACCCAAGAATAGCCACCATATAACTTAAACCAAATTTTTTTTTTTTCTCACCAGTAAATGACATGAAAATTTGTTTAAGCACAGAAATAATATTCTTATAAATATGTTTTAAATATCATACCATATCTCTCCTACCTGGCTCGCCAACTGTAAGAAATTAACTAATAACTAAATAATTAATGTATAATTTCTTCAAGTAATAAGTTCTTCTGGACAAATCAATAAACTAACATATGAATAAGTTTTATAATTAAAAGATATATTTTACATAAATTAATATACGGTTACACAATGGGTTTTTGACAAAACAGATAACAGACAAGAAGTATTAAGACAATATTTACAAATATAATATTGATATGAATTCTACATTATGTAATATAAAGATACAGGATAATACCACTTGTGGTCAGTTTTGGAAGTTCAGCCTCCATCAGGTTTCTCTTTGGTCAGGATCAGGCTCTGTTCAGCTGGGCTCATCTGGCACTCTTCTCTCTGGGCTGCATGAAGGCTCCTTCAACCTGGGCCAACCGGTACCTCTGCTGGTTGTCTGCTAGTTGCCTGCTGGTTGCCCACTGGTTGCCTACTGGTTTCCAACTGGTTGCCCACTCTTCCATAGATTCTTGGCTTTTTATATCATATTGTAGCTCATGACCCACCCACTCTATACGTCATACATGGCTATAAGTTGAAATTATACTGTTGGTCTAACAGGTGGTAACATTACACTCATATACACCCATCCAGAGTCTTGTATTCAGCTGTCTACACATGTACACTTAAGACTTGCTGTTTTTACAGTAAATAAGACATTTGTGATTCTCTGAGTTATTTTGAGGAGGGCTACTCACACCTGTTGTCCTTCCCACACACAGACTTGGATTTTAGCTAATTACATACACATATAGCTAGCTAATGTATACACATCTATAATATGTATATATATATATATATATATATATATATATATACATATTTGTGGGAATAATAAAAAAATCTGAGGTATAATGCCTTGATACAAACACACAATTGTAATAACAAATGATTAACACTAGATTTCTTACAGTTGTATATAATAAGTTATAAAATACACATTGAAGTATTGTTAAAAGTTGTCTGTATATAAGCCATATTTTACACAAGTTAAGGCCCCTCCATGCCTTTGATCTTTCACAGCTGCAAGAGTTATGATCGCTAAAATTGCAAATCGCTTCTCAATTGCTCCGAGTACCCGTCGCTAAGTGAGCTGTCAAGGCCGCAAATGGCAAAAGTCGAACCACAATTTACGGGTTCCAAGGAGGACTCGCAAAGGGCTTAATGGCATGTCCGGAGCAATGTAAATGCAAATATTAAATCAATACTGCACTGTAAATGATGGGGAAAGTGATGAAAGATATTAGAATTAATTGCACAACAGTCTCAAGCCCGCAAATCGGCAATCAAAAATAATTTCATTTTATGTTTCAATTCGGGGTTATATCGATCCCGGGAATCAATGAGTTAATATATATCAGGCCAACCATATGGACTAGAACAGTATCGGCATTCAATTTTATTATTTTGTACATTGCAGATTTGCAGGTCCGATTGCATATCAGACCCAGAATCGCAAGTTGATTGACATGTCAATTCCATGTTGTACGGCCTTCTTGCTGACAGGCTCCTTTTCTATCGGCTGTTTCGGCATCTGGAGTTACAGTCTTGCTTAATTGATCATGTTCAAGCTTGCAAATGCTACATACGATAGCATGGTTTACGATGTGCTCTATTGGCCCCGTAATTGAGGGCTTGGCCAATTGACTAGCACTGTAAGTTGCAAACGCTGCGGGCCCGCAGAAGGCCCACAGCAGGCCTGCAGACTTACAGCCTTCATCCAGCGACTTGTGGGCTTGCAATTGAATTAGGTTAATGGTCTCCAGCTTTATCCAGTTATCCACATACAAACACAATGGATGTGCTACTTTTACATTTATAAATAAATCCCTTAACCATTTCTAAAGATCAAGCTTATATCACCATCCTTAACCATATAAAGTAACTACTCAAAAAGCATGCAAATTACATTTATTAAACAATGTTTGACTGATATGAAAACCAGTGGCAAGTGAATGGAAGGTCCCAGTGCAAAATAAATGGGGGCCTCCTTACAACTTCTATTTGCAAAGTTCATGCCACTAAGGGTCAAAAATGTACTTAGGTGATAAGATAAATATATTTAGTTGATCAGATTGCCCTTACTGTGATCAATCGCTTTTCTATAATTCAAAAAAATATATTTGACTCTCTCCCTTAATACATTTTCAAGTCCTAGGATGTTGTCAAAAGAAGAGGGCCTCTACTCGTGCTTTGCACCAGCTGCACCAGCAATAGCTCTGCCAGTGGTTTAAATAGTCTGTAAGTCAGCCAGTCAATATTTTTAAAAACAAAAAAACCCCTTTGGAGTACCTCATTATACAATATTCCACATGCAAAGATCATCTCCTTAAAATTAGTCAGATGTCCTTTAATCTTGTTGATAGTTTTAATTTACACATAAGGTCAAATGTACAGGCATGCTGTTATATCTCTTGTTGATGGAGTTCACATTTGCAATCTCAACATGCCAACATGTACTGTGACATACTGAAGCAGAGAATGATCCCCTCCCTTCGGAGACTGGGCTGCAGGGCAGTATTCCAACATGATAACAACCCCAAACACACCTATATGATGACCACTGCCTTGCTAAAGAAGCTGAAGGTAAAGGTGATGGACTGGCCAAGCATGTCTCCAGACCTAAACCATATAAAGCATCTGATGGGCATCCTCAAACGGAAGGTGGGGGAGTGCAAGGTCTCTAACATTCACCAGCTCTGTGATACCATCATGGAGGAGTGGAAGAGGACTCCAGTGGCAACCTGTGAAGCTCTGGTGAACTACATGCCCATGAGGGTTACAGCAATGCTGGAAAACAATGGTGGCCAAAATATTGACACTTTGGGCCCAATTTGGACATTTCTAATTTACGGTGTACTCACTTTTGTTGCCAATGGTTTAGACATTAATGGCTGTGTGTTGAGTTTTTTGAGGGGATAGCAAATTCATAATAAAATATTTACAAAAATGTGAGGGGTGTACTCACTTTTGTGAGATACTGTATATTTATACAGTAGACTCTCAGTTAACCAGAACTCAAGCAACCAGAACTTTCAAGCAACCGGAGAAAAAAATGAATACTGTACTTTGAATAAAAATTGGATTCTACAGAGCTCAACAAATGCTAGGAGCCAGGTTGTCATGCCACAAAATGCTTATAGGCACCTAGATTTTATCCACTGTATGTATCTGCAATTCAGTTTTACTTGGAAGCAGACAGGTATGAGCCAGTGCAGTGTTGGGGTTACATTCCCTGGGCTCAGCCTCCAGCCGAACGTACCTGTGTGTAAGTGAGAAGTGAAAACTGTTGCTGCTAGAACAGCACTTAATGATAAATATACTTAGCAGAGCATCCAGCTAATCTAGGCCTCTTTGATAGTGACTCCCAATCAACTTCTATTTACTACATTTATCCGGCATCTACCAATTCCCATGGGTGCCGGATAACTAAGATTCTACTGTACATTAAAATTACTTTATGGTAAGGTAAAATGTACCTAAAAGAAATTATCTTAACTCCAAATCCACAACACTTTTTAAATAGGAGCATTTTATCAAACTGTTTTGTGCAGCTTTTCTGAAGTTTTATAATTATGAGGCATACTGAATTCAAGGAGAAAATCAATTATTTAAAAATAACTTATATAATTGTTGAGAATAGAACATTAGTGAAATCAAAGCAAATAAATATACAGAAACATAAATAATAAAACTCCACAAGCACATAGACTTCTTTCTCTTTCATAAATGATTTATAAGGATGTTGCAAGCTGCTGTAGACAATAAAATGAGTTTATAAAAAGTATATATTTCATATTTTTAATTTCTCCCTTATTTTTTGGCTTGGTCACGTGACACATAATCCATCATAAAACAGTAGCAAAATGAAATGTGCTGAAAAAGACAATATACATGCTGTCTGTATATACATAGGAAGATGCACAAATGCTGGCATTTATCCTTAGAGTGGCAATTTCATACATCTGTGTCAGATAACTTGGGGAGAATAAATGTGCTATGACAGGGTCTACAAAAGGCTGTAATGGCAATTTTCTTCATAGGAAAAAGACACTGTGGTCTACAAAAAAAAGCACATCACATCCCCTGAGATGCTTAGGGAATCTTCTCCAACAACTCTGAACCACTTTTAGTCAGAAGGTGGCTGCATGATTCCGCCTTCCCCTGGAGTTCTTAAAACATTTTAGTCAAATCTTTCACAGTAGGCTATTGAAGGATGTTTCATATTGTTATTATATATTTTCCAGTATATTTTAATTATGTTTAAACCTCAATTACTATGTAACTATGTAACTAAATATAGTTACATAGTTACATAGTAATTGAGGTTGAAAAAATATTTTTTGCCCATCAAGTTCAACCTTTTAAGATCTCCTCTGATCTGAAAAATGTGGATTGATTTTAATTGATCCAGAGAAAGGCAAACAGGAAAAAACAAAAACAAGTATATATATATATATATATATATATATATATATATATATATATATATATATGTAATTTGTGTTGCATTATGTAAAATGCTTGTAACCTCCAACATTCCTGATATGGTTTTTTTCTGGTCTGTATCTCTGTCTCCTTACAGTTTTATGTTACCTCAGCTCCTTAAAATATGTGAAAATATTTTTAACCTTGTTTATTTACTTTGACCTACACTTATGCAGACCTTTGCACAGCTGACTGAACATAACATTTTTTTAAGCCTGTAATTTCTTCATTTCAATGGGAATCTACAATTAGTATTGCCTTTGTCTTGACAAAGAGAGGAAGCTCTTGAAAGCTTGTCATGATATTTTTTAATATGATTGTCCAATAAAAGGACAAACACTGCAATACTCTGATTATTCATCTGGATTACTGGATATTCTTTTTTTTTATTACAAAATTACATACAAGACATAAAAAAACATAAAATACATTCACAACTTACATACAATACATACTAATAGTTGTCACAATGGGGAATACGAGAATTTTAACCCAGAATAACTGATCTTCCAGTATAGGGTTTTCAATAAATTTCCAGAGTTTAATTAACTAAAACAGAGGGTAAGCCAACGTTGTTTATCTATAGAGGAGGGTCTCTTGCATGCTCTTTTACCTTAAAGTGGTCGTCCCATATCGACCATTTTGCTAAAAGTTTCTTCCGTTTCTTAGTCTGACACATTATAAAACCTTTCTCCATCAATTTATCTGATTCTAATCTAACTTCAATGTCTGACCATAGTGGTATTTTATTAGACCTCCATAATTTAACCAACTGCCATTTACATACCATTAGTATATGTGTTATTAACATGGCAGATTGGATAGAGGGCATTATCGGTAAGATATGAAATAAAATTATTTCTGGGTTCAGTTTTAACTGTATTTTTGTAATTGTCCTAATGTGGTTGATACATTGAAACCAGAAGGATTGGATCTTAGGACATTTCCACCACATATGTGTCAGGGAACCAGTCTCTCCACATTTTTTCCAGCATTCATCCGAATTTATTGAGTTAATCTTATTCATAATGGTTGGCGCTAAGTGCCATCTCTGAATTAATTTAATATATTGTTCCCTATACGACATGCAGATAGAATTTTCCTTAACAAATTTACAAGCTCTAAACCATTTTTCTTCCGACCAGGTAGTTTCAAGGTCCTGCTCCCATTTTATCATTTTATTTGTTTTAAAATTTTCTTCTCTTATACTAAAGATGTAATTACATTTAGAGATATTATGTATACTATTCTTTATAACAATAAGATTTTCCAGAGGTAAGTTCTCTCTATGGCCTTCCACTTGGAAGCCACATCTTTCCAGAATATGCTTCATATTCTTATAGCCCAGCCATGTCAATTTAAGGCTAGGGAATTTCTTCTGAAGATTTGTATGAGATAAAAACACTCCCTTATCAAATAGATCCCCAATTATCGTAACACCGACAGACTCCCAGTGTAATACTTCACTATATTTATACTTATATTGTAATAGACTCAGAGGAGCGACCAACGCTGGATATTTAGTCAAATACCATTTGTCTCTTTGTCTATACCACCTTTTAACCATTGTTCTTATTCCCACAAAACAATTTGCCACTATTGAATTTTCCATTTTCGGAAGCCAGAGTAATAATTCAATGGGAAAATTACTTACAAGTTCTCTTTCTATTTTAAGCCATTTTGACTCTTTAGAGGCTAAATTCCACCCCAAGAGGTGGTTTATCAAAACTGCTCTACTTATATTTGATATAGAGGGGGCTGCTAAGCCTCCTCTTTCTGGTTGTCGTTTTATAATATTTAGACTCAGTCGTGGTTTTTTATTATTATTTATATATTTATTCACTGTACTTTGCAATAACTTGATTATATATCTGGGGATTACTTGAGGAATACTTCTGAAGACATACATTATCTTTGGGATAATTATCATTTTAATTAGGGCCATCCGACCTGACCACGACAAGAAATCTGGTTTCCATTCTGCAATATGTTGTTTTATTTGTTCATGAACTATTAAAATATTATCTCTTAATGTATTTTTAACTTGTGACTGAAAACGAATACCTAAGTGTGTAATACCCATACTTTCCCAATTTAGATTAAATTTACTCTTGAGTATATTAAGCTTGCGCTGTCTTAAAGCCATTGTTAAAGTCTCTGACTTAGATTCATTGATTTTCAAGTAAGACATTTTATTATACTTTCCTAATATATCAAATAAAGATACCAAGGACGTAACCGGTTCTGATAGTGTTAGTACCATATCGTCCGCAAACATTAACAGTTTGTTGTGGTTATTTCCTATTTTGATCGCTTTAATTGATTCTGTTGTACGTATTAATTCTGCTAGGGGTTCTAGTGATAGAATAAAAGTCAATGGGGACAAGGGACATCCTTGTCTTGTCCCATTTAACAAATTAAACCTATTTGATCTAAAATCCATGCCTGTAACTACTGCACTAGGATTTCTATATAGAGCCGTAATCGCACTACTCCCGAATTCTTCAAAACCAAATTTATCTAGCACTGCTTCAATATATAGCCAATTTACCCTATCAAAAGCCTTTTCGGCGTCTAGGGAGATAAATATTGTCGGAGTATTTCTTTTTTTAACGTATGTCATAAAATTTAGCAATCTCCTGGTATTTTCTGGCCCTTGTCTATTATTCATAAACCCTACCTGGTCAAAATTTATCAATTTGGACATGCATTTATTTAATCTATTAGCCAAAATTTTTGCATAGATTTTAGTATCAGAGTTTAAAAGCGATATGGGTCTATAGCTCAAGTAGTTTTCAGGATCTTTAATCTGTTTAAGAATATTAATAATGTTAGCCTCTGTCATTTCTGGGAGCAATTTTCCTGTATTTTTTATCTCATTATACATAATACATAAGGTCGGACTAATCTCTTTCATAAAAACCCTATAGCATGAGTTTATGAAACCATCAAGACCAGGAGCTTTGTTTAATTTTAACTCTAGTATTATTTGTTCGACTTCCTTTATTTGAATTTCTCTATTTAATTCTAACAGGTCTTCGTCAGTTATTTTAGGTAAATGTATTTTTCTCAAGAAGTCATCTATATCCCTCTTTGTGGGTTTAAAAAAATTGGATCCTTCTTCTAGATTGTATAGAGATCTGTAGTATGACTCGAAAACTTTACCTATTTCCTTGGGGTGGGTTATCTTCTTACCATGATGATCTTTTATGGAAGTTATCTTTTGTTTAATACTTTGTTTATTAATTCTATCTATTAAGAATTTACCGACCTTATTTCCTAAGTTGTAGTAGTTCTATTGGGATCTAAATATCATATTGTCTATTTGAAGTTGGAGTATCTTTTGTTTCTGAAGTGATATTTGTTTAATTTGTGTGCTTATATTTCTATTCGGTGAAAGTTTATTTTCTAATTGTAGCTTATGCAAGTCAATATAAAGATCCGTTAAGGCTCTACCTCTTGTTTTTTTTAAATGAGAGCTATTTGCTATACACAAACCTCTAACAAAGGCCTTATGCGCACACCAAACGATTTTTTCTGAAGTAACCGAGTTATGATTTAAAAGGAAAACATTTTTTATCTCATATTTGAGTTTAACTAGTTCCGCTGACTTCAATAGGATTGCATCCATTTTCCACTGTCTATTATTACTATTTTCCTGTGTATCCTTTATTCTCAAACTAACCATCGCATGGTCCGACCAAGTAATATCTCCAATTGTAACACTTTCAATTAAACTCACTGTATCTTTGTCTGTAAAGACATAATCTATCCTGGAATAACTCAAATGTCTACCAGAGTAATAGGTGTAATCTTTTTGCTCGTGGTTGAACACCCTCCAGCCATCATACATTCTATTCTTAGATATCTCCTTAGAGAATTAATTTGCTAAATTTTTAGAGAAGTAAGGAAGTTTTTGTCCTGTAGCTATTCTATCTTTTATGGGGTCTATATGCATGTTAAAGTCTCCACATAGAATAACTCTACCCTTTTTAATCAGGTTTAAATGTTTCAGGATTTTTTTAAGAAACTTAATCTGCCCTTGGTTTGGAGCATACACATTCCCTATAGTATACATTACCTCATTAATCATACCCTGCCAGATGATAAATCTACCTTCTGTGTCTATAAGTTTAAATTGTTCCTGAATCTTCAGTTTTTTACTGAACAATATTGCAACCCCTCTAGATTTCAACTTAAATGATGCTATTATAGGATTATAGAAATGTTTACTTGCTATTATATGTGGCTTCCCCTCCCTCCAGTGAGTCTCTTGTAAACATATAACATCTGCGGCTTCTTTAATGCAATTTTGTGTAACAGTTCTTCGTTTATATATTGTGTTTAAACCTCTGGCATTCTGGGATATAATTTTAATCATTATTGCTTATTTCCAATACAATGCTAATAATATTACTGCTTAATGAAATAGTCTGAGACAAAATTCTAGCATAGGTTTCTCTATTCCCCATTAAAACTAACTTTCTCACTACAACATTCATACCAACATACACCTCTAGCACTGCAAACCTTCTAGTTTGCAGTGCCATCCTACAGGGCTAATTTGCCAATGTAAAGAAATGAGGGGTGTAAAAGGAAAAAAAAAAGGACATATTCCGGACCTAATGGTGAGAGGCAGGGGTTTCTATATCTTACCCACAATTTTAGCCTGAGATTACTTCGGATCATCCTGTACATTTCTTACACCTTAAATAAAAAACAAAGTGTAATCTATATCACTCCAGAAATATACACAAACAGTATTAAGAATTAACCTTTGAGTGTAGTATAAGGAATTGACATCTTTTATATTACCCATATCATAAATACAAATGTCTGACATATATATTTCATAAGTGTTAATAATAATGTAAAATGCATGATACAAACTGTTCATTGTTCAGTGTAGCAATACATATCTAAAATGATCCTTACATATATATATATATATATAAATATATATATTGTGGAGAAGTGCCATCAGGCGTCAGAAGAGAGCTCTTCAAGACTATTCCCCAGGAGTGAGAGAGTTAACAACCTGCTCAAAAGGCAGGGGTGTGGCTGCAATCGAGGCCGGCTACCTTCAGTTGGAGGATTGTTTGGAAGTGTGGAGCCTGTGAAGAAGAAGAAGCCTGAGACAGCTCTGTGTGGCGAGAGAGAGGTCAGGGAGACCTGGAAAGCCAGTCTGGCTGCCCGGAAGTGTACAGCCAGCTCAGTTGAGAGACATTGAGAAGAGTGTCCAGCGTAATCGGAGAGGTCAAAGAGACACAGCTCCTCTGCAGATCCTGAAGGGAGTGGACTCTAAAACAGATAAGTGTGCAGGCCTGTGTTTTGGACTATATTATGAATTGCAGAGCAGAGCAGTGAGGGGACTGCAGATAAAAGTATAGGTAGTGCTTCAAAGAGAAGTTAGGATTTATTTTCTGTTTTGATTATTTCTTTTATGTTGACAAATAAACAGCAAGTTCTGTTAAACCTTACAAAAGGCTCCAGAGTACTCCATTGTGGTGCTGGAAAACAAGGCACAGATCCTGAGAGTGGCAGTGAATCTGTCACAATATATATACAGTATATATATAAATATATATATACTAGCGAATTGCCCGTCAAAAAATGACGGCAATGAAATCGTAAGGTAGCTAATGCTGTTTGGTGTGTAATACTAAAATATATAATATATTAATAAATTAATATACTTTACCTATTTTGAAGCATTGTGTTGAAGAGCTGACAATCTGTTTTCATGTTGCTGCAGCATTAGTGGTGTGGAGCTGCTGTGTAAGCGTGATGAATGTGTGCAGTGTAACAGTGTGCGTGCGCGAGACAAAACCGTTAGCCTAGTGGTGTACTTCCGCATTGGCGTGAAATGGCGGGTTATCTGTGTTATGCGTCTTTGCGGATTATAAGTCGGTGCTTCGTGGTGTTTTTCGAGTTTCGTGTGTTGTTTTACGAGTGTGTTGTGGTGTTTTACGTGTTGAGAGTGCTGTAGCCTCGTTTTGGTTTTTGTCTAAAGTGTTTTATTTTTATTGAAATGAATGTGTAACTTGTTTTTTTTGAGGTGCTGGATGGTTCCTCTTGCTGTAGGTAATTTTTTTATGTATGTGTTGTGTGTATTTATTGTGTTTGAAATGTTTGTATGTCGGCGTGTTGCGTCCGATGTTTGCGAGGTCGTAATGTGTGGTAACGTGTCTCGTATGGTGTTTGCGTGAGTAGCCTCGTTTTGTTCGGCGGCCATTTTTTCTCTCGCTTATCAAAGTTTTTATTGTGCAAACTCTTTTGTTTTGAGTGAAATCAAGGTGTGAGTTGCATTTTTGAAGTCCTGGATGCTCCCTGTTACTGTAGGTAAGGTTTTTATGTATGTGCTGTGTGTATGTATTGTGGTTTTAATTTTGTAATGTTCGCGAGTTGCGTCCGAGTGTTGCGAGGCCGTAATGTGTGTGAACGTGTGTCGTATGTTGTTTGCGAGTATCGTAATGTGTGTGTTGTGTTATTTGCGTTGCGACGTGAAGTTTGCGAGGGTGCGAGGCCTTCGGCGCTCCATGCCAGCAACTGAGGCCCTCGCCCAGTGCCCTCGCTACGCGAGCCCGCAAGCATGAGCAACGGCCCGTACGCTCACAACTATATATGTAATATATATATATATATATATATATATATATACAGTATATATATATATATATATATATTTATATATAAATGTATATATATGTATATATATATATATATATATATATATATATATATCTATGAAGAGTGAGGTAGCCGTGAATGTCCAGTAATCCAGTTGAATCATCAGAGTATTGCAGTGAATTGATACTTTTTTATCGGACAAACGTATTCAGAATAAATCGACGAGCTTTCGAGATATAATGCCCTCTCTTTATCAAGTCAAAAAGCGATACTGATACAAGTATAAACTAAAAACAGTAAACGGAAAGATGAAAAAAAATAATTGGAAAAACAAGAAATGTAAACATATATTCCCCAAACCCCTCATTCTTGCATTTAGACAGCCACCAAATGTAAGACAAATAATGGTGAACAGAAGATTGCCAAATGAACAGCATAACAGAAAAAAATGCACCAAACCCTGCAATAAAAGTCGCTGTAAACTATGCCAACACATCTGCACAGAGGACACAGCCATTCACAACAACAAGACCTACAAAATCAGAGGCTCATATTCATGTACATCATCCAATGTAGTGTACATTATACAATGTATTGTATGTGAAAGGGGGTGCTACATTGGGGAAACCAGCCAGAAACTACACATGTGAATGAACCTCCACTAAAGCTCCATCAAAAAGCACCATGAAGACAGTTATGGTACTCCAGTTGGACACCATTTCACCCAGGAGAATCACTCCATCCAGAACCTCAAAATAAAAGTACTCAGATGGAATTTCAGAACTATCCAACAGCGGAAAACTTTTGAATTAAAAATTATCCATTTTTTTAATACAAAGGATTTGGGCATTAACATTGACTTAGGCTTTCTGGTCCACTGTCTTAATGTCTTATAGCAGATACATTCCACGTACCCCCCCCCCCCTCTTCTATTACTGTTTTTGTAAGCTACATGCTATGCTGAATATCATTGCTCTTTATTTTACTCTGCTGTTTTCTTATCTACAACCTGATCTATAGACTTACTTACTGACCTATCAGGACATTATTCACAATGCTGGTCTATTTCTCACTTAACTCTGGCCAATGAATTGTGTTTTGCTTGTTTTTCCATTTTTTTTGTCCAACTCTTTCTGTTTACTGTTTTTAGTTCATACTTGTATCAGTATCGCTTTTTGATTTGATAAAGAGAGGCATTATCTCTCGAAAGCACTACTCTGATGATTCAACTCTCTCTCTCTCTCTCTCTCTCTCTCTCTCTCTCTCTATATATATATATATATATATATATATATATATATAAATATATATATATACATTATATATATACTACTCTTTTCTACAAGCATACATAATCTATTTAATGATGTATCCTTGTTGAATTGTTACTCCAGTTACAAAACCAACATTTTACTTCTATCACACAGAAATAGAAATAGATAGTGAAGAACAATAAAAAATGAATAAAGGAGAAACAGATTCAACTGCCAGCAGTTGCAGTCCAGAGCCAGGGATTTAGGACTAAAGTGCCTCTGAAATCTGTGATAAGCCAAAGATCATCCTATGAGGTAGTTTTGCCTATATAAAGATAAGGCTGAAAATGTATGTGCTTTCAGCTGCACATTGAAATGTGACTTTCTCTGCAATGTTTCTATAGGCTTAAATGCTTTAATAAAACAATTTACACTTAAATGTTGTTGTTATTTAAGGACTGTTGTAATGTCCTAACAATATGATATAGATGTTTTAGTTAGGCATTGATAATTGATAAATTTTAAATTCAATAATTTAAAAAAGCAATTTTTAATATTTAATTGACTGTAATAGTTCAGGCTCAGCTGCTGCTGGTATCAAATTTAATGGGGGAGTTGTCTTTGTCTAGCCCACAGGAAGCTGCTAAATTGTCAGACAAAATTTGCTTCCAACACAATGATCCTCATTGACTGGAGACTTGTTGTGTTAGAGGTTTCCTTTGGCAACAAGTTTTTGCTGTTGAAACAGCCCACCAATTATTTACTAATCTTTTCTTATATCGGATTATTCTAAAAAGGCTGGCACTCCCTTTAATCACCTTTTTAGGGATTATATAAATACTCAGCTGGAGGTAGACTGTCATCACCTGAGGAGAAAGTGTCAGCTCTGTGGCAAGTGTGCCCTATATATAGGCTGTGAGACAAAACCTTTGGTTTAGACGGGAAAGCCGCCATTTCTGAATCGTAATGTGTAAATGTGTAAGTCAGTGTTGTAAAATGGCGGCGTTAGCCTATTTCTTATGCATTTTGCGAGCAGTGTGCGTCCTTCCTATTACTGTTTTTTTCTACCTTGTACGTTAATGGCTGTGTTTTGCCCCGTTCTGGGTTTTGTAGCTTTATATTTTTCAATGCCTCAACGGCTCGCCTCTCGTTGCGAGGCTCACAGGACCTCCTTCGGCACTCATTTCGTCTAAGTCCCACGTCTATCAATGCTTCAACTGCTCGCCTCACTACGCAAGGCTCGCAGGCAATGAACGACTTCAGCGCTCATCGCCTAAGTGCTGCGAGTTTTAATGCCTCAACTGATCGCCTCGCTACGCGAGGCTCGCAGGCGATGATCGCCTTAAGTCGTACGCACAACACAAAGCGTGATGATGTCTCGTAGTTCGACAATTTTTTAATTATCTCACTAAACATTTACAGTACTTTTGCTTCATAGATTATTCTTAAACCTTTGACTGCGTGGATTATAACAGACTGTGACAAGTTCTTAAAGGGATGAGGGTACCAGACCATTACACCCACCTCCTGAGGAATCTATATGTGAACCAAGAAGCCATGGTCAGAAACAAAATGTTGGTGTGTTAAAAAGAAAGTTTAATAATATAATAAAGAGTAATGATCTAACACATTTAAAAGTGTTTTTTTTTTTTTTTTACAAAATTGTAATGGTACACACAAAAAAGATTAATTTAGTTTAATTGATCTTCATTTGAGTGAAATCATAATTCTATTGTCTAACATACTTCATTGGTTCACTTTTTTTCCTTGCAGTAGTAATTAGTCATATTAAAAAGCATCACCATTCAAGATATAATATCTAGAGCCAGCATACTTGAAGATAATTTAGCTCCTAATCAACTGTCATTTTGTAATATCAAATTTATTTGAGTAAAATCATTCGGTTACAAAATTACAAGTGTTTAAATACAGTTTTCAGTAACACAAACGTGAAATCTTTCGGTGTTCCTCTAATGTGATGATTATTATATTGTCAATTAATTGGCTTTTTATGTGACTTATTCATAATTTTAAATGTTAGTAACTGTAAATCTTAGAAAGATATGTGTTTGTGTGTATTTAAGCATGCAGCTGACATGGAGAGCGTCTATTTGGGTGCCTCCCTGTGTGTGCAGTTGGGTGGTGTGGTGCTGTACTATCAGCCCTATTAAATTGCCTCAACATGTAAAACCGTAGCCGTTAACATAGCACGCAAGACTTACGGGTTAAGGGCAGAAAAACCCTACGGGATGTTGAAATCTCTGCAGCCGCAAATGCTTTGATCTGTCAAGCCTGTAACTATTACATTAGAAAATCGCTATTAAATTGCTATGAATCCACTAGCATCCTAAATGGAGCCAAAAAGCCAACGGGTACTAGAGAGGACCTGCAAGGGGGTTAAAGTCCTATCCGTAGCACTGTAAATGCAAATATACACACATTACTGTATTTATAATTAAAGGGAAAGTGATGTTAGGTATTAAAATAAAAAAATAAAAAAAATTATTAACATTCTCAAGCTCGCAAATCTGCAAAATAAAATACATTATTTTAAGTTTAATTTCCGTGTTATACCGATCCCGGAAATCAATGTGTGTACTGAGTTATTATTATTGCATTATTTCTGGAATCAAAACTCGTAATTGAGACCCGTAAGGCTTTGAAATCTAACCTCTATTTTTCAGTGACGTAATGATGGTGATCTCATTTGCCATTGGCTCCGTCTAAACCCGTAACTACAGTTTTGACTAATTGATCATGTTCACGGCCGCACATCCAACATACGCAAGAATGGTTTACAGGTTTGCGTCTCCGGGCCGTAACTCGCTGACTGGTTGATTTTAATAGCTCTGTAATGCAGCTGAATTTCAAGCCAGCAGCCTTTGCAAGTGCACCGATGCCGCTACAAGCTTCAAATTTAATAGGGCTGCATGTATCTGGAAGTATGCAATTCTGACCCAAGATAAAAGAATACTGCAGAAATTATAGCATCCTGTGCTGGGTAAGGAATTACATATTTTTAACCTCAAGTGAATAGCGTGTCTCAAAATTGCGAGTTATGGGTGTGGCTTATATTCACAAACGTAAAATGACTGCCGATTTGTGCGCTTGCGAGTTACAGTGCAGTTTCTAATCGCGATATGTAAAATAACTGCTGATTTGCGTGCTTGAGACTGCATTGTAGCAATTGAATAGCGGTTTCCGTTTTTAGTGATTCTAACATCCTGTAAGGCCTGTAACCCGCAAAAAGAAGTTACAGTACTTTTAGAAAGCCTGTTTCTTGCAATGGCTGATCACTTGGAGAGAAAAGCATCATCAAGCCTAGGAATGAGGCGTAGTTATGATGCAAGTTTCAAACTTGCAGTTGTTAATTATGCAAAAACAACAATCTGCAGAGAGGCTGGGAAAAAATATGGCTTGGATAAATCCAATGTGCGACGTTGGGTTGCCTCAGAACAGACATTTAAAAATTCCCTTTCCACTAGAAAATCTTTCAAGGGACTAAAACATGACATATATCCAGAATTTCAAGCTGGGATTTATTCCTACATTCAAGATATGAGAAAAGATGGGATGCCTATTTGAGGAGAATTAATCCAGCTGAAGGCCTTGGAAATTGCAAAAACCTTAAAAATAAATAAGAGGGAATTCCGTGCAAGCATTGGTTGGTGCCGTCGTTTTATGCAGAGAAAGGTTATCGCTCTTCGACAAAGCACTTCATTGGCACAGAAACTACCGGCAGATTTTGAGGAGAAACGGACTAGTTTCCAGCTGTACGTCATCCTATTGTGGCAGAGTCACTCCTACCCATTAGACCAGATGGGCAATGCTAACGAGATTTTTTCACATGCCAAGCAATACGACAGTAGACTAGAAAGGGGCAAAAAGTGTCATTTTAAGAACAACCGGCAATGAAAAACTAACGTAACGGTGATGTTAGCTGTTACTGCTGATGGAGGAAACTTACCCCCCATGTTAATCTGAAGCGAAAGACTTTGCCCAAAGAAAACATTCCTGAGGGCTTAGTGATTCGTTGTCAGGAAAAAGGCTGGATAACCACGGAACTGATGGTTGACTGGCTGTCTATAGTTTGGAATTACAGACCTGGAGCACTGCTCACTAAGAGAGCCATGCTAGTCTTAGATGCTTTTAAGGGTCGTCTCACTAATGAAGTGAAGAATAAAATTGCTGTACAGAAGACAGACCTCGTCGTTATACCAGGTGGCATGACTTCAAAGCTGCAAGTGCTTGATGTCATTGTGAACAAGCGGTTCAAAGACAAGGGGAGCCTTCTGTGCCAATGGATTCTCACTTCATGGTCAATTATATCATCAAAGTCCATCTTCAGGGGGTTAAAAAAATGTGTTACCTGACCTAAGTAAAAAGTTTCCTTGTTACCTTACCTTACTTGTTACCTTATGTTTGATGTTAACTTAACTTCCTGTTGATGTTAATATTGATAACCTGCCTAAGGAGTTACCGTATAATGTTTTCCAAATACTGGATACCGTATATGGTAGAGTACATAGTAAAATAAAATCACTATTTTATTCCCTGAATCTAACTGACTTTTGTCTTTTTCTCTCCAATTTTAAGGGTGCAACTTATATTCAAGTACTATCTTTTTTCTATTTTTTCCCCTTGAATTTTACAGGTGCTGCTTATATGCAGGTGCAGATTATATTTGGGCCAATACCGTACACACATTTCATATCTCCGATCATCAATCAACTGATAATATTTTTAGCCTACTGTCTTTGGAAGTTCTTAGTAAAAAATGACTACTTTGTCCTAGTAGCAGAACAGGAATCAAAATATGCAATTAAGCTTACTGTCAATGTGATGGAAGAGAGAAATAATCATATTTTGAAAATATTTCAAAACTATTAATAACTTTTGGAGCATGATAGTGGGTAATGAGAACCACTCAGGACCTTCTATAAATCAACTAGTAAACAGTGACTACAGATTAAGATACCTTATTTTTTTATGAAAAAAGCAAAATGGTATAACAAGGTGCTTCAGTATGCATTTCAAGGGATAAAATAGAGTACTGTTATGTGCTTTGCAAGGATAGAAATGGCTATATATCCCATGTAATACATGTGTGCTAAATAACAGTATGATTTCCAATATACTGTTTATTTCTAGATATTTATCATCTAGTGTTTTTAAAACACATTATCTACATTTATAATAAGTAAATGACATTTAAGATGTGTGAGTATCCACAGGTCTGCCCATCAGACCCACAAGTGATCTTGTGACTACTGAAAATATCAACACAAACATAAAGTTTGGTCCAAGTGGTTAATACAAATCTCAAATGCCTCTGTTATTTCCTTTTTCTATCTCTATAGATACACTTTCCTACATTAAAAAATATACACTGTTATAAAGAATAATACAAATGTAACTCAGTGTTCTCTGGGTAACTGCTGAACAATGCTCATGTTTGCCCTGCGAGCTACACATTTAACTATTAATGCCCATCACTGATTCAGCTGGGGCTAGGGGCAGGATATGTGAATGCATCGACCCAATGTATATTGCTCATAACAGTTTCAAGTTTATCCAGTTTACTATTTGGTGTATGATGTGGTGGACCCTGTGAAAAGTATTATACAGAGAAACATTGATTCGGTTCTCTAGTACCAAATAAAGAATAACGTTTTTTGTTACTTCACCACAGGGGCAGCTGGTGCACTTTAATATTGTTATTTAAGTTTATATAAAGAATAACATTTAATTATATCTGTATATCAGCATACATGTCTTCTTTCATATGATTTTGTTAAAAAATATACATCTATCACTTTAAATTAACCCTTTGTGTGCCTTGCCCAATGCTGCACTGCTGCTATTAATCATATAGAGTGTTGTAATTCTGTCCCGCTAATCCTGGGTGAGCCTAAATTCACTGAGCTAGGATATATATCAATTTTCCTGACTGGCAGCTGCAGCATCAACCAATCAGATTTAAGCAGCTGCATAATGTGGTTATGGACATTCACTCTGAATGCCCACAAGCCACTTAGGAGCTGCCAAGTGCTGAGTGGCAGCTCCCACAGCCACACAGGTCTCTCTCTCTTTCCCTCCCTCCTCTTTATTCCCTCCTTATTTCTACCTCTTACTCTCTCACCCTCTCTATTCCCACCATTCCCAGGGACTCAACAAAGGGGTCCTGCAGCACCAGGGCCCTCTTTCCCATGCATCACTTTTGCAGCACCAGGGCCCTCTTTCCCATTACATCACTTTTGTCTATTTCTATGAGATGTGTGAATCTGTGTCAGTGTTCAGGGCCTATATCATTTTATTGATTCGGATTTATAGGGGTCAACCTGGAGTGAAGGGGAGGAGTCGATACTAAGGGGTGGAGCCAATGTAAGGGGCAGGGACAGGTCTCTGTCTCCCCCCCCCCCAGCTTGGAAGGTCACCAGCCGCCACTGCTTCACCATGTTGTTATGTACCTATAGGTGATAAATAAATACTAATACAGATATCAAGAACACCTGGATACTCCTCCTAAATCTATACAACAGATATGTGTTGCCTTTATTTGATATGTGGATAGAGGTCATAAAGGTGAAGTGTAACTGATAGCATTAACAAACCAGTTTACTATCAACAAGGAACATTTTAAATAATTAGCTAAATTAACCTACAGGGATAACCCAGAAGACAATCCCTATAGCCCTTGGCTGAGCATCTGCAAAGGGTAATAAAAGCATTGGTCTTAACCAAGCAAGAATAATAAATGTAAAATGTGGCACCAACAGTGGGAGTTGCTTCTCTAATGAATTCAATTCATTTGTCCACTGGTAAATCCCAATGCAGAATGTTGGATTATCCTAGGGTCTCAAAACTACTGGCCTCTTCAGGGATTAAGGAACCATCGGGTGTACCCCAAAACATCCAACACTTTCCTTTTCATGTAGTTTCACAGATCTGTATAGAGGGAATGAATATGACTAGGAGCACTTGGGCATTCCACTGTGGAGTCAGAATGCTCCCTTGTTAATAATACATCAACAGAGGAATGTTGTTACACAAGAAGAATAAAATGGCATTTTGTCTTTTAGTTCAAGAAAACCCTCTTGGAAAGAACCATTGCTTGAGAAGTATTGCTTAAACATTATTAAAATAAAGGGCTAAAAAGTCTTCCTTTTTATTTAGGCTTTTTATTTTTCACAGTGTGTTCAGTCATTTGCTAATGCCACCGACACATAGTCGCAAAAGTGCTTTATTTTGAGCATGTAATATTACCATGCAGTATTACCTGTGACTGTGTTTTCACTGGTGGCATTGTACAATCAAAGGATACAACTGTGTGCACCTGTGTTACATATAATTATGCAACTGCAGCATTAACTAGATGAAGGTATTGCTATTAAGCAAGGACTGTTAGTAGCAAGATGCCCATAATGGAAAACAAAAGCCTAAATCATGAGTAAATGTTATCCCTATATTTTAATAATGTAGTAATACAAGAAAATATGCATTACGTTGGAGTATTGTTTAAACTTACTTCAGTGGTTCTATAAACTGTGTAAGGGAATTTGGTAGCGGTTAAGCACTAATATAAATCTTAGTAACACCAGGTAGATAGTGCAGAATGGTGCACATGAACATTAATTAGCATTACAGAAATTATTGACATTGCTATCCTTTCATTTACGTGTAATAAAAACTGTATTATTCTCGCTTGTCACTTGTTAATATGAACAGCCTGACTGATTTTACCCTGTGCTATTCGTTTGGATAATATTTTCATGAATCATAAACTGGATATTTGCCATGTTTTTGTGAGCCCAAATGTAGTAAATGTCTGCTTCAAACCCTTGGGAAACCTTTTTTAATTGTCCATCTCCACTGGCAAAATTATAATGGGGATATTATAAATTCCATTAACAATAATGCCTTTCATTAATATAATTTTGTATGTACTCTTTCAGTGAAAGCATGTGATTGAAGTTTGCTCTCACCTTCATTTGCATATGCAATTTAAAACTGGCAGTTTGCCAGTGGTGTATATGTCACATGAAAAAATGTACGAGATTTTTTTTTTTTTTTTTAATGTTTGTAACTTTGAGCCACAAAATGAATTTGGTAATAAACGTTATATATCTATGTATACATTTTTTTTTCAAAAAAATCATATACTTGAATTTGATAATTAACTATATTATTCTAGGAAATGCCAAGTTAGTCATAGTATTAAGCACTATTTAAAGCACCTTTTCTGCACTCTGAAGTGTTCAGGGTGTTTGATTTCCTTTCATTAACAGTTTCAGTAAATATCTTTAGTTCAGTTTTATAATGAGTAGAATCTACTTTCCATAGAGAAGGAATAGAAACTCATAAATTTACAATGTTTTCTATATATTGCTGAAAAATTACATAAGTATTCTATTTATAATATTAAAATAAATATGTAGTACATGGTAATATGCAAATATTGAGATGTCCTGTAGAAGAAACCAAACTTTAGCAAGTCATTTTCTTTAAAGACCTACTTTAGTCGAAAACTTCTTGTCTTGCATCTAAAAGAGCATATTTCAAAATTCCCCAAAAGTATATTAAGCAAAAAAATAAGTGGTCAATGGTGTAGATAAATCTCTTTAAATTGTGACACAATGGGACTTCTGTCCCAACAAGTTAAAGAAAACAAATCGACAGTAAATATTATATAGAACTAGACTGTAACTCATTATGCCTGTATCTCCATTCAAATGAACGTGATCCACATAAGAAAATACAATTAACAGGCTTTCCATAAGAATTTCTTTACACTTTTTATCAATTTTCTTGTAAGATAAGTGGTGGATCAATCACACTGGGCCTATTCTATTGGCCAATTTGTAAATTTATACACATTTAAAACTGCTCATTTAGTTACGAGTTCTCTGCCCACAATCACTATGGGCCAGCCAAAGATGCAAAACCTGCTTTAGAACGTCATTAGTTTTAGTACAGCTCAAATATTAAGGTTGCTAACTTATTAAATTATTTTTAAAAGCTATTTCTAAGTAATGTCGATCCCAGGACTCAAGGGGTTAAGACTCGTAGCACCTTGAAAAAATCGGCTATAAAACATTATAGCCTGTAACACTTAGAAAAGGAAACTGCAACTTTGAAAATAAAAAATACGAGCTGCAAAAAATACGAACTTAACGACACGAAAAACACACAAAATACAAAATAAAATAAATAAAACAATAAACACACAGCAAGGGGGGACAGCCAGGACGTCTCGGAATGAGGTTTTAAAGATTTTCGCCACTCAAAAATCCCTTAAGCAAGAGAAAAAATGGCCACCAAAAAAAACTAAAGGTAGGTTACACGACCCCTAAGCACGCAAAACATGGCCATACGCCTTTTACACAGAACCGTACGAGCTACTAAATACACTATTAGGAAGGACGCTAAATGCTCCACACCCACATACACAATCGCAGCCATTTTACAACACTAACTCCAACCTAATAACATTACCATTACAAAATGCGGAACTACACAGCTAAACAAACGGCTTCCCCTCGTGCACGCACCCTATTTACACTACACACTGCACACATTGCTGACACTTACACTTCAGCTCACCAACAGTGCAAATAAACATTGTATGCTGCAGAAACATCAAAACAGATTGTTAGCTCTTCAGCATATTGCTTCCTACATATATTAATTACAAATAAGTAAAGTATATTAATTTATAACTTTACAAATTAATTAACATTACAAAATACATATACAGAAAACAAACAAAAAAGAATCACAATAAACGCTAAAGGCGCTCAGCGCGCGCCTCACAAAAAGCGCCAACAGTGTTTATAGGACCACAACTACACAAGGGGAGAGGCTCACAATGCGAGCCAAAAGGCCATCAGCGCAAACCTTGCAATGAGCACCAAAGGAGCTCTCATAACCAAACATACACCAACCAAGAGGCTCGCAATGAGCGCCGAAGGAACTCACACAACCAAAATACTTACTTTGTGTACCAAACAGCATTACCTGCCTTACAATTCTATTGCCGTAATTTTTTGACGGGCAAGTCGCTAGTATATATATATATTGGTGTAATTATTGTTGCTGATTTATTTAGTCATTCAGTCATGCCCAACTCTCTGACCATATGGACCGCAGCACGCCATAGCTCATCTGAGCTCCCTCAAGTTCATGCTCATTAGTTCAAAGTCCACATCTATCCATCTCCGCCTCTGTCTTCCCCTTCTTCGTGTGCTTTCAATCTTTCCCAGCATTAGATTTTTCTCTTGGCAATCCTGTCTTCTCATGATAAGGTCAAAATATTTGAGCTACAGCCTCATGATCAAACCTTACAGTGACCAAATTGTAATATTGTTGCTTTTTAATAGCTTGTCCAAACACATATGTAGCTGAACTTCCTCTTTGATTTTGCCCAACCACTTAATTTTAACTAGTGCTAGTTATGTCTCTGGCTGTGCTCATCCATAAGGTTATCCTGGCAGAGATTCTGGAGTGGGTTGCCATTTCCTTTTCCAGTGGGCTTTGATTTATCTGACCTCTCTGGTTATGACCTGCCTATCTTGTGTGACCCTACATTGTAGAGCCCATAGCTTCATTGATGTACCTAAGCCCCTACATCACGAAAAGCGAGCAACCCTGAAGGTAGTGTAATTACTAATAGTCCCTAAAAAAGGTTTTGTGGAATATATTCCACTAAAAACTCTATAGCTGGATAATTTCAATTTAAAAGGGTTAGTGTTCCTATTATTAGAATTAAGTTTATTATTATTGCAATAATAAAATTCAAAATTCCCAACCATTATCAACCTTTATATTGGTTCATTTTTCTAACTATAGAGTCTTTAGTGGAATATATTCCCAGGAAGAATTTTATATTTACATTTTTGTAAATTTTCATTTGACAACACTGAAGAAATAACACTCACAATGTAAAGTAGTAAGTGAACAGACTGTGTAACAGTGTAAATTTGCTGTCCCCTTAAAATAACTCAACGCACAGCCATTAATGTCTAAACCGTTGGCAACAAAAGTGAGTACACCCCTAAATGGAAATGTCCAAATTAGGCTCAAAGTGTCAATATTTTGTGTGGCCAGCTTTATTTTCCAGCACTGCCTAAACCCTCATGGCCATGGAGTTTACCAGAGCTTCACAGGTTGCCACTGGAGTCCTCTTCTACTCCTCAATGGTGACATCACGGAGCTGGTGGATGTTAGAGTCCTTGCACTCCCTCGCCTTCCGTTTGAGGATGCCCCACATATGCTCAATAGGGTTTAGGTCTGGTGACATGCTTGGCCAGTCCATCACCTGTACCTTCAGACTCTTTAGCAAGGAAGGGTCGTCTTGGAGGTGTGTTTGGGGTCGTTATCATGTTGGAATACTGCCCTGCGGCCCAGTCTCTGAAGATAGGGGATCATGCTCTGCTTCAGTATGTCACAGCACATGTTGGCATTCGTGGTTCCCTCAAAAAACTGTTGCTTCCCAGTGCCAGTGCATAGTACATTTGTGTTCATTTGAATGTCTAAAACAAGCTCAGAATTCCAAGAAATACAGTTATAACAATGCATTCTGGGAAGCTGAGCAGGGACATGGAAATGTGCCCACAAATGCCTCGCTCTTCAATCCATAAACCTTTTCAAACCTGGTTTCCTTTAAGCTTATGCCCGCTGCATTACACAGCTTTTATGCAAAGCCAGTGTTGTATTATACACAAGATGGAAATCCTACCCATGGATATGGGTAACAAAATGGTTCCACAATACACCAGTCTAATTATGGCCAATCTAGAGGAGACATTCCTATCTGTATCCATTTACAATCCATACATCTACTACTGTTACATAGAGGATCAGTTCATCATATGGACAGTAAGCAAACTCAGGGACTTTCACAGTTCATTCAGAACTTTCCATCCATCTGTAAAACTTAAAATGGATTTCTCTACAGAACAGGTAAACTTTCTAGACACTACCATATCCATCACCAATGGCACTCTCCACTCATCTGTATATAGGAAACCCCCAGACAGATGCAGTTATCTACACAGTTCCAGTTTCCATCCCTCCCACTCCAAACAAGTCATCATCCATAGTCAAGCTATTAGATACCATTGCATATGCTCAAACACTGGAGACCATGATAAAAAAATATAAACACTGTCTGAATCTGTAAAACAAAAGGGATATAAACCCTGTATTATTACTCAGAAAATAACCACTGCCATCAAAAATACCCCGTGAACACCTGTTTAAATGCAAAACAAAAGAAACAACTTCATGTATACCTGTAGTGACCACAAACCATCCAGTTTTAGAGAAAATACGGAAAATAATCAAAGATTTGCAACCATTACTTATCATAGATTCCCAATTAAATTATCTATTTCCCAAAACTCTCCTTCCTTGCATAAAAAAAACCCACCGAACCTGAAACAAAAAAAATGTAAGCAAAAGATTGGCCAATGAACAACTGAATATAAAAAATGGAGCTAAACCTTGTAACAAAAGTCCCTGTAAGTTATGTCAACACATTTGTAATAATAGCACAGCCATACATAGCAACAAAACCTATAACATCAAAGGATTGTATACATGCACATCCTCCAATGTAGTTTATATAAAACAATGTACTTTATGTGACACAGGCTGTAACATTGGAGAAACCAGCAAAAAATTCACTTAAAAGTGAATTTACACAAACATTCAGTGAAAAAACATAATGAAGACAGTAATTGTAACCCAGTGGGACACCATTTGAGGCAAAATGATCACTCCATCCAAAACTTAAAATTTAAAAACGTCCAAGAGAAAAAAGCATTTGAAATAAAGATGATCATATTCTTCAACACTAAAAATGCAAGACTTAATATGGACTTGGGGTTTCTAACATATTATGACAATTCCTTGTGATTTTTTCTTATTTTACAATAACAGGTTTAGCGAACTTTGTGAGGTGTTTGTCCAGCAGGAAGTATATCATTGTGGACTTCAGTGCTCTGTTTTTTCATGTATATACAGTGCCTTGCAAAAGTATTCACCCTCTTGGCATTTTTCGTTTTTTGTTGCCTCACAACCTTAAATTGGGGGGTACGTTTGAAGTTTTCTAGCACTGCTTTAGTAATAGTGAAATTGATAATGATCAGTACCAATATTCACAGCCATATAGTACAAAGTGGTAATAAATTCCAAAAATAAAAATGTAAATATGTATTATATCCACTGAGGTGTAATTTAAAAGGTAATTACACATAATTATCTCCAATGATTACCAGAAACTGTGAGAATATGAAAATGGATTTTGCACAAGTTCTAAGATACAGCATAAACATGTAAAATTATCCGGAGCCGGATATGCTGATGATATCAAATGACATACAACTAAATCCCTATATGTATAATATTTGGCAAAGTCATACCACATATATCAGAAATGCAATTATGAGAGTCGACCCCTGGCTAATAGTCCATTTAATAATGATAATAATAATAATAATAATAATAATAATAATAATAATAATAATAATAATAATAAATGTTTTTGCTCTTTTCTCTCAGAATGGACTCCAAACACCTAAATTTTTTAGTCTCCAGGCAACTAAATCGAAGCCAATTGCACATGCATACACATTATCCGTGCTATTACATATATGTATATCTGCATTGTCTTAGCCTTATTGAATAAGCTACTTGCAAATGCCTTGGAATTTGGCTTTGGATGTTTGTTTGTTTTTTTATAAATGTTTTTTTTTTATAAATATGCTTTCTAGTGACTTAAAAATTAATTAGTGCCAATAAGTAATATTTGCCGAATATGTAGCAATATTAAGAGTGATAAAATCACTCTTAATATTGCTACATATTCGGCAAATATGTGTATAAATTTACGAATTGGGCAATTGAATCGGGTCCTCTGTGTCCAGTTTTAAGTGCACTTATTAGGAAGGCTCCTTACAATTTATCAAATAATGCCAGATATAATCCTTTCACAATATGTGTCTCCAAATCTGTATGTGGATAAAACAGCCTAAGTTTTTGAAATGTGCAATTATCTAAAAGGCAATACAGGGTACCCTAGTGGTTGATACCTCTTTATTTTTTGTATTACATTTGATAGAGAACTGATTTCTGAAACATGAACTGCAATCAGTAAAGATAGGAAACTACCGTATATACTCGAGTATAAGCTGAGTTTTTCAGCCCTTTTTTTAAAAGGGCTGTCTCTCTATCCCCCCCCCGTGTCTCTCAAACCCCCCGTGTCTCTCTACCCCCCTGTGTCTCTCTAACCCCCCGTGTCTCTTCCCCTCCCCCCTCCTCAACCTTAACCCCCCTCAACCTCCCCCTCAACCCCCCTCAACCTCCCCCTCAATCCCCCTCAACCCCAACCCCCCTCCTCAACCCCCCTCCGCAACCCCCCACCTCAACCGAAACCCCCCTCAACCCCCCTCCTCAACCTAAACCCCCCTAATTAACTCTCCCCTCACTTACCTGCTTCTGCTCCGGCCTCCGCTCCTTGACCCGGAGCGCATATGACATCACATGCGCGCCGCGTCATTAGCATATACCGGGTGCAGGCATCCGGTAAATGCTAATGACGTGGCGCGCATGTGACGTCACATGCGTGGCCAGGTCAAGGAGCGGAGGCCGGAGCCGAAGCAGGTAAGTGAGGGGAGAGGGGGAGGTATTTAGGGGGTTTAGGTTGAGGAGGGGGGTTTAGGTTGAGGAGGGGGGTTGGTGTTGAGGGGGATTGAGGGGGGAGGTTGAGGGGGGTGAGGTTGAGGAGGGGGGTTGGGGTTGAGGGGGGCTGAGGTTGAGGAGGGGGGTTGAGGAGGGAGGTTGAGGATGCGGGGTTGAGGATGAGGATGGGGGGGTTGAGGAGGGGGTTGAGGATGGGGGGGTTGAGGAGGGAGGATGAGGAGGGAGGTTGAGGAGGGGGTTGAGGTTGAGGAGGGAGGTTGAGGATGAGGAGGGAGTTGAGGATGAGGAGGGAGGTTGAGGATGAGGAGGGAGGTTGAGGATGAGGAGGGAGGTTGAGGATGAGGAGGGAGGTTGAGGATGAGAAGGGAGGTTGAGGATGAGGAGGGAGGTTGAGGAGTGGGGTTGAGGAGGGTGTTAAGGGAGGGGGGAAGAGACACAGGGAAGGGAGATCGGAGAAGAGACACAGGGAAGGGAGAGGGGAGAAGAGACACGGGAGAGAGAGGGGGACACAAGAGGGGGACAGAGAGGGCACAAGAGGCACACAGGGGGCAGCACATTTCCCACCCTCGGCTTATACTCGAGTCACTCATTTTACCCTGTATTTTGTGGTAAAATAGGTGCCTTGGCTTATACTCGGGTCGGCTTATACTCGAGTATATACGGTAATTACATTGTCATGCAGAATGGATATGACACAAATACTACAAAGTATAGAATAATATGTTTTCTTGAGTTCAATGATCAATTTATAGACAATTATACGCTTTATGCAGAACAGTGTTTATTGAAACAATAGCAAAACCAAAAATAAACAATCAGATGTATCAAAACATGTGAAAACAATCTAATCAAAGATAGATCACAATATAAAATCAGGGAATCATATACAATATCATTTGAAGTGATTTTACAACAAACAATTTAAAGAACAATATAGCAATTAGCAAAAAGAGTACACAATCTTATCAAACTGGGATAACAATGAGATGTGTATCCCGTAGAATATATTTGGTATTTACATTCAGAGATAAGGCATGTTCATAGATCAGCAATTAACATCTCAAAATGCACAGAAATAGTAGAAGACTACTTATGTAGTGATCTGATCTCTTAACACCAATAAGTATTAATTTGAATACAGTCGGAGAGATAAAACTTAACTTATTATATATTTAGCCAAAATTGGCATGATAATTAATAAGAGCTGCACTGAAATTGGAAAGTATTAAAGTTAATATTGCCATGTTGATAATGTCCCCTATAGTAAGTTTGAAACACCTAGATGTCAAATATAACTTACATGAATAATATAACTGAGGAAATTCTAATGAGAGGAGTTCCATTGGTAATAAAGTTGTAAACTCTTTATATGATTGCCCTCTAGATTGTTGCACTCTGAAAGCCTGTTAAGGCAAACCCTAACTGGGGTACTGTATGGTGGAGGATAATCTAATATTTAAGATAAGACTGCTGGGATCTAGGTAGTACCACTTAACAACACCCTCTGACGCTTGCCCTATAAAAGGTATTAATAGCTATGGGTGAAGGTATCTGGTGGTGAATAATCCCTAGATCTAAGACTATCTAATGGCAGTCTTTCATTGTGCCATTCACGAATACCCTCTCTTACTGTCCCTCTGTAGATGAGTAAATAGTGCAGCCCTAATAAAATAACAAAATGAACCCCCAACATGCGTTTCGTCAGATTATCTCTGCTGTCTTCAGGGGGAACAGAAGGTTTCCTAAGACACCCTTTTTATTTGTTAAATTCGCACCATTACCGGCAAGTGGCTGGCACTGATTGGCTAGCTGTATCCTAGTTACGACTAACGATAGATGTGCTTGCCGTGGCTAATAATACTTCCTTGTTATTTGGACCAATCAGCATAGCCCTGAAAGCAAACTTTATGATTGGTTTGTCATTGCTAATTAATGACTGATGCCTCAAGGGCTCTCTCTATGCATTGCACAAACTGTGAATTTTTGATTGGCCAGCCATCCCCAGGTTACTACTGACGCCTGGAGAGGTTACGTTTTATCTCTCCCACTTCATTCAAAATAAAAAGAAGACTACTTATGTTATATAGCAACAATGTTATCACATCATGGAAAAATTAGATATCAAATCTGCAGAAACATATAAGGTATTAATATTCAGCGATATGGTATGTTGCTCTATGAAAACAGTAAATAGCAAAAGCAGGTATAAAGCCCAATGGCAGCCAGAACATAGAAATATATATATATATATACTGAAATAAAAAAAAACAAGGTTTGGGGTTCATGTCCAGACCATGACCCCAAAACATTATTTTAGGTTGTACCCACCCTATCAATTGTAATAAAAATATTATATCTGGACTATTTCAATTATAATAGACACTTGTAACTATACTTCACCAAATATGAAGTTAGCAGGGAAACCTTTGCTGGACAGGACTGTGCCTTAACCTGTTTAGAAGTACTGCCTCTTTGGTGTTCTTTTTAAGAATAATTTGTAATACGAGTTGATATCAGAGAGGAAAAACCTGAGGGTTTATGCCAGAGAGTCACGGACAGTCACAGTGATCTCCCCTTTGTCCTAATAGATAAACCCTTTCCTTTTCACCCTCTCCCATCACAGGGCTCAATTCAACTAATTGTAATAGTCTCCCACCATATTTGTATGTATATGCATAATTATAATGTATATATACATATGGTAGAATGGTGTTTGACGTTCTGCCTGCAAGAGAGCAGTCTTGTTCCATGTTTTAAAATGAATTATTATGGTATATGTGTGACATTTGGCCTAGATATATTTTGGGTTATTGAATTGCCCATTTTGTATTATGTCACACATGTTTTGATAGTGTGGGGTTAAAACAATGAAGAATTGAATGCAAGTGCGTAAGTTTGGCCATTATCTTTCTTGAGGTAATTCTATGTTTCTATTTCAAGGCTTTCTCAGTCATCTAAAATTGTTTGGCAATGGCTCAAGTCTCACTTGGTAAAACATAAATATTGATATACCAGAAAATTAATTTAACTCCTCATATGGAAAATTAGCACACAATAAGTATGTGGGTATTTTCAGTGGTATCAACAAAACCAAAAGACAATCACATAAAGTAGATAATACATGTATGATCTTTCAACCACAAATGTCACAACAGCATGGAATATCTGAAAATGTCTTAGTGACACTGTAATTCATTTTTTTTCAAAACATTCAAAGTCAGTACCTAAAATAAAAACAAAAAGTAAAATTATATGAAAAACTTCAAGTAGAATTTCCCACCTTAATTTATACAAAGCATCATGTGACACTACTATATTCATATTGTATATCAGACAGCAGCATGAAATTAGCACAATATGAAGTCATTAACTTTGCTGATTGGTACTTAGTGTTTGAATTAAAAAGGAATTATTCTTAGAAAATAAAGTATGCTGTAGCAATGCCAACTGGATACATTTCAACAATGATAACACGAGTCTGTGGAAAATATTAAGTTTCAATGCAGCTGGGGTTCAAAGAAAAGTTTTAACCACTGAAGGCTAAATTTGTTGTTGGACGTATCTGGGGGACAATATGTTCTATTACAGAAAATATGTACAAAACTGTAAGAAAGCGTTATGTGGAGTATGATGGGAAAAATTTTAAAGCAAAAATAAAACAAAGCCTACCTAAACATTGGACAAATGGAAAAAAAGCAAAGATGCATTGCCTGTTCTCTGACTCTATGTGCCTTCTCAAAATTAGTCTGTTTTTATATTGGCAATAAAGTGACATCAGGAATATACAATTTCCTTCAAACAGGCTCCATCACAAGGAAGTAATAAGTAAAGATACATTTTCATAATATGAATGATTATTATATACATTTAGAACACCAAAAATAGCCTAAAGATGAACAAATGGTAAATAATGGGTATGATATTTCATGTTTATACCACTGGTATACTGGAAAGTAAAATGTAGACTCCACCTACTGATTTTTTTAATATTGTTAAAAAATTCTAGAATCTTGGGACTCAAGCAAATGATAAAATGTCTCTTCTGCATGAATGCAATGACACTCACCAACAGTTGACTCTCCTTCTCGGGGTCTTCAAATGTAGTAGTTCCAAATAGTCTGCAGCCGCAGAGTGTTTGGATTTGGGCCTGATATAAAACAAGGAAACAAATTAGAGAGTGCATGACCCGACCCATACTTAAAAATACCTAAAAAACCAATATTATACAAAGTGGGACTATATAGGCCCCAACCGTAACTAAAAAAAATCTATTATGTCAAGCGGGACTATATAGGCCACAACCGGACCTTAAAAAACCCACATTACACCAATCAGGACTATATAGGCCCAAACTGTACCTAAAAAATCTTAAAATACCAAGCAGGACTATATAGGCCCCAACCAGACCTTAAAAACCCACATTACACCAAGTAAGACTATACAGGCCCAAACCGCTCCTAAAAAAAAACATAAAATACCAAGCGACACTATATAGGCCACAACTGGAGCTTAAAAACCCACATTACACCAAGCAGGATAATACAGGTCACAACTGGACCTAAAAAAACTTAAAATACCAAGCGGGACTATATAGGCCCCAATCAAACCATAAAAACCCAGATAACAACAAGTAAGTTTATTTAGGCCCAAACCATACCTAAAACAAACATAAATGCCAAGTGGGACTATATAGGCCATAACTGGACCTTAAAAACCCACATTACACCAATCAGGACTATTTAGGCCCAAACTGTACCTAAAAAAACATAAAATACCAACAATATAGGCCACAACCATGCCATGGGTATATAAATAAATATATATATATATATATATATATATATATATATATATATATATATACATATTTACATATATATACTGTATATGTCTTCAAGTGTAGTAGTCCCAAGGTGTGTTTGGACCTGGGCCTGATATAAAACAAGCAAACAAATCAGAGAGTTCAAGACCCCAACCATACTTAAAAATACTTATGAAACCAAGCAAGACTATCTAGGCCCAAACCATAGCTAAAATAAACATATTATACAAAGCAGGACTATACATGCAGTGTAATAACTGTTTTTCTCAGAATTCTGAGCTGGAAGCAGGTGTACTATTTATTTACTGCACTACTGTATAGTGGAGGGCTTCTATCGCTCTTTTGCCCACCATATTATAAATGATTGTTGTGGTGAACTACCTACTCATAAAGTCCACAACACAAGCTGAGCTCGCACTCCAAGCTGATGATAGGCAGTAAGCTTAAAACAGCTGTACATGAATAGGATACTCAGCTTGTGTTTAATCCAACCTTGGCTTTGCATTAAAGCTGTGTAATACAGCATGTATAAGCTTAAAAGAAGCCATGTTTAATAATGGCTATAGATTGAAGAACAAGGCATTTGTGGGGACATTTGTCCCAGCTCAGCTTCTCAATATGCAGTGTAATAAATGTTTTTCTCGGAATTCTGAGCTGGAAGCAGGTTTTTTTTTTAACTTGTTTTATACATTTAAATGTGAACACAGATGTACTATTTATTTTATATATTTATACTGTGTCCCTTGCGAAGGTGGAGGCTCCAACGTCGGATGCAATGAGCCAAAGGCTCATTGCAGGCCTCAAATGCGGACCCTCGCAAAGCAAGGGGCCGCATTTGCGTAGGTGGAGGCTCTACCGCACCTCACAAGCGGTAACAAACAGCCACAGAAGCGGGACGTTGAAAAAAAAACTATAGCACGCAATGACTAAATACTGACTTAAACAAAAAAATACAAGCCGCAGGACTTTAACGGCCAAAACGCGCACAGCGGAAAACATAAAAAAACACAAGATACAGACAAAAATAAAATAAAAACTTTACCCACAGCAAGGGGGGACACCCCGGACGTCTGGAAGTGAGGATACACCTCAATTTAAGTCCAATTTACAGAGTTTAGACACTCGAAAATCGCCTCCATTTTACAACACTAACTTACAGAATGCGGAAGTACATAGCCACACAAACGGTTTCCCCTCGCACACGCAGCCTATATACACTACACACTGCACATATTGCTGGCACTTACACCTCAGCACAACAATAGTGCAAATCTACATTGTATGCTGCAGGAACATCAAAACAGATTGTTAGCTCTTCAGCACATTGCTTGCTGCATCTATTAATTACAAATATGTAAAGTATATTAATTTATCATTTCATTAATTAATTAATTATCATAAAAAAATACATATGCACAAAAAAAAAAAAGAAACACCACAGTATCGCAATAAACGACAAAAACCCTTCACTGCGCGCTTCACAAGGAGCGCCAACAGTGCTCATAGGACACAAACTAAACCAGGGGAGAGACTTGCAATAAGCTCAAAAAGGAGATAAGCATGGACCTTACAATGAGAGCAAAAGCGCCTGATAACAAAAAATACAACAACTGAGAGGCTCGCAATGAGCGCCTAAGGCGCTCAGCGCAAGGCTCGCAATGAGCGCAGAAGGATCTCAGATGACCAAAACACTTACTGCCTGTGGCAAACAGCATTACCTGCCTTACAATTTTATTGCCCCGTCATTTTTGACGGGCAAGTCGCTAGTATAATATATATATATATATTAAATATTTATTAAGTGGTACATAGTGAACGTATTTATTTAGTAATTTAATACATGTTCTTATATATTAATATATGAATTATTAGCATACATTTTTATTTATTTATATGTTTTTTTTATTTTAAATCTGTACTATTATTTATTGTACATATTACAGTACTAATTATTATTTGTTATACATGTTACAGGACTCAGTAAAAAAATGTTCCCACATATTAAATGCTATTCTAATTCTTAAAGACTCTGATTGGTTGGAAACAATGCCAATCAGAATTTCAGAGTCTTCAGGAATTAGAATCAAAGGCAGAGAGTGGGAAAAAATCAATTAGTTGGCGGGTATCTCCCTGAAGTAGGAGCTCTGTTATCTAGGTGCTTTTTTTAAATTTTTTATATAGAGCAACAGGTTTTTTAGGTGGAGGCCTATTTACAGGGGCTAGAATTGGGGTGGTTCCCAGGCACTGCAGGCCTGAATAGGGTTGTTCCCAGGGCCTGCATGGAGGGGACCCAGGCCTCGGTAGGTAGTTAGGTGGGTGCTTGGGGTGGTTCCCAGGCCCCATGGGCCTGATTGGGGTGGTTCCCAGGCCCTGCGGGCCTGCATGAGGAATCCCGGGACTCTGTAGGTAGTATGGTGGGTGGGTGCTTGGGGTGGTTCCCAGGCCCCGTGGGCCTGATTGGGGTGGTTCCCAGGCCCCGCAGGCTTGATTGGGGTGGTTCCCAGGCCCTGCTTGCCTGCATGGTGGGTCCCCAGGCCTCGGTAGGTAGTTAAGTGGGTGGGTGCTCGGGGTGGTTCCCAGGCCCCACAGGCCTGATTGGGGTTGTTCCCAGGCCCTGCGGGTCTGATTGGAATAGTTCCCAGGCCCCGCGGGCTTGCATGGAGGGGTGCCCAGGCCTCAGTAGGTAGTTAGGTGGGTGCTTGGGGTGGTTCCGAGGCCCCGCAGGCCTGGTTGGGGTTGTTCCCAGGCCTTGAGGGCCTGATTGAGGTGGTTCCCAGGACCCACGGTCCTGATTGGGGTGGTTCCCAGGTCCTGCTGGCCTGCATTGAGGGGTCCCCAGGCCTCTGTAGGTAGTTAGGTGGGTGGGTGCTTACGGTGGTTTCCAGGGCCGCATGCCTGATTGGGGTGGTTCCCAGACCCTGCGGGCCTGATTGGGGTAGTTCCCAGGCCCTGCAGGCCTGCATGGAGGGATTCCCAGGCCTCGGTAGGTAATTAGGTGAGTGGGTGCTTAGGGTGGTTTCCGGGCATGAAGGGATCCCCAGGCCTCAGCAGGTAGTTCGGTGAGTGGGGGCTTGGGGTTGTTCCCAGGCCCAGCGAGTCTGATTGGAGTAGTTCCCAGCCCCTGCCGGCCTGAATGGGGTAGTTCCCAGGCCCTTCTGGCTTGCATGGAGGGGTCCCCAGGCCTCTGTAGGTAGTTATGTGTATGGGTGGCTGCTTGGGGGTTCCCCAGGCACTGCGGGCCTGGGTAGGTAAGTAGGTGGGTGGGTGCTGGGTTATGTGGATGGCAGGGTTTACAGTGGGATTGTAATCCCCCTAGTAGGTGCCTTGCCTGTATATAGTTTAGTTAGTGGTGGCTAGGTATAGTGGGGGCCCTGAGTTTATTAAGATTAGGGGGCTTGGGTAGTGTAGTGTTGGGCAAACTTACTTTGAGGTTGGGTAGATCAGGGAGGATCAGTAAGGGAAAAAAGCGGGAACCGAGTGGGAAGGGTTTGAAAACAAGGGTTTTTTATAGCCTTCCTGATGTCATATCATAACATTAAGATTCCATAGGCTTGGGGGCGCTCAAAGGGAACGGTCAGAGAGCATGTTCATAGCAACCACACAGCCTGCAGCACTGTTTGGTTGATGCTGCAAGCTGCCAGTCAGGAAAATTGATACATTTCATGGCACACTGAATTTCTATTCAATGAAGTTGAACGTTACAGCCTGACGCTCACACTGTACTATAGCAGCACTAGGGACTAGTAGGGACTAGGCAAGGGGGAAGGCACACAAAGGATTAATATAAAGTGATAGATACATATTTTTAACAAAATCATATGAAAGAAGACATGAAAGCTGATATACAGATATAATAAAATTGTATTATCTATATAAATTTAAAATACAGTGTTAAACTGATTGATTTTTTGGGGGGCGCCTGCCCATTTGCCACTATGCACCAGCCGCCCCTAGACCTCACAACTTAATTATGGTTGACCAGCCAGATCAGAATATTAAAGCGTGATATGTGGCAAATAAGTCCTCTGCTTCTCCAAAATGAAGAATCATGTCCATAATTGCAGACAGGAAGACAAGGTATCTAACTTACTGTTTGAGAATCACTGCAGCAGTCAAACAAGAAAGTACGTCTCAGTTATCAATGTGTTTGCTTCAGGTCATATTCAAAATCTTCTGTGTCCTGTGTATTTCAAGGTGTGAAACTGGCAACAGTCACAAGGAATAAACAATAAAAAAATCTTAGATGTACTCACATTGTTTATCATTATGAAGATGACAACATTAAAAAAATGCATCGTTATAACCGTTTTTTGTTTTGTTTTGTTTTTGGTTACACACCATCAGTTCAGTAAAAACACAGTCTCAAAATGTATAAACTATTTTAGAAAGATACAGCCTTATTAAATTGTGATTCAGCAAATTTAAAATGGCTCTTTTTAAGCACATAGCAAAACTTCTGTAAAAAATATGCTGTGTGCTTAAATAGAGCCCTTTTAAATTTGCTGAATCACAATTTAATAAGGCTGATAGTGTCTATATTGTTTAAAATGTACATATTATTGCACAGACAATAAATTGTGCATTGATACCTGTATGTCTTGGGTTCTGAGCCAGCACCATTTGTAGCTAGATTACATAGTTACATAGTAATTACGGTTGAAAAAAGACTTTCAACCATCAAGTTCAACCTAAGATCTCCTCTGATCTGCAATATGCGGATTAGTTATTACTTAATTTGTTGATTAAATAATTATTAATAGTATAGTATTGGAGGATGAATAAAGAGTTAGTCCATCAAGTTCAACCTTTTTAGATCTCTATTGATCTTTTTAATATTTGGACTATTTATTATTAATTGTTAATTGATCCAGAGGAAGGCAAACAGAAAAAAAGAAAAAAAATTTAAACTTTGCCAATTGTCTCATAAGGGGAAAAAAAGCAAAATTCCTTCCTGACCCCAGACACTGGCGATCAAATTTCTCCCTGGATCAATATTCCTTCGCTAGTTATCTAGGATAGCCTTGAATGCCCTCTTTATTCAGAAATATATCTAACCCCTTTTTGAAGTTGTCTATCGAATTCGTGGTTACCACCTCCTTTGGTAGAGAATTCCACAGTTTAACCACCCTAACTGTGAAGAACCCTTTTCTTTGTTTAAGGTGAAATCTTTTTTCCTCTAACCTCAAAGGGTGTCCTCTTGTCAGTTGAAAATCTCTTGTATTCCATCAGGACCTGGGGCTTTATTAACATTTATTTTCTCCAATCTCTTTTGGATTTCTTCCTGCGTTAACCAATTTTTTTAGTGATGGTAGTGTAGCCCCATTATGTTGCGGTGTCCCAACCACTGGAACCTCCCTTGTGTATACCGACGAAAATAACCTATTTAGCTCATCTGCCTTTTCCTGGTCACTAATTATCAGATGGCCTTTTTTCCCTGTAAGTTCTTTGTCCCAGTCTATATGTAGTATTGCTGCCCGTGGCCCATTAAAGTTAGCCCTTTTAAAATGTAGAGTTTTTGTTGGCCCCTTACAACTCTTTTTTGTATTCAATCTCAAATGATACTGTGTTGTGATCACTGTTCCCCAAGGGTTCCCCTATTTTAACATTTGATATTATATCAATATTACTTGTGATGACTAAATCCAAGATGGCCCCATTTCTAGTAGGTTCTTGTATTACCTGGGCCAGATAATGATCCTAGATGTATTTTAATAACGTAATCATATCTCCTCAACGCCTTTTTTCTAGCAAAAATAAGTTTAGTTTGGTTAGTCTTTCTTCATACCTTAGCCCCTCCATTCCCCTTATTAGTTTTTTAGCCCTTCTCTGTACTTTTTCCAGCTGTAAAATGTCCTTTTTATGAAGTGGTGCCCAAAATTGTACTCCATATTCCAAATGAGGGTGTACTAGGGATTTGTATAGTGGCATATATTTGCTTCCCTTGCTTCTATACCCTTCCTAACACATGCTAATATTTTACTTGCCTTTGCAGATGCTGCTTGGCTTTGAGCGCTGTTACCTAGGTGGTTGTCCACTTATACTCCCAAATCCCTTTCAATATCTGATACCCCTAGATGTGCTCCATTAAGATTATAGATTGCATGGCTATTTTTCCTTCCCAAATGCATAACCTTACATTTATTTGTATTAAATCTCATCTGCCATTTAGCCGCCCATTTCTCTAATTTATTCAAATCCCTTTGTAGGGAAAGTACATCATTATCTGATTTTATTACCTTGCACAACTTTGTGTCATCAGCAAAAATGGAGACAGTACTTACGAGTCCTACTTCTATGTCATTAATAAATATGTTAAAAAGGAGAGGACCTAATACTGAACCTTGAGGAACCCCACTTATCACATTAGACAAATCGGAGTATGTTCCTTTTACAACAAACCTTTGCTTCCTGTCTTTTAGCCAGCTCTCGATCCATGAGCAGATATTTACTGAAATTCCTGTATCCCTTAGTTTGCTCACTAGTCTTCCATGTGGCACTGTATCAAATGCCTTTGAAAAATCTAAAAAGACTACATCCACTGAGTTGCCCTGATCCAAGTTCCTACTAACCTCCTCATAAAAACTAATTAGCTTGGTCTGACACTACCTATTCTTCATAAATCCGTGTTGACTGCTACCTATGATCTTGTTCAAATAGACATATTCTTGTATTCTGTACCTTATTAACCCTTCTAAAAGCTTCCCAACTACAGATGTGAGGCTCACTGGTCTATAATTCCCCGGATTTGCTCTAGATCACTTCTTAAATATAGGTATCACCTCTGCTTTTCTCCAGTCATCTGGTAGAGACCCTGTAGTGAGTGAGTCTTGAAAGATTAGATATAATGGTTTGGCTGTTACAGAACCCAGCTCCCTCAGTACCCTTGGATGTATTCCATCAGGACCTGGGGCTTTATTAACATTTATTTTCTCCAATCTCTTTTGGATTTCTTCCTGCGTTAACCATTTTTTTTAGTGATGGTAGTGTAGCCCCATTATGTTGCGGTGTCCCAACCACTGGTACCTCCCTTGTGTATACCGACGAAAATAACCTATTTAGCTCATCTGCCTTTTCCTGGTCATTAATTATCAGATGGCCTTTTTTCCCTGTAAGTTCTTTGTCCCAGTCTATATGTAGTATTGCTGCCCGTGGCCCATTAAAGTTAGCCCTTTTAAAATGTAGAGTTTTTGTTGGCCCCTTACAACTCTTTTTTGTATTCAATCTCAAATGATACTGTGTTGTGATCACTGTTCCCCAAGGGTTCCCCTATTTTAACATTTGATATTATATCAATATTACTTGTGATGACTAAATCCAAGATGGCCCCATTTCTAGTAGGTTCTTTTATTACCTGGGCCAGATAATGATCACTGAGTGTACTCAAGAACCTGCTCCCCTTAGCTGAGCTGCTGGTCTCATTTATCCAGTTTATTTCAGAGTAATTAAAGTCTCCCATTATTAGAACTTGCCCATGCTTAGCTGCATTTCCAATCTGTAACAATAATTGTATTTCCTCAATTTCAGATATATTTATGGGTTCATAGCATACTCCCACCAATATGCGTTTAGAATTAGCTCCTCCACTATTTAGCTCAACCCACAAAGATTCAATGATGCCGTTAGTGCCAGCATAAATATCTTCTCTGACTATAGGCTTAAATTCAGGCTTAACATACAGACAGATCCCTCCTCCTTTTTTACCATTTCCCCTATCTTTCCTAAATAGGTTATAACCATCCAGATTAACAGTCCAGTGATGAGATTCATCCCACCATGTTTCAGCAATGCCTATTAAGCCCCATTTTTCTTGTACTGCTAATACTTCTAGCTCGTACATTTTCCCAGGCAAACTTCTTGCGTTAGCAAAAATACAATTTATGTTGCTATGGCTCTGCCATTGTGAAGTGCTTGCCACTGTATTTGAGGCCTCTATTAATAACTCCCTACTTTCTATTGTAACCCTGCCCCCTTCTCCTCCCCCATGAGTAACTAATTCATCCCTTTCCCTCTCTACCCTATTTACCCCAATACTTCTATATAGTCCCTCCCTCCCACCTACAAGTTTAAAAACTCCCCCAGCCTATCTCCTATCTCCTAGCACAAAATCTCCCTCATCATTAAGGTGCAATCCATCCCTGCTATAGAGATTGTACCCAAGTGAGAAGTCAGCCCAGTGCTCTAAAAACTCAAAACCCTCTGCACTGCACCACTTTTTTAGCCACGCATTAAGCTCCTTCTGCCTCCCTGGGCTAGCACGTGGCACTGGTAGTATCTCAGAAAATACTACCTTGGAGGTCCTTGCTTTAAGCTTATTCCCTAGTTCTCTAAAAACATTCTTTAGGACGCTCCATCTTCCACTAACTTTGTCATTGGTACCAATGTGTACCAAGACCGTCGGTTCATTACCAGCCCCTCCTAATAATTTATCCACCCGATTCACAACATGCCGAACCCGAGTACTAGGGAGACAGCAAGCTGTTCGATTGCTGGGATCTGGGTGACAAATTATCCTGTCTACCTTCCTAATAATAGAGTCCCCTACCACCAAAACATGTCTGTTGCTCTGCCTATTCTGCCCTTCCTCTTCTCCAGTAGAACTGTTCTCCCGGCTCTTAAAGGGAACAGCTCTATCTGGCATTGCCATTCCTGAATGGACATCCCCAACAGTTTCACTCAATCTGGCAAATCTGTTGGTGTTTGCCAACTCAGAACTGGCCTGCCTCCTCCTTTTCCCCCTGATTCCCCTTCTGACTGTAATCCAGCTACCTCCCTGGCCATCCTCACTAGCTCCAGCTCCTCCCTCCATACTAGGCCCAGCTAAACTGTGCTCCGTGAGCACCACCTCCCATTTCAAGTGGAGCAGTATCACTAAGTGCTGCAATTCTCCTCTCCAGATCTTCAATTTGAGCTTCCAGAGAGGCAACATGCTCACACCTGTCACAGAGGTATGGACCCTGGATCATCTATTCCAGTAGTGCATACATTTGGCAGGATGTACACTGAGTGAGGTTGCCACTGGACTGACTCATGATTATCAGTTACAAAAATACAGTGAGAAAACAAATCAATGTATTTGTACAAAGATTGCTTTTCTACACCTTAACCCAAACAAAACAGAAAAAAATTATATACGTTTGTTTTCTGTCTTTTCTTATAATACCCCCTTTCTTTGGATTTTCTCCTTTTATTCAATCTCCTACACACTAACTACACTTATACTAGAAATGATTGCAAGCTCCCAAGCTCGCACTTCCCTTGTTAAAATAGACCCCGCCTACTCGCCTGTGCAATGATAAATGAGCACAGGACAGAAAACACTGCACTGCCTCACAGAACGGATTCAGCAGAACACAACAAAATGCACACAGATATAACTTACACAGGCCAAGCCACACCCACTCTCACCTGGACCCGGATTACAGCCCCCAGGACAGAAAACACTGCACTGATTTACAGAACTGATTCAAGCAAAACCTCACACAAATGCACACAGATATAACTTACACAGGCCAAGCCACATCCACTCTCACCTGTATCACTGATTACTGCAACATGACAGAAAACACTGCACTGATTTACAGAACAGATTAAAAAAAAAAAGAAAAAAAAAAAAGATGGTTGGATCTACTTTACTAGTTTAATCACAGATATTGATTTTAGTAAATTAGCACTTACTCTATTAATGTTAGGCTTAATGCAAAGGGTTAATGCTACTGATGTGCACAAACTTTTTTCTTTCATTTGCAGATGCCTCATTACTGCACAGTATTAGTTGGCACAATTTTATGAATTTATCTAAAAAATATGTAACACTTTAAAAAAGATGAGATAAACTCCAACTTAAAGTTGGTTGCCAAAAATAGAATTTCAGTGTAAGTTTTTTGACAAAGCATCTTAATATTTTGAAAAGTTGTAGTACTTAAACATTATATATAATTACAGCGGCACTTTAAAAAAGTGGAATTAATACTGCCGCTCCGTGTTTTTATGTTTTCTGTGAAGCCTGTTTATGAAAGAGGGTTTACAATAAACCTGTTTAATAGTTATCTTCCACAGAAAATATATGAAAATATAGTTGGGAGGTCTATTAACCCCTTAATTAGTCATACCTAACTAGGGTTTTCTCAGATCTTACAGCCTGTGTGGGCTAGATTAGGCCATAACCCACCATCCACTATATCTAGCCCTAACCACCTCATGGGGCTCCAAATGGACTCACATATTCCACATGGACACCAAAGGGCCTCTACCTACTCCACTGGAGACTATTTTGATCCATATGGCACCTTATCCTAAATAATTTACTTATTAATACACAATAATAACCTTGTCCTCAATCGTCAGCCCTCTTAACAGAAGCATCCATTGTGATAAGATCTTGTTTGAAGCATTCTGCCCTCATCCTCTGGCCTCCATGAAATGACTTTTATTCCCTTCCCTGACTGACTCATTCTTTAGACAATCAGATAATGGTAACTTCATGATTATACTCAGAGGACCACTGAATTCTGGATTTTTTTTTTACATTGAACCAAAATGTATCTCTTATACTTTTTATAATTATTTTAGGAAAATATATGAATTACTATTAGGGTTGGAGCAATCCACATAGCTGGACAGGCTCCACTTACAAAATGACAGGGGATGCAAGTTAGTTCAATTGCAAATTTGCAATAGTTACAGGGCGATTCAATTGATCAAGCAGCTACCTGACCGAAAGCCTAAACCGTAAACCATGCACCCGTAAGTAGCATTTCAGAGCATGATCATGATCAAACAAGCAAGGCCGTAACTACCAATTTATAACCAGCCAAACACCGGAGGAGGAGGTGAGTGAGGAGAGTAGGAGAGTGAGGAGAGAGAGGGGAACACCGAAGGAGGAGAGGGAGGAGAGGGAGAGGAGGAAGGAGGTCAGGGAGGGGAGGTAGAGTTGTAGGATAGCAGGAAGGGGAGGGGGGAATGTGCCCCCAGATGTAGGCACACAAGGTGTAGGAGCAGAGGGTTAGGGGCCTGATCCTGGGGGGAGGTAGTGGGGATGATGGGCAGGCCCCAGAGAGAGAACAGGGAGGCCAGGAATCCCAGGCACAGCTGGGAGTGCAAGAGGTTGTACCAAAGCGGAGGGCCCACAATTTCCTCCGCAGGGAAATCCGTGCTCACTATAGCATCTTACATGGTGGGAGGGATGTGAGGCCTGGCGATAAGACAAGTACCTGGAGTGCGGTTGCTGCAACTGTTGCATCATTAGGGGTTGCAAACAGGAATGTGAAGTCTGTCAAACACCCATATGATGACTGCCAGATAAAGGTGAAGAGGATGATGGCAGCGGAGGCCATGGCAGCCCGTGCAACCGGTGGTGGCCAATTAACGTCACTCACTGTGGATGGCAGCAGACTCTGAAGGACTGGATGGAGCCAGCGGCAGTAGTGGGCCTTCCAGGACAGAAAACCCTGCAATATGAGTATCATATACTCCATCACACCCTCATATGCACACAAATGAACCCCACACACATAGATAATTGACATACAGTAGCACTGTAAAATCTCTGGTTATGACTACAATATATGGAGCAGCAATAACCATGTACATCCAGGAAACAAACATATTATTATCATAATTGTTATCAATAAAATGTCAGTCCAATACCTGCAGTTAAATCGGATTCTGAATAGCAGTTGCAAATTCAGTTTGTTTTAGTGTCATGTTTGCTGTTTGTTCAAAGTTAATTTAAAACAAAAAAGTTTTCATTTCAATTGCAATAGTGTATTTTTTGTCATGAGCTCCCCTATCCCTATCTTCCCCATGTTAAACGGCACAGTTCAGAGCTGTTTTGCTTAACACTTCTACTGCTTAAAACCTATCTTCAGCATTAAACGAGGTATACCTGTAGATCAACAATGATTTTACATCCAAAATAGAGTACATGTATGGGTGTACACACTGCAGCATATGCGGATACAGACTCTAAATGACTGCATGTGTGTGACATGTACTAGCCTAACCTGGACTATATCTCATAAGCATGTTAACCCATTGCTGAGAATTGGTCACAGATTTGTCAGTCTCACACACTGCACAGCAGATTAAGGTGAGCATGGGTCCTAATAAACTGCACATGGCACACCGCGCCAGCATTACATATTGTTTAAGCCATGATCCACAATGCTCATGATACAGCTCAATGTTTATCTGTGTAAAACAATTACCACAGCCAATTACAAGTGACCATGATGTCAGAGATATGGAAACACAAATCTAATACTTGTTTTGACAATCATTACTCAAATACTATTGTCCTCTCATTTCAGTACCCTGGAGGCGTAGCCCGGCTGCAGAGACTGAGGCGGTGGCTCCACAGGAGGAGAAACCACAATCACCAACACAAGTGGTGGTGGAGGAAGCCGAGGGCCTGGGACCATCACAGGAAGCTGGCCCATCAGCAGCAAGACCATTGTGGGGATCCCCCCCCCCGGGCCCTCACACACATCATGGGCACATTACCAGCCATGTGAACAAATTGACATGTCATGGAGCTATCAACCACATGCAGGGATGTCGAGGTCCTGGGGACCACTCTTAACAGGCCCACCACTGCCACCAGGTCAGATGCAATGGATACGGTGGCCAGACCCAATGCTCTTCCACTGCTGACCAGGCCCCAACAGATGATGCCCCAACACATGTTGTCCCAACAGATGATGCCCGAACAGATGTTACCCCAGCAGATGTTGCCCCAACAGATGATGCCCCAACAGATAATGCCCCAAACAGATGTTGCCTCAATAGACCCATCGCCACGAGCCAACACCATCGCCACGGCAATACCGTCTCTATGGGCAACAACATTGCTATGGGCAGCACCATCACCCCGGGCAACACCATTGACACTGGCAACACCTCTGGCCTCACCACAGCCCATCCCCAGTCCTACTATGTCTAGTGACAGGCCTCACAGCCCCTCATAAGACACCTGGAGAGACTTCTTGTGGCACATCCGCAAGGATGATGATGGGAATTATGGAGCAATGTAATGGCTGACAGCCTAGCTTGAAAGGCAAAATTATATTGATATCGATCAAGGCAACAGCATCAGATCAATATATTGTGAGGTGAGGAGGCATAATTGAAGGATGGAGAGGTATGAGCGAAAGGCTCATAGGGATAGACAAGCCCAGACACCTCTCATAGAGAGGCTAGTGCAGTTGGAGGAAGGACAGGACAATACTCTCCAACCTTCAGTTCCACAGGCACCACCACCACCTCAACCAGAGCCTGTGTACATGTATGGTTATGTTGAATATTTCTGTAATTGATGTTCAATGTGGATTGCCTTTGAGATGAGGTGTTGCAGTCAATCCAAATAGTGTTCCGATTGATATATTGTTCTTGTCTCTGTAGGTCTTAATAGCCCAATCTCACGACCATGTTGGCATGTACCTCAACCTGATCTTTCTGTGTTACAGATTCTGCTCATCAATTTCTGATTATTCCTTAATATCTGAAAACACACTATGTGTGGAATAGATTTGCATGACATTATCCATGATTATTTTCCTCTGTTTAATTGAGCAGATATAGACAAGTTGTAAGGTCTATGCACATAACTGGTTTCTTCAATTAAATGAAGTGATTGCTGATGATCCTTTTTTTCATCAGATTCCGGTTGCAGTGGTGTAGTGACTGCATGTGACCCTGGTAGGTGCTTTGCATCATGCTTATTATAGACTATGACAATACGCCCTTTAGGTATCATCTTTTTCCAAAAAACAAGCCTCTTGCCCTTCCGGGATCCGCCCACACAACACCCATGATATTAATGCACAGTCTTGTCCATTTCTGATTGTGCTCTGTGTATGAAATAAATCTTTGTTATACTGTTCTCACCATGTCAGTGTGTTTTCAATGGTTGGGGTTTTGGGATATCCACATACATCCCATTTGTGTCATATTCCTATATCTGTAAACTAATGAGCCCTAGTTACTATGCTATACATTAATACATATAATTATATTAATATTAATAATAATAATAATATCATAAGATATCATATAATAATATATTATATATAATAATAAAGGGTTAATACACATGCAAAGTCCTATTTGTGATACTGTGGAGTAGTGATGTCGCGAACATCAAATTTTGGGTTCGCAAACAGCGGACACGAACTTCATCAAATGTTCGCGAACGGGCGAACATCGGCGAACCGCCATAGACTTCAAAGGGCAGGCGAATTTCAAAACCCACAGGGACTCTTTCTGGCCACAATAGTGATGGGAAAGTTTTTTCAACGGGACTAACACCTGGACTGTGGCATGCCGGAGGGGGATCCATGGCAAAACTCCCACAGAAAATTACATAGTTGATGCAGAGTCTGGTTTTAAGCCATAAAGGGAATAAATCACCTAACATTCCTAAATTGTTTGGAATAACATGCTTTAAAACATCAGGTATGATGTTGTATCGATCAGGTAGTGTAAGGGTTACACCCGCTTCACAGTAACAGACCAATCTCCCCGTTTAATGCACCGCAAATGTAACCAAATATATTACGGACTCGCAAAGGGTATACAGACTAGTTTGTAACACTGCAAAAGACAACTAAAACACACTACTGGTTTCTAATACATGGGGAAAGCAATGGAAGGCATTAGAATTCATCCCCAAGCAACGAATAGGCCTTAAAAGAATATTTTATTTTCTCATATGTTGGAATGGTCATGCATTAGCCAATATGGAAAGTGTTGCTGCAAGATGCATAAAGCAATTAAAGACAAACTACTTGATTAGATAGCAATACAAAAACATGAAACTGTCTGGCATATTAACCCTTTGTGAGGAATTGACTCTGCTGGGTTTTGAACCCTGGTCCCCAGGCTGCTATACCTCTTCCCTACCACTGCGCCAGCCGGCCTGTTGTGAATTCCATTGGGACCTTATAAGCTTGACTCTGCTAGCAATTGTATCAGTACCTAAGTCTCTTCAGCTGTGTCTGGTCAGGTGTCTGGTCCTTGGCCTATATAAGGCACTTCCTGTCTATTGATCCTTGCCAGATTATTGTGTGGTTTCTGATCACTTCAATAAACCTTGTTCCTGTTTTCACCTACAAGTTTGCGGAACTGGATTATTGCTGACCTTGGCTACTGGTCTCCACAACTTTGTGATTTCTATATCATTACAGAATAATCTGGCCCTTTCATGGAGACCGCCGGGACAGATTCTGCATTGGCCCAGCAGGTTGCTTTATTTGCAAGAACTGTGCAGACCCAGGCACAGACCATCCAAGTGCTGCAGGACCAGGTAGCTGAACTGCAAAATAAATTTCAGTCAATGCACAGTGAGTATACCAGCTACAGGGCACGTGATGTTTCAGCTGCTACTGTTACACCTGCACAAGATGCCCGCTTGCCCCTGCCAGAAAAGTTTGGAGGAGATCGCAAAAAATTTAGGGGTTTCCTAAATCAATGCCGTTTGCACTTCATGATGTTACCTCACCAATTTCCATCTGAAAGAGAGAAGGTGGGATTTATTTTTTCCTTATTCAAAGATGAAGCCCTGGCTTGGGGCTCCCCTCTTCTGGAACAAGACAGTCCAGTCTTGGGTAATCTAAATGACTTTCTTGAGGCCATGTGCCTAGTTTTTGATGACCCCAATCGATGTGCTACAGCAGAAGCCACTCTCCTTCATTTGCATCAAGGGAGGCGCTCGGTGGCTGAATATGCTGCTGAATTCAGACAGTGGGTTGCTGATACTACCTGGAACCAATCAGCCCAGAGGTTCCACTTCAGAAAAGGTCTCTCAGAAGCTATAAAAGATGAGCTAGCTCGTGTTGATCTTCCTGCTGACTTTGATGCATTTGTGCGTTTGGCTATCCGTATTGATCGGAGACTTTCTGAAAGAAGATTGGAAAGACAGGGCTCTTTTAGACCAAGTACTACTCCAATTTCATATTCAAGAACTTCTACTCCGATCCCACAAACACCTACAGACTCTGAGCCAGAGGCTATGCAGGTACATCTAATAAGAGGGCCATTATCCAACGAAGAAAAACAGTGGTGACGCACTCACAATTTATGCCTGTATTGTGGTAGTGCAGGGCACTATGCCATCAATTGCCCTAGCAAATCCAAAAGAACAATAGCTATGGCGGCTGAGGGTGCACAGATTCGACACCAATCCCAGATTTCGGATCAACTGGATTCTGTCACACAACCCTTGTTTTCTCTGGCTCATGGTGAAGAGGGTATGTTGACTCAACATCCTCATTTTGTGGTGCCTATCACGTTGCAATGTGGTAATCGTAAAATTTCAACTACAGCTATGATAGATTCTGGAGCAGGCGGAAACTTTATGGACATTAAATTTGCAACAGGAAATAGAATTCAGTCTATCCCTAATTCTTCACCTGTGTTAATGGAGACAGTTGATGGTTCTCCACTTACGTCAGGACCGTTTACACATGAGACTGTGCCTTTAAAGTTGACTGTGGAAGTGAATCACCATGAGGCTATCTCTTTCCACCTAATTTCCTCAACACAGTTTCCAGTGATTTTGGGGGTACCTTGGCTTGCTCTGCATAACCCACAGATTGATTGGAAGATCAGAACTTTGTCCTTTCCTTCAGAACACTGCTTAATGAATTGTCAACCCTCTAAGGTAACACCTGTTGCCACAACAATTAATGAAATGGTTGCTACAAACTTGACTAAGCTTCCTCTACAATATCGGGATTTTGCAGATGTCTGTGATAAGAAGAATGCTGATCAGCTTCCACCACACAGGCCTTATGATTTCCCAATAGAGCTGTTGCCTGGGGCTGCTATCCCATTTGGCCGTATATATTCCCTTTCTGAGCCTGAATTGAAAGCTCTTCGTGAATACCTACAAGAAAATCTTGCCAAAGGCTTTATTCGACCATCTACTTCTCCAGCAGGAGCTCCAATTTTCTTTGTGGAAAAGAAAGATGGCAGCCTACGGCCATGCGTTGATTACAGGGCCATTAATAACATCACTGTTAAAAACCGCTACCCCTTGCCTCTGATTCCTGAACTTTTGGAGAGACTCCGCTCAGCTAAAATATTTACGAAGCTTGATCTTCGGGGGGCATATAATCTGGTTCGCATAAGACCCAATGATGAATGGAAAACAGCTTTCAGAACCAGGTACGGGCATTACGAATATCTAGTAATGCCTTTTGGGCTGTGTAATGCCCCTGCAACTTTCCAGCATCTTATCAATGATGTACTACGAGATCTCCTGGATCAGTTTGTTGTGGCATATTTGGATGATATCCTAATATTCTCTGATAATCTTGAAAACCACAGAAAACAGGTCCGTATAGTTCTAGAGCGCCTTCGTACCCACCGCCTATACATTAAACTAGAAAAATGTGAGTTTGAACAAACAGAAATTCAATTCCTGGGGTATGTAATAACTCCCAAAGGTTTAAGTATGGACTCAAGTAAAATTAAAGCTGTGCTGTACTGGCCCATCCCCAAGAATGAAAAAGATGTTCAGAGATTTGTGGGGTTTGCCAATTTTTACAGGCGTTTCATTAAGAATTTCTCTGCCATTATTACACCGATCACTGAACTCACACGTAAAGGGACTCCTTTTCAGTGGTCCGATAAGGCGGATACCGCATTTTCCCGATTGAAGACTCTGTTTACCTCTGCCCCTGTCCTGGTACATCCTCAGCCGGAATTACCATTTATTGTGGAAGTTGATGCTTCTGATTCAGCTGTTGGTGCTATACTGTCTCAAAGGACTGGACCTAAGATGCTGTTACATCCGCGTGCCTTCTATTCCCGCCAGATGGTGCCAGCAGAAAGAAACTATGACATAGGGAATAAAGAACTATTGGCTATAAAAGCTGCCTTCAACGAATGGAGACATCTCTTGGAGGGAGCTACCCATCCAATTACTGTCCTCACAGATCACAAAAATCTGGAATGTATTCGATCAGCTAAGAGACTGTCAGCCAGACAAGCACGCTGGTCCCTATTCTTCTCAAGGTTTAATTTTTTGGTTACATACCGTCCTGGCTCCAAGAATGGTAAGGCGGATGCCTTGTCTAGAATAGCTGACCCCCTCCATACTACCGTAACCAAGACCACCATCTTGCCAGAGGATATATTTATAGGAGTTACATTTCCTTCTGATCTGATGTCTCGCATTAAAAAGGGCTACGCTGAAGACCCAGTTCTTCGTGATCCTCCTCGTGACCTCCATATGACGATGCGTAATGGGTCTTGGATTTTTCAACAACGTCTGTCTGCTCCGGAGTCAGTGCGACTGGACCTTTTACGTCTCTACCATGACTCAAAACCAGCAGGTCATCCAGGAATCCGAAAGACACAAGAGCTACTTGTCCGATCCTTTTGGTGGCCGAAGTATCATGAGGATGTTAAGAAGTATGTGTCCTCTTGTGATGTGTGTGCCAGACATAAGACTCCTCGCTCATCCCCTGTTGGCTTGCTTCAGCCTCTTCCGATTCCTCATCGTCCCTGGGGATCTATATCCATGGACTTTATTGTGGAACTACCTCCCTCTAAGGAACACACTACCATTCTTGTTGTTGTGGACAGGTTAACTAAGATGGGTCATTTCATACCAGCTCGTGGTCTCCCTTCAGCTAAACAGACTGCTGACCTGGTTATTCGGGAAATATTTCGCTTGCATGGAGTGCCTGATGAAGTAGTTTCTGACAGGGGAGTACAGTTTACGTCTCGTTTTTGGAAACATTTTTGTTCTAATCTAGGTATTAATGTAAATCTGTCGTCAGCAAAGTAATGGACAGACTGAGCGAACCAACCAGACTTTGGAGCAATATTTGCGGTGCTATATTAGTTACCTGCAGGATGACTGGCTGGATTTTCTACCCACGGCGGAGTTTGCCTATAACAATGCCCAACACTGCTCCACTTCTTTGAGCCCATTTTTTGCCAACTATGGTTACCATCCGACCTTTCTAGTCAGTCTCCCAATTACTACTTCCATTCCTGCTGTCGCTGACCGGCTAACGGCCTTACGTGATTCCCAAGCACTGTTGAAAGAGACTCTTTTGGAGGCTCAGGAATGTTACAAAAGAGCTGCTGATAGGCATAGAAAGTAGGCCCCAGTCTATCACGTTGGTGACAAGGTGTGGCTGTCAACAAGGAATCTCAAGCTTCGGATTCCTTCTCATAAATTGGGTCAAAGGTTCATGGGACCTTTTGAAATCATTGCTCAGATCAATGCTGTCACTTTCCGTTTACAACTCCCGAATTCCATGAAAATACATCCAGTGTTTCACGTTGCACTGCTTAAACCTTTTCATGAAAACACTTTCCCTGGCCGAGCCCTGCCTGCCCCACCTCCAGTCCTCGTGGATGGTGAGGATGAGTACGAAGTGGACAAAATTCTTGACTCCAGGATCTTCCGTGGCAAGCTTCAGTATCTGGTTCGCTGGAAAGGCTATGGTGAGGAGGAGAGTTCGTGGGAACCAGTGGACAATATTCACGCTCCTGATCTCCTTTGGTCTTTTCATGTGCAGTACCCTGCTAAACCAGGTAATAGGGCATCCAGAGGCTGCACCTATAGAGGCGGGGGTAATGTGAGGAATTGACTCTGCTGGGTTTTGAACCCTGGTCCCCAGGCTGCTATACCTCTTCCCTACCACTGCGCCAGCCGGCCTGTTGTGAATTCCATTGGGACCTTATAAGCTTGACTCTGCTAGCAATTGTATCAGTACCTAAGTCTCTTCAGCTGTGTCTGGTCAGGTGTCTGGTCCTTGGCCTATATAAGGCACTTCCTGTCTATTGATCCTTGCCAGATTATTGTGTGGTTTCTGATCACTTCAATAAACCTTGTTCCTGTTTTCACCTACAAGTTTGCGGAACTGGATTATTGCTGACCTTGGCTACTGGTCTCCACAACTTTGTGATTTCTATATCATTACACCCTTTCTCATTCACAGAGGCTCTAATTTGGACCCTAAAAATAAAAAGGTAATCTTATATACATCTCACTCATCAGATCTAGATTGGAAAAAAATAGTGGCCAAATGACACCACCGCATGACATATATCAAGTACCAGGGGAACATACACCACACTAAGCTTTTTTAACCGATCAGGAAGGGGCGCAAACACACATGGAGGATGTGCATGTGGAGCAACAGCCAAGTCACCTCCATCAGGGACAATCTCCGCTATGCTCATCCTGCAAAGTCCCATGCCATTGCTGTTGGCCATGTACCAAGATGTATACCCATTATAATTTGGTGACATCCCATTAATTGTTTTGCTATCAATCAATTCACATTATCACCTGTCATATTGTTATCAGGCCTTCTGAGGAATGTTGATACTTCACAGTATCACAAATTGCACCTCTCATGTGAATGAACCCTTTATTATTATATATAATATATTATTATATGATATCTTATGATATTATTATTATTATTATTATCATTATTTGTATTAATCTATTGCATAGAAACTAGGGCTCATTAGTTTACAGATATAGGATATATAGGTTTTATTATTATGATATGTATTAATCTATTGTGAGTGTGATGTGGGTGGATCAAGCAAGAGGCTTTTTTTTGGAAAAAGGGGATACCTAAAGGGGGCAATGTCATAGTATGGAATAATCATGATGCATAGCACCTACCAGGGTCACATATGGTCACTACAGCACTGCAACCAGAATCTGTTAAAAAATCAAACCATTTAAGAAAAGTAACCAGTAATGTGCATAGCACTTACTTCTGGTCATCATCTACTCAATTAAAAATACCAGGGTCACATATGGTCACTACAGCACTGCAACCAGAATCTGTTAAAAAATCAAACCATTTAAGAAAAGTAACCAGTAATGTGCATAGCACTTACTTCTGGTCATCATCTACTCAATTAAAAAGACGCATAAATATCTGGACTATCTCATCCTAACCAGTTTCACACATACAGTATAGTGTGTTCCTAAAACAAAAAACTGAAAAAATGTGGAAAAAAAAAAGGCGGAGGATAAAAAATAAGACAAAAAAACATGCATGTACAGTGCTAAATAGTGTAACAGTAATAATATACCAACTCACCTGATTTCCATCTGAAAGCATTACTAACCATTACCCAGTTCTCAGGATATCTGATATCATGTCTTAGATATCTGGATATATGATAGCTTTAATATTGTGGGAGCTACATGTTAAGGGGTGCTGTCATTGAATAAATGGCTACCTGAGTGGCACTGGGAATATCTTACAATTACTTAATTTCGTTGACAATGCTGGCAGATGCAGAATAAGGCCTTAAAAAAGATAGGGACTGCAGCAGCTCTTCTCAACAGCATTCCTCAGTAACCATCAATTGGTGAAATGATAAACAATACCCTACGTGTCCACAGAGAAGAGGATCATGGACCATGTGATGGGAGGTAGCCACCTGCATACAAAATATCACTGTCACACAGGCCTTGATCCTATACTCTGTAGCCATGCTAGATTATTATTATTTGGCCCAATAGATTGTTACTGAGGAGTGCTGTTGAGAAGGCACACCAATATGTGCAGCCCCTACATCCTCCTCCGCCTTTCATCAGGGTCCCAATCCCCCATGGGCGGCTGCCGTCTCCCTGGTGGGGAGCATCCCCACAGGATGCAGCGGCAAATGAAATGGCGGTGCTGGTGGCGGTGGTTGGGGGGATGCATAGGTGGAGTAGAGGAGCGGCCGGGCTGCAGGTGTGCGGGGGAGGCTTCCAGGGTAGAGGAGGCAGGGCTGGGGACGAGTGCGAGGCACATGGCATCTGCAGTAGGAGGGCCCTGGTGATATCCGTAGTCATTGGAGAAAGGGGACAGTGGGGTCAAATTCCATTAATGTGGTACATGGTCCTGCAGGTGACCCCACTTTTTGTAACTACAAGATTGGATTGTATCTGTGGACTGCATCTAGTCCAGCCCACTAACAGCTTGTGGCTGCGAGAAGGGTTTGCGGTCTAGAGGCTTCGGACCTGTAGTCACGGCCTTGTTCAGTTGAATCGATCTGTAACTGTTGCAATTTTCAAGCCTGCAGACTTACGGCCAGTATGAAGGCATCTGTGATCACTGTGACGATCGGGCGGTAGGGGCAATTACTGCCCAGGGCCACCTGCTATAGACTACAGGCTAACTACCCACAAGCACCATTTGGGTTCTTGGAAATCTCGGCACCAGCACCGAGATATCTGGCTTCTGTATCAGTCAGAGTCTCTCCATCAGGAATCAGCACTTCCAGAAGTCTCAGTAACCTTCCTGTGGTAGTGACCAGGACAAGGTACTTGTAGTGTGGAGATAGGTTCAGTTTTGCAGCCACCAGGAGCAAAATTAGAGACACATGATTTTGATATGTCTCCAGACTTGTTTTATTTTTGAAAAGTCAGCAATATTTATAACAGTTAGATACAGGGGGGTGTATCCATTGTAACAATGAGAGGATGTGGCAGACAATTACAGGAGATTGCACCACATGGGGTCTAGCAGTACCTTGATGGCTGGCACTTGAGAACAACAGGGCTACCTTCTAATACACATCCTGCTGTCTCTGTGTCTGAGTGGTCCAGACCTAAGATGGAGTACTTGGCAGATGTGATTAACTTAATTTGCTAGCAATGGGTCGAACAGATATCAGTACAATAAAGGTGTCTGATCACTGCAGACTCCGCACAACCTGTTTTAATTCCATCATTATTACTCACAGTAACAGTTTAAACATAACACAGTCACAGTTTAAACATAACACAGAATACAGTAATATTACATGCGGAATTACATACAGTATACAGGATAAGGCAGAGACATATGCCATAATATGAAGCATGGTGGTACACTAGGGTCCTATGTTTTGTTGCTATTCACTCACCACCCCCCTTCCAGTTTCCCATGTTGCAATATAATTCCCCTACCCATTTTTCAATGGGGCAATATGTCCTCTATGGTGGCACAATGCACCAGGATCCAGGCCCTGGAAAGGGGTCCGTGACAATCACACATAGAATGTTACTGAGAGTCATGTAATATAACTTTTTACAAAACTGTACCAAGACCATGTGAAAAAGCTATAGGTAATGATCACTCACAACGTGTTACATTTTAGCGTTTTTTTATATGTAGCATGTAATAGCAACTTTATTTACAGTATGTGTGCTTTTCAAATGCATACATTTAGTGAGGGTCATATAATTGAGACCTAAATTGGGTTAAATTAATTTGAAGATATAAAAAAAAATCTTTTTCACCAGCTGTGTATGCTTTTCATAGATAGCTTATACCAGAAAAAAATAAAGTTTGTTTGTAAAAGAGCTACATTTGAATCATATACTCCCCATGCTTTAAAAGGTGGTTAGTTTCCTACAGGTTTTTATCTTTAGGCCAAAGTACATTGTAATATAAGGTTGCCCCTGGATAAATCACATGGCCTCCATTCATAATTGGACCATTTCAAAAATTGCAATTACAGATAGCTGAAACTTTAAATAATAATACATTATATTAAAAAGTAAAATAAAGAGTTAAGAGTGCAATACAAATTCATCTCACGAACCCTGAATAACATTTTAAATTTTGTTATTGAAACTTATTTTGCTGTTGGAGTTATATTAGAATTAAAAGGAGATGTAATTACATCTTTATCAACTCACACAAGTGCATGCAAGTATAATGAAAAAATACTCAAAATGGAGAATCCTAAGGGAAACTATGGAAATAAAGAAAAATACAAGAAAAAACTGTCCCCAAGAGATACAGCTGTTGAGAAATAAGAGTCTAACAGTTCCCATTGTTAATACAGTTTGTACTTTACTCTGGAGTATTTTGATACTAATACATAAATGATAATAATAACATTTTGGGGCTCTGAGAAAATGTGTAGATTTTCAGACTTTTGCACAGTTTTATTTTATCACTTCAGCAGACAATAGTATTGCCACTTTCCATCTTTTTCATTTTAACAATTCCACTGATTTTTCAAATATTATTAATATCTCCAAAATCCCTGATTAGTCTCATAAAAAAATTTCCTTGAAAGAAAACGAAACATTAAAGGTAGACTGCACATATCAAAACTCTTCTACACCACAAGAGAGAACCTTGAACATCATGAAGGAAAGCTGCTCACTTAATTAACACTGGTTAAGATTTTGAGTTATAGGTAAGGATACTTATTATGTGTATTGCTCTTTGAGCCCTCCCACAAAATCTGCATTAACAAGGAGGATAAAGGTTTGTCTATACGGTCAAATTAATGGGGTTAGGCTGAGCCAGCTCATCGGACAGCTGCAGAGTCCAGCAATCTCTCAGCATCAGGATGAGATGCAGACTCTTGTGTCACTTATTCTGTGCCAGCTTTGTGGAAGAGAGGTGGTATTCTACATTGCTTCAAAATTCTTAAAAAATATATAACTCTAAAGGTGGTTGGTATTGGAAAGAAAGATTGTGTCTGTCAATACACCAGAGAGCCCATTGATGTTTCATACAGATGTTACTGTTTATACTTGATTTGCAATCAATTGCTTTACCACTGAGACATCTGATCACGCTTTCAGACTGTGTGCAAAGCTTAAAGCAACAATGAGCAGATACCAATGCTTTCCTTAGTGTAGCCTTATCATATGTACCACAGTTGTAGGATAAATACAAATATTCAGCAACCAATGAATAAAATGTCTCTATCACCATCAGTTCAGCAGTAATTTCAAAAAGGGAAACATGCTTTGTAATCCTCTGTCTAATTGTTCAGAATACATCTTGTGACCTTTGTGGCCCTATAAGACTCACATATTTATTCAAGTACACTTTTGTATGTATTTAGAAAGCATGTTTTAAAACTGCTGTAAAACTTGATTTATTTGCAGGAAAAAAGTACACAGTACTATCTACCATTATTTTTACAAGTTGTTTATCATTTTTTACCAGCCAATCATAACATGTACAGTTATTATAAGCTCAAAGATAGGAACCTCCATTGGTTGTCATGTGTTAATATTGTATTTTCTCTGTACTTAACCCTTGTATAGCGCTATGAAATGTATTGAGGGGCAAGAAATAAAAGATAAAAAAAAAAATTATAATTATAAGTAAATTAGTGACTATAGTGTTCAAGAAGTCAAGAACCCTTCTAAACTAACTGTGAGCACTATCTTATTAAACATTAGAAAGTCTTGCCATATCAATATTATAAAAAAAAAGCTTAAAGTATGCTTTTATAAATGTGTCAATACACCTAGCCATCTTCACCTCGCTGATCGTTCACACTTGTTAGGCTATGATGCCACCTGCGGGGTTTGTAGATCAGTACTTGGATTTCTACAATCAGAAATTTCCCAAGCAACCACATACCCCTTCCCAGTTAAAGAATTACAGCACCAAAGTTTGTAACTCTTCCTTAAAGGGTATATCAATTTATTACAAGCATCTACCATGTTACACACAGTGCAATTTCAATGTTACATATTAACTGGGGTTGCACAACTAGCCAATTAGGTGACGTCCTATGTCAGCAAGCCCCTGCCTGCATACCAGTGGCAATTTATGTGAAGATCCCCCTCTACTGAATCACCTGGCTCAAGGCTCATAATACTAAAACAAATAAACTATTAATTTTTCAGATCCTTATACAATTACCACTGTTAATTCTTATAGCTCTTTCAAGAAAGAGGTGGGAGCTATTGCTGCACTTAAACACTGTTCAATTTTTATTAAAGCGCCAAGCAATGCATGATAATGTGCATAATAGAATATTTGAAAAATTCAGATACCTGCTACTTTAGCATGCGCTCTACCCATAATCTGTGGTCTATCTGGTATTCTGTGGTCTACCTGGTAATCTGCCTATTACACTATAGCATGCGGTTGTCTATCAGTTCTGGTCTTTCTGTCGTCTACCTGGTAATCTGCAGGTGGTGGTCTACTAGATCTACCAACTGCAGTCTAGGTGGTCTACCGGTTCACAGGTTGGTGGTCTACCTGTTCCAGTCGGTGGTGGTAGATGTTATACCGGTTCTGGTCTATCTATGATCTACCTAGTAATCTGCAAGTGGTGATCTACCTCCCAAAATAAAGCAAATACAACCCGATCCCCTCAGCAAATCCACACTAATGGTTAACCCCATGCCTCGGGGGTACAGTAAGTACACCCGCGGCAACTAACATTAACCCCCCCATGCTGTGGGGTCCCCATCGGGCCCGATGGAGGGTCCCCAAATTAACTCTTGCAGCGGGGGTCCCAATCGGGACTCCTGCTGCTTTAAAGAAATGCTAATGTCCTGTTGCGGGTCCTTAAAGTTCCCCCGGGAACACCCATATGCAAACCCGGCCCCAGGGGTACTGTAAGTACCCCCATGGCACCTAAAATGAACCCCCCAATGCTGGGGGTCCCCATCAGGATCCCTGCAGTGTCCCTACATTGGCCCTTGCAGCGGGTGTCAACATCGGGACTCCCACTTCATTTAAAATTCAATTTTGGCACCGCAGAGGCCCTTAAGGGACCATAAATGTTCCTAAAGGTCCTTACAGGTCCTTAAAGTACCTGAGCTACAATAAAAAATAACCCTATCACTCATGGGGGTCTATAAAGACCCCCATAAGCCCCTAAATAACCCCATCCCTTATGGGAGTCTGTAAAGACCCCCATAAAGCCCTATTTAATCCCATCACTTATGGGGAGGATTATACCCTAATGTAAGGATTATACCCTTACATTAACCCCATAAATGCCATGAGGGTCCCCCAGGACCCTCATGAAATTAAGCACAAACACTATCCTACACTACACTATTAGCCCCCACAATAAACCAATAAATCTAATCCAACCCCTAACAAATGTACCCGACTCCTCTCTATCCTATAAACCTCTCTCTACCCTTATCTATTAACCCCTACATTTAGACTATAAATGCCATGAGGGTCCTCTAGGATCTTCATGACACAAAGTCTAAGCACTAAACTACACTATTAACCCTACCTACACCCCATTAACCCATTGAAGCTAACTGAACCCCATTAACCCCAACTGTCCCCCTTTAACCCTAAGTGGGCCTATTTAACCCCATCTAGTCCTATTTAACCCTGTCTAGTCCTATTTAATCCCATCTAGTCCTATTTAACCCCATCTAGTCCTATTCAACCCTATCTAGTCCTATTTAACCCTAACTGGGCCTATCTAACCCCAAATGTACCCAGTAAACCCCTATCCTATAAACCCCCTCCTACCCTGACCTATTAACCCCTACACTACCTACCTAACATTTACCCTAACCTATTAGACCCTACACTAAGTAACCAACTCCTACCCTAACCTATTAAACCCTCAACACCCCACTAACTACAAAAAAATAAAAGACCTAAATTACAGAAAAGAAAAAAAGTACATTACAGAAAATAAAAAAATAGAACAATACAGAATATCTAAAAAGCTACATTACAGAAAAAGAAATAAGCTACATTACAGATAATTAAAAGAGCTACATTACAGAAATAAAATAAACACAACATAAAATAAAAACATCCCACAACTCACAGGGAAAAAAACGACTCACATTAAATAATACAACTACAACCTAAAATAAACACATCCCTACCACAATAACACTGTCAAGACCCACTCTCTGGATGGGGTCTGTTGACCGGATTTGAGTTACTCTGGACCTTCAGCAGTTTCTATTACAGGAACATCATGTCTCAGCCCTTGGTTTAGACTGAGCAATATTGACAGTAAGTCTGACGAATCTTACTACATCTACACGCCACGTCTTGATGAAAATTATGAACAACTTTATTTGGAAAACAACATCTTTTAAACAGGCATACAACATTACCAGGAGGGGCTACCTTTAGTCAGCCCCTAACTGCCTCTGGCCAATCATGCAGGGTCCCTACGTGGGAACCATGAGACTCCTCCCAGGTCCACCAGGTGGGGCTAACTAATTCATTTGGCTCTAGCTCCCAAGAGAGAGACATCTCCCTGTCTTCTGGACTTTGCCCTGATTCTCTGAATGGGAATCCCTGTAGACCCCCTGGGGTTATGGTGCCTCAGTGTCTGTAAGGGACCCTATTGTTCCTGACTACTATCATTTCAAGTGTTTACCTTCAGGACCATATGGGCAACTCCTGACTGAGAGTTTATACAATGGGGGAGGGTTGACTAATTAAAACAGAGCTATCACTCCATAATACAATATACAATATAATACTAACATATTATAACCCATAACATATTTCCCCATTCCCACATGGTATCAGGGTTGGGCAGGTTTTCCACGTCAATCCATTTTATGCAGTAATGCTGACTTTATTTAATGGTGACAGTGGAACCCCCTACTCATTCCCCTATCCCATACCATTCACAAGCAGTGGCTCTGTGAGCCCAAACCTTTTGTTCTTCCACAGGGCAACAGCATGTGGAAGATAACCCAGCCCCAAGATGGCCACTGCTGCCAGTCACAAAATGGCCCCAGCATAGTTCACGCCAAATCCAATATGGCCACTGGCTGATTCATGACAAACACAAAAACCCACACCCAGCAATAAAATACTGTTTCAATTATTTCACTTATCTTGCCAAAATGCCCCTAATAGGAGTTAGGTAAGTAGTGTAGGGGTTAATAGGTTAGGGTATGAGTTGGGTAGGTAGTGTAGGGGTTAACAGGTTAGGGTAGGTGTTAGCTAGTGTAGGGGTTGAAAGGTTAGGGTAGGACAGGGTTTATAGGATAGGAGATTACTGAGTACATTTGGGGTTAAATAGGACTAGGTAGGGTTAAATAATACTAGATAGGGTTAAATAGGTCTAGATGGGCTTAAATAGGACTGGACAAGTTTAAGTAGAACTAGATGGATTTACAGAGAGTACTAGATGGGGTTAAATTGGCCCAGTTAGTGTTAAAGGGGGTCAGTTGGGGTTGAAGGGGTTTAGTTAGGGTTAATTGGGTATATTTAGGGTAAATAGTGTAGTGTAGTGCTTAGGCTTTGTGTCGTGAGGGTCCTGGATGATCCTCATGGTACTTATAGTGTTAACATAGGGGTTAATAGTGTCCTATAGGGGTCTCTTTAGACCCCTATTGGACTGAGGAGGTTAATTTTAGTCTCATGAGGGTTTATAATGACCCTCATGAGTGATGGGGTTAACTTTAGGTGCCGGGGGTTACTTATAGTACCCCCGCTGCAGGGGTTAATTTTTGTATTTAGTGCAGGTCCTATAAGGACTTTTAGGGTCCTTTCAAAGCAGACTTTTTGCATTTTAAATGCAGCGGGAGTCTCGATGGGGACACCTGCTGCAAGGGTCAATGTAGTGACACTGCTGGGGCCTCAATGGGGGGTTAATTTTAGGTGCCAGGGATGCGCATTGATGTGTTGCTGGCCCTTTAAGGACCAGCGGCGGGACATTGGTGTTATTTTAATGCAGCGTGGGTCCTAATCAGTTAATGTGGGGACCTTTCGGGGGTTCCAATAGGGACCCTGCAGCATTGTGGGGTTAATATTAGTTGCCGCAGGGGTACTTACTGTACTCCCACGGCATGGGGGTAAACATTAGTGTGCCTCGTGCCCTTTAAGGACCCGCGGCAGGGAAATATTTTTTTTTTTATTCTGCAGGGGTCCCAATCGGGACCCCAGCAGCATTGGGTTGATGTCGGGACACTGCGGGGTTCCCGATTGGTACCCCTGCATCATGGGGATAATGTGTTGACCCTGCAGGGCTCCAGATCGGGACCCCTGCAGCAAGGGGTTAATGTGGGGATCCTGCAGCAGGGTTCCAGGCTGCATTTTAACAAGTCCTACGGGCTTGGGGGTTGGAAACATTGATGTCATGATGACGATCTCTGTTTCCATTGGCTGTGGCTATAGGGGGCATTACGGGCTTTATGTTCAGGCCCGTAGATGCTTACTTCCAATGGCAGGGTTTGCGATTATCGGGAAGGGGGACTAAATTGTGTGCACGACCAATTGAATAGGCGAGTAAAAGTAGAGCTACTGGAGCAAGTAGCCAAAAAGTAGCAAATCGGAAAGTTACTTACAAGTAGCAGCCCCGAATTGAATGAGGCCCCAAGCCTCCAGGCCTGCACAAAGTGCATGGGTAGACCACATGCTAAAGTTAGTTTCTATCTACTTATAGTTTATGGTGATTGCTTAGTTATTTAATTATGGTGTAAACCAGCTCTGTTTAGTTTTGTGGTTATATTATTTGCAGCAATGTAATTTGAAGTTCATTTGTACCTCCTATTTAGATAATTTAGTTGAATTGATGAAAAATATTGTTTTTTCACAATGTTAGAAGTAGTTGCACTTTATGTATAAATGACCATAAATAAAATAATTTGCTGAATGGCATCTTACAGCTGACTCCGTGCTCTGTCTGTCTCTTTCTCTGACTGAATTAAGCTTAAAAAGAACACTAAAGAGGCCAACCAGACTGAAGCAAAAATTAATCATTCCAAGGAAAAAAGAGTTTAAAATCACATGGGATTCGATTAAGTCTAAATTCAATATGTGTTTTTTTATGTTTTAGAAATTCTGCAAAAGGTCACCATATGGAGATGCAGGAGCTGATGAAATAAAAGCAATAAGACAAAGCAATAAAACTGTCTGTGTTTTCTTGACCTTTTAAATATATCTATCATGGAGTCTATGGTAAATCTTGTTAAGGCCTTGATTCTGCATTTGTTGTAAGGAGAGCAATGTTTTGTACCTCATTCACTTACCAATGGCCTTTTTCAGTTGATTTAGGTAATATGAAACTTCCTGGGAAGTGTCAGCAGCCTGCAATAATACATTAAAGGCTGAATGTTTACTTTAACTACTTTCAATCTTTTTTTCTGCACTCACAGTAGAGACTTCCATCTGTGTTTGTTTATGGATAGTAATATATAATCTTCAATAACTAAAACAGAATTATTTCATACTAAACGTGTGATAACACAAAATACAATACAATAATAATAATAATAATAATAATACTTGCTGTGTATTATTATTATTAGTGTTGTTATTGATTAGTCATTCAGTCAAGACTATGGACCCCAGCACACCAGGCACATCTGTCAGTCACTGCCTCTCTGAAATCCATCAAGCTCATGTTAAATGCTTCAATTACCTCATCTATCCATCTCTGCCTGTCTTCTCTAGAAACCCCTGTCTTCTCATGATATTTGAGCTGTAACCTTATGATCATACCTTCCAGAAACAAGTTTGGCTTAATTTCCTGTTGTATAGACTGATTGGAACTTCTTGCATTCTAAGGGACTCTAAGCAGTTTTCTCCAATATCACAATTCAAAGGCATCAAATTTACTGTAATCAGTCTTTTTTATGGTCCAGCTCTTACATCAATATGTTAGTACTGGATACACTATAGTTTTATCTTTGTGGATCTTTGTTGATAGTAATATATCTTTATATTTTAATAGCGTATCCATACTTGCCATAGCTTTCCTCCCCAGTAGCAAACTTCTTTAAATTTCACAGCTGCAGTCACCATCTGAAGAGATCTTGGAGCTCAGGAAAATAAAATATGTCACTGTCTCCCCTTTTTCCACATCTGTTTGCCAGGAACTGAGATTTCTGTTCTCAATACTAGGTACAGTGGCTCCTAAATAATTTCAGCAATTGAGCTGTATTATATCTTTTTGTTCTATGCCTGCATAACTCGCTATATACATTATATTTATATTTATCTAGCACTTATATAGGTGCACATCATTTGTTGTGCACTTCCCCCATTATTAGCACTGGCCACTTTATACTTTGCACTTTTTTGCACGATAGTCACTTTATTTGTGACCAATATTAGCACTTTACATTGTATATAGCTTGTATATAGCCGGTCCACCCTGGACAGATTGTTCTTGTGCAATAGATACCCACACTGCCATTTGAATACTATTATCTCTCTGCTACCTATGTGCATATATTTTAAGAAGGATTTTAAATACCATTAAATGTTAAGTTTTATTATTTAGTTTATTCTCTTCTTTCTAAGATTAGGATTAACAGGTGTGCCCTACAATAGGATCTTTTTTCTCCCTCCTGTGTATACTTTATATTTACAATAAAAAACACATTCACCTATGATTTGGAATACAGCAAGGAGATAGCAAGGTGGACTCACAAATCTGTATGGGCCCAAAGTAGTATAAAACCTAAATATTCCCTTGGCATGGGGCCTCTTCTATATGAGAAAGATCATGAATACCATTCTATATATACAACTTAATTTGTATTCTATGGAAACACTCTTTATCTGTTCTTTTAATCACAGAGCTGTTGTTTTATATTACAATTTTCAATTTCTCAGAGATTTAGCTGCTGCCATGTCTTGGGATTTATCAGGATTAATGTTTATCATATTCTAAACCTATGAATTGATTTTCTTTTGTTTACTTTATTTCAGTATTTTGTTAATTACTTAAGATGCACATATATTAGATTTTGACATTTTCCTCCTAAATCCGTTAAATAATACTAGAGGAAAGAAGGATTGGTAGACATTTTCCCACATTTGTAATCAAGTTGTACATCTGTGTTTATATGCAAGAATGAAAAATATGTTAAAGGTATATGTAAGTGAGCTGGGTTATTAATGCATCTGATAGAGGAGAATTTATAGTGTCTGAAAAAATTGTTTGCATGAAAAAATTCTAAAGTAAATAGTTAAACTGTTAGCCTGAAGTTGAAGCTGATTTTCTTGCAGCTGCAAAGAGTTTTCTCTCAATGTTGACACCCCCTGAAATTCCCAGAGAGGATATAACCCAAAGAGTTGACAAAAAGATTTTGTCAGGAAAAAAATAGAATCAAATAATCCTATACAAGCCACAAATACACTACCTAATCAAATAATCCTACACAAGCCACAGAAATACTACCTAATCAAATAGGCCTACACAAGCCACAGATATTATATTTTTCTCTGCATATTCTATAATAACAATTATTATTATAAAAAAAATTGTATATGAATAAGTATGCACAGGATTCCCTGGTGGTCCAGTGGTTAGGATTTGGTGCTTTTACCTCGACCTGGGTTCAATTCCAGTCAAGGAACCAAGGGGTCACACCACCCTGAAGCCAAGACGTACTTGGTCAGTACTTGGATGTGAGACCATTTAGGAATACCAAGAACTATATGCTGTGGACCACTGGAGAACTGGCCATCCACTCCAGTATCTCTGCCATGAATACCAAGTGGATCAGCATGACCATGGATATAACAATGTGCTTGGTAAATTACTGTCCATGAGGTCATAGAGAGTTGGAAACGACTAAATAACGCAATAAAAAAGATGCACAGTCATCAGTTTTCAGAGCTGTGAAAAAACTATTGAATAAAGTTTGCAGCAATTATAAGAAGGGTTTTAGCAAGATGGAGAGAAGTTGCGGGTCAAGTGCTTGCAGGTTTCTGTGGTTTCTGGTAGCCGGGGTGAAGAAGGGCAAAGAGTGGAAGATGTGGTGAAGTTGTAGGTTAGGAAATGGTGGTCAGATGGAGGGAGTGGGGAGATGATAAGGTTGGAGATAATGCAGTGATTGGTAAAATGAGGTGAGGAGAGTGTCCATCCCCATTGAGTAGGGAAAGGGGAAGTAATTTTGCATTTGTAGGAGAGGTGGAAGTGTCAATTGCAATGCTAAATTCACTAAGAACAAGTGAAGGTTTGTTGGAGGAGAGAAAGTGAGGGAGCCAGGCGGCAAAATGATCCATTCTGCAAATGCTGCTGAGACACAGTCCTTGATAGGCTAGGCTGCAAATGCTGCTGAGACACAGTCCTTGATAGGCTAGGGCATCCAGCACTACAGTGATCTGCATATGCTGCAGTGCGCAAACCCATAAATGGACTATTTATTGGATTTCAGCAATTATTAATAAAGTAAAGTACATAAAGCTAAATATATATATATATATATATATATATATATATATATATATATAGGTACAGTATATTATACTAGCGACTTGCCCCTCAAAAATGACGGCAATAAAATTTGAAGCCTGGCAATACTGTTTGCCACCAAATGCGGGGATATGGCCCCTCTGAGCACCTTCTGTGCTCATCGCGAGCCTCTTACTGTCTTGGTTTAAGTGTTACTGCTTGAGTTAAATGTTACTGCCTTGTATTAAGTGTTACTGTTTTACGTTAAGTCTTAGTGCTTATGGGTCGTATTTACCTCCTTCAGCATTGTTTTACGTCCTTCTTGCAACTTGCAACCTCACTCACAGGCTCTCCCCCTGTGCTGTGTGTGAGCGTGTAAGTGAATTTGAGGCATATTTGTGTGTTTTTACATGTCTTTCCGGTTTGGCCATTAAAGTAATATTTTTGAGAGCCCCGCAGCGCATCTATGTGCTTTAGGTACTAAGTCCTAAGGGCCGTAATTTTGCGTCAGTCACTAAGTCCAGGGGCCTCGCGATGAGTGCCTTTGGCGCTCATAGCAACTAAGTCCTGCGTGTCTCAGGATGAGCTCCTGCTGCACTCATCTCCACCCCTGCAAAGAGCTCCTTTGGCGCTCATTGCAGCCAAGTCCCACAACGCCGTCGGCGATGAGCGCCTGCGGAGCTCATTGCGAGGCCCGGAATGAGCGCCTTTCGGCGTGCATGTAACAGCTTGCCTTGCCTCGCGAGGCTCGCAGTTGCAGGGCTCACTGTGCGAGCCCCACAATTTTAACATTGCGTTACAAACAAACCCGCAATTATGACAACTAAAAATGTGATTCTTGGCAAAATCCAGAAACCTATTCTTTAAACACTTCTTAAGAAAATATCAAATCTTGCTGCAGTTCATATCAATCTAATTTATCTTCACTTCTGTGCTCCTCTCAAGTACTCTATTTCATAATAGCAAGCAAAGAAATAAAGAGCCTTAAAATGTAACTTTGAATAATGTAATAAAAAATACTATAGTCATTAAAACACCTGGTCTTGATAAACTTATGATTGAAGGAATTTAGTGAATTGCGGTAATGGAATCTACATTATAATCCAGTATATCATATACTTCACAATATCCTTCAATTCTAGAATTTGTAATGCATACAAACAAAATTAGTACACTATAGTAAAACAGTATAATAGTGTCCTAGAGTACCCAGCAGTGAATGAGAGGGGCCAAATGGTCTACCAGATTTCTGTGCCTCTGGGAAAGCCCAACAGGCACCCATAAAGCTTGGACCTAACTATCTGGCTCCCTGTTATACTCAGATTACCACAGTCAATTAGGGGTATTAACTTTCGCCCTTTTCTATGAAGGTAAAATAGCTGGGTGCACAAAACAATTATATAAAAACCTGTCCATCGATATTTTTGATCTATGGTGATGCAATGCAAAGTCAAGTCCTGGTGGAATATGCCCAACACACGTTTCAACGCTCAACAAAACGGATTATTCAGGGGAAAACGAGCAACTAATCGTGGCAGCCCGATTTAAATACACCGTGCGCCGCCATTTGCGCCTGTATAACGTGATGATGCAGCCATTTAACATCAGTTATCTATATGGCAGAGTGCAAATGTGGTCTGCAATTTTGGGTTGTATTCCCTCTCACGGTAACAAATATAAAAGGTCCTTAGTTTAGCAAAATTTGTGTTTTTCTAATGTGCCTTGGTGCCACATATTATATTGGTATTCAATGAGCAGTGGAGCGATTGGTGGTGGAGGAGGAGGAGAGAGGAAGGGATGTGTTAAATGATCAGCTAGGTTTTTGTTACATGACACCTATCCCCTTGCCTCAAATGTGCTCAGTAGCAGCCAGCTTGCAAGCTCTGCTCCTTCAGAAAAAGAAGAAGCCCTATCATACATGCAATCTTCACCAAAGTATCATGGGTGCCTCCCAGAAACAATGGCAGCATCAACACTTTTTAAATTAAAAATAAACTTTATTACATTTACCTGCCAGACTCAAGTTTGAACATGCATATTTTTCATCATGCAATTGTCCTTTAATTCAAATTTGTATAATTTTGCTAATAATCTTAAATTATAATGGTTAATTTTTTGTGCTGTTTATTACTGTTACAGTCTATACAGGTGTATGATGTGGCATTGAGTTTATGTGCTGTAACGCTTCATGAAATCTATGTAAAAAATCACTATTGCCATACAGTAATTTAAAATGAAATCAAAATAATAATAATAAGAAAAACATAAATTGTATACCATAAGATGTGTGTATTGTACAATGCATAAACAGAGTGTGGTACTATTTTTCTTTCTCATTTATTGATCTCTCTTACTTTGAAATGCTCTCTGGAAATGTATTCCTATCACACTCTGTTTGCATTTGTTTGACAATATTACTTCCTCTTTGATGTTTTTCCTCTCAAATACTAATGTTTGCATTTAATATCTTTTAAGCACTACATACACGGTTTATAGAATACCAAAACCTTTTTTTCTCAGTAAATCAAAGCCTCGTCTTTTCAATTTCATTTCCCACTATTTGAACACCATGTATATTCAGGTACATAAATGCTCATGATTTCCATTTTCCACTTGACCAGTTGCTTTTAAGATTTCAGACTGCACTTTCCATTGATAAGCATTCTTCATATGATTGCTATGTCTTCATTCCTCAATCCTTATCACACTGTAGTTTTAAACTAATAATAATTACATATAACCTACTTTCCACTCTCGCCTTCTAAACCATACTCCTACTGTTATTTCTCTTCCATTTCAACTTCTTGTATTCAGCAGAATTTCTATTGAATATCCCATTCTGACAGGAGCAAATGTATGATTGAAAACGTCTTATAACAATATTCTGAGTTTATAATGCTACTCAGACATCTCACTTACATAATATTCCAGTATTTAGCAAATAATTTAATCATAACCAAGTAAAAGGCATTTTAGTACATTAGTATTTAGTAGTGTAGTCTGTGTGGAGGGAAATAGAAATAATGTGCTCAAATGGAGTGTGAATTAATTTGTCTTTATTCAGAGGTGACATATTCTAATTCTGTTTTAGAATTTTTTAAATATTATTTCAATGTTATTGGCATTTTTACCAGTGACATAGAATAATTAATAGCAGTTAATTAGCAATATGATCTATAGAATGTTTGTGATATACAGCCTCATTAAATTAGCCCTCATAGTTCCCTCGGTCCTCGCAAAAGACAGTTTTTTGCTGTTTGCGAGGACCAATTCCTCAATATGTACCTCATAGCCTCCTTTGCGAGAGAACACCTAAAAACAGCTGCAAATAGGCTCCGGGAGAGCTACGTTGTAACACACAGCCATAAATCTATGGGGTGAACCTCGCACCTGGGAAAAATTCCTACAAAAAAGTGCTCGCAAGGGATCCTAAAGCCTATACACGCTGCATCTGAGCAGCCCGACACAGCCGTCTGATGCTCCCCCCTGCTCCCTAAAGACATCCCCATGCTTCAGGGGGCCCTATCAAGACACCTGCAGCCTCCCCACATTAACCCCTTGCAGCGGGGGCCCCAATCGGCATCGATCAGGCCCCGTTGCTTCTAACATTTTCAAATTTCCTGCCGCGGGCCCTTTAAGGCCACTAGCCAATCCCGGCTGCACACCGCTAGCCAATACCCGAGAAGCCCCCCGCCCCCAAATTACCCCCCTTACAGTAGGAGTTGCCGATCGACATCAATCAGGCCCTCGCTGCGCTTAAAAATGTTAAATTTCCCGCCATGGGTCCTTAAAGGGCCGGCGGCACACTATCTAATAATCCCGGCAGTACCCCCGCGGCACCTAACATTAACCCCCTCAATGCTGGAGGTCCCCATCGGACAGACGCAGTGACAACAGCCAATCAGAAGGTGCTGATTCCTTCAGCCAATCACCCTGTGGGGGTGTATGGCTAAAGGCAATAGTGCCTTCTGATTGGTTTAAAAAAGATTGACAGATCCTTCAACCAATCAGAATGCGATATAGGGGTGACTCCCACCTTGGTGCCTTCTGATTGGCTGAAATTTTATTGACAGCCTTTTCAGTCAATCAGAAGGCTCCATTGCCAATTTCCTACTGGAAGAGGCTCTGGAGGCCATATAAGCCTCGGGAAACTCCACGAGTGCGGAGCTCCATTAGTTTTTTTTTTAGTTTTTTTTAGAGCGCAGATTCATTAAGGGCCAAGCCAGGGCATAAGAGTAGAAGGCTGGGGACATTGCGGACAGGAGCCCCATGAGTGATGGGGTTTGTTTTAGGTACCTGGGGGGGGGGGTACTGTTAGTACCCCCGTGGCAGGGGTTAATATTTTTTAGAGAGGGTCTTTTCAGGACCTTTACGGTCCTTTAAGGACCCACGAGGCAGGAAATTTCAATTCTTTAATGCAGCCATCGACTGAGGACCCCCGCTGCAAGGGGTTAATGTGGGGGGGCTGCGGGGGTCCCTATGGAACCCTGCAGCAAGGGGTTAATATGGGGACACTTTGGGAGTCCCGAAGGGGACCCCCAGTATAGAGGGGGTTACTGTTAGGTGCCGTGGTCGGGATTGCCTAATGGTGTGCTGCAGGCGCTTTAAGAAACCGTGGCGGGGATTTTAGAATTTTTTTAATGCAGCGGGGGCCTGATCTATGCCGATCCGGGACCCCCGCTGCAAGGGGTTAATGTGGGGTCACTTTGGGGATGCCAATGGTGACCTCCAGCATAGAGGGTGGTTAAATTTAGGTGCCGGGCGGGGGTTCTTGGAATACCCCCCAGGGCAGGGCTTGTATGTAGAACTGCCGCAGTGGTCCCGTTCAGGACCCCTGCAGCAAGTGATGAAGTGGGGGAGCCTGCAAGATCATCTCGCAGGCTGTCACTCCTCCTGCACAGTTTCTTCATGTTTGACTAATTTAAAAGCGTCGTAACTTTTCTAAATTTGAAGCACGTAGGACTTAAGTTCAAATCCACAAGGTGGAAAATTTTAATTCTTTAATGCAGCCATCGACTGGGACCCCCACTGCAAGGGGTTAATGTGGGGGGCTGCGGGGGTCCCTATGGACCCCTGCAGCAAGGGGTTAATATGGGGACACTTTGGGGGTCCCGATGGGGACCCCAAGCATAGAGGGGGGTTAATATTAGGTACTGTGGTCGGGATTGCCTAATGGTGTGCCGCGGGCCCTTTAAGAAGCCGTGGCGGGGATTTTAGAATTTTTTAAATGCAGCGGGGGCCTGATCTATGCCGTTTAAGGACCTCTGCTGCAAGTGGTTAATGTGGGGTCACTTTGGGGATGCCAATGGGGTCCTCCAGCATAGAGGGGGGTTCATTTTAGGTGCCGGGCGGGGGTTCTTGGAGTACCCCCCACGGCAGGGCTTGTATGTAGAACTTCCGCAGTGGTCCCGTTCAGGACCCCCGCAGCAAGTGATGAAGTGGGGGAGCCTGCAAGATCATCTTGCAGGCTGTCACTCTTCCAGCACAGTTTCTTCGTGTTTGACACAGACGGACCTGCTGAGTAGCTCACAAGTTGCTCGCAGCAGGGCTAATTTAATAGCATCGTAACTTTTCTAAATTTAAAGCACGTAGGGCTTAAGTTCAAACCTTGTATCTACGAGGCTGGAATTTAATGGGGCTGATAGTGCCTTGTGGGTGGCATACAGATGGTGCGCTAATCATAGTTTCTCTGAATTGAAGGAAAACAATGGTTTCTCCTAATATTACATATTAAGTTAGATACTTCCTTAAGACAAGGCCTAAAAAACAAACATTATAGAAGGCAATTGAAGCAGGAGTAAATGTATACTATGGAACTTCAACCCTTGTATAACAAGGACTGTTTCTTTTGAGTGAAATACACTGATGGAAACAAGTGTAGTTATATCAAGAAGAGAGATATACAAATGGTATATAAGAAACACTGGGTGTATAAGGAACAACATTTCTACTTCTATAAATACTTATAAAATATATAAATAGGATTGGCCTAACAATCATAGAGGACTTAACTCAAATGCTTAAGATATATATATATATCAGGCCTCACCAATTATGAATAATCACATATATAGTTGTTGTAATTGTGGGCTTGCCAAAAGTTGTTGCTAACGCCAGGTTAAAATTGCGGGCTCGCTCAGCGAGGGCCGGGGTTGCAGCTAGTCAATGAGCATCAAATGCGCTCATTGTGCTGGGAGAGATGAGCGTCGTAGGCGCTCATCCCTTTGACCAGTATGACTTAGGCAATGAGCGTTGAAGGCGCTCATTTCGCTGGTGGAGATGAGCGCCATGGGCTGCTAATGTGCCAGGACATGGCCCTTACTGCTTTAAAGTACAAGGACAATTTACCATTGTACTTCACATTTACATCCAGAAGAAGGGGAGCAAAGAAAATTTGCTCAACTATATGTCCTTGATACAATGGAAGCTGTTGAACAGCTTCAAGAAAATAAAAAATGCTTAAACATTGTTTTTATAGAGCTTGATAAAATTATGGCCCAAAATCCATACACTCAAGCTAATAAAAAAATTGCAGAAGTAGAACAAGAACAACAAATTCATGCAGTTACATCAATTACCAATCCGAAAAGTCAATATTGTTCTTAAAAGAGATCCCCATACTGATAAACGCTGTTATAACTTGCCAACATCAAATGAGGATGCAACAGTCTTTCAAAATGATGAGGGAGAACCACCATTTCAGAGAGATATTAGAATATATCCCAGAAATCAGGAGCAACCCTTCATTAACATTAGTATCTTAAGCACTTATTTGGATCCAATGACATATGCCATTTTTTCCCAATGGGGAAGCCAGATGGCAACCCAAATTAACAGTTACCCAAATTCGAAAGTACGAGTCAGAAATAATATTTCCATCCTTGTATTTAAAGTGTCTCAAACTGCAATACGAGATGGATTCAATCCCATTTTATGCGGAGGAAAACTGACACAACAATGGATCATTGATTCATATTTGCAAGTTGGCAAATAATTTAAATTTCATAAAATATCAACAAGATAAACTATGTGTAGAACAGTATTGGACTGATGGATTATGTAGCTGAGGTGGCTAAAAGCAGAGAGCTTCCAGCTGGCAAAGCCATCATTTACCTTCTTCTTTCCAAGGATCTCCTTGCAATGTGCAAGAAAGATGCAATGATGCTATGGCTATTGTAACTAAATTTGGAAAACCAGATTTATTTATTACATTTACATGTAATCCACAATGGCCAGAGATTGTACAGAATCTGATAATTGGACAAACTGCTTCTGATAGACCAGATTTAGTTGCGAAAGTCTTCAAAATTAAATTAACTGAATTAATATGTGACATAACCATAACTCGGTTAGTTGGCAAATGTCTGGCTTATGTTTATACCATAGAATTTCAAAAAAGAGGCCTTCCACATGCACATATTGTTATAATCCTTCAAGAGAAAGATACATTGGATACTGGTGATAAAGTGGATTCAGTGATTATTGCTGAACTACCAGATCCAAAAATATATGGTAGACTATATGAGATTGTAACTCATCGCATGATTCATGGACCATGTGGCGATATTAATCCACCGTCACAATGCATGGAAAATAATAAATGCAGTAAAGAATTTCCAAAAGATTATAGAGACAACACATATGCTAATTGTGATGGCTATCCATTATATAGAAGAAGAGAAGGCCAAAATGCCATTATTTGTGGCAAAAAAGTAGATACCAAATATGTGGTACCATACAATCCACATTTGCTCATGAAGTATAATGCACACATTAATGTGGAAGCTTTTTGTAGTGGACAAAAATGCAGAAAATCCAGAAAAAATGAGTTATTACATGATGAACTTGCATCTCATGTAGATGCTTGATATGTAGATGCGCCAGAACAGTGTGGCATCTTCTAAAATTTGAAATGCATGATCATTCACATGCAGTATATCGATTAGCTGTAAATTTGCCCCAAAGACACTTAGTTTACTTTAATGTTTGAAATGAAAGAAATGCTTTGGCACAAAATGAGCATCGACAAACTACACTAACTGTGTTGTTTCAATTAAACTGTAACGACTTGGAGGCAAGGGAATTGTTATACATTGACATTCCCTATCATTATTTTTTTGTTAATTGATTATGACGAAAACGAAAAAGGCGTGGCACTAAAATAATACCAAGAATTTACACTGTAAGTCCAAGAGTACTTGAACGTTTCTGTTTACGTTTACTTCTCTTAAATGTTCCTGGCGCACAAAATTTTGAACACTTGAGAACTGTTAATTTCATATTTTATGACACATTTCATTTAGCTGCGTGACACAGAAACTTGGCTGATGATACAGAATGGGAAAGATGTCTAGAAGAAGCAGCACTATGTCAAATGACACGGCAGATGAGGGAACAATTTGCATTTATTTGCATCTTCTGAAATGCTTTTAATACATTAGCTTTGTGGGACAAATTTAAAACAAATATGTCTGAAGACTTTATACAACATTACAATGAGTCCATTGCAGAATTAAAAGCATTACTTGAAATTCAAGAGGTCTCTCTTTCTCATGGCTTAAATTGTGCAAGTTTTAATCTTACAGATCCAGGACTTATAGAGGACATAAACTAATAATAATAAATAATTACTCAATCCATGATGCATCCAGATCCAGTATGCTTTAACACATGCGAGATATAAAAAGTTATGATCATACATATAAGATTATAACAAAAATGTAATGTAGGTTTTTATCCCAAATGAGTAGCCATGAAAAACACACTGACACATTTATTAATGTAAAAATATTGAGACACTCTTTATTATATCCAAACAGCACAATCATAGCCATTTAACCACATACATTGATATCATTTGTGTGGTTTAAAAGAATCTCAAGGGGGCGGGAGACTTGGTAAAAATGAATAGAACTTTGTTGATCTACAATAACACAGTATAATGAGGCATGTCATTCAGTAGACCAGAAAAACAGTATATTGAGAAAGCATAATATTTACCCATCTCTCTGTATGGTTGAGTGGGTTTACTGTCAGTGTTTATATCAACAAATTTACCTGTTGCTCATCTTCAAGCAGTGTTACCAATGTTGTATCAACTATAATAGTTGTTGGTAACGCTATGTTAAAAGTTACGGGCTTGCGCATGCGCGATGAGCACTGAAAGTTACTGGGAGAGGTCTTCAATCAGCGCCAAAGGCGCTCATCGCTAGGCCCATATGGTAGAGAGGATGCAATGAGCAACGAAGGCGCTCATCGCGAGGCCGGTGAGGTAGAGGGGGGAAGTTACGGGTTTACAAAGGTCTGCAATCAGCGCCAAAGGCGTTCATCACAAGGCCCGTAAGGTAGAGAGGATGCAATGAGCACCAAAGGCACTTATTGCGAGGCCCGCGATGAGCGCCAATGGCACTCATTGGGAGGCTTGCAAAAGAGGCTCTGACTGGCATCCGAGTTACAGGCTTGAAAAAAAAACTGCCATTTTTTTTTTTAGCCCGGAATTCGAGAGGCCGCCAAAAGACCCCAATTGAATACAAAATTAACTACCAACCTCAATTATGGGCTCCCTGCCTCCTCCTGAGGCAGGGAATCCATCAGTGAGGTTGAAAGCTATTTTACTATTTAATTTGCGAGTTTTGTCGGCCTCCCAATGGCTGCCGAGTTAGGGCCTTGAAAACAAATGGCGACATTAAACCCGTAAAAATATTTTTAAGTCTAAGTAATTAAGTAACATTATATCTAAACTACTGTATAAACATTATCCCCTACTCTCTATCTCTTCCCTTTACTCCCTCTCACAAAACCTGTAATCACCTCACCTGGGACCTGTGGGTTTGCTCAATCATTATCAATGTTTGAGTGGGAAACATAGTCTTATATAGTCTGTAAATGACATTTTCTAGGATGTTTTTTAATATTACTCAGTAGATGTTACATAGTTGCATAGTAATTGAGGTTGAAAAAATACTTTTATTCCAACAAGTTCAACCTTTTATTTTTCTCCTGGTGATTGTACTCCTCCCTGGATCAATTTTCTCTAATGAATCAGGTTATCCCTGAATGCCCTTTTTATTTAGAAATATATACAATACCTTTTTAGTCATCTATCGAATCCGCTGTCACCACCTTCCTTGGAAGAGAATTCCACAGTTTAACCATCCTTACTGTGAAGAACCCTTTTCTTTTTTTAAGTGAAATCTTTTTACTTCAAAGGATGTCCTCTTGTCAAAACCTCTTGGCACAAAAAGTTCACTTGACAAAGCCTTAAATTGACCCTGGATATATTTATATAAGGCAATCATATCTCCTCTTAGACAAAAAAAAATTCTAGAGAAAAAATAATAATTTGTTTAGTCTTACTTCATAACTTAGCCCCTCCATCCCTCCTTATTAATTTTGTTTTGTTTCTCTGTATTTTTTTCCCAGCACTAAAATGTCATTTTTATGAAGTGGTGCCCAAAATTGTACTCCATATTCCAAATGAGGGCATACTAGGGATTTGTACAGTGGCAGAATTATATTTGCTTCCCTTGCTTCTATACCCTTCTTATTACATGCTAATATGTTATTTGCCTTTGCAGCTGCTGCTTGGCATTGAGCACTGTTACCTAGGTGGTTGTACACAAGTACTCCCAAATCATTTCAATATCTGATACACCTAGATTTGCTCCATTAAGATTATAAATTGCATGTCTATTTTTCCTTCCCAGATGCATAACTTTACATTTATTAGTATTAAATATCATCTGCCATTTAGTTGCCCATCTCTCTAATTTATTCAAATCCCTTTGGAAAGTACATCCTTTTCTGATGTGAGGCAATTTTGAATAAGTAACTGGCTAGGAGATCCGATACACCACAGAAACATTCTGGGACACATAGAAAACATGTGTAACTTGCAGAGATAAAGCTCCCAAATTTATGAGTAGGGATTTTAGGCATAGAATGAAGGACTTAATGAGGTAAAAAGTTTCAAGTCAATGAAGCTTGCTTTCACACTGACATATCATAAAACAGAAAAACAAAGGATATGCTTTAACATATAAGTATTAATCATGTGTTCATCAACACTGTCTTTAATAATGAAATTAGTTAATATGTTCAATTATCTTCAAGCATCTTTTCCAATGACATTGAAACACTTTCTTCAATTAACATAACGTAATAAATGAGTTAAGCTATTAAAGACTAGACTGCTAAAACTATTCTGGGTTACAAGTTTTGCTTTTAATTTGTATAAAATAAGAAGTAATCATTACAAGCATTAAAAAAAATCCTGATATCATCATTCACCACAAACTAAGTTAATCACTTTATGAAAAGTACATCACAAAATTATGCAAATTAATATGTATTAGTAATAGTCAACACCCCCCAAGACATATTAAGTGTTTTCTGTTCTCAGAAATACATATTTTAAATAACTTTGTAACAGAAAGTAGATGTTCTTAGCTTGGCCCCTATAATTTATAAAATACTTATTCATTTATTTAAAAAGCAATGTTTAACATCAAAGGCCCACTTTAATGAAAAAGTCAAATAGCAAGCCATGAATCTCCATAATGCATTTTCTAAAGCAAACACAACATGGCCAACAGTTTACTACTGCTCCACAAAGTTATTTGCTGTAGGAGCCAGCACCACATGACCAGTATAATGACAGTGCAGTGTGCATTATATTATACACTATTGAAATTCACAGGATAGTCACAGTATTCTAAACGCAACAGTAATTGCCACTTGCAAAATATTACAGATAATGGTAGCTATCATATTCAGAACCCAAGTGTGTTATGCAAAAGCATAGCTACAGCTTTTGCCGCCCAGGACTGTCCCCCTCGCCAAGGTGCAAACATTATTCATTCATTTGTATGTGTAATATTCAGTGCTATATATATATTCAGTACTCTGTACATGTCAGCTCTGGTTTTCCTCATTTTCGGTACTCAACATGCCTCACTTAGTTTTAAAAAATTGTCTTGGAACTCGACTCGCTTGCGACACCCCGCATTCTGTCTCTCCAGGAAATGAAGGGCACTCTGTGCCTTAAAGGATCAAGCTGCAGCCTGTGCCTGAAAGAACCAAAGTGCAGCCTGTGCTTGTAAGAGCCAATGTGCAGCCTCTCACTCCACTCGTTGTCTCCCTCTCCCCCTTCTCACTTTGTCTTTCCCTTCTCTCTCTTCCCCTTATATCTCTCCCTTCTCTCTCTCTCACTACCATTTCTTCCTCCCCCTTCTCTCTTTGCCACTCCTTCTTTCCCTCTCCCTTCTCCTTCTTCTCCCTCTCTCCCATCTGCCTCTCCCTTCTCCTGTATTTCTCCCTCTCTCTTATCTCCCTTCTGCCTCTCCCCCTTGTCTCTCCCCTTCCACCTTGGCTCTCCCTTTACCCTTGTCTCTCCCTTCCCCCTTGTCTCTCCCTCCCCCCTTGACTCCCCAATCCTTGTCTCTCCCTTTACCCCTGCCTCTCCCCTTCTCCCTTATCTCTCCCACCCTTCTCTTTCTACCCTTGTTTCTCCTCTCCCCTTGTTTATCCCCTTCTCCTCTCTCTCTCCCTTGCCTCCCCTTTCTCACTTGTCTCTCCCCTTTTCCCTCAAACTCTTCTCTCTCTTTCCCATTGTCCCTTTTGTTCTTGTCTCTCCCACCTCTTCTCTCTCTCCCCTCCTCCCCTTGTTTCTCTCTCCCTCCTCCCACTTGACTCTCTCCCCCTCTTGTCTCTCTCCTCTTGCCCCCCCTTGTCTGTCCCCCTCTTGTCTCACCCCCTCCCCCTTGCCTCTTTCCCCCTCATCTCTCCCCCTCTCTTTCCCTTTGTTTTTCTCCCCCTCATCCCCCTAGTTTCTCTCCCCCCCTTGTCTCTCTCCCCTCTCTCCCTTATTGCATCTCTCCCCTCTTGTTTATCTCCCCCCTTGTCTCTCCCCCTTGTCTCTCCCTCTCTTGTTTCTCCCCCTTGTTTTCACCCCTTCCTTGTTTCTCTCTCTCTTCCCCCTTGTCTCCCTCCTCCTCCCCCTTGTCTATCTCCCCTTTGTTTCTCTCCCCCTCCTCCCCCTTGTTTCGCTACCCCCCTTAGGGAGCCTGGAGGAAGGCGCATGAGTGCCGCACCCAAAGAGCTGATGCCCGGGGCACTGCGCCCCCCTCGCCACCCCTAGGTACGTCACTGGTGTTATGGCCCATATTCATGATGTATTTGATGAAATATTTGCAATCTAGAAGACAGGACAACTTTAGGGCAGGCATGGGACTGGTGTCTATAAACAGATAGAACAAAGAACATGCAGAGTCTATAAAGTCCCAGAACTAACAGCAGTAATGCACTGACTATACTAAACTAACATTCTATGATCAAATCAGCCAGAGTAAAATCTCCACTTCCATCAGTCTATTGCCTTATTCACTTCCGTCTTGCATCTGTCATTCTCCTGTCTCATACCCCACACTTACCATCTAAATTGTAATCTCTCCAAAGTAAGGACCGCAATTCTGTTGCACCAAGCTTTCTGCTGACCCATTTGTATCACATCTGTACTGTATTGTACCTGTACTTGTATTTTGTTAATTGTACCCACTGTACATTTACACTATGAAAAATTATGAATAAATAAATAAAGAGTAATAATAGTAATATAGTATTTCACAACATAGACAGCAACATTATCTAATTTTCTGAAAATGTTAGCATTATGTCTTCCCTTCAAAAAAATGAATAGAATACTTTCCTGGCATCTAAGAGTTAGAGTACTTGGCTCCTACAAGATCTCCAGAGAGAATGATACCTAGTTAAGGGAGTTCTTCTAACCCACAGGTCCCAGGAGCCAAGGTTAAGAGCTATTTGTGAGGAGAAAGTAGGAGATTGAGGTTAGAGGAAGTAGGAGAGCTTCCCCTTTCTTTTCTTATATTCTGTATGTAAATTCAAGTCTTAAATATTCACAGTCTCAATGCACCTATATTATTAATATATATATTACACTTGTAATAGATGTTATGCCTTCCCATACCAAAGTACACTATACCCCATACCAGCCAACCACCCTAACATATATAGACAATCGCAACACATACCCCCATCCTTACCCCTTTGCTTGCATGCCCCCTACTACATACACCACACATACCTCTATAACATAAACCACTGTACATACCCACCAAATTCATCCTGTGCTACCTGCCCCATCCTATCACCCTATTATCCCTACACATTATACACTTACCAGAAACATAAAAAAAAACACACAGCACACACATTTCTTTTTTTAAACATAGAAAGATGTACAGCTTTTTTGATTTGTTCATGAGTGGGCAGTGATAGTGCATGTTAGTGTGAGTATATCTGTGTCTGCATCCATAAGAGGTTCGCTAAATTGCCAGAGAGGGCGAAAGCTGAGGTTAGTGGAAGTATCGAAGGGAACAGTCCAGGTGCTCCTAGTGCAGGCACACCAGCAAAGAGATAGTGTATAAAGCCTCTGGGGTTAGTGGGGGGAGGAGGGAGGATAAACCCCAGGCTTCAGGGCAAGCACAGGTAGATGATCCCAAGGAGATGTCAAGGGGTCAAGAAGCAGACAAAAAGCACAGGGCCCTCAGTTTACTCTTAGGAGGAATTTATGATCCACCTTAATAACTATATTGCATGGTAGCCAAGAGGTTACAGCTGGTCAAAGGGGAAGGATGTGGAGAGAGGTGGAAGCAGAGGTCAGTGCTGTGGATATTCACATCAGGGGCATAAAGAGCGTGAGGCACTGCTATGATGACTGACAGACCATAGAGAAGAAAGTGGAGAAAGCAGCCAATGCAAGAGGCACAGGTCGTAGTCCCACTACAGTGGTAGAGTACAATGTGTAGGATGAGCTCCTGAGGAGCTGAATGTCCACAGCAACAGTCATGACTTAGTGGTCATGGACCAGACTGAGACGCTGCAAGGTCAGTATATGCACCACTAATCATACGACACAATCACCAAACCTACAGCCCAACTCACTGATAGGGACTATATCACACAACAATGGCTCTGAAACTCCAATATACATTTCATAAACACAATGCAGCTGATGACCATGGCTTACTAGTAATTGTGCCCTGAAACACACACAAAAATGTATGATGCTGTACTGATAGTAACAATAATATATATATATATATATATATATATGTATATATATATATATATATATATATATATATATATATATATATATATATATATATATATATAAGAGGCCAAGCTATGAATACATCAAAAATAAAAATAAAAATTATTTCAATCATAAAGAAGCCACAGGCTTATTGCAGACCCCAAATGCGGACCCTCACAAAGCGAGGGGCCGCATTTGCAGAGGTGGAGGCTCTACGGCGCCTCACAACCGGTTACAAACAACCACACAACGAGACTTTGACAAAAAACAATAAAATCGCAATAACTAACTTCGGACTTACACCAAAAAATAAGACCCGCAGGACTTAGAAAAAATCCATTACGGACTTTCAAAAATACAAAAAAAATAAAATAAAAACCACAGCAAGGGGAGACACCCAGGACGGCTGCAATACATCTCGAAAATCCCCTAAGCGAGAGAAAAAATGGCAGACGAAAAAAAACAAAAACGAGGCTACACGACTCCTAAAGACGCAAAATACCACAAAGCAAATACGGCTTTTCCAAAATCCTGTACGACCTACAACACACACCATTAGCAAGGACACTAAATCATACAAACCCGCCTACCACATTTGCCGCCATTTTACAACACTAACTTACAGAATGCAGAAGTACCGAGCTACACAAACGGTTTCCCCTCGCTCAAGCAACATATTTACACTACACACTTCACACATTGCTGACACTTACACCTCAGCTCAACAACACTGCAAATATACATTATATGCTGCAGGAACATCAATAAAGATTATTAGCTCTTCAGCACATTCCTGGCTGCATATATTAATTACAAATAGGTAAAGTATATTAATTTATGATTTAATTAATTAATTAATTAGCATACAAAATAAAATATACACAAAACAAAAACAAATTAACACCACACTATCGCAAACAACCACAAACACCTTCACCGCGCCACCCACAAGGAGCCCCAACGGTGCTCATAGGACACAAACTACACCAGGGGAGAGCCTTGCAATAAGCAACAAAACCAGATCACTGTGGACCTTACAATAAGCACAAAGTGCCTATGATAACAACAAATACACCAACCCAGAGGCTTGCAATGAGCTTACTCTATGTGGCAAACAGCATTAACTGCCTTACAATTTTATTGCCGTCATTTTTTGACGGGCAAGTCGCTAGTTCAAATATAAAGGTAGGCCACATTTCATATGCAACCCATACCACCTACCCTATACCCTCACATTAAAAACTACACATAATACATACACATTTAATTTACATCATACACTCACACATGCACAACTCTAGCTTTGCTCAAAGCTGTTTGATACAGCGGGCATATGCTTAAGGGAAGCCATGTTTCATATGGTTATGGATTGCAAGAGAGTAGCCTTTGTGGGCACATTTGCATGTCCCAGCTCAGCTTCCCAGAATGCTGTGTAATAACTGTTTTTCTGAGCTGGAAGCAGGTTTTTTAACTTGCTTTAGATATTCAAATGTGAACACAAATGTACTATTTATATACTGTACTACTGTACAGTGAAGGGCTTCTATCGCTCTTTTGCATACCATATATTAAATCATTGTTGTGGTGAACTACCTACTCAAAATATCCACTACACAGGCTAAGGATCCAGCCCCACGCTGATTATAGGCAGTAACCTTGAGACGGCTGTACGTGGGAGGGATTCCTAGCTTGTGTATAATCCAACCCTAGCTTTGCTCAAAGCTGTTTGATACAGCGGCATATGCTTAAGGGAAGCAATGTTTCATATGGTTATGGATTGCAAGAGCGTAGCCTTTGTGGGCATATTTGCTTGTCCTTGCCAAGATTCCCAGAATGCAGTGTAATAACAGTATTTCTCGGAATTCTGGACATTAAACAAGTTTTTTAGCTTGTTTTAGACATTCAAATGTGAACAAAAATGTACTATTTATATGCTGTACTACTGTACAGTGGAGGGCTTCTATTGCTCTTTTTCAATAGATAGATGTATTAAATGATTGTTGTGGTGAACTACCTACTCAAAATATCCACTACACAAGCTAAGGATCTGGCCCCACGCTGATGATAAACAGTAACATGGAAAGGGCTGTACGTGGGAGGGATTCCTAGCTTGTGTATAATCCAACCCTAGCTTTGCTCAAAGCTGTTTGATACAGCGGCATATGCTTAAGGGAAGCAATGTTTCATATGGTTATGGATTGCAAGAGCGTAGCCTTTGTGGGCATATTTGCTTGTCCTTGCCAAGATTCCCAGAATGCAGTGTAATAACAGTATTTCTCGGAATTCTGGACATGAAACAAGTTTTTTAGCTTGTTTTAGACATTCAAATGTGAACAAAAATGTACTATTTATATGCTGTACTACTGTACAGTGGAGGGCTTCTATTGCTCTTTTTCAATAGATAGATGTATTAAATGATTGTTGTGGTGAACTACCTACTCAAAATATCCACTACACAAGCTAAGGATCTGGCCCCACGCTGATGATAAACAGTAACATGGAAAGGGCTGTAAGTGGGTGGGATTCCTAGCTTGTGTACAAACCAACCCTAGCTTTGCTCAAAGCTGTCTGATACAGCGGGCATATACATAAGGGAAGCCATGCTTCATATGGTTATGGTATGCAAGAGCATAGCCTTTTAGCCTTATTAAATTGCGATTCAGCCTATTAAATAGGGCTCTATATAAGCACATAGCATAAGCTTTTTACAGAAGTTTTTAGATAGTGAACTTCTATCCAAAAGCAAGGTCTTCACTAACTAAAAACTTCTGTAAAAAACATATGCTATGTGCTTATATAGAGCCCTATACAATATCACAATTTAATAAGGCTGTTTGTCGGCACATTTTCATGTCCCTGCCAAGGTTCCCAGAATGCAGTGTAATAACTGTATTTCTCGGAAATCTGGGCATAAAACAAGTTTTTTAACTGGTTTTAGACATTCAAATGTGAACACAAATGTACTATATATATATATATATATATATATATATATATATATATATACACACATCACATATTATAGTATTTTATCCTTATATTTTATTTTTAAGTTCAAGTATGGAAGGGGGAGTGAGGAGGTGAGAGCAGGCGAAGAGGAGAGGAGAGAGTGTGCCCTGGGGAGCGGAGCTTGGAGAGGAGAGAAAGGAGGGAGAAGAAGTAAGAGAGGGATAGGTATAGAGAGAGGGAGAGGCATAGAAAGAGTGAAAGAGTGAATAGTGAAGAGAGAGGGAGAGGAGTGGTAAGAGGAGGAGAATAATCATTTGATTACTGTGATCTTATGATTCTGTGTCAATAATATTTCCTTAACCAGTAAATAATGTTATTATGGCCAAGTGCTTACACATTTCATGTTAAGTATCATGTTCATATCATCATACTGTAACATCAAATTGCATATTGGTGCACGCAACACCCGAAATATGCATTAAGTGTGACATCATGGTGAAATATTTATCCTTATTTACTATCAAAAACATCTTTGTGTGAACAGTACAAGCCATACCAATGACACAGGAGTGCTTTTTAAGATGTCGCCTGAATTAATGTGGCCAAAGTATATTCATGCAGTATTTTATATGTTCTTAGAACAGATTTCCCCATTATGAGTGAACAATAGTAATACTTTTTGTGGAGGTAATACTACTAAATCCATACATTATTACCTGGATCACCATTCAATGGAAAGGGTTTTAAACAAATGTAATTTTTATAATTAATTAATACAATAACACTAGCTATAATTTAACATATGTATTATATGTTTATATATTGCCACAACAAAACAAAAGAGTGTGAGACTTGTGTACACAAGATTCCTGTTGATGGTGGAACGTTTCCTGGGACTCCTTCTGCCTCTCCACACCCTATTGGGCTCTTGCTGGCCTTCCTCAACAGCTACACCCAAATCAATGTGATTCACCTTGTCATCATTTGGCCATATATTCCCATGTCCCTCTGTCTATAGCATCCTGTCCCTTACATGCTTACATTACTGGCCCGCATTTAGCCACAATCAATGTCAACTACTCCACTCTTTAAGGCCTCATGCTGACCATTATGACAGTTCTCACACCCTGGTGTATAACACACAATGGTATTTTGTACATGATATACTTTCCCATGGATGTGACATACATGATCGCTCTCAGTACTCTGATGTGTTCTGGATCCTTGTTGTCAATGACTATTGTTTGGGCTGTGGCTAACACTTTATTAGATAATGTATTAAAGGACTTGTTGTAGGCCATGTGGGTTTTCTGATTTGCATTAACCGCTTGAGTACTGGAGTCTGTATTACCATTGCTGTTGATCAATGTTATGTGGAGGTGTATTAGTGCCAATAGTTAATGTTCACAGATGTATACAATCTCACATGTCATACTTTATTAATTAATGCAACATATGTGAGAATATTAAATATTAATTTATATTGCACTTACATTGTCTTTCCTGGTTTTGCATTACAGTAATGTCTAACTGTAACTGATTTTGACAGGTCTCAGCAAAGCTTTTTAGAGCCCTTTGTCAGTGCTCATAACTTTAGAGAAAACTCAGCTACAGTAAGGCCTAACGCAGCTGCAGCAACCGTAAAATTATATTGGAATGGACTATGAGTCAAAACTAATGGGACCACAGAACATAACTTAATAACACTGGTCATGTCAGCTGATTTTGTGGTGGATTTGCGCAGCATTGAAAATTAGAGTGAATGCGATTGTTAGGCTATTAACTTACAGAGCAACTTGCATCAATTAATGTTTGTGTAAAATAAAAGAATTGGGGCCTAGGTCAGAAGGATGAGACATGAAAACCGAAGGCACCATCACCTACTTGTATTAGAACGGGAAACTCCTCAGCTTGAAATTGTCCAGTCCTTGGAGGGGCAGCTCTCAGGCCTTAAATGGAACTTGGTTAGAATGGAGGTCTTCTTCCAAGCCCTGGTTGAACATTTTCACAGACGGTCAGCATCCCAATCAACAAACCTACGTAGCTCTGAAATAGAACATTACAGAGTGTTGATCTCCAAACTGTGCTATCAGATACTGTAAGTGAACCATATACAGTGGAAACCAACAACATAAATATAGATAACCACATATGATCTGAGAACATGTAACATTGGTTTAGGTTTTAAAAAACAGTGGATGACATAATCAATTCATGTTGGTAGGAGTAATATTTTGAACAAATATGGCCTAACTAACTGCAACAAAATCACAATATCGGCTTTATGTAGTCAGGTCATGCTTCTTAGCAATTATCGTGTGACACCCGCCCAATGACCTGTGACAGGAAGCCATGAAATAAACGTTCATGAATTGTGCCAGTTTTCAGGGGTCATTTACAAATTGTTTGACACATTATTAAAATAATTTAAAGAATTAAACGTTGTGGATCTCTGATGTCCATGAGTATCATCCTAGTGTATAATTGTGAAATCACAGATCAATAATAAACAATACTCACTGTTTATATAAGTTTATTTTGATTTAACAGATAATACATAATTGGTAGCACTGCTTTGAGATAAGTAGCCAGTAGGATTGCTTATTGAAACACTAAACTATACAAATCCATCTTTTTCCTACTTCTGTTCGAGTTTTTATTTTGGTGCCACACAGTGCATTCCAGAGCTGTGTATATGTGCATTGAGTTTTCTTATCTTAGGTGATATGCATTTTTCTAGTGTAGTTAGGGTTAGATAGGTTTGTCAGCGTCATGACCGCCGGGAATCACATTGCTCCACACTGATTATATTTGTGCATGAGCTTTTTTAACTGACTGTGTCTGCTTCTTTAAATAGTGGATTGTTATTTGCACATGCACTTGGCGTGTGCTAATAAAGTCTAATCTGTGATTTCAGCCAACAGAACATGATTGAGTATGTTTCCGCTTCTGTTTTTAGGTTTTCTTGAATGAAGGCCAGGTGAATAACTGTATGATCATCACTGCAACAGGCAGAGATGTTTACTATGAGGACTACTTGCAGGATTCAGTGAGTTTCTCCCTTTACAACACAGCTGCCTTCTTTATTTATGCCATAATCGGTTAGCTATTTATTCTTTTTAGTGGTTTGTGCTTATTCTATCTTTAGTGCAATATAGCATTTACACAATTTTACACTACCTGTTGGGCCACTACCACGGCACTCCGTACAACTATATGTGTATGTGATTATGCTTTTATATATATTTGATATTATATGTAACCATTCAAAGTTATGTTTTATATACTTTTTTCTAGACTTACTATTATTAGTGCATGAAAGACTTTGTGTCCATGTGTACACTCGTGTCTGGATATAGCAATAGATATATTTTATTTTTTGTGGACATTTAATTTAGCAGTGACTTCAGGTATATTCCACCTTCACTATGTTTGTGATTGCCTGGAACATTTTTACATATCAGATGAGCTGAATTATTTCTGATCTCAGTAGTGTTTTTACATATACCTTCCTCTGTCCTCCAATGTCTGTGTGATCTCCTTCCTGAGATATGGATTCGTTTTGGAAGTGTTCTACTTAGAGATAATATGTGATAGATCTTATTGTTGAGCAGAAGTTTCTTCTACTTTTTTTCCCTTCTTTTAGATACCGTAGTGTTGCACCTAGCTCCAGCAGAACCTGAATACATTAGCAGAATACTAAAGCATACCTGGAGTATTGGCGGAACTTGATGTACTTTCGTTACCACCAATGTTTTGGCCATTATGACATACAACACATTTATGATGCTTTTAATTGCTGCATATAAACATTGCATTTGACATAAATCATATGATATATTCATTTCAGGGGATACACATTATATGCTTGGACAGTAGGAGGGCTGTATATGTCTTTGTGGGGTATGGGCCTGTGTTAATCCAGACTTAGCATTAGTTGGATGTCAGTGTTTAATAGTGTGAGCAGGTAATTGTAACTGACATTGGGCTTCATTCTGATCTTTACAAATTCTGATTTATGAGTCAAGTTGACTCATAAATCACTATCTAACTATTCCAATCAAGAGAAAAAAACAGCCCTACCAGAAGTGCATGCAAAATAGCTTACAAAATGCAAAGCACACAATCCAGTTGTAGTTGTCCCATTAACATTTTCTCAAAGCCATTCCACTCAAAAATCTGATTGAGAAACATTACCCTCTAAGTGCATGTAAATCCTCAGATGGTACAAAAAAGTAATATGTGTTCAGAGACCTAGCTGTCATGATCCCCTGACCACTAGTCCTTTCTGCCCAGGATGATTAGGATTTTGAGGCTGGCCATTAAAGTGGGTGCATAATGGCTCCTTTTGGGACTGCCTCCTTGGAATATGGGGATGTGAGACTAGGCTCAGTGGTTTCACAATATGTTTTATAGTTATTACTGTATGTTATGTTGTTCCTCTATATGTGTTTGACTCATGATATAAGATTCTTTATTTTACATGTTCGGTTGATGAAGAGTTAACTGATTTATAATTTGATGATGTAATCTGTAACTGTCATGTTGAGATTCAGTTAGGTAATCTGTCAGTTGTGTAATCCTGTTCTGTGGTAAAGTCTGCTCTGACTGAAGTGTGTATATTTATGACTGAAAAATAGTGAGGTAACAGTTTTCACTGTTTGATTGGATTAATAAATATATGGAATAAGATATCTGGAAGATATATATATATGTATATATATACATATGTGTCAGAATCCATAGTGAAGATAATAGATGCCCTGGTCCTGTACAACTAGTGAAGTTGATCTTATGATGCCTTGCATATGAAATATTGTCAATGACTGTATTAGCAATTTATACAAAATCCCAAATACCTACAGACTGTTACAGAATGTTTTCAGTTCAAGTTTAAATATAAATCTATTGAACCTGCTATGAATTTCAAAAGCAATAAAAGCAGTTTCTGATTCTTTTTTTATATGCTGATCCTTTCTTCATATTTTTAAACTAGCAACTTGCCTGTCAAAAATGACGGGGCAATAAAATTGTAAGGCAGGTAATGCTGTTTGCCACAGACATGAATCTTTTTGGTGGTCTGACATCCTTCGGCGCTCATTGCAATGAGTTCCTTAGGCGCTCAATATACTTGTTGTATATTTTTTTATCAGAGGCTCTTTTGCTGTCATTTAAGGTCTGCGCTGATCTGCTTTCTGCGCTTATTGCAAGGCTGTCCCCTGGTGTAGTTTGTGTGCTATGAGCAGCGTTGGTGCTCATTGTGAGGCGAGCGGTGAATGGCTTTTGCGTTTATTGCGATAGTGTTTTTTTTGTGTATATGTATTTTTGTATGCTAATTAAATAAGTGATAAATTAATAAATTAATATACTTTACATATTTGTAAGTAATATATGCAGGAAGCATTGTGCTGAAGAGCTGGGAATCTGTTTTGATGTTCCTGCAGCATACAATGTAGGTTTGCACTGTTGTGGAGCTGAGGTGTAAGTGTCAGCAATGTGTGCAGTGTGTAGTGTAAATAGGCTGCGTGCACGAGGGTGGAAGCCGTTAGTGTAGCTGTGCACTTCCGCATTCTGTAAGTTAGTGCTGTAAAATGGCGGCAAATGTGGATGTGGTACGCAGGTGTGGATGATTTAGCGTCCTTGCTAAAAGTGTATCTTGTACCTTGTACAGCTTTTTGGAAAAGCCGTATGTGCTTGTTGGTGTTTTGCGGCGTTAGGGTTGTGTACCTCCCTTTCGTTTTTTTCGGCGGCCCTTTTTTCTCTCGCTTAGAGGATTTTCGTATGTCTAAACTCGGTAAATTGGACTTAAATTGAGGTGTAATTTCACTTGCAGAGGTCCCTTGCTGTGGGTAAGCTTTTTATGTCATTTTTGTGTGTATTTATTGTTTTTTTAATGTTTTCAGCTTTGCGCGAGTGTCCCGCGGCACGTAATTTTTTTGTGCAAGTTCGTAAATTTTTCGTTCTAAGTCCCGCGGGTCATATTTTTTGGTGTATTTAGTCATTGGGTGTTAGATGTATTTTTTCCCGCTTCTGTGGCTGTTTGTAACCACTTGTGAGGCGAAGTAGAGCCTCCACCTCCGCAAATGCGGATCCTCGCTTCGCAAGGGTCCGAATTTGCAGACCAAACTTCGTCCCTCGCTTTGCGAGGGACACTGTTCTTGCAAGCTCGGTTTGCGAGCTCGCAAAGCGTGATGATGATTCGTAGTTTTACAACTATTATATGTGATGCTGTATTAATGCAAGTGAATTTTAGAGACAACAGCTGCCTTGGTGAAGGGATCAAAACACCCTGGTGGATCTGCTGGGTAGGTTTGGCTATAACAGCCTTATCAAGCCCGACTCAAGAAAGCATATCACACTCCTCCCATAAGAGGGATAATAAAAGTATACAACATCAAATTTGATGCTATTATAAGCCTAATTGTGTCGGTTATGAGGATTGATTTCTCATATTTGACTATATATTCCTGAGATATTCCTAGCTGCTTCAGTGTATTGTAATTGTTCTCTTAAGTGTTCTCGTAAGGATTTCCTCTGCTCTTGCCGGAGGATGAGTTTACAAACAAGGATTTGTCTACCCTGTAAGCACTCACAGAGCTTTTATCAAAAAAATCATAGGATGTTCGGTAACTCTAATGGCAGCCATTGAATAGCACCTTAGATAAAAACGTGTGTAACAGCAGGGAACAGTTCCTATGTAGCAATCACTCATAAAAGTTTACTTTCAGGGTTTGCTGCTGGAGGAATGTAAAAGCTATGTAACCCCCTACGTGGAAAGTTAACTCCCAAGATTTCTTATGGAACCATGTAATTGAGACCCAAGTGGCATACTACTTTGATTTGTATGAATAATGTCTAACTTTACAAATGCCTGATGTCACTTGTAAGAAACTTCACTCCATGCGTTTCATATTCTTCCCTTAGCCTATTTATTGCATAATGTGTGTTGGTTTCAGTCATACTGTATATGGTGTAACAACTGGTACATAGTAGCTATGAATAAATTATGTTATACAAGATGTACTTAAGGGACTACTGTAATATAAAAATAATGGTTGTTAAAATAAAAGAACATCCATAATTATACTTAAATTATAATATATAAACTTAAACTGAAATGCTAGTGATATACAGTGGATATAAAAAGTCTACACATGCCTGTTAAAATGTCAGGTTTCTGTGCTGTAAAAAAATGAGACAAAGATAAATCATTTCAGAACTTTTTCCACCTTTAATGTGACCTATAAACTGTACAACTCAATTGCAAAACAAACTGAAATCTTTTAGGTAGAGGGAAGAAAGAATATAAAAATAAATATAAGTATGCACACCCTTAAACTACCGTATATACTTGAGTATAAGCCGAGTTTTTTCAGCCCTTTTTTTAAGGCTAAAAAGGGCCCCCTCGGCTTATACTCGAGTCACTCTCCCCCCGTGTCTCTCAAACCCCCCCGTGTCTCTCTAACCCCCCCCTGTGTCTCTCTACCCCCGTGTCTCTCTACCCCCCTTGTGTCTCTCTACCCCCCCGTGTCTCTCTAACCCCCCTGTGTCTCTTTCCCTCCCCCCTCCTCATCCTCAACCCCCCCTCCTCATTATAAACCCCACTCCTCATTCTCCCTCCTCAAACCCCCTCCTCAACCTAAACCCCCCTCCTCATTCTAACCCCCCCTAAATGCCTCCCCCTCTCCCCTCACTTCCCTGCTTCTGCTCCGGCCTCCACTCCTTCTTGAACCCGTGCGCATGTGTTGAGGAGAGAGGATGAGGATGGGGGGGTTGAGGAGGCGTGTTGAGGATGGGGGGGGGGGGGTTGAGGAGGGTGGTTGAGGATGGGGGGGTTGAGGATGGGGGGTTGAGGAGGGGGGTTGAGGAGGGGGGTTGAGGTTGAAGAGGGATGTTGAGGGGGGTTGAGGAGGGGGGTTGAGGTTGAGGATAGGGTGGTTGAGGAGGGAGGATGAGGATGGGGGTTGAGGAGGGAGGTTGAGGAGGGGGTTGAGGATGGGGGGTTGAGGATGGGAGGTTGAGGAGGGAGGTTGGGGAGGTGGTTGAGGATGGGGAGGGAGGATTAGGAGTGGGGTTGAGGAGGGTGATAAGGGAGGGGGGAAGAGACAAAGGGAAGGGAGAGGTTGGAAGAGACACAGGGAAGGGAGAGGAGAGAAGAGACACAGGGAAGGGAGAGGAGAGAAGAGACACGGGAGAGAGAGGGGGACACAGAGAGCACAAGAGGGACACAAGGGGCAGCACATTTCCCACCCTCGGCTTATACTCGAGTCACTAATTTTATCCAATATTTTGTGGTAAAATAGGTGCCTCGGCTTATACTCGGGTCGGCTTATACTCGAGTATATACGGTAATACTTTGCTGAAGCACCTTTTGATTTTATTACAGCACATACCATACCACTGTACATCTGGGGCATATTACACCTGCAACATGGCACCAATTTAAATGAATGTCAGAATGCATGGCATTCTAATATGTATGTGTATGATGTATATATCTGATATGATGTAGTTATTATACCGTAATATGAAACCAGACAAAGAAATGTATAGTTATGGGTTTAGGTCCAGGACTTACCCCACCTGCTTGAATCTGTAGGCCCAAAGCCAGATTTCATACAATCAAAATAACAATGAATCCAGGAAACATTTACAGCCTTATTAAATTGCGATTCGGCAAATTTAAAAGGGCTCTATTTAAGCACATAGCATATTTTTTTACAGAAGTTTTTAGTTAGTGATCTTCTATCCAAAAGCAAGGTCTTCACTAACTAAAAACTTCTGTAAAACAAATATGCTCTGTGCTTATATAGAGCCCTTTTAAATTTGCCGAATGGCAATTGAATAAGGCTGTTAAGGTCTAAACAAGGGTGATAGTCTGGGGTGAGATGGGTCAGTGCTTTGTGCAGTGTCCCTTGAACTGAGTGGTTAGCTCTTGACTGCAAACTTATGTCTGGCTGTAACAATGTGTATAATAAGACAATAGTAAGCTAAAGTACTTAATACTAGGCAAGGCAGACGGCAGTTAATCAAGAGGAAATATGGCCAAATGAGTTAAGGGGAGTTTTATTTACATCACAAAAGACAGGGATTTATTCTCTTTATTAAGCATACATATTATTTGTTTGAGATAATTTGCATAATTCACCTTTCCCAGGTTTAATAAATATATATATATATATATATATATATATATATATATATATATATATATATATATATATATATATATATATATACAGTAGTCTCTTCCAATTAACGAGAACTCAAGCAACCAGAAAAAAATGGAATACTGTACTTTAAATCAAATTTAAATTTGAAGGGCTCAACAAATGCCAGGAGCCATGTTGTCAATTCAATTTTACCTGGATGCAGACAGGAGTGAGTGAGCCAGTGCAATGTTGGCGTTACGTTCACTGACAAATATACTTAGCAGAACATCCAATGTGCAGCTAATCTATGCCTCTTTTAATAGTAACTCTTAAACAACCAGAAACTGCATTTACCCGGCATCTACCAATCCCCTTGGGTGCCAGATAACTGAGAGTCTACTGTATATATATATATATATAGATATATATATATAGTAAATAAAAAGTACATCTGTGTTCACATTTGAATGTCTAAAACAAGTTTAAAATCCTGCTTCCAGAATTCAGAGAAAAACAGTGATTACACTGCATTCTGGGAAGCTGAGCTGGGACATGCAAATGTGCCCACAAATGCCTCACTCTTCAATCCATAGCCATTATCAAACATGGCTTCCTTTAAGCTTATGCATGCATGCTTTTTTTTTACAGAAGTTGTTAGTTAGTGAACTTCTATCCAAAAGCAAGGTCTTCACTAACTAAAAACTTCTGTAAAAAACTAAATATGCTCTGTGCTTATATAGAGCCCTTTTCAATCACAATTTAATGAGGCTAAAAGTTTGATGGGGGATAATCATTTTCTATCTTTCTGTGCAGGTGATTTATCTCTGTTTGCATATTACTGACTAATCTCTAGAAGTGGTTCCCAAACCTCTCCTGTCCTCAGGGTTTCCCAGACGGATTGAGCTTTCAATGTAACACTATGTGAATACAGGTGAGGCAATTCATATTCAAAAGGCAATAGAGCCTCTAATTGCCTCACCTGTGTTTACCCACAGTGAAATCCGGACCTGTCTGGGGAGCCTTGAGGAGAGGTTTGGGAACCACTGTATTATTGTATTCTATTGTCTTTGTATTACCTCATACATGGTCATTTTTGTTTGTTGTACCCTTGTAAATAGCACTATGGAAAATGTTGTTGCTGTATAAATAAAGTGTAAAAAATGTAATCATATTAAATAATAACCAATAAACGTAAATGCTTATATGCAAATATGGAATATACCAGGGTGAGCAACATACCAGCGGTGAGAAATGTGTGCCTCTTCAGACAAGCCCACATCACTAAATCAAACTAATGCTAGCTGTGAATTAAAATTAGTATTAGTTTGCTTCATTGATTAATAAAAGGTAAAATAGGCAAGAGTCATACTATTTTGACCATGTGTTACAGTGCTATTTCCTTTAAGAATATTTACATTATGCAGATGGTCCTATACACTGTCTCTTATTGGTCCCTTGCTCTAAGGTTTCATCATAGATAGGCTTTTTCACCCTGGGCAAAGAACTGATTGTACCATATTGGACACACATTATCAGGTAACAACTTTTATAAATTTTATTAAATATTTAATACAGACCTTAAATTTGAGAGATCTTTGTCCCTTCAATTTTAAGCTATTTTTAGACCATAAAAACTGCAATTAAATTGCAATAATACTTGTTTACTAAAGTACATGACTCTTGAGATCTCCACCATTGACTGTGTTGTGTTTATTAATAATGTGTGTGTAAATATGGTAATCTCTGACTCTGGTAAACTACTGAGTGGCTTAGTTATGATGGTTTGGTATACCATGCAATACAATTCTCCAAGTTACTCAGCCATATAAAGGAAAAATTAGCATACTAAGCTGTGTGTTAGCAAATTACATTACACAGACTGTTTTGTATATCTCAAGAATGTTTAACAGTAAAAACATTGTTAATAGAAGCATATATGTATATAAATATATACGTATGCATTTTATATTGTTCTTTAAGAAAACCCCAATTTGCAAATATCAGGTGTCTTTAAGTGCATCTTCTCTATGGATAATATTATTTCTGTACAGATAATGGGACTAGTAATATAGTTTCAGATTGGATATTCATTTTTCTATCTTTCTGTGCATGTGATTTAGCTCTGTTTTGCATATTACTGATCAATATCATAATCTGGAAAAGTGAAACATATCTGCTTTCAATAGAAAGTAACACTCAAGTGCTCTCTCTCTCTCTAGAAGTACTTTAAATTAGTCATACACAAGCTGTTACAGGAAAATCCTAGCCTGAACTTGACTAGGGTCACATATTTTTCATCCATCTAAAACACAAGTGACATCTGCAATATTAATATTTGTGGAGCAGCAGTCAATGTCACTTGCATATAGATGAAGAGGTTTTTGTTAATAAATAATTTACAGACCCCAGAAGGCCCTCTAAATCCTGTCAAGTGGTCTTGATTTCCAAATCATTATAGTGTGTATACAAAAATAAAGCTTTATGCACATTTGTCTTTTAAATATCCATGTGCATATAAATCACTTTTAATTAGGGACTAAACCTTTCTTAAAATACTAATTAAACTATATAGTTAAACCTTGAAGTAGTGTCTACTGTAGGGGAAATTGTGCTAATATTTTAATAAAAATAAACTGTAACTACACTAGTACAGAATACATATTATTTTTGTTTCAACAAATATCAGTTTTTGCAAAAAAAATACCAAGGTGATAATTAATATCTGCTCACATCAATGACTTCATAAGGCCCTATTAATTTTGAGATTTTCTTCACTTTGTGCCTCTGGCAAAATTGTTATTGAACAGAGCTCTTGGTGGCAGCTGGTGCACAATATGTTTTTTGACAAACATTTTTTACAGCAGTTTACTAATTATAGCTGACAAAGATGTTTATTATGTTTTATTTATGAAAATTTGAAGACATAATACAAAGTGATTTTGTATCAATTGTAATTTAATTCTAGAAAATATGAAAGCAATCAAATAGAAATCAATTTCTAAGCACAGTCAATTATGACAAAACAAATCATTTTAGAGAAATAACTGACCAAAAAAAAAAGTTCCTCCAAAAATCCTGGAAAAATCCAAAAGCTTTTCAAAAAAATTATCTGGAATGTTAAAGTAGCCAGAATTAATCAAAATACACTTCCAAGACATTAAACATGTGGGGCCTCATTCAATTAACGGCCGTAGAAGATGCGTGGCCGCAGGGACCGGCCGCAGGCTACTTGTGTATTCTATTCCCTTGTGGCCGAGGGCTCTGGCAGGCTTGCGGCTGGCGCCCTGTTATCCCTTGCGGCCGCATGCGCAGCAGGCAAGAGTTTCGGCCGCAAGAAAGCCAAGGTTGCTATTCAAATGCTACGTGAACCCTTTCGTCAAGGCCGTAATTAGCTAAAACCGAGCCGCAGCTTACTTACACCAAAAAGGTCCCGCGAGCACCAATTAAGCACATAAAAAAGCCATCCTGTACTTTGATGAGACGTGAAAGTGATTGGAGGTGTTAGAATTCATAGCACAACATTCCCCTACACTCAAATCTGAAAATCATTTTTATTGTAATTCATGTCCTATTTCCGTGTACAAAGTACAGAGCTTTACAGTGCTATCTTGAATTTATATTTGCATTTACAGTTTTCTGACTTTGCGGCCTTAAAACAAGATTACGGGCGCGGGAGAAACGATTGCAGCCGATTGCATGATTTGCTGTCGGCCGTAAGGGGGATATCCTTGCGGCGCCGTCCATTTGAATAGCAGGGTAGCAGTAGCGCTACACGGGGCCATAAGATGGCCACAAGGAATCACAGCATTGCGGCCATTTTACGGCCGCTAATTGAATGAGGCCCTTGGAGCCTCATTCAATTAGAAACCCGCATCTTGCGGTATACAGGCCATCTCTGCGGGCATGCTGCAGGCTCACACTCTGCTATAGTTACGGTGCAATTCAATTGAACAAGCCTGCAATTTATGGTCCGAAAGTCCAAACCGTAAACTATGCGCTCGTACGTAGAAGTTCAGGGTGAGAACATGATCAATTAAGCAAGACCGTAACTACCCAATTAGAAACAGCCAATAGAAAATAAGGCCGTCATCATTACGTCAGTCTAAGATGGAGGTTACATGTCAATTAATTAGCGTTTAGAGTTCCGATATGCGAACCGCAAAATAAAAAATAATAAAATAGAATGCTGATACTGTTCTAGTCCATGCGGGTGGCCTAATATGTATTAACTCATTGATTCCCAAGATTGATATAACCCTGAGTTGAAAATAAATGATTTTTGCTTTGCGATTTGCGAGCTTGAGACTGTTGTGCAATTAATTCTAATGTCTTACATAATTTTTACTGTCATTTACAGTGCAGTATTGATTTTTTATTTGCCTTTACAGTGCTACAGACATGTCTTTAACCCCTTTGCAAATCCTCTCTGGTACTCGTAGGATTTCTCCTACATTTGCCATTTATGGGTGTGAAAACATTTGCGGCTTGGGGAATTTTAGCAATTGAATAGCGATTTGCAATTTTAGAGATGATAAGACTTGCAGACGTGATAGGTCAAAGGGTTAGATGGGCAGCAAATTCCGGTTTTAACAAACTCTAGAATTTCAAGCTCATAACACATAGCCTGTTTGCAGTTGAAAAAAAACGCCAATTGAATAGCAAATTAACTGACGGCTTCCTTTACGGGCTCCAACTTACAATTGCTCAATTGAATGTGGCTCTTTGTGGATTACTAGCTCCAAATATAAAACAGTATTATTTGCAGCAAGATTAATACAACTGATACACTGGCACTGTTTTAAACCATATATTGGATAAAAAATACAAAAAATTATACTTTCCAATGGAAGTTAAGGGCATTGCATGGTTAAGTGCGTCAAAAAGGTCAAACAACTTGCCTTAAAACCCATAGGTCAAAATAAAAATTCTTGGCCAGGGTTGACAATTAGCACCTTTTTTAAGATGGCAATAAAATGGTATTGACATGGTGAAAAAAATACTTTTTAAAAAGTCAAATACATTATGATGTATATGTCTGACAGATAGCAATACCTTCAAGTAAAACATTATATGCAAACATATCTAAAACATTAAACTTTTTACAAATTTACCACTTTGAAAGCTAATGTTTCCATTGTAGAGATCATCCTTGCACTATATTGTGACTATATAACATGCTTCACAATCTAAATGCAAATAGTGCATTAACATATATATATACGTATATACACACAAATGGAAATATATTCAAAATAGATAATGAAACATGGCATAAAATATGGGATTAGAACACCACAGCTTTGAGAAATATTCAAGCTAGAGAAACAAACTATAAAATATTGTAATTTTGGTACAGAATCCCAATAATAATGAAGTACAAGCCACACATACCACCAACATGTTTCAGAGCATGTACAGAAATGGGCGCAGCCATGCATATATGGTGGGAATGGGCTAAAATTAAAAAATTCCAATTAAAGTTTGACTTAGTAATAAGGCTGCTTGTCATGACTGATTTTTGGGCTACCCTGCACCCCAACAAATACCACTGTTATCTGGGACTCTACCACATTTGGTTGCTAATATCAAAGGCTATCAAAGGCGCTCAGCGAGAGGCTCGCAATGAGCGCCAAAGGAACTCGGACCACCAACAAAATTAATGTATCTTATCTGCCTGTCATGTTTTGACAGGCAAGTTGCTAGTAATGTATAATGTTAAAAAAGATTAAGTTGTAAGCCATGCTGGAAATAATGACTTCAAACCTAGCTGTTAACATCCCCCAATAGAACATATAAGCAAATAACTAGTGAAAAAACTGATTCAGCAACCTGCCAGGCATCTGGCCTCTGACCTGTAGGTTGGAATGCCCTCTGCCCCCCTTGCAGGATGAACACGGGTCTGGAATATTGGTGACTTAGCCAGATGAGCCCAGCTTTATGAGTTTATAAAAAGTTGTCATGTAATGCAAATGATCTTTTATGTTTCTGCATTATTATTTGTTTACATTTATGATCTATCAGCCTTATTAAATTGCAATTCGGCCAATTGAATAGGACTCTGTTTAAGCACATAGCATATTGTTTTAAAGAAGTTTTTAGTTAGTATAGACCTTGCTTTTGGATAGAAGTTCACTAACTAAAACCTTCTGTAAAAAAATATATGCTAAAACCTTCTGTAAAAAAATATATGCTATGTGCTTAAATGGAGCCCTATTCAATTGGCCGAATTGCAATTTAATAAGGCAATGTATTATTATATACATTTATAAAAAAATAAATACATTTAAATATATTAAGTTGTAAGAGATAAAGTTTATATTGTGAAACCATATATTTCCAAAATTATGTCTTGGTTTCTTACAATGATGGGATATGCAAGGTTTTAAAGTCTTGGGAAATGTACATTATCTGTACAGGGCCAACATTGGTGTAAGAAGTGATTGTTAAATAACTAGGTTATGTTGGCTATGGATCTCCCTGTTTCTGGACCAGATCCCATTACTCCATATGAATGCATCATGAGTTTTAACATCATGGCTTACCAAGGCAATATGGGTTAGTATCCAAACTGAGTGTTATGATGACGGTGGAAGCTGTCACTGCTCGATGGAAGACCTTTTGGCTACTATCTGTAAGGGAGACTCTCCCGCTGTATCCTCTCATATGTTGCTGATACTGAGGAGAACCTGACAGAGAGTATTAAGAGGTCCTCCATCAGAAGAAGGAGGCATGACAGCCAAACTCAGCTGGACAAAACCACTTCACCCCAGCATATTTGCTCTACGCTGCATAATGTGGAGCAGTTAGGCTGTCTAAGGGCCTCATTCAATTGCGATTTGGCCAATTGAAAAGGTCTCTAAATAAGCACATAGCATTTTTTTTTACAAAAGTTTTAGTTAGTGAAGACCTTGCTTTTCGATAGAAGTTCACTAACTAAAAACTTCTGTAAAAAATATATGCTCTGTGCTTATATAGAGCCCTATTCCATTGGCCAAATTGCATTAGAATGAGGCCCTAAAACTCTTTAGTTCAAACAAGTGTCACTGTTTTACCTTAACATGATATGGGGAAGTCAGAATTGCTATGTGTTTAACAGGAGGAGGAATTAAATAATAAGAAAATAAAGTTAGGGCAAATAGTGGACAGAGTGCTGGAAAATAGAGTAGACATAAAGAATGGGGTGGATAATGAGGATCCATATAGACAAATTTAAAATTAATACAGAAGGAAAGATAAATGAGGGGAAAAAACAATCAAAAGGGATAACAAATTTGAGAATGTCCAGAATGTATTTTAGATATTAAGTAAGAAGGGAATCTGTCTATAGAGAATATTAGTTAAAACAGTCTGATATGACATTTGTAAAATAGCAGAATTTTACAAATGAGTATTAGCTTTCAAAGTAAAGCAAAATAGGTTAAATAACCTCTCCAATTAAAGAAAAATAGTGTATGAATTTTGAGAGGTAGAAGCATCCTGGCGTCTGTAAAATTAGATTTTCTAAATTTAAGTGTGGACAGATTATATCTCGAATGGGCAAACAGGATTTCAAAAACATAAGAATGTGCAAAGGGATAAGAAAAGAGTAATCTGTGCAGCAAGGAATGTCACATTCAAAGCTCTTGCACAAAATTAGTGTCTATTTTCTATCCCATAAATACTTTAATGGGACAAGGATTTTTTTTCTTTGTTGCACCAGAAAAAAGTATTTTCAAAAAAAGTCACTGTGTTTTCTTATTTCAAATAGGTCACAGAGGATACAAAAATATTTTTTCATGAAAAAAAACATTTGTATGTTAAAACATACTCTTTTCAATACTTAAAAAAACAGTTCTGTAGCAGAGGGTTGCTGTAAATGGAACATACTCAGATTAGACAAATGTGGTAAGTGGGGTTCCTCAGGGCTCAGTATTAGGTCCTCTTCTTTTTAACAAATTTATTAACGACTTAGAAGTAGGAACTCTGGAAAGTATTGTCTCCATTTTTGCTGATGATACAAACTTGTGCAAGGTAATTAAATCAGAAAATGAAGTACTTTCCCTCCAAAGGGATTTGCATAAATTAGAGCAATGGGCAATTAAATGGCAGATGAGATTTAATATAAATAAATGTAAGGTTATGCATCTGGGAATGAAAAATAACCATGCAATTTATAAACGTAATGAAACAAATCTAGGGGTATCAGACATTGAAAGGGATTTGGGAGTACTTGTGGACAACCACCTACGTAACAGTTCTCAATGCCAAGCAGCAGCTGCAAAGGCAAATAAACTATTAGCACATATTAAGAAGGGTATAGAAGTAAGGGAAGCAAATATAATTCTACCACTATACAAATCCCTAGTACGCCCTCATTTGGAATATGGAATACAGTTTTGGGCACCACTTCATAAAAAAGGACATTTTAGAACTGGAAAAAGTACAGAGAAGGGCAACAAAACTAATAAGGGGAATGGAGGGGCTAAGTTATGAAGAAAGACTAACCAAATTAAATGTGTTTTCTCTAGAAAAAAGGCGTCTAAGAGGGGATATGATTACCCTATATAAATACATCCAGGGTCAGTATAAAGATTTGTTAAAGGAGATTTTTGTGACAAGAGGTTTTTACAAGAGGACATCCTTTGAGGTTAGAAGTAAAAAGATTCCACCTTAAAGAAAGAAAAGTGTTCTTCACAGTATGGGTGGTTAATCTGTGGAATTCTCTACCAAGGGAGGTGGTGACAGTAGATTCGATAGATAACTTTAAAAAGGGATTGGAAATATTTTTAAATAAAAAGGGCATTCAGGGTTATCCAGGTTGATTAGTGAGGGAGTATTGATCCAGGGAGGGAACCGATCGCCAGTATCTGGGGTCAGGAAGGAATTATTTTTTTCCCTTTTGAGACAATTTTTTTTTTCTGTTTGCCTTCCTCTGGATCAATTAACAACTAATCTGCATATTGCAGATCAGAGGATATCTTAAAAAGGTTGAACTTGATGGGCTAAACGTCTTTTTTCAACCTCAATTACTATGTAACTATGTAACTATTTAATACTCGTGTGCCCTTTTACTGAGATCTAAATCTCCATAAATATGGCATGAAGCCAGCCATTCTACCTGTACCTACCATTATAGGAGGATTGAGATCTACCATTTTGGAGCCCGTGCTTTAAGGGATCATTTGAAGCTTGGTATACACTTTGCTGATTACAATATGTTAAGGTTGAGTTGCCATGAAGACAATATATATGAATTCAGACCTTGAGCTTAGTCATTGTGAAATCAGTCTAGATTTTTGTTGATAGTACAGGAGATTCCAGCAGGTAGTGATAAGTCAGATTAGAAGGCTTCTTTGTTTTTATATTGTTTTCAAACTATAGCAAAAAGGAAAGCTTTATTACACCAAAAATTACACCAAAGTTATAAAAGGGTGTATTATCCAAAAAGACTGGTGGCGCCAGAGCAGTCCCACACCAACTGCAAAACACTGTTATTGGTAAATGATTATAATAACTGTTATTGGAGAGCCTTGACGAAATAAGTGTGGTCAAGACCTCCACACCACAGGTAGGCGCAGTACAACCCTGTGAACTCAAAGGATGCCTACTACCTGAAGGATACTACCTATGTAGATACCGCATATTTCTGGCTAAATGTTCCTACAAATTGATAGAAGACAGAATGTTTGTCCAAGTGCTCTTTATAGAGTTCACCAACAGGTGCTAGTTGGTACTGATTGACATCAACAGTGTAGACAATACACTAATAAAATATATATATAAAAACAATGGTCGAAGTAGACATTGAGCAAACTATAATACCATATGAACGTGACATTTAAGGCTTCAAATTAACAGACAGGAGAATCCCATCATTATATACAATACCAAGTCATGTTACAGATATGGCTGAAAGTGCTCTGTGTAAGTAGGTCTCATAGTATAAATTAATATCCTTATACTCACTAAACTTAGATGGCTGTAACAAAGTGAAACCAATATATGTGGATGGATGCCAATCCAAAAAAGTTTTAGGTGGACTTCTTGGATTCTATATATTGGTGGCAGGTTCACCAAAATAAACCTTCTATGTGATCAATAGACCCAAATGGTCCTTCATCTAAGAGCGATATGATATTACATATTGGCAGAAAAAAACCTTGTTAACCACAAATCACAAATCAGAGTATATACACAAAGAAAAACGAGATCCTACTGTATGCCCGACACAGATTCATCAGAGGCAGTATGATACTAACCTCGGCAAAAAACTGGTTTAAATAGCCTGCGATAACATGCATATGGTGTTGTTACGCTTTCTACGTCAATGATCGCGAGACATCAAAATACTGCGATATTATGTAGGTACGTCCTACAACAGTCTAGATATTCAGCAAACAACGTTAAATACCCAACAGGATACCGTACCTGCGATGCATACAAGCCGAAGGCGCTCCTTGAGCTGGTGGAGATGAGCGCCATAGGCGCTCATCCCTACAACCCTGTGACACTTAGACAGGGAATGGAGATGAGCGCCGTAGGACTACAGGTCAAAAGAAATCGCAATTATACAATTCACAATGCAAGACTCGTAGCAGTTTGAAAAAATAGCGGGGGAAAATTACTGCCCGTAACACTTTGCAAAGGAAAGGGAAAGCGGGACTTAGAAAAATAAAAATTAGCAGCCGCGGGACTTATAAAAAAAAAACGAGGTCGAAAAAATACAAAGTTAACGGCCGAACTACGCACTTCCAAAAACACAAACAAAATAAAAAAAAAGCATTTAAAAAATCACACACAGCACGGGGGGACAGTTAGAACGTTTGGGAGTGAGGTTGCACGCAAATTGAAACCGATTTTGCCAAGTTTCGTCACTCGAAAATTGCCTAAATAACAAAAAACATGGTGGCCGAAAAAACAAAAACGAGGCTACATGACCCATAACCACGCAAAACACTGCCCAGCACATAAGACTTTTACCCAGGAGGTACAAAATACACTATTAGGAAGGATGGAAAATCCTCAAGAGCCGCGTAACACATAGACAATCACCGCCATTTTACAACACTAACTTGCAACTAATAACATTACCATTCTAAAATGCTGCTTTACCCAACTAAACAAATGGTTTGCCCTCACGCACGCAGCCTATTTATACTGCACACTTGCCACATTGCTGACACTTTCTCCTCAGGTCAGCAACAGTCCAACTGTACATTGTATGCTGCAGGAAAATCAAAAGAGATTGTTAGCTCTTCAGGATATTGATTGCTGGATATATTAATTAGAAATAGGTCAAGTATATTATTTTCTTATTTAATTAAATAAATATTATAAAAAATATATATCTTTAAAAAATAAAAATAGCAGAGGAGAGTGTCGCAATGAGCGCCGAAGGCACTCAGTGCGGGGCTCACAATCAGAGCACAGGGTGCTCAGAGGAGCAAAAGTACACGAGGGGAGAGGCTCAGGATGAGCGCCAAAGGTGCTCATTGCGGGGCTTGCAATTAGCGCTGAAGGTGCTCAGACGAACAAAAGTGCACCAAGTGAGAGGATAGCAATGAGCGTCAAAGGGACTCTGAGGACCAAAAGCCTTACATTGTGTGGCAAACAGCATTACCTACCTTACAATTTTATGACCGTCAATTTTTGACGGGCAATTCGCTAGTTAGATCATAATCTTTCGATTAAATAAGGAGTTAGGTGAAGCAATGAAAGAGCATATGTAAACTAGAAATAATACCAGGGAGAAATATATAGAGTGCTGACAACACCTGGATATGGGCTAGTACATGTGAAAAATTAATAAGGGCATGTGTAAATAAATAGAAACAAAAGTGAAGTAATAAATATGTATATATAACGCAAGAAATTGAAATTGTATGAGTAAGTGAGAAATTCCTGAGAAGGATATATGGCAAGACGGTGTGCTCTACTGGGAATAATATAGTAAAGCTAAGAATGTTAATATAAACCATATAGTGACTTAATGAACCATATATATGGTATAAAATTCAGTGTGGTTGGGTGAAAGATAATGCTCTTCTGTCAAAAAGAAAAAAGGTGTTTAATAATCAACCCTACTAGTCGTGTGTGAAAAAAACTTAAAAATGCCTCTTAACATACTCCTAAGTGCTCCATAGGAAAAACCCTTGTTTAAACCATTGGGGCTCTGTGACTTCAATTTATATATCCATTGACACTCCCTTTGTAAAAGCAGTCTATCCAAGTTTCCTCAACGTAGTTCAAATTGGACACCATCAATGTCAGAAAATTTTAGAGCCTGAAGAAAATTATTGTGGTAAATTTTAAGGTGCCTGGCCACTGGGGTATCTAGTTCATGCTGGATGGGATAAACATGTTCAAGGATGTGGCAACATAATTGACGGATGGTTTTCCCAACATACAACTTGTTGCACTGGCATTGCATGACATATACAACACCCATAGAACTGCAATTAAAGAATTTTCTAATAAAGTAAGTATTTCTTGTTTCTGGGTGGATGAACTCCTTAGTGGATACAATATACTTGCATGCCTTACAGTGGCCACAACTAAAGGTACCCACTGTCAGTTGCAACCATAGATTTGATGTTTTAAGTGGCTGAAAGAAACTATGGATGCCGTATACTTTTTCCTCTCCGATATGTGATGGAGGGTAAGGGGGGCTGAACAGCTCTCAAGTCTGTGCCTGATGTACAGTAGGTGCCAATGTTGTTTTAGAATTTGTGCTCCTTTCTGCCAGTCAGTTCCAAATGTCATAATGCAACATATAATGTCATCCTGAGGTAACCTTTACCCAGAATTCAGTAATACAGCTCTGTTAATAGCTCTAGCCCTTTTGTAAGCCATTTTTAGTGTCCGATTGGGGTAACTTTAGTGTCCGATTGGGGTTTGCTGCTACAATTGCGTCTTGCTCATAGGTATTGGCCTACTGGTATACCCTTCTTGAGAGGGATAGGATGGTGACTGGACCAATTTAAAAAGGAATTTGATGCTGTAGGCTTGCGATACAAAGTTGTATGGGTTTTTCCTTCAAAATCCTTGTATACACGCTAATCTAAAAATTGTAGTTCCTCTTTGCTAATAGTGTAGGCGAATTTTAGGCCTAAAGTATTCTTATTTAGGACTGACATAAAGCTTTCATAATCATTTATGGTACTATTGCAGAAAATGTAAACGTTGTCTATAAAACGGTGCAAAATTAGAATGCTATCTGTGAATTTGGTAATTGGTTCAGAGAACACTGTCTGGGCCTTCCATCGCCTAAAAATAAGTTTGCATAGTTCAGAGCGCAAGGGGTGCCCATGGCTGTTCCTCTGATCTGGTGGTACCATTGACTGTCAAAGAGGAAGTAATTCCTTGATAATGTAAAATGCAACAAGGTAAGTATAACTCTCCCTATATTTATAATGGTTCTGTTGAAAATATAATACCAATTAAAATCATGAGGTCATGCGACAACAAATGTTCATTGTAAATGGATATTAATCTAATGTAAATGGATATTAATGTTCAGGTAATCCCTTAATGATAAAGTTGTATGTGATTATGTTTTACATTGAAATATATCTTGCTGAAAAATATTGTAATTTTAACCACAATCGGTTGACTTTTTTAATTTTTCCCTTATCCTGTAAAAGATTGTATTTTCATATTACTGTGCCATATTTGATGATGTTTATATATTTGCTAATCCAGTTAATGCAGTTCATGTACAGGCCTATTATTAATTAATGCTCTCATGCCATTCAGTATGAGTATGAATTGAATAATACATGAAACAACACACAACCGATTCTTTCCATTTAATGTTTTGAGGAATATTGTCTGAAAAGGAAGATGTTATTGGAAAATAAGGAGTAGGTTTTTTTTTTTTCAAATAAATATTTCTGATATATTGGTTAAAAAGTTAAATGTGAATATGCTTCAGAATAGTTCGACACATTTATTTGAGATGCAAAGTGACAGTTTAGTGAGATGACTTGGAAGCAAAACATCCTTGTTGTTGCAGTGTTGCTAAACTAAAGTTTTGGCCTTTTGACTAAAACCAGTTGGAACTCTTAAAGTTTCATGAGGAAAAGGATGGAAGGAGGCACTTAGTCTGACACCACATTCGTGCCACTGAGACACTGCCCCTAATGGTCTACTGTAGTGCATTTACAAGTAAAGTTCAAATGTTTGATTGTAAGCATAGACTATTAGAACAGTATACAGTTTAAAATCAACAAAAAGTTGATATTTTCTTTCTTATTTTAAAATTAAAATGTGCTAATTTCCCTGCAAGCAGAGCTGCCTTTCTTCACCTACCTATGGCTATTAGGTGGCATGACCAATGGTATTACTTAAGTTAATAGTAATACTTGCATTGGAAGTTAAAAGAAATTAGGTTACTATTTTCTGACTGGATAAAGAGGGCTACACTCACGAAAGTTTAATATGTTTGTCCAGTAAAAAACATATCACTATATACTTGCTTAACGATCCACTGACCCCCCCGCCCCCCCCCCCCCAAAAAAAAGAACATGGTACAAAAAGCAGGGTCTATGTGTGAAACATAAACAAATTGAAATAGAAATGTATTGTTATGCAAATTCTAGGCAGCTGCCTTGTTTCTTTAGTTCGGCCATGTCCTTATTATGCATACACAGCAAAATAACTTGTAAAAGAACAGTGTGCTTTTGTTCTCTTGCTTAGTATGCTGTACTGTGTGAAACAAAAAGCAAACACAATAGCTCATCTCTGTGCTTCTTATTTCCAGATTTTGTAGTTGTCAACAAAATAAACAAAATAAGCTGTTATAAAGTATTTTTTTTATTATAGTATACCAATCATCAGTATAGATAAAAGAGTTATCTTGGCTATAAGTGATATAAACTTATGTGATGTCTGGGTGATTTGATAAAGCTGCATACAGTAGTCTGTTTTAAGCATTGTTTTTGTATTTCTAAATGAAGCACGACTTTAGATTAATTAAAAAAGATCTCAGAACCTTCCAAAATACATTATATTTTTTCTTCCCATAAACTTGTTACTAGATCTGGGCAATATCATTTATATCTCATACATAATTCATGTAATCACTTGCAACTGTAGAACTTTATTAATCCACCAGAAATTCTTCCAGCAAATAATCTTCACATAACTGTCAGAAGTTACAGCCATGTGGATCACTCAATAGCTATGAAATGAAGTGTTCATAAAGCTTCCTGAACTGTACCATGGAGATTACTTTAACAAGGCTTTGGTTATGCTGGTGGTGGTTTGACAGGTGGTGTAAAGTTATGCGTTACATTTATAATGAAGAATGATGTTGTGAATTGGATTATAAATTCTGAATGGCAACAGTCGAGTTTAGAGATCAATTGTGCAATACATGACAATAATAGCAAATAAGTGAAAATATTGATTAAACTAGGCTAATGCTCAAGACAAACTGTCACTGCTGAATGCTGTATATTTATGTTAAATTACCTCAGTAGGGTTTTTTATCATTAATGATCAATATTATATTTATCTTTGTTATTAAAATCTATTAAAGCAAACTTATTGGATATTGAGATATATATATTGTGGTATAGAGCCATACTCTTCTCTCTACATTGCTGTATTTCTGACCCTCTTCACAACAACACAGGAGGCTTCAGTTACTTTTTCAAACTTAACAAAAATGGTAGCTAGTATTACAAAGCTTACGGAACCAAAACTAGAAATAAACAGACCTAGCTCCCTCAGATCACTAACTATTACTGAGCTTCCATCCGGCTAAATCTGGATGGAGCAAAAGCAAGATAATCAGTCCAAAACTTGATACAATGGTTGAAAAGTGTTTGTTCTCTGAGATATCGCTACTGACATGCCAATGTCCGACAGTTGATGGAGCAGAGAACGTGACTCATCAAAGAAGGCACCCTTTTGCCAATCAGAAGAGGTCAAATTTTGCTACTATTGTGCAAATTGAAGCTGTTACTGCCGATGAACCTCCGTCAGAATGGGTTCCATGACCAGCCCCATAAGCAACAGGATTGACTTTACTGTCGTAGCCCCCTGGTTCGTTTGGATGGTGAGTTGCTCAACTGTAGCATGTCAATTGGCCCTCACACACCTTTGCAAACGATGTTCACCTCTGACATCAATGGCACGTGGTGCTCTGCAGTTTCCATGCCGTTTATCCAGTCACGGTACATCTTAACCACAGCAACAAGCCACAGCAGCACGTAAAATGGTCACAAACTGGGCTGTTTCAGAGATACTGCTAGTGGTCATCCCGTATTCAAAGTCAGATAAATCAAACGCTTTGTCAAGGACAGCGATTGTTGTTATGTTTGCATAATTCCTTCATGTCACCTTATATATCCACCAAGCCAGCTCACAACAGGTATCATATTTCATTTTCTAAGCTCTGCTGACATCAAAAGTGTGATGGTCATAATAATGTGACTTGACCCTGTAGCTCACACAGTGCAAATACAATGAGTACCAGAAAAAGGTATCCCATCTATGTCATAAACAAGTTTATTTTTAAGCCATAAAACATTCTATGTGCTGAAATCATGTTAAAGGCTGATTTATCAAACTCTATACTTATATGGGGAGTTATTTCTGAACTTTAGGTTCTATAGTAAGTCTTAAAAAATGGTGGAAGCCATATCTGTTTGGGAAGGAGGCAAAAAATGTAATTTAGATTACGATAACACTTCTATGTTGCAAGGTCAAGATGTGCTCCTTCAGGTAGTTGCTCAGTTGAAGCATTTCTTTATCATGGATGGGTCCAGGTGACAATCATGCTATACAAATATGTTTAAAAACTTTGACTGCAGCTGACTGATGATACAGATATGATTTATTCCTGGGACCCTACATTGTGTCACAAACTGTATTTTTCCTGGCATTGTAACTACACTTCTAAATACCATAAACAAAGAAAACAAATTAAGTAAAGTAGATATAATAAAATTACGAATTGTACAGGTTCTCTGCGAATCCATATTTACATAAAAAGATACCTTATGGTTCACAGCAAGCAGTGTGTACATGTTCAAACATGTTTTTGATAAGAAAGCAGAACAGTTTCAGAGTTGCATGCAATACAGAAGTCTTAGAAATGGAAGTACTCAGTTATTCTTGTCACATTTAGCTTTGATTTAAAAAAAAATACGAGGTGAAAAGTGTAAGGTATATAAGAATTATTTTTTCAAACATTGGAAGTTTCTTAGTGTTTCTAGTATGGAAGAAGTTGTCAAACCATCAATGCATTCTAGTATGGCAGAATGAGAACTAGGCTTCTCAGGTAGTTAGCCTAATCCACTAACATCCTCACCAGAAACTGACATCCAGTAACTGGCTGGACATTTTATCATATATAGCACCAAAGAAATCATATAGTACGAATACTAAAATGTTTAATTCTGGCCTTGGAAAACATACAAAGGGTGTACTTTATAACCTGTTGCACAATTGACCTGCTCTGGGAAACTAGAGAGATCAGGGACAACCTCTTAACCCACTCCAAGCAGGAATTGCCCAAGAGACCTACAACAGCAAATTCTTCTGGAACAGGGGGAAGGTTAATAGGGGCCTTCAGCAATCCCACTCTGCCAGCAATCTCACTCTGTAGGCAAATAATAAGTTTCAGGGATTCACACCCTAAACAATAGAGCAATTCCAGCTCTTTTACCAATGGAATCAGTTGCTACATGTGCAGACATAAATATGATTAGTATCTCAACAACCATAGAAAAGTAGAAAGCTATCCATGAGAGAGACTCACAAGTAACTGATATGAATATATATCCTTGACAGTACTGAAACCTCAGCTACAAAATGCAACATTGTTGTATGTCCTGGATAACTGTGTGTGGACTATCAACAGTAATGTGCTGGGGATATGAATGCCATATGTGTGTTGCTAGCTGCACCACTGAGATATACATTTGTATTCAACATCAGCAGTGGCACTTCCCATTCCCCTAAAAAGTGCCTTCCTGCAATAGTAGCCATACATTTCCTCCTACAATGCCCTCAGCCTCCAGTCAATGACGTGGACATTAGTATTCTTTCCTCTTTTGGTATCACTAATCATCAAGTAGAATATCAATTGAAGCTTTTTCCTACTATAAACACCATAACATAGCTAGGTGGCATGATTACTTATGGAGCTCACCACAACACAGACTTATCTGTTTCCGCTACTAGGGAAGAACAATCCACTCAACACTCCTTGTTTTATCTTGCAAGATATTTGAGGCAACACAATAATATGTTGTTAGCGTCCTTTCTTACTGGCTATGTATTCGAGACTCTTACAAGTCTTATCTAATCTATGCATAAATATATAATTGAGCTTAATAGTTTAGTCTTTCAGAGTACTGTTTCCTCATTTTACTAAATAATACATACTGTTGAGTTACACTTAAGCAATGTTATTACCTTACACTTTTTATAAATGTACTATTATCTACTTCTTGATAAATTTACCACTGTTGTGGTACTACTTTAATATTGTGCTATTGGGACCAGTCAGCATTGTAAACAGTTGGATAACTTCTTGTTAAACTCAGTTATTTTACTATACCCGTCTGTCATGCCCAGGACCTGACTGGACTGTTTTGGACTATGGCTTGGGTCTGGGCTGGGAAAAAAGTTATCCTGTTTATGGTTAAAGTTATGTATTTTTTTATAGTTTATGGTTAAAATATGATTACACTGTTATACTGTATGTATCTTGGTTTATGCTCTGCATAATTCTGCAGACTATTGCATCAGCCCCCACCTAAATTAGATTAATGCCTATTATGTTACAATATTGTTATCTGGTGATGCTCTCAGCCACACCTAAATAAAAAAAAAAATTCCAAAAAGTCTGAGTGTTTAGAGCAAATGGTGAGAGGTAATACAATCAACATGATGAGATCTGATCTCATCAGAGGTAAAGGGTTTTCCCAGTAGCAAGAGGCTTACTAATTAGCCAGTCTGTGTGCCAGAAAATGTTATAAAATGTGCCAATTAATAAAGGTATACAGTGGTATCTACTTACATAAACAAGGTGTAAGTGTCGTTCTGTGCATTAATCCTAATTCTAAGGTATTATATGGTTCCTGATATCTTGAGGCCATATTCTGTACCAGAGGTAGTAAGAACTACACGGTCCTGCTGGGGTAGGCTTGAACTTGGTTCTTGTCAAGCCCCATTGAAGAAGCAGGTCGGGACACCATACTTATATATGGAGTAGTAAATGCTGTAGGATTATAAATATAATTAATACATCAGATCCTAATTTATGGTATTTGTAATGCTCAATATATCCACTTTTCCTATCCCAATCCTCTAATTTTCCATTGCTTCTCCCTCCCCCCCTTCCTTTACCACCCCTACGTACCCTCTACATCATTTTAACCCACTTTCCTTCACTACTCCAATCTCAATAAAGGAACGTGTAAGCATCACACTATCTTCTGTTAGAATGTATCATTGTACACTTTGACATTTTACAGTAATTGAAGTAACATCTTGTACATTTTCTATATCTGTTGTTTGCCATAAAAAATAAACAACAAAGCCACACCAAACACATTAAAAAGGAACATTCTTCTCTCTGGTTGGTTTAATAGTAGTGTGGATGATTTGTGTATAGGAAGGAACCAAACTGCATTATGATTCAGGGGCAGATATCAGTGTTGCTACCACAGAATCTAAGTAGGATACAGTGTAGCACATTAGCATAAAAAGACACAGATTAGCATACAGAGGAGTACACATTAAAATACTAAGGTGCTCAGAAGTATATTGGAACCAGAACAGTGAGAATTATTTATTTCACAGGTATAATGTATAGCCAGCTTTTACTTCTCTTAAAAAGAACTTGTTTTGCATTGGGTTGTGTGGGCAGTGGGATATGATGTATTTTTTAAACCAAACCCTTAACATAAAAACCTTAACTTGGTAGCTTCATCAGAATGTGATGATGCAACAAGATTTAAAGATCACAGATTTACTCTATAAATTACCTATATGTTTAAGTATAGACTAGTAAAAAACACATACAGAATTTATTTTTACATGTAATAACCTTTTTTCCTTATTTGTTTACCTTTTTAATATGTATTTGTTTAATATTGATTGGAATTTATGAAATATATATTTTGATTTTGTAGTAATTATTTCAAGCCTTCTGTTCCACTGCATTCACATTGCTGTCACTTAACATGCAAAAAAAGGCACACATTTTGATTAAGAATACATCTGCTCACTGGCAAGTGAATGAATGAAATGTGTTTGATTTTTTGCCATTACTTTATGACAATGATTTATTTGAAAGGCCAATTACATTTTATATTATACAACACTGCAAACTGTATGAATGTATAATATTAATGTGTATTACGTGTATTTGGAAATGTGCATGAAGTTAAAGAACTGTACAAACATTAATGTTTTTTAGAATATAATATGATTGTTATGCACATAAAATCAAAATAATACTTGAATATGCTATTTCCTATTGGCTCCATTTTAACACATATATTAGATAAACAATTTACTATACAACATATACAGTTATTTTTTTTTGTCAGAATAAAAAACTTCAGCTCTTTCATCTATGTGGATTATTCTTTATACTTCCTTTATATATTACAATATTGAAAATAGCATTTATTTTCCTCATACTGACAAAGTAGTCAGACAGAGAAAACCAACAGTGTGCAAACAACCCAGCCATGTCTTTTCATTGTAAATGGATGGAAGGCATTACAGGCGTGATGAGAGCAGTTACTATTACATTGGGAGAGTTGCACTAGGAATTGATGAATTACTTTGGAGAAAGAGCTGACATGGAGACTTGTCAACTGGCTGAGGCCGGTGTGGACCCAGAGCACACATTGAGAATTTTGCTGCAAAAGTATTAACACTTTGAAATTTGAGAATTTGAGGCTGTATTTTGTTTAATTTCTGCAAGAAAACCCCCCAGTATATTAACATTAACACATATAACAGCCCTATTAAATTTGAAGCCTATAACTCCAACATGAATCCTAATGGCTGTGGGCTTAAAATTTGGCCGAGTTACGGTGCTATTAAATTAGAATGGGTTCCGAGCTATGGGTTTGAGTCGCTAATCGTAGCTCGTTTGTAGAACGTTGGATTTGTGGCAGCGCAGACGATCAATTAGTGTAGACTGTAGTTACTGGTTTAGACAAAGCCAATGGAAAAAGAGATCGTCAGCATTATGTCACTGAAAAAGGGGAGGTTAGATTTCAAAGGTTACAATTACAGTTTGCGATCGGACCCGCCTTCCAGAATAATGCAATATTATTAAAGCCGTAAGTATGATATTCTATTACATGCGAGATAAAGTATATGTATTAACACATTGATTGGTGGCATCGATATAACATGGAAATGAAACATGAAATAAAGTATTTTTTTGGTCCAATTTGCGGGATTGAGAATGTTGTGCTATTAATTCTTAGACCTAACATCACTTTCCCTTTTACATAAAGTACAGTAGTGTGTTTTTATTTGCATTTACGGGGCTTTATTGGTCTCTCCAGCACACGTTGGGCTTTGGGCTCCATTTGCATGTTATGGGCTAGCTCGCGGGTGACTTTGTTGCAATTTAAGAGCATGATTGGAATTGTAGCAGTTACAGGCTTGACAGCTCAAAGGTTTTGGGGGCTGCAAAGTTCCATGTTCACATCCCATAGGCATTTTTCAGCCGTCCTGCTTTTTAACCCGTCGTCGTCGGCCTGGTATACAGGGCTAATTTATTAGCCGTAAGTCCTAAGATCAACGATATGGGCTACATTTTAAAAAGTAGCCCGAATTTAATGAGGCTGATAGAATTATATATTATATACTGAGGATAGCTAAAATGGTTAAAGGAGGATTATTATAATTACAAACAGATTTTAAAATGCTTGACCTGTTAAATGCAAACTTCAATATTTCAGTTTACATACACTCAACGGATTATCATGCATCACACTGGATGACAATAAAGCAAGTGGTATTACACATTGCAATATAGTATATGGGGAAATATAGCTAGGCTTTACAAAATAAAAAAAAACAATTGTTAGGATAAAGATGTTTTGTGCAGCAATTCAAGGCTTTTGTAAAGTATCTCACATTGGCATAAAAATGCTGTGGTTATTTGAGAATCACTTAAATCTATGGTTATCAATTTGTTAATTCTGCTGAAATGCATATATATATATATATATATATATATATATATATACCGTATATACTCGAGTATAAGCCGAGTTTTTCAGCCCTTTTTTTAAGTCACCCCCCCCCCCCCGTGTCTCTCTACCCCCCCCCCCCCACGTGTCTCTCTAACCCCCACCCGGTGTCTGTCTCTCACCCCTCCGTATCTCTCTACCCCCTGTGTCTCTCTAACCCCCGTGTCTCTTTCCCTCCCCCTCCTCATCCTCAACCCCCCCTCCTCATTCTAAACCCCCCCTCCTCACTTTTTCCCCTCTATATACCTACCCTTAATTAACATGCTTCTTCTCTGGCCTCTGCTCCTTCCGTCTTGACCCGGCGCGCACATCACCCGGTATATGTAAATGACGCGGCGCGCATGTGACGTCGCGTCATTAGCATATACCGGGTGCCGGCACCCAGTATATGCTAATGATGTGGCGCGCATGTGACGTCACATGCGCGCCGGGTCAAGACGGAAGGAGCAGAGGCCGGAGAAGAAGCAGGTAAGTGAGCGGAAAAGTAGATGGGGATGTATTTAGGGGGGTTTAGAATGAGGAGGGGGGTTGAGGATGGGGGGATTGAGGATGGGGAGTTGAGGAGGGAGGTTGAGGAGGGGGGTTGAGGATAGGGGGTTGAGGAGGGGGGTTGAGGATGGGGGGGTTGAGGAGGAGGGTTGAGGATGGGGGGGTTGAGCAGGGGGTTGAGGAGGGGGTTGAGGAGGGAGGTTAAAGATGAGGAGGGAGGTTGAGGTTTAGGAGGGGGGTTGAGGTTGAGGAGGGGGTGGGGGTTGGGGATGGGGGGTTGAGGATAAGGGGAGGATGAGGATGGGGGTTGAGGAGTGAGGTTGAAGGGGGGGTTGAAGATGGGGGGGTTGAGGAGGGAGGAGTTGAGGAGGAAGGATGAGGAGGGAGGTTGAGGAGGGGGTTGAGGATGAGGAGGGAGGTTGAGGAGGGGGTTGAGGATGAGGTGGGAGGTTGAGGATGAGGAGTGGGGTTGAGGAGGGAGGTTGAGAATGAGGAGGGGGGTTGAGGAGGGTGATAAGGGAGGGGGGAAGAGACACAGGGAAGGGAGAGGGGAGAAGAGACACGGGAAAGAGAGGGGGGACACAGAGGGCACAAGAGGGACACAGGGGGCAGCACATTTCCCGCCCTCGGCTTATACTCAAGTCACTCATTTTACCCAGTATTTTGTGGTAAAATAGGTGCCTCGGCTTAAACTCGGGTCGGCTTATACTCGGCTTAAACTCGGGTCGGCTTATACTCTAAAAAAAACTCACCTGAAGGTATGAACTTAACTATGATGGTTGTCCCATCTCTGTTGCAAATATCATTATTAATATTACTACTAATGGATGCCTGATTTGATTTTTTGCGAGATAGAAATAATTTCTAGCTAAATATCAGCCCATCATAAAATGTTGTAACACCTGTTTAATCACCCATACTGTGGCCTCCATTAAATTGCAACAATTACAGAGCAATTCAATTGATCAAGCCCACAACTACCTGGCCGAAAACATACAGCCTTATTCAATTGCGATCCGGCCAATTGCATAGGGCTCTATATAAGCACACAGCATATTTTTTTTACAGAAGTTTTTAGTTAGTGAAGGCCTTGCTTTTGGATAGAAGTTCGCTAACTAAAAACTTCTATAAAAAAATATGCTATGTGCTTATATAGAGCCCTATTCAATTGGCTGAATTGTAATTTAATAAGACTGCTAAATTGTAAACCATGCACCTGTAAGTAGCATTTCAGAGCATGATTATGATCAATTAAGCAAGGCTGCATCTATTGATTTAGAAACAGCCAATAGTAAATGAGACCGTCATCATTACATCAGTAAAACATGGAGGTTAAACGTCAATCAATTAGCTTTTAGTCCGATACAGTATGTGATCAGACTCAAATCTGGCAATGTACAAAATAATAATGAATACTAATGATACTGTTCTAGTCCTTGTGGGTGGCCTGATATGTATGAACTATTTGATTCCCTAGATTGATATAAAATGGAAATAAAACAGGAAAAATATTTTTTTTTCTATTGCTGATTTGTGAGCTTGAGACTGTTGTGCAATTGATATGTATGTCTTTCATCATTTTCCCCATATTTTAAAGTGCAGTATTGATGTTTTATTTGAATTTACAGTGCTATGAACAGGTGTTTATCCTCCTTGCGAGTCCTATTTGGTACTCGTAGGATTTTCTTCTACATTTGACATTGACAGGGTTTGAAGGCAATTGCGGGCATGAGGAATTGTAGCAATTGAATAGTGATTTGCGATTGTAACATTTAAAGGCTTGAAAGATTAAAGGCTTTGATTAGGTCGGAGTTACGATTTTGACAACCGCATGGATTTTGACCTTCTAACCCGCAAACCGATTGTGGGTAGCTAAAAGACGCCAATTGAATAGCAAATTAGTTTACAGGCTACATTACAGACTTCTGTAACTAAAATTTGCTCAATTGAATGGAGGTCTGTGTCTAGCTTTCCTCAAGACAACCTATCACTGTTGTATTACTTACATAACTTGCTAAGACCCTCCTTCTCATATGACATGCTATGCTCTTCACAGCTCTCTCTCTCTCTCTCTCTCTCTCTCTCTCTCTCTCCTCTCTCTCTCACTCCTTTCTCTTTCTGCTCTATCCCTCTCTCCCCATCTCTTTCACTCAAACCATTTGTCACTCTTGCTTCAGGAACTTGCTCTAATCACTACTTTCAGAAAACTCTTAAAAAAATTGAGAGTGCTTACCTCCCTCCCTGACCTTCATTCACCCACTCCTGTTTAGACACAGAAATCACTTACACAATGAGCAGCAAATGATATCATATGTCACCAATCCCCCCACCATACTCATCCTGTTTACCTTGCAATACTCTCTCCAGTGCTTTGACACAAGACATCCACTAGATGAAGATAATGCACTGCTAGTGCCACTCTACCACAATGCCCTCCAATCAGATTTTTTTTTTGTGTGGCCAAATAAAATAATCTTCCCAACTTCAAATTTTGTAACCAGATAAACGTGACACTAATTTTAGCAACTGAATTATCTTTTCTTTTCTTTTATCCTCTTTCACTCCCTTACTGGCCCATCCAAATCTTTATTTGCTACTCTTTCTGATGTTCCTGCATTCCCATCTCCCTTTACAATGTGAGTTTTCATTCTTATAAGATGCTTTGGGGAAAAGCACCATGTATGTAACATTTTAAGCTCAAAGACAGGGCCCTCCATTTGTTTAATACTGTAGATTTATTTTTAGTTAACCTCTGTATAGCTCTACAGAATATGTTTAAAGTAAGTTTTAAGGACTCAGGGCCATCACATAAACCCCTTTAAGTGAAATAGGTTGCCCATCATTATGCTAGAGAAAGGATGAAAAGGAAGGTGCAGCTTACATGCTTTGAAACAGGTGAGGGAACAGTGATAACTAAATTAAGTGGATAAACTGTGAGAAATAAATAAAGTGAATTGATTATCTTATAGATTGCGTGTAGCTGTAAAGCATGCATGCTCTAATAGTTAAGGGTGTCACACCCAGGGGGCACTAATGACTAGTATGGGCCCTGGGGGCCATGGGGTACAATAACACCACTTCTCCCCTTTTCCCTAAAACAGATTGCCAAATACCTAGATACTTGGACAATCACCACCCTGTTGTCCCAAGGATTTAATATTACCTCGAATATTATTGTTATGTTATATATGACTTATGTATGTAATGTTTAGTATGAAAATCACCATATCATGTTTGGTATCAAAACAACAGATTTTTCTCCATGGAATATAATAAAGCATATCACCTGAATCCTCATGGAATAGGGTCAGAGTTATGTGGTACCAGTTTGAGGGGGGGGCTGCAAAGGATTCAGAGGCTCAGGAAAGGAGCACTGGTTATTCAGCTAAATGTAGAGTGAGAAAGATCTAATTATCTGTTATTATCCCCTCGGGACATTTAGGGCCTCATTCAATTGCGATTTGGCCAATTGAATAGGGCTCTAAATAAGCACATAGCATATTTTTTTAAAATAAGTTTTTAGTTAGTGAAAATCTTGCTTTTGGATAGATATTTACTAACTAAAAGCTTCTTTTAAAAAAATATGTTATATGCTTATTTAGACCCCTATTCAATTGGCCAAGTTGCAATTGAATGAGGGCCTAAGTTAGCACCATTTTGAAGTGCTTGCCAAATAGTGACACTACTGTATTAATCACCTCTTCTCAGGTAATAGTATACCCATCTGGTCAGTAGAGGCCTTCACAAGCTGGTGCTAAATACAGTGGGGTAGAGGGGATAGTTGAGTCTTAGCAATCATATTTTTATAACAACTGATTTGTGGCATACTGTAGAACCCCTCTTTAATAATCAGAAAAGCCTATTCACAATAATTTCTTTGCCTTGAAAGAGGGTTGCATAATCTGTAGGCATAGCCATAAACTGAAAATGGTTTGTTTATATGTATCTTTTAATATCCTGTTTTTGATCACATGGATATCAGTGTGGCAACTATGATGGCATGAATAAGTGTAACGTGTGCTATGTTATTATATCATGCAATGCAATATTTCTCAGATGTTTGTAATAACTTAGCATTAATGTTTGTAATAACAAAGAGCTAACTCTCTTGGACTATTTGGTTTAACCAAGGGCTATGTTATTGTGTCCATGTCAATTTGTATATGTCAAGTTTGGTCCTGAAATGCAGAATGTTCCCTGTGGTTGTAATAAAACCGGTTATGTGTGCTTCCATTATGATTAAGGTTATTATTATTAATAGTAACTAATTCTTGAAACTCTCCCTCTGAAGAAGCATCCTCCTCTGCCCTGAGCGTTGGCAACAAAGGGTTAACCTCAAGTTCCTACGAGTGTAGACGGCCATTTGACCATCCAGGTTCGCTGTCTCTGCCCATGCTGTGACTAATTGACCCCTACCAGGTTCATAGAGAACAAAATTCCTGATATGGGCCTACGACTGACTCCCTCCACAGGGTGTTCAGTGTTCACTCCCCAGTAATGTAAATGTTACTGTGCCTACAAATATGTGCTGTGTGTTCACCAGTTTAGATATACATACAGTACATGTATTATTTATTATGGGGAAGAAATAAGCCTATACATTGAGGTTATTGATGCTGCATCTGAGTGACTAGAGTTCGAGGTGGTGACTCTGCTAGCCTGCTATCCTGGTTTCTGTGGTCCCTTAGTGGTTGAATGCTGGTTTTGGTTTATTCCTGCTAGCAGATATATCAACAAGTACCCCCACGAGCCACTGGGTAAGTCAGAACCAGGTTCTGGGAAAGCCCAATAGAATAAGTGGGACGTGACAAAGGGTCACTCGAAAGTTCCATTATTAAGTAATTTTTCATAAGCTTATAACTTTGCATTGGTTTGGCATATCTGTTTATTAGAGATTAGGGGTCTAATATTTTTGCCAGTTTTAATGAAATTCTATCTAGCGGAAAAAAAAACTGATTTATTTTGAATTTTGTTGGGATGACATGGTGTTTTTGCCCATAGGTAATTCTTGAATTTTTGTTAACTTCTAGTACATTTTTCACTGAATGGAGTTGTTTGAAATTTGGTGTAATAGTGAACTTAGCGAAGTCTACATGCCTTTTGCATTTTTTTAGATAGCTTCTGCCTGTTTTGAGATACACAGGTTAGAATTGTAATGTAATGAGCATGCTCAGTATAGACTTGTGCACGTGAACTACTGTCAGATTCCTTGCATTTTAATTGGTCAGTTAAGGTCAGGTGATGTTTTTGGTGGTTTTATAGTGATGGCTCGCCTGAAATGAGGGAGCATGCAAAAAATTTTTTAAATGGTTTAAAAGTATATTGGCTCACCTGCAATGGCGAACGTTGCCAGAGGGGATGAGTAAATGAAATGTTAAATTCTTTAAAAATATTTTGACTCGCCTGCAATGTCGGACATTTGCCAGAGGGGCGAGTGAATGATAGTTAATGACATGTGGATGAATTTGTTTCCTATATATATATTATGACAAGTTAACAGTCTCCTCTGGGTTTGTGCCTATGTTTCAGGAACTAAAAATGTATCCAGTGATACAAAAATAACAAATAAAACAAACCAGTGAAAATAGTACCCCTAGTTTCCCCCGAAGAACTACCTAAACCAATAAAAAGTTATCCTCACTTCTGGCTCCAAGCCAACTAAACCTGAGTGGAACAAAACAAAAAGTCCAATAGTTTGTAAAATCACTGGCCTGTATATTTCTTCAGATTTCCAGGCCTCCACTCTGCTTCAAGCACCCATAAGTTGCAGACCGGCTGCTGTCTTACTGTGCGTGTCTTACTCCATGATCATACAAACTGCAAACAATAAGTCCATAAGCATCCCCTCCCATACTACAGAAGTAGTCTTAAATTAGGGCTACCCAGGAGCAGCTTATTATCAGAGCAGGGAAGTTATCCCATGAAGTGCTAATAGTCACTCCTGCTATCTGGCGAATGTTCACTTTTAGAGGCGAGCAAACATTGTAACTTTATATTTCAAATCTCAATTTCATTGATATAAATCATTATGTACATATTGCTTTAAACATTGTTACATTCTCATTATTGTAAATTAACATTCACTTGCCATTGCAGGTGAGCAACCATTTACCTTCTAATATAGCAATATTAACAATTAACACAAAAAAAGTATATAGGAATAACAACTCTTTATTTCAATTTTGGAAGCTCTAACATATGATGCTATTATGGCACTATTTTATAAAACAGTAGTACATAACTGCCACAGCCTTCTAGTGCATGTGGCAGAGTCAAACACATTTATGAAATTTAAGGCTGCTAAATTAACCCAAACTGCCCACACCAGATGGCCATTTTACTTCTTATCTGCAGTGAAATTCTGGGGGGAAAAGATCAGAATATATTTGCAACACAGTTAATTAAACAACACATCTCACTATATTACTTCATGCATTCCTTTTTCACAGTATGATATTTTAATAACACTGCAATTTGATAAAATTAATTTGTCACAGAGGCACTGTTTAGTTTTCAAACATTGCAAACACAACATAAATACGGAACAGATTTTCAAAAAATTCAAAAAGACCTTTAGGTGGAAATATAAGCCCGATTCAATTGAGCAATTGTATGTTACATGTGCCCATAATAGAGCCGATAAGCTAATTTGCTATTCAATTGGAGTCTTTTTGTGGGCCAAAAATGGTCTATGGGCTACGGGATGAAAATCTCTGTGGTTGTTACAACCGTAACTTACAGGCCATCTAAGCTTTCGATCTATCAAGTATGCAGCAGTTACAATCGCAAATCGCTATTCAATTGCTACAATTCCACAAGGCTGCACCCGTAAATGGAAAATGTAGCCCAAAATCCTATGGGTACTACAGAGGACTTGCAAGCCCTTACTTATGATGGCCCTAAACGTCCCCTCTGCTCCTACCCCCCCCCCCCCCACTCCTAAAGTAAACGATCATGATGCAGGGGTCCGAATCTGGACCCCCGCAGGGTCTCCATATTAACCCATTGCTGCAGGGGTCCCAATCGGGACCCCACAGCATTTAAAAATGTAAATCCCCCACCACGGGTCCTTATAGTACCCCAGCAGAATCTAAAATTAACCCACTATGCTGCAGGGTCCCCATTGGGACACCCACAGGGTCCCTACATTAGCCCTTGCTGTTGGGGTCCACATCAGGACCCCCAGAGCATTTAAAATACTAATTTCCCGCCTGGCGGGTCCTTAAAGAACATTAAAGATCCCTAAAGGACGCACGGTACAATTGTAATTAACCCCTGCCTACATTTAACCCCATCACTCATGGGGCTCCATACAGACCACCATGAGCCTCCAATTAACCCCATCAGTACAAAAAGGGTCTATATAGACCTTTATGGGACAATAATTAACACTGACATTAACACTATAAGTGCCATGAGGGTCCTCCAGGACCCTCATGACACTAAGTCTAAGCATTACCCTACACTACACTATTATCCACCCCAATAAACTAATAAATCTAAATTAACATCCCTCTAAGTAATTAACCCCCAAGTAATTAAACCCCCCTCTAAGTAATTAACCCTTTTTAACCCTCACCATACCTATTTAACCCTATCACTAAACACTTAGATCCAGTTAATCGCTATTAGGTCCTATTAAACTTTAACTGTGCCCAATTAAACCTAACTATACCCAATAAACCCTAACTGGACCCAATTAATCCTAACTAGACCCAATTAACCCCTATCCTATTAACCCATATCCTATTAACCCCTACACTAATCCTATTAACCCCCTCTACCCTATCCTATTAACCCCATCCTATTGAGTTTTATCCTATTAACCCCTACCCTATCCTATTAAACCCTATCCTATTCTATTAACCCCTATCCTATCCTATTATCCCTTATCATATTAACCCTATCCCATTAACACATACCCTATCCTATTACCATCCCTCTACCCTATCCTATTAACCCCTATCCTATTACCCCTACCCTATCCTATTAATCCCCTCTGCTCTATCCTATTAACCCCTATCTTATTACCCCTATCCTATCCTATTACCCCCCTCTGCTCTATCCTATTAACCCCTACACTACCTATCTAACCCCATAATAAAATCCCTAACACCCCAGTAATGATAAAAAAATAAAAACACCCACATTACAAAAAATAAAGAACCCCACTAAGTACAAAAAATAAACAACTAATTACATGAAAATAACAAAAGCATTACAGTAAAATAAAAAAAGACACATAAAAAAGATTACATAAAATAAAAAACACTATTAAAAAAAAAAAGACAACCTGTAAAAAATAAAGAGTCAATGAGTCCGCTGACCTGGCCAAAATGCCCCTCCAGCAGTGATCCCTGATATAGGGGTTAATTTTACAATTGTAGAGTGGGTATGTTAAGGACCTTTAAGGTCCTTTAAGAACCTGCGAGGTGGGAAATTTGAATTTTAAATGCTGTTGTGGTCATTTACTATTTGATCTGTCTAAGCAGTAGCTACAGGCTTGCATGAGCAAGCCCTGCTCTACTAACATATGGAAACAGGGTTTCCGATTTTGGATCTCAGGGAGCGAATTGTGGCCTTGCTCAATTGAATAGCACTGGAATTGTAGCACAGTGTCAGCCCGCAGCAGGCTCAGAGACATACGGCCTACTACGATCGAGTTGCGGGCTTGCAATTAAATCGGGCTCTATCTGTCTCTCTGCAAACAATCATTTTAAAAAAGTCAGCTATTAACAAATAAAACCAACCCAAGCAGTTGAAATGATACAAAAAGGTGCATAAATGGTTTATGAATAAAATCATACAAAATAAACTTGTTTTGCTAATGTTTATCCTCATAAGAAGCATTTTTTGTGATAGATTTTACAATTGTACCAGTACAAATAGGAAACAAGCCTGCTGTTTTGCTGAGCTTGCTGACTCTCCTTATTCAATTTGCAGGTTTTGCTTGAGAGAATATTTTTATCTAATTCTACATTTAATTTCACTATTCTTGGTAGGCAGAGATATTTACTAGGCATAACTAACTTTATTTTGTTAAAAGGAGCAAATCCAGTGTTGATATATGTATGGAGTTATCTGTTTTTAGGGACTTTATATGGCCTTCAAAAGCATTGGCTTTTATGTGTAAACATGTATCTCAGTTATTTAGGAAATGTAAAAGTTGTTTTATATTTTATTTCAACTTTAAATAAAATAATACATTGATAAAATCTTTTTTCATTGATTATTATATTACAAATAAAGAGATAAAGTTAATAAAAAAATATTTAATTATGCTCAAATTAAGAAAAATACTTTAGATCTTGCTTTTATGGTCTATAGGCCCGATTCAATTGCCCAATTCGTAAGTTTATACACACTTAAAATCAGTGGTGGAGCTAGTGCATAGGGGGCCGTGGTGCAAAAAAAAAAAAAAAATCTGGGCCCCCACTATATATATATATATATATATATATATATATATATATATATATATATATATCACATATATAGTTGTCAGTGTGGGTAACGTTTGCGATGTTGGTCACACTTTGCGAGCCCGTTTGTGAGGAGGGGGGGGGGCAAGGGAGGGAGAGGAGGGGGGGACAAGGGAGGGAGACAAGTGAGGGAGAGGAGGGGGGAAATAAGACAGGGAAGGGAGAGGAGGGGGGAAATGAGACAAGGGAGTGAGTGAAGGGAGGAAATGAGACAGGGGAGGGAGAAGAAGGGGAATGGAGACACGAGGGGGGAAGGAGACACAGGGGAGGGAGAGGGGTAAAGGAGACACAAGGGGGGAAGGAGACACGGGGGGAGGTAAAGGGGGAAAGGACGAACAGGAGAGGCAGAGAGGGGGAAAGGAGACACAAGGGAGGGAGAGAGGGAGAGGGAGAGGGGGGAAAGGAGACACAGGGGAGGGAGAGGGAGGGGGAAAGGGAGAGGGGTGAAAGGAGATACAGGAGAGGGGAGAAGAGACAGGGGAGGGGGAAAGGAGACACAGGGGAGGGAGATGGAGGGGAAGGAGACACAGGGGAGAGAGAGGGGAAAAAGGGAAAGGGTAAAAGGAGGTACAGGAGAGGTAGAGAGTGGTAAAGTTACCGGTGGAGAGCAAAGCATTGTCTGGCAAACAGCATTGCCAGCTTTCAAATGTTATTCCCATCATTGTTGACAGGCAATTTACTAGTATATATATATATATATATATATATATATATATATATATGAGCGTGCGTGTGTGTGTATATATATATATATATATATGTGTGTGTGTGTATACATATATATATATATATATATATATATACAGTATATATACACATATACATATAAACATATGCATTTACATATACATCTATATATATTATAGTTCTATAAATACTTTTTTACCGGCCCGGTGCTGCACTCCACTTCCTGGGGTGAGAAAGGTCCACTGCAGGTCAGAGGGCCTACGCGGGCCTCAAAGGTCTTAGGCGAGCTGCATGGGCCAGCAAGGACCGAAAGGGCCACAAGGGGCAGAGGGAGGCTACAGGGGTCTGAGGGAGGCTGCAGAGGTTTACGAAAGGCCATAGGGGGCTGAGGGAGCCCTCAGAGGTCCACGAGGGCCATAAGGGGCTGTGGGTGCCACAGGACCTGCGTGGGGCGCAGTGGGGGGCCACAGTGGGCCATAAGGGGCTGCAGGGGACCCACGAGAGGTCCACAGGGGCCATGGGGGGGGGGCACTGTGAGCCATAAGGGGCTGCAGGGGACCCACTGAAGGTCTGTGGGGGCTATAATGGGCTATGGGGGCCACAAGGGGCCCCTGGACCATGTGGGGGGCCACAGTGGGCCATAAGGGGCCGTGGGAGTCACTGGGCCTGCAGGGGGCCAAAAGAGGACCCTCGGGCGTCACAGGCAACCCACAGGGGCTCAGAGGTGCTGCAGGGCCACAAGGGGATCGGCAGGGCCACAGGGGACTTGCAGGGGCCACAGAGGAGCATTGGGGCCACAGGGGATATGTGGGGGCCACACAGGACCAATGGGGCCACAGGGGGGCCGCAGAAGGTCTGCGGGGGCCCCTCAGAGGTCAGGGGCCTCAGTGCTTTGCACCGTCTGCACTGGCAGTAGCTCCGCCTATGCTTAAAATCACACTTAATATTACTACATATTCGCCAAATATTACTCATTGGCACTAATGAATTCTTAAGTCTATAGACTGCATATAAACATTTATAAAAAGAAACACACAAAGCCAAATATATGAGTTCAAGGCATTTGTTAGTAGCATGTCCTCATTTTCCTATTGAACTACACAGGACTGCAAAGTATGCTGGGAAATTATAGTAAATTATAGTAAATACTATGCACTTATTTCAATACATAATAACTTCGTTGTTATATGATTACAATTATCTAATTTAAAGGATATAATTTCTAGAGCTTACCAAGAAAAAAATATTTAATGTTATATTCACAAGTTTTAGAATAATTGCACATTGGTTTTAAATGTCATCACGAACACTTATTTACAAATATGTAATACTGGCTGCACTGCACTGCACATGGGGATTTCCAGTTCTAGATATACTGTCTATGCTAAAAAAAGATGTCTTTAGGGCTTTGAACACTTTGTAACTCATCCATATGGAACATTACCAGCTTTCTCTTCTTCTGACCCATAAGGGAATCTGCACTTCCATGCACCATTTTAATGAAATTCTACTGAATATTAAAAAAAAATGGAATAGACAATTTCTGTTTTGTTTTTTCAAATTACAGTACGACTGATTTGAAACCCCATTGCTGAATGTCTATATTATATTACATATGTTAAAAGAGCCAATTAAGTCACCATATGTGCTTTGCACCATCAACTAGATGGTGGAAAATCATGTGGAAAAGGTGTTTACATTTAAAAAATATATCAAGAACTGACTTAAGAGTCTGCAATTGTTATACATTATGTTCTAGATATGTAATCTTTTATACTCTCTTCCAATGCATGGTATATTGGTGTAAAGGTAAATGTGACATTTCAGATGTTTGTTTTTTTCATTAGTACCGTAAGTAATTGTTTTGAATTATATTAAATGATTAGGTGCACACAAAAAAATATGTATGTTTTGTACTACACTATTTGGGGTTCTTTGCTCTCCCTCCTTTCTTACTTTCCAAATGTTTGTATTTGTCAGTAAGGACTGCAGCATTCTAATCACTTCTTTAAAAAAAAGACGTATATCGAACTCTCATTAAATTTTCATTGGTCCAGCTGGCTATTACTTTCTCTGGGATTTTTAAAATCTGAAGCACCAGGAATTTATTTTAAAATCTATCCAGCTTTAGCAAGGTGACATAGTAAAACATATATATTTGGCTAATTGTTTTACATATTATTGATAAACATGTACCTGGCACAGCTTAATATTCATACAATGTTTAGACTTAACAGACTGATATTGTTGCATGTCCTTAATGCCATTCACTGCTCTAAAGATGATCAGCCAATTTAATTTATCATAATAATTATAAGGCATGTTGCCAGTCCAATCAGACTCAATTACTTAAGGTCTCATTAGTGAAATACATTATGGAACATGAATATCTTTCAAAGAGCAAGGTCACATAGAGGATGTAAGGTAAGGAGCCAGTAAGTACATTAGGCCTGAGTAAGATACACCTGCATTCCAGAAAATTATCCAAATAAATAATTTTGCATTGATAGATTGACAGTTATTTGCCATGACTATATAGGTTAATTCAAAAATGTTTGTGTGTTCATTTGTAAAACATATTTGTGCTGCTATCCTGTAATATGCACATCAATTACATCCCTCTTCCCACTCATTTATTGTCTGTAGTATAGTACGCACATAGTTCACTAGTAGAATTGTATTGATCTGAATAGAGGAAGCAGCTGTTTAATGTGATTAACAGGAAAAATAATATATGAAGCTAAGGGAAATTCATCTACACATTGCAAATATGGATAGATGACAATTTAAGGTGATTATACAGGACAAGATGGGCTGTGGTCCTTAGAGACAAAATTATGTTTAGTTAACTGTGCAGAAGTTTCCATTTGATTTTTCTTCTCAATGTATTTTAAATGCATCTGAAATAAGATGGATGACCTACTTAGTGATTTTTTTTTTTATTATTGTAAACAGAAATGCAGTGTTAAGGATATGTTGAAATCTAAAGTGAAATTAATTAGGTGGACTTTCAGTATATGCCTTCAAGTTATCACATTTTGTACAAAAAGAGCATGTGTAATATCATTTGCTTGACATAGTTCTAGTCGCCAAATAAATGCACTGGAGGGGAGCCAGAACTGAGCACTAAATTGATTTACACCCTTGAGAAATTGGCTACTGCTGCCAGATTCTGGGTCTTTTGTAGACAGCAGTAAAAACTTCTATGGAAATCTTGCTTTGTAGAATAAAAACATAGAGGAGGCCAAGTATTAACATTTCTGGCCTATATATATATATATATATATATATATATATATATATATATATATATATATATATATATATATATATATATATATATATATACACAGTAAAACCAACATTATCCGGCACCCACGGCATCTCCCTATTGCCAGGTAACTGTAGTTGCCAGTTAATCAAGAGTCTCTGAATTTAAGGGTCTAAACGACTCTTAAACCCCACAAAAACCCTCAAAATGCCTATAAAAGGCATTAGAACTTAACTGGGCCATTTAGGGCCCAAAAAAACAATTAGGAAAAAAACAAATAGCATTTGTTTTTTTGCAGTATTGAACTGCCGGATAGTGGCGGTTATGCCAGTATAGTGGGAGTTTTTTGAATTTGGGGAATTGATGCCGGTGCCGGTTGCTTTAGAGTCCCGGGTAGTTGGGTGCCGAGTATAGGAAAAACCTTTGCAGCCATGTTGGAAATCAGAATTCATGTTTTAGCTTCATATTTCAGTGAGATGTTATGCTAACCTCATTGTCAGATGGTGTACAACCAATACTTCCCATGTGACACTGTCCTCTTCTCTTGACCGCAGAAACAGGTTCATCATCCACAACCAAATTCCTTCATATCATCCTTAATTCACTTCCCTATCTCCAATGATTGATTTTCTTTTTTCCATGTATTATCAGGCTCTTCACATGGAACAGGTTGTTCAACAAACACATATAAGTTATTTTTCTAAATGCAAAAAATGTTCAGTCTATTGGAAGAATATGCATTACCACTATTTCAAAGTCTTTCTTCATTAAAGAAGCAACTTTCAAGTTATGTTAGTTATGTTATAGTGTTATCCATGAAGTTACATCTAAGTACATTGTAAGCATACTGCATGAATTTTATTTATTTGGATTAGCTCTTTTACCACCCATTCTACATTTATATTTTTAACACTGGGGGTGGCCATGACATTACTGTTATTATTATCACTATTATTATTGTTATAATTTATGTGTAACACAGCAAATTATTCTGTAGCTCTATATATGTGGTAAGTACAGGGCAAAAACTATTTAACACATTGCAAAATCAGATGTAAATAGTGCTTTCACCAAATCATCTTACAAGACTGAAAACTTGCAAACATATTATCTAAAAGGTTTTGGTCTGATACAGGAGGGTGGTGGATGCATTGTGATTATTAAGGCTGAAGGTGATAAGCTTCTTTAAACAGATGTGTTTTAGTGAGTTTTTGAAGGTTTAGAGACAGGTAGATAGTCTAGTGGAGCAAGGCAAGGAGGTGATGAGAGTAGGTGAAAGAAAAATGTCATTAGCAGAGCGAAGAGGGCGGTTGGGTGAGTACTGTATATTGAGATTGAGAGCAGAGCTATAAAAGGGTACAAGGGTGCACTTTTCTAATTTAGAAGACTAACATCCCCATAGATCTACACTTGTCACATGTAGCTCTTTTGGAGGTGATGGCACCTGAACTACAACACTGCGGAGAAAAGTATACATTAACTGTTCTGTCTCTGCAAACTAAAATGTGGTCTTTCTAAGATCTGAAACAGAGCAAAAGGCAGCAAACAATTATTATTTATTATGAAATAAGCAGTGCTTTAGTTTAAATATACCTAGATTTCATTTCATAACCAACTATTTTAATTTTAGATAAACGTAGATAATCTCTTAGGAGTAGGGACCTGATCACCTTCTATATCAGTATGTTATCATCTGTATTGTTATGTCTCGTGTCCTTACTATATTTACCACTTCCTCTGCAAATGCATACTAAACATGGTGTATAACGTAAATGTTTTATAAATAAAGCATACGATTTATAATAAATACTGTGGATAGTGTCAATGTTTACAGGGAAATGTGTATTCTTCACATCTTTAAATTAAAAATGCTGTAAATGATCTAGAAAAAGACATAACAGGTTAAGCTTTTAGTGCTGAGTAAATAAGGATACATTTATGTTCTTGGGGGCACAGTTATTTTAGACACTATAGATGTTGGCATTTGTGGATTGAGGTGGAGAGGTAAAAACAGAGTAGGACCATGCAGGGAATACAATACAGTATATATTGGATTAAGCCTCAATTTTCAGATCTGGTGCTTGAAGCAAGTTATTAATATCCGGTTTGAAATCAAATAGAAACCCCTCTCCAACTTCTTCTTTTAACATTTAGTTGAACATCTTCACCTTGATATTTACTTGATCACCAAACCCATACTTATGCATATACTCTAATGATAGATTATGACATAATGTAAAAAATACGGTGGCACGAACACTGCTGTCTCTTTTTCTATTGAAGATACCGGATGTTGCGCCCAAATACGTTTGTGAGAAGAAAATTCACCAAAATTAGTACTAAACTAGATGGAAGTAGCGAAAGCCTCACCTATAGTTCCTGCAGGGGGAAATAGACAAAAACAGTTACTTCAGAAACGGTTCTCACAAAAGTCGTAGTCTATTAGGGAAAGTGGTTTAAGAAATAAAAGAAAAAGGTGATCTTCCTCACTACAAAAGCTGTTTTTTTTTTACAACTACCTAGCTGCCTTTCCAGCCTTTTGGGGACTTTTTGGGCATGTTGACTTATTACTCTATCAAGGATTTTGGGAACTAAAAGATTTTAAAGCAGGTGTGCCCATACACTATACCACAAATTTCCCTAGTATTGATATTGAGGATAGTATTTATTAAGTCTTCATATCTGCCTATGTCCTGTACTGGTGACAAAGATGTTTCAGATTATCAATATATGATAGGAGTGACCATATTGTATTTAATTTCCCCAGCACCTGTGTAAGTAATGTTCTCTGTATCCTTTGCTCTGGGCACTTTATAGGGATCAGTAGTAAATAAACATGATCCTGTCTTGAGTGGTTAATAGGGGTAACCATATCATTACACTATTTCCCTTACATTCCATATAATATATACCAGGGATCATTAACTGCAGACAACTAAGTGAAACACACATTATTATTTCTATGACTACATGGGGTTCTCAAATGGTAAGAACACCCCATAGACATGTTAATATTTTGACTGATAGTAACAATATCTTTTAAATCCCACTAGTGTATGTACATGTATATGATGGCTACTTACGCATTAGTGTTTGTTTTTACCCTGCAGCATTTTTGTATCAAGGCACTATTTTTTATCTATTTTCAAACTTTTAATAACGTGTAATAAAAGTTATATCTTAATTGTTACATAGTAAGTCCTGTGAGTGCATAAGTCATGTATTTGGATATCTCAGTGTCCAGTCTGCATAGTCAGCTCTATCATGCTATGTTGGCGTGGTCTGCGCAGTGATCGCGCTTACTGATGACGTTACAATCACCCTAATTCTATAACAAAAACTACATTTATAGACACTTGGTAATGTCTACAAAATATCTGTGTTTTTCAAGGCCTAACTTCAGTAACATTTTACAGAGCTTATTCAAAGTGGTTAAATATGATGCTTATATTCAATTAAGTTGAAAGAATAACACAGACATTGTTAAAGCTAAGTTTAAGATACATTGCTTTTATGATAATTGTTCATGGAAACCACTTTTTCTTTGTGCTATCTGAAGGAGGATACTTATGGTACTTAATGCTACTTATAACTTTTCACAGCATATATTTTACAATCAAAAAGGCATGGTGTCAGACTATGGTGGTTAAACTGTACATACTACACAGGTACCAACTGCTCCAGTATTTTTAAATAAAGCATCTCACATGACAGTTACTGTTTTCACATCTCAAATCCAACTATCAGTGTAATCTCTCATGTGCTGGTCATAAGATTTAGTATATACAAAATCCGAGAGGACCCATATACCATAAACAAATGTCCTTTCCAGCTCCTGGTTTATTTGTTGTCATCTTTCCTGCAGTCACAGACAGTCACAATATAGAATAACATTGAACACATTTAACCCTATCCATGCCATCACGGCTGCAACAGTCCCATAAAATAAACTGAAATGAGAAAAGTGTGAGCCATATAAGTTAAATTTATTGGTGTTTAATCGTCCAGTCCAAGAGATCTGGTATTTGTCCCATTTAGAGTGGTCTGCAGATAGCTCTTTTAATAGGGGTGTGTAATTGGCCTTAAAGAGGTCAGAGATTTCTGGAGTTATGTTTAAGCCTAAATATAGTGCGATTTCGGCCAGTATAACATGATTTTTTCTTTTAATTTGATCTATTGTGTGATGGGGGAGTTGGGCTCCTATAACTTCAGCTTTCTCAAGGTTAACCTTAAGGCCGGAGATCTGACCAAAGGTTTCAAGGGTATCCATAAGCACTGAGATTGAATTTACCGGATCCGTAAGCGTACACAATATGTCGTCTGCGAACAGACAAAATTAAATGAATTTAAATTGATGTAGGCCTACTTTAAAGCCTTGTATTTTATGTTCAGTCCAAATGGCCTGAGCTAGGGGTTCTATTGCCAAAGCAAATAATAAAGGGGATAGAGGCCACCCTTGTCTTGCCCCGCTTTGAATTTGGTTTGATCAATTGATTCACCTGGTAGTTTGAGGTACGCTACTGGATCCCAATAATAAGTCTTAATAAGATTTATGAAATTCCCCTTGATTCCTATTGTGGTCAGGACCGCATGTAAATAGAGCCACTCAATATTTGTAATGCGCCAACATATTCCGTAGCTATACATAAGTTAAGTTACAGGCAACGACAAGTTCAAGATTCACACATTGCAATGAATGGAGGGCCCTGTCTTTGAACTTGGCATCCGGTGTCCATAGCACTTTCCCTAAAGCACCTTGCAGGATTGAAACTCGCAGACTTACAATCTAAAGGTTGAAGTGTGTATGTGGTACAGTAGGGAGAGAGTAGTGCTGAGCATGTTAGGGAGGAAGGTTATAGGCTTCTTTAAAGAGGTGCGTTTTTATTGAAGTTTTGAAGGATTTAAGGCAGGAGGATAGTCTGGTGAAGTGAGGCAAGGAGTTCCAGAGAATAGGGGCAGCACAAGAAAAGTCCTGTAGGCGGGAGTGAGAGGAGGTGACAAGACTGGTAGAAAGAAGAAGGTCGTTAGCAGAACGAAGATGGTGTGTGGGGGAGTATTTGGAGATGAGATCAGAGATGTATGGGGGTGCGCTGTTGTTGAGGGCTTTATAAGTTAGGGTCAAGATTTTAAACTTTATTCTGGGGGCTAAGGGAAACCAGTGAAGTGATTGACAAAGAGGAGCTGCCGACACTGAACGATGTGTACGCAAGATAAGTCTGGCGGAGGCATTCATTATGGATTGAAGTGGGGAGAGGCGAGTGATGGGCAGGCCAACAAGAATCGAGTTGCAATAGTCAAGACGAGAAATTATGAGAGAGTGTATCAGAATCTTAGTAGTGTCTTTTGTTAGGTAATGGCGTATTTTGGATATGTTTTTTTAGATGGAAAAGACAGGATTTGGTTAGTGACTGTATGTGTGGGATGAAAGAGAGTGCAGGGTCCAGTAGAACCCCGAGACAACGTGCTTGGGAGGTGGGAGTGATGATGGCATTGTTGGCAGAGAGAGAGATGTGAGTAATTGAAGCTGTAGTAGAGGGTGGGAAGACTAAGAGTTCAGTCTTAGACATGTTGAGTTTCAGATGGTGGGATGACATCCAAGAGAATATACTAGAGAGGCAGTTGGAGACGTGTGCTAGAGAGGGGGATAGATCTGGTACTGTGAGGTAGATTTGGGTGTCATCTGCATAGAGATTGTACTGGAACCCAAAAGAGTTTATTAGGGTGCCGAATGAGGATGTGTAGATGGAGAAGAGGAGGGGGCCTAGGACTGATCCTTGGGGTACGCCAATAGACAGAGGGTGAGGAGAAGATGTGCCGGAGAAGGAGACGCTAAATGATCGTTCTTGGAGGTATGATGAGAACCACAAGAGAGCGGTGTCTCGAATGCCGAGGGAGGAGAGGATGTGGAGTAGAAGCGGATGGTCAACTTTGTCAAAGGCGGCAGAGAGATCCAGAAGAAGCAAAATGGAAAAGTGGCTTTTAGACTTGGGGGTGAGCAGGTCATTGGTGACTTTTATGAGGGCTGTCTCAGTGGAGTGTTGGGGCCGCAAGCCAGATTGAAAGGTGTCCAGAAGAGAGTTAGAGGAGATGAAACTGGTAAGGCGATTATAGATGAGCCGCTCCAGCAGTTTGCAAGCCAGGGGAAGTAGAGAGATAGGGCGATAGTTAGATGCAACGTCAGAATCGGATGAGGGTTTCTTGAGAGTGGGTGTAATTATGGCATGTTTTAGAGATGATGGAAACATGCCAGTGTTTAGGGAAAAGTTGAAGATGTGGGTGAGAGCTAGGATTAGTGTAGTAGAGAGGGGAGGGATGAGCTGAGATGGAATAGGATCCAAAGGACAGGTAGTGAGGTGAGAGGATGATATTAGGATGGAGACTTCATCCTCTGTTGCAGGGGTAAAGTAGTTCAAAGTGGCTGTGGGAATGGGGAGGGGAGTAGATTGGGTGTTGTTGGTTAGTTGAGTGGGTGGAGTGTGTGAACCACAATGAGAGGAGAGATCATTGCGGATAGATTGCATTTTTTGTGTAAAATGGTTGGCAAAGTCTTCAGCCGTGAGACAGGAAGGGATGAGGTGAGGTGGTGGGCAGAGGAGAGTATTCAAAGTGGCGAACAGACGTTTGGGGTTGGAGGACAGAGTTAAAATTAGTGGACAGAGTTGATATCTGTTTGGGTGGCCCTGGTTCTTATATACAGAGCCCTATGTTTTCTGATAATGGCCCTGACAGAAAGATCTACTTTTACCGTCAGCACAACAGCTGTAATATATTATGATTCTCTATTTTGAAAAAGATGACCCATGCATTATCATTAATAATTGTGAGCCCCGTGCTAATCGATATGTAATTTGTGGTATACCCGAAAATCGGGTTTTCCCTACATTACAAATTTATGTCAGTCTTTATCATCCCCAAATTACAGCACTCAACTGACATCCGTAAATCCTTGTCTTGTCAGGTATTAGTGTAGTAGTTTGTGTTCACCTGTAAATCCAGGCACAATCCATAGCAAAACCAAGCACTTAAAAAAATTACAGATGAAAACCAATCGAAAATCCCTGGGGATTTCTTCCATTGAAAAAACCTACTCACTGCCTGATTGCCCCATTCCTCCCTCACACCCCATAGGTTATTTATTTAGTAATTCATTCATTTTTTTATAATCATTTATTTATTAATTAATTAGGTAATTATACAATTCTACAGGGCACTCCCCTTCTGGATCGCTACCTTGTTGTGGTGAAAGGGCTTGTGTAGCTCAATGAAGCTGAGAGCTGGAAGGGTCATCCAAGATGGGCAGGTCATAGCAGAGAGGTCAGACAAATTGTGGTCCACTGGAGAAGGAACTGGCAACATACTCCAGTATCATTGCCATGAAAATCTTTAGGATAAGCAAAAGAGAAACACAGACAGATATGCCTGGCGAGCTGCAACCATATGGTCACTGAGAGGTTGACATGACTGGAGGACTGAACAACAACAACAACAGGGCATTGAGGGATGTTAAATATATTAATAAATGTATTAATGTGTGACTAGGCTTTCTCATGTTTTTTTTTACAATACTTGAAATGTTAGCTTTGAATTAAATATAATACAAAAAAACTATTATAGGGACATGGAACTATTTTTCCCTGATGCATCAGAAAAAGGGTAGCTGTACAAAAACATATTCAGAAGTTTAACTACTCTTGGGAGCTTTGAGCCTTTTAGATCAACAGACAAAGCTATACTAGCTATACTAGTCTGTTAGTTTCAATGACATTTAAACTGCTTTTTTTAAAATATTTTTTAAAACATGCTCTTTTAAATGCTTGAAAAATACAGTTGTATTCCATGACCATTTAATTGATTATGTTCTTTAAACAAGGAAAACAAAAAATACAATTTCTACTGGAGATTTACTGAAAGCTACACTAATTACATTATCTCACCCAGCAACCAGCCACTATTGACAGTGCCAAATACAGGATGCCCAAGGGTTAAGCAGATAAGTTTCTGAGAATAGCCCCCATTTAATTTCAAGCCCATAATGACCTTCATACAGCCCGCATGTCTGTGGGTTAGAAATTTGCTACAGTTACGGATGTATTTAATTGCTCAAGTCTGCAATTACAGGCTCACAGCCCCAACACGCAAACCATAAACCCATACATAGCCTTTGAGGGCATGATCATCAATTAAGCAAGCTTGTTATTTAGACAGAGCCAATAGTAAATGAGACCATCATCATAACTTCAGTAAGTGGAGTTTAGACTACAATTAAATAGTGTTTAGAAATCCGATTTGTGATCGGATTCGCAATCCAAAAATGTAGAAACCCATAATAATTAATAAAGGATCTGTTCTAGTCCATGTGGGTGGCCTGATATGCAGAGGCGGAGCTACCACAGGTGCAATCGATGCAGAGCACCAAAGCCCCTGGCCTCTGAGGGGCCTGCAGACCATCTGTGGCCCCTGTGGAACTGCCATGGGTCCTCTGTGGCCCCCACGTCCCCCCTGTGGCATCTGTGGCCCTTCCCACGGCCCCCACACAACAGGCCCTTAGTGGTCCTGTGGGTCATCTATGCCCCTCCGTGCCCCCCTATGGCCCCTGCAGATCCCTTGTGGTGCATGCAGATCCTCTATGACCACACTGGAGTCCCTGCTGCCCCTGAAGCCCCTTATGGCTCCCTGTGGTCCCCCCACAGGCCCCAGGGGCCCCACCAACTGCGGCCCCTGCGGACCTCCCCTGTGGCCCCCCGTGTGACATCTGCAGCCCTCAGTGGTGCCGCGGGTCATCTATGTCCTCTGTTCCCCCCTGTGGCCCCCGCAGATCCCTTGTGGTGCATGCAGATCATTCTTGGCCTCAGTGGGGTACCTGTTGCCCCTGCAGCCCCTTATGGCTCCCTGTGGTCACCCACAGGCCCCAGGGGCCCAACCGTGGCCACTGCAGGACTTGTGGCCCCTGTGTTCCCGCTCAGCCTCCTGTGGCCCTTCGTGGACCACTGCGGACTCCCTCAGCGGATGCATTTGCAGGCTTGTTGAATTGTTGCAATTAAATATGGATTTTGTGTCTTTAGCACTGGTAACATTTGCGGCATTGAAACATCAAAGAAGGAGATAGGACTGAATTACAATTTTGATCACCACAGTGATTTGGAGCCTGTAACTCGCAATTGGATTGCAAAATGTAGTCAATTAAATATCTGTAACTTTAACAGTCTCCATTACAGGCTTCTGTAACTGTGATTTGGACAATTAAATAGGGACCAATGTCTTCAAACTGGGTTTATATGTAACTTGGATCCTTGATAAATAATAATAACAAAACTATAATGATTCATATGTGGTAATAATGATACAGTGTAATACTGTAATAATAATAATAATAATAATAATAATAATAATACCCCTGTACTGTAATAATAAGTTACAGGAAATCATTGTGCTCTTTCATTTAGTTCAATCAAACAGAACATCAAAACAAACTCATACAAAAAGCCTTGGGAGCCCATTCTTAAGTATGGGTCGTCTACAAGTTGTGCCATTTGTAAGTTGGGGACTATCTGTATATATATTTGTGTGCATGGCCGGATTACCCGTTTGGCCAACTAGGAAGCCGCCCAGGGGCGCTTCCCTGTGAGTGGCTCCACTTCATAAAAAAATGGTTCCTGGCTTAAAAAAATATGAAATGTTGCAGTTCATAGACTGGCTACTAGGGGGTAACCACCTAGAAAAGACATTTACAACAGGAAAGTGTACTTACACGTACAGAAAAGGCAAAAATGGGTGCTTGCATACTTTGCGTACTCACTCGCAAGGGCTCCTCCACTTCACTGCCCAAGGGCTCCAAAAAGGTAGATACGGCCCTGTTTGTGTGTATGTGTTTGTGTGAATATATACATATTTGTGAAAATATCTTTACTATATAGATATGTTTTACCTTGTTTAAATGTGTGTATGTATAGATTTCCCTTCTGAATGACTACCTTGTCATGATGAAGAGGCTTGTTTATTTCTAAATGAATCTGAGCTATACCTTGTAGGGTAACCCAAGATGGGTAGGTCATACCAGAGAGATCAGTCAAGTAGCAGTCCACTGGAGAAGGAACTGGCAAACCACACCATTATCTTTGACATGAAAACCATATGGATAAGCACAACCAGATACACAGACGTGCCTGGGTTTCATATGGCCGGCAATAGTCAGTAACGACTGAAGGACAGAACAACAACAATGTAAAGTTTAGTTATTTGTAGTACATACTCTTACATATACAAATATGAGACAAATAGCAGGAAAAAAAAATCCTGCCTTGAAAGACCTTATTTTTTGCATTTATAGTTTCCCTAAGGAATACATTGAAAATGTACTTAATAAAAGTAACCATGAAACAAAGACAATAAACACAGCAATATGTGTGCAGAAATACAAGCATCAGTTTGTTATTTAAATCCTCTAGAGTTAAGATCTCTGAAAAGCACTAGCTTGTTTATAGAGGTTTACAGTCTGTGGTGGCCCAGGTTACCAGTTACATGTTGTTCCTACATCCTTATACAAGCATCCCAATATTTCAACAGACATAGCCTTACTACTGCCCTGAATACTGAGCAGATATTCCTACAAAGCTAAAACTTTTCACTGTGTCTAAGAGTAGTCTCTGGGCTCCAAATAAAATGTTTTTCCTCTGTTTTACCTCCTAAAATGTGCTTAGCTCATCAAAAACAGCTCTCGGCTGATAAGGAATAAAATAACGAACATGCCCATAGAGTCATTTAAAATACAATTTCTCATACGTGAATTGCAGTGTAGTGAAAAGGGACACAGCTGTATCTTACCTTTGCACAAATACTTATTTTTATTCTTTAAAAAAAATGTAACAACAAAAATAAATATGCACAGCTTAAACCTTGTTATTTGGACTAATTCACTGTGTCACTGCATTGGTTTGGTAAGGTAACAAATAATTCATTTAGTCCATGTTATTATTATTTGAATAAAGATTGATATGAAATTGATATGACTTGTATAGATTCTGGACACACATGTCTTTTTTCGCAAACATCCCTTTTTGTTATTATTCATCTAGATCAGGGGTGGGCAATTTCGGTCCTGGAGGACCGGGATTTTAGGACACCCTTGCTGCATACATGTACACCTATTGCTTCCTGAATTTGCCCGCCCCTGATCTAGATCATATAATACATAAAGGCGTGTCTGACTTATCATGTAATTACATTCAAGTTCTTGAGTAAGCATTAGAGGGACAAGGGGGGGGGGGGGTCACTGTTATATTTTAAAATAAATTACCTAAGTGTTAATTGCATATTTAAACATAATTTTATTAAATGTGTTTAAAAGCTATGGCCCCTATTCTGTCCCCCTATATTACAAATTACACTGTGTTTACATGCAAATTAAATCTCCCTGATCACAATGGCAAGCCTGAAGCACTGAATACGATAAACTTTCCAATTAATTTTCCCCTATCAAGTATTTTAAGAGTTGCTTGAGTAACAAAAAGCGAATTAATTCCAAAATAATCTTTAATTACTTGTCCTTCGCAATTCCTAAAATACCAGATTTTTTTAATAAATATAGACCCCCATGGTTTATAGGGGTTAATATAGTATATCATGAGGGTCGGTATAGACCCCCATGATACATAGGGGTTTAATATTGTTTATTATGGAGGTCTGTATAGATCGCCATGGTTTATAGGGGGATAATGTTGTTTATCATGGGGGTTTGTAATATTAGGTGCTGTAATATTAGGGTTAATACTAGGTTTTGAGGGGGTCCTTGATGGATCCCCTCAGAATAGGGGTTAATATTAGATGCTAAGAGGGTCCTTGATGGACTCCCTCAGCATAGGCCTTAATATTAGGTGCCAAGGGGGGGGGGGGGGGGGGGGGGTTCATGTGGCATCCCCCTGGCAAGGGTTAACTTATAGGTGCTGGTGGGTCCTTCAAGGCCAGGACCTCCCTTGCACAGGGTTAATGTTTTAGTTGCCATGGGGCTCTTTATAGACCCCCATGGTTATGTAGATGGAGTGCTCAGGCTAGGGGGATGGGTTTTGAGCTGGGAAGGGAGTGATCGGGCAGTAAGTGGGGAAGTGGATCCCTGCAGATTCACTTGACAGCATTTTTCAATGGAGGGAGTCCCCAGGGATTCTCATTAGAATAGGTTTGTTAGGGCTCAGTAATTTACTGATCACAGCCTTTCTAGCAAAAACTGAGCCCACTAACCTACTGCAAAGGTGGGGTTTACAAGATAAGGCTGCGCTAAGTAAGATTACAGCTGGGGAGCTTTGAATAGATGTGTTAGGTAGGGAAAAAAGCTTCCTGCAGCAGATTTTGTGGTATACCGCAAATTACACTGCTGGAATAGCATATGTCTCTCTCTCTATATATATATATTTTTTTTATTTATTTAACTTAATGTAAAGTAAATTATGCTATTACTCTTAACTGTTGGAGTTATATCTCAATTATCTCAATCTATCTTACTTTCTGTATTTAGTCTTGACAATCATCCATATTCTCCTGCAAGCAGTGGCGGAGCTAGTACTTCGGAGGCACGGGTGCAAAACTTTGGAACCATGTCCTGTGGTCCGATGAGACCAAGATAAACTTATTTTGTTCAGATGGTGGAAGCGTGCGCGGCGGCAACCAGGTGAGGAGTACAAAGACAAGTGTGTCTTGCCTACAAGCATGGTGGTGGGAGTGTCATGGTGTGAGCCTGCATGAGTGCTGCCAGCACTGGGGAGCTACAGTTCATTGAGGGAACCATGAATGCCAACATGTACTGTTACATACTGAAGCAGAGCATGATCCCCTCCCTTCAGAGAGTGGGCCGCAGGGCAGTATTCCAACATGATAATGACCCCAAACACACCTTCAAGATGACTACTGCCTTGCTAAAGAAGCTAAAGATAATGGTGATGGGCTGGCCAAACATGTCTCCAGACCTACACCCTATTGAGCATCTGTGGGGCATCCTCAAATGGAAGGTGGGGGAGTGCCAGGTCTCTAACATGCACCAGCTTTGTGATGTCATCATAGAGGAGTGGAAGAGCACTTCAGTGGCAACCTGTGAAGCTCTGGTGAACTCCATGCCCATGAGGGTTAAGGCAGTGCTGAAAAATAATGGTGGCCACACAAAATATTGACACTTTGGGCACAATTTGGACATTTCCACTTAGGGGTGTACTTACTTTTGTTGCCAATGGTTTAGACATTAATGGCTGTGTGTTGAGTTATTTTGAGGGGACAGTAAATTTACACTGTTATACAGGCTGTACACTTACTACTTTACATTGTAGCAGAGTTTCATTTCTTCAGTGTTCTCACATTGAAAGATATAATAAAATATTTACAAATAGGAGGGTACTCACTTTTGTGAGATACTGTATATCGCATACATAGTTGTGAGCAATATGGGTTGTTGCTAACGCTTGCAGGCTCCTCTGCAACTGCGGCCCTTGCAAATCTAGGGCCATAGTTGCTTGCACGGAGCTCCATGGCACTCCTTGCGCTGGTGGAGATGAACGACCTTGTACGACTTAGGCAGAGAGTGCCAAAGGCGCTCACTGCAGTGGTGGAGATGAGCGCCACGGATCTAAATCTCAATTACACCATTCACAATGCGAGACCAGTAGCAGTTTGAAAAAAACTTGTGGAAAAATTACGGCCTGTAATAATTGCAAAAAGGAAAGCAGCACTTAACAAAAAATAAAATACGACCCGTGGCAAAATACGAGGTCCAAAAAATATGAAGTTAACAGCTGAACCGCGCACAAAAACAACAATAACACCACCAAATGTAACAAAAATACAAAAAAAAAACACCAGGCACAATGTCTGGGAGTCAGTTTCCACACACGAAAATCGCGTAAGCAAGAAAAAAAATGGCGGGCGAAAAAAATGAAAACGAGGCTACACAACCCCTAAACACGCATAACATCACCAAGCACATAAGACTTTTACACCAAAAAATACAATCCGCGGCACTTAGAAAAAAAAATAAAACAAGGTCAAAAAAATACCAAGTTAACGACCGAACCGCACACATACAAAAACAACAACACCACCAAAATTAACAAAAATACAAAACAAACACTACTCATAATGTCTGGGAGTCTGGTTGCACGACAATTTAACGCATACATTTACATATACATTTACACACACATATACTGTATATATATATATATATATATATATATATATATTGTGAGAATAAAGGTGGAATAGTGGTTGATGGGAGATACATCAGACCTGATTTGCTAGACAGCAACCAGAGGATTTCTCAGTTAAATGCCCCAGGGAGAGATGTTACAGTTTGCAATATGCATAGCTGATGCTCTGCAAAACATGGTATGGGTCCCTGGGGCGGAGTATTTGGAGAGCAGGGGGGGCCAATGCTCCAACAGCACTAGTGGCTGTATAAACAGACCACAGCTTGGATCTGGTTTTTAAGAGTTAGCTAATTGGCACTCACCTGTAGCTACTCAATTAGCAGACAGGCCTTTAAAAGAAGAGAGCAGCCTGCTCCAAGGGGCAGAGGAAAAGACAGCTAGGAGAGGCTGCGCTTATTGCAAAGACATTGCTTTTGTTTGGGAAATTGGTAAGTGGGAAAGCCACCCAATTGCAGATAGCAAGTACTGTCTAGTAAGAGCTCAAGTAAGAGCAAGGGATTTTGTTTGTTTTGTTATTATTTAAAGTACCTGCTTTCAAACTGAATAAAAGAGGAAAACTGAGCTGAAGGTGTCCTGGACTTTGTATACCCTAGAAGGCTGTGGTTACTGCAAGATCGGTGACAATCCTACCTGTAAAAGAAGTGGTTTGTCACATATGGTGGAGAATGCGGGCATCCACGTAAGCCTGAGGGTAGAAGTCATTTAAAGCTCAACATGGAGGATGTTATCAAGGCTCTGATCCAATCCTCCTCTGTGCAACAGGAGACTAACAGGAGAGCTGCAGAAAACAGTGCAGCCCTGCAGCAACTGGTGCTGGCCCAGGCAGAGAGTGCTAAAGTCCTGGCCAAAACACAAATGGAGGGCACTGAGTCCTTGGTGAAACAGCTTGTTGTGACACAAGCGGAGATGTTTAAAGTAGCCCGTGAGGAGCAGCAAAAAGTCACCCAGGGACTACAACAGGTAATCCAAGCGATCTCTGGAAAACTGAATGGAGACCCTGATGGAAGATACCAGGGGCCAAAGGTGATTCGGGCGAGCCACTATCTTCAGAAAATGACCGCATCAGATGATGTTGAGGCGTACCTTCTGGCATTTGAGCGCACTGCTGAGAGGGACGGATGGCCGGCTGGTGAGTGGGCAAGCATACTGGCACCGTTCCTAAGTGGAGAGCCGCAGAAGGCATATTATGACCTAGAACCAGCCGATGCAAGTAGCTACAGCAAATTGAAAGCTGAAATCTTGGCACGACTGGGTGTAACCTCTGCAGTACATGCCCAAAGGTTCCACTCGTGGTCATATTCTTCAGACAAAGCCGCACGTTCCCAAATGTTTGACCTCATACACCTTGCACGGAAATGGTTACAACCTGAAATCCATTCAGCTAGCCACATTGTGGAAACCTTAGTAATGGACCGGTTTTTGCGTGGTTTACCAGCTTCCCTGCGTCGCTGGGTCAGCCAAAGTGACCCCCATACAGCTGACCAACTGATTGCCTTGGTGGAAAGATATGCGGCTGCAGGAGAACTGCTATGTCCTACTTCACAGGAAAACCCTCGCAATCCTAAGCCCCAAGATTCTGCAAGACCGGGTAAGACTGTTCAAGGTTTAAGGGGGGCATCCAGGTCTAATAGGCCTGGGAAAGGAACTAATTGGTGGTCAGACTGTACTGTCAAATGTTTCAAGTGCAAAGAGGATGGTCATATGGCCAAAGACTGTCCATTTAAGGATGAACCTATGGAATGCAATATGGGCAAAAATGAGGGAACACGTTCATTTTTGCTCAGTTGTTGTGGTATTGCTAACAATGACTATGATAATAACGCTCATAAATGCTGTGTAACTGTGAATGGAAAAATGTCTAAAGCATTACTTGATTCAGGTAGTATGGTTACGTTGGTAGCAGAGTCTATAATACCTTGTGTAAAACCTGATCATGGACAGAAAATAGGCATTATCTGTGTTCATGGTGATAAAAAGGAATACCCCACTGCGGAAGTAAATATTGGAACCCAGTATGGGAATTTAAAGTACCGAGTGGGTGTAGTACCTAGATTAGCCCATGAGGTAGTGATCGGTAGAGACTTTCCTCATTTTCTAAAATTATGGGCAGCTTTACAAAAGACAGATCAAAATTTATCAGAAATGAGTCAGTCTGTCGAGGATAATGTGTTCCCTTTTTCCGATATTGACTTGGGTTTTGACCACTGTGACGGAAAAATAAGGAAAAAGAAAAAATACTGCCCTAAACCAGTATTAATAGGAGATAACCCAGCTCAAACTAGTGAGGAGCCTACTAATAATGCAGACAAGGATAAGGACTTAATTGATATTGGAATTAGTCCAGGTAATTTTAAAAGCGCTCAGTGGGAAGATCCCACTTTAGTGACAGCTAGAAATGATATTAAAGTTGTAAACGGGGTTGTTAATCAGCCAGGAGGAGCACTGCCGTTCCCCTATTTTGAAGTACAAAATGACCTAATTTACCGTGTAGAAAAAAAGGATTCAGACATCATTAGGCAGCTGTTGGTTCCTCAGACTTACCAGAATATAGTGCTAAAGTTGGCTCACAGCCACATATTAGGGGGACACTTGGGAGTCGAAAAAACTAGAGAGAGAGTCCTTAGACGGTTTTACTGGCCTGGAGTGTTTGCTGCTATTACACACTATTGCTCCTCATGTCCTGAGTGCCAGTACAGGGCTCCTTTCAAGACTTTTCGTAGTCCACTTGTACCCTTACCCATAATTGACGTGCCTTTTGAAAGGATCGCTATGGACTTAGTGGGGCCACTGGTAAAGTCCGCTAGGGGACACCAATATATATTAGTCATCTTGGACTATGCAACTCGCTATCCTGAGGCCATTCCCTTGCGTAATACCTCTGCAAAGCTAATAGCTAAGGAACTTATGTTGATGTTCAGTAGGGTGGGTATCCCTAAAGAAATACTGACAGACCAGGGGACCCCGTTCATGTCCAGAGTCACAAAAGAGTTGTGCAGGCTCTTGCAGGTTAAACATCTTAAGACCTCAGTATATCACCCACAGACTGATGGTTTAGTAGAGAGGTTCAACAAAACCCTTAAGAGTATGCTACGCAAGGTAATTGATGCAGATGGAAGAAATTGGGATTTTTTATTGCCATATCTACTGTTTTCCATTAGGGAAGTTCCACAGGCCTCCACGGGCTTCTCTCCTTTTGAATTATTATATGGAAGACATCCCAGGGGAATATTGGATATTGCTAAGGAGACCTGGGAACAGGAGACTACTCCTCACAGGAGTGTAATTGAGCATATAGCTCAAATGCAGGATAGAATGGCCACCATCATGCCTATTGTCAGGGAACACATGCTGGAAGTCCAGCAGGCTCAGAAAAACAGCTATAACCGTAATGCTAGAGTCAGAGTGTTCCAACCTGGAGACAGGGTATTGGTTCTGGTCCCTACTGTGGAGAATAAGTTCCTTGCGACTTGGCATGGACCCTATGAAATAATAGAGAAAGTGAGTGATGTCAATTATAAAGTCAGACAACCAGGAAGAAGAAAGCCTGAACAGTTGTATCATATAAATCTGTTAAAGCCATGGAAGGACAGGGAGGTCCTGGTTGCTTTAAAACCTTCAGAACCTCCTATAGTAGAGCCAGATGTGAACGTATCTAAGACTCTGTCTGTCCATCAAAAGCAAGAGGTCAGAGATTTCATCAGAAGAAATAGGGATGTTTTCTCGATAGTTCCAGGAAAGACTAAAGTGATTAAACATGACATAATAACCGAACCAGGGAAAAGAGTTAACCTCAAACCCTATAGAATTCCTGAGGCCCGGAGGGAGGTTATAAACTTAGAGGTTGAGAGCATGTTAAAACTTGGAGTCATTGAAGAATCCCAGAGTAACTGGAGTAGTCCTATTGTATTGGTGCCAAAACCTGATGGCACATGGAGGTTCTGCAATGACTACCGCAAGTTAAACGCCCTCTCAAAATTTGATGCTTACCCAATGCCAAGAGTTGATGAGTTAATAGAAAGACTGGGCAAAGCTCGTTATCTAACAACCTTGGATTTAACAAAGGGTTACTGGCAGGTCCCGCTCACTGAAAGAGCCAAAGAAAAGACAGCCTTTTCAACACCCAGTGGCCTGTTTCAGTACACTGTATTGCCATTCGGGTTACATGGGGCACCTGCCACATTCCAACGAATGATGGACAGTATTCTTAAACCTCATGTTCGTTATGCTGCAGCATACTTGGATGATGTCGTCATCCACAGTGCAGACTGGGAATCCCACCTCCCTAAAGTTCAAGCGGTACTTGATGCTATCCGCTCAGCAGGCTTAACTGCCAATCCTTCCAAGTGTACGATTGGTTTAGAGGAAGCTAAGTACTTAGGTTATTCTATTGGGAGGGGTTTGGTTAAACCACAGGAAGCCAAAGTAGAAGCCATACAAAAATGGCCACAGCCCCTTACAAAGAAACAAGTAAAGGCATTTTTGGGTTTAATTGGATATTATAGGCGGTTCATTCCAGATTTTGCTACCATTGCTGCACCCCTGACAGACCTTATTAAAGCAAAATCCCCAGTCATAGTTAAATGGTGCCCTGAGGCAGAAAAGGCTTTTAAGAGTCTGAAGGAAGCTATCTGTAGCCATCCTGTCTTAGTGACCCCAGATTTTTCCAGGGATTTTATAGTTCAGACAGATGCTTCTGATGTGGGCTTGGGGGCTGTTCTTTCACAGGAATACCAGGGTGAAGAACACCCTGTTTTCTTTTTGAGCAGAAAGTTAAACCCACATGAGAAGAACTACTCTATTGTTGAAAAAGAGTGTCTTGCTATTAAGTGGGCATTAGACTCTCTTAAATACTACCTACTAGGCAGAAGGTTTCGATTGATAACGGACCATGCTCCTCTGACGTGGATGTATCAGAACAGGGAAAGTAACTCCAGAGTAACCAGATGGTTTTTGAGTTTGCAATCTTTTGATTTCACTGTGGAACACAGGGCTGGTCTGCAACAAGGTAATGCTGATGGGCTTTCGAGGGTACACTCCCTGATTTCCATGGTCGCTCAAACCCTTGGGTATGAGCTGGGGGGGAGGATATGTGAGAATAAAGGTGGAATAGTGGTTGATGGGAGATACATCAGACCTGATTTGCTAGACAGCAACCAGAGGATTTCTCAGTTAAATGCCCCAGGGAGAGATGTTACAGTTTGCAATATGCATAGCTGATGCTCTGCAAAACATGGTATGGGTCCCTGGGGCGGAGTATTTGGAGAGCAGGGGGGGCCAATGCTCCAACAGCACTAGTGGCTGTATAAACAGACCACAGCTTGGATCTGGTTTTTAAGAGTTAGCTAATTGGCACTCACCTGTAGCTACTCAATTAGCAGACAGGCCTTTAAAAGAAGAGAGCAGCCTGCTCCAAGGGGCAGAGGAAAAGACAGCTAGGAGAGGCTGCGCTTATTGCAAAGACATTGCTTTTGTTTGGGAAATTGGTAAGTGGGAAAGCCACCCAATTGCAGATAGCAAGTACTGTCTAGTAAGAGCTCAAGTAAGAGCAAGGGATTTTGTTTGTTTTGTTATTATTTAAAGTACCTGCTTTCAAACTGAATAAAAGAGGAAAACTGAGCTGAAGGTGTCCTGGACTTTGTATACCCTAGAAGGCTGTGGTTACTGCAAGATCGGTGACAATCCTACCTGTAAAAGAAGTGGTTTGTCACAATATATATATATATAAATATATATATATATATATATACCATATACACGTATATATACTCTTACATATGCATCTATATATTTATATATATATATATATATATATATATATATATATATATATATACACACACACACCTATATAAATACTTTCTTAACTGCCCTATGCTGCACTCCACTTTCTGGGGTGAGGAGGGTCCACGCAGGCCAGAGGGCCGAGGGGAGCCGCATAAATCCCAGGCGGGGTGTAGAGGTCAATGGAGGCCACAGGGGCACGCAAGGACTGAGGGGGCCACAAAAGGTAGAGGGAGGCCATAGAGGTCTGCAGCGGGCTACAGGGGCCCACAATGACCGAGGGTGCCACAAGGGGCTGAGGGAGGCAGCAGAGGTCCACAAAGAGCCACAGGAAGCTGAGGGGGAACACAGGGGGTGGAGTGAGGCTGCAGAGGTCTGCGAGGGGCCACAGAAGGCTGACGAGGAACACAGGGGGGTGCAGGGGCCCACAGAGCCTGAAAGGGGCACAGGGGGCCCCTGGAGCCTGTGTAGGCCACAGTGGGCCTTAAGGGGCTGCAAGGGCTACAGGTGGTCCTTGGGGCCCACAAGGGATTTACGGAGGCCTTAATTACCCACAGGGATGACAGGGGGCCCGCTGGGGGCTACAGAGGTTCTGCGGGGGGCACAGAAGACCCGCGGGGGGCACATAAGACCCACGGGGGCCACTGTATCACTGCTGGGGCCACTGGAGGGCTGCAGGGCCACAGATGATCCTTGTGGTCCACAGGGAACCCTCGGTAGGTCCGAGGGGCCCCTCAGAGGCCAGGGGCCTTGGAGCAAGGCACCGGTTGTACCGGCGGTAGCGCCGCCTTTGACTGCAAGTATGCATCCACCCCTTTACACTTCACAAATAGAGTACCACATGCATGATATAGGAGTCAAGCATGCACATTTTACAAGCTCTTTCTGTCTGCATAGGCATAACAGTGGTTTTCAAAGCTGCAATGGTTGGCATCAACAACAACAACAAACCAGGTAAAATTATAACATGCCCATGGATTATCATCAGCACAACATATTAATAAAATAGTAGTTCTATGCAAACCTACCACGGAGTCCATATGATGGGGTTAATGTTAGGTGCCCAGACTCCCCTGATTATAGGTGTTATATTTAAACACTTATGTTTTACGTTAATGGCTTTAAATAGGGTATATATTTTATTTGAATAGAAGATACACTGCTAACAAGAGATTGAAATTTGTGATGCAGAATATCAGCATTCCGGGAAGTTAAAAGCAGGATTAGTGTAGAGTAAATTTGGGGGGTTTCACAGTATGGTGCCTATAACAAGCCCATAATATGTCTCAACATGCTAATTAAACATTCATGTTCAGCTATTTGTTACAGGGGAGAAGGCCTTTAGTACCCTTAGATTGTAAGTTTGCGAGTTTTCAATCTTGTGTCAGTGCCTTGGAAACAAGCTCTATGTACATTTGATTTTATGCTCAAAAACAGGGCCCTCCATTCTTTACAAGGTGTTTAATTTGTTTTCTGCTATGTAGTCAACCCCAGTCCTGGAGAGACCCACAGAGGCTAAGATTTGAGGATATCCTTTATGTGCACACATGAGTCAATCAGGATTACTGAAGAAGTGATTGACTCACCTGTAGACAGCAGGGATATCCTCAAATCCTGGCATGTGTGGGGCTCTCCAGGAGCACACTTGCCCATCCATGCTTTAGTTAAATGCACAATGAGCTAAGAACCTGGATTAATGGGGGCGATCACTCCCTTATACTCACCCGTGATGTTTTAGTAAATTCCCCCTTATATGTTTAATATCAGATTGACTATAATGCGATTGAAAACGACATAAGATATAAACAAGTGTAGTTCATAACAGCGTCATTAGCATTACAGTTATTCCTTTGTTTTACAGTATTTGCTAATGCATTTATCTAATATACAGATTTTGCATGCATGGCACAATGGCGCTATGAGAACGTAACTTTGAAACTTGGGTGAAATGTGTTATCTATCTGCTGTATCTGTAGAACCATCCTGAGGTCCATCTGCTGCTGCCCAATAATACAACACAGCAGCCATTTATACAACAATGCAGATTTTTCATTTTTCAAACCAGGTGCCCTAAGATAAATACTCTAATCAGAAAATGGATGTCCACTATAAGCCACAACACAAATTAAAACATTTTTTTCCCTTTTACTGCTTAGGAGGTTGTCTAAACAGTAAATATTCTCATGGGAAGCTCAAGTTTTTTCTGAATTAAAACTCATAGGAATGGACATACAGACTAATGATACAATATAACCAAACAGAAACACATTGGTGCTGTCCAGGTGATGCAAAGCTACGCTGACCTATTACATGGCATGTATGCATGATACTAATAGTATGGCTGACTCTCTGATTCTAATATAGACTATTTAATGGTAATATGTTTTCAGTTGCCAATACAATTGCCTTTTCTAGACAGTGATAAACGAATGCTCAGGCAACATGTAGTGCTAAGACTATTGACTTACTGCAAGGTATAGTTGGTATTCATGAAGTATATACTATTTCTTTAACTTTAGAATCTGAAAGATTTATGCTCTTGACCTATCAACACTGACACCCAGAAAACAAAGAAGTATTCCTTTTGTTGTGCTATGCTGAGAAAATTTAATAAGATAGTTATAGAGTATTCAGCCCAGAGGAGTCATTTTTTCAAAGTGCCTTTCCTCATGGAGATACATAATAAAATAATTTTAAGTAATGTGGTTTATGTGTGTGCATGTTCATCAACTTCATTGCCTCCCCTCTGGCTAGACACCCTTCATCTTTGATTGCTATGTAGAATTGGTATTCAAGGGTGTCATTATTAAAGTGCAGCCCTTGGAAACTCACAGGAAAATTAAAACAAGGTTGTCCTTTGGCAGCATGCCACCAGCTTACAATTTGTGCAGTTCTAGTGACTTTTTTTAATCCACTCTCTCATCAAGTTCCAAGTGTTAATATAGATCACAACAGACAGTATAACATTTGGCCTTGAACAGTCTATGGGGTGAGATGGAAAAAAAAAATGTTTAGAGCAAGAAAAAAATCTAAGAGCGTTTACCAATGATTATTGATTCTTTCTAATTTTCATACTGTCACAGGTGATGGATATGGTTAATTTTTGCTGTTCTGTATTTATATTGGATATTGTCATTTACAACATTAATCATCAGCATAATTGTTGTAAGAACAGGAATGCCTTTTCCCAGACATTTCATTCTAAAATATAATTATCCAGACACCCTGCTGTTAATGGCATTGAATTCTAATTACCTCAAAATGAAGCCATTTTTCATACATTCATAGTTTCTAGCTCACATATTTATTGTTGATGGGCCATTATAATAGCATGTATCATCAACTCTGAGTTTTTGTAATATAAACTGCTGTAAGAGCTTTGCTAAGTTAAACTTCCTTTGCAATTTTGTTCTTTTTTATTCTGTGAGATGATTTGGTGAAATAACTTTGCTTTATATATTGGAAATGCGTTTCAGATTGACAATTGTTTTCATCAGCTGCCACACATTTAACAGCCAAATGATAGAATGACAGAGCATTCTAAAATTATTAAACTTTATTGACATATAGGATTTGTTGCAGCAATCTTTGCCCAGGGCTTATTTGGCACTGAAAGGGTACACTTAAAATACTCTTTTATAACTCAATTTACAGTAATAGTTTATCTAGTTTGGCAGTTTATAAAATTTACAGGTCTCAAAGAACAATGTTAAAATATTACATTATACTATAGCTTACCCCAAGGCTATTATCACATTGAGAGCACCACTGTTATTGCTTCTGAAATTGCCTTTTTATCACCTTTGATGTTACTCTTATTTTTTCACTGGGTTTCTCCAAATTTGATATATACACATATGATACCTGTAAAAGTACAAATATGTATTTATTTTTAGTGATCCTCAATTGCTTTGGTTCATTATACTGCAATTAAACAGGAGGTAATAGAATGAAGGAATGATGTGAATTAGAGGGAAGGAAACTAGGATGTCACATAAATATTGCCCCTAAATAGAAATGCATGACAATAATAGAAATATAAAATAAATAAATAACAGAGCAATGATGAATCATTTTTATAATTTACACTTATTACTAACATGTATCAAATTTCAAACTGTTGCTTTAAATTTCAACAAAAAATATTACCCGCTTAAATAGGGACACAGAACAGAAATGCAGAAGGGTATATGGGGGAAGAAGCGCAAGTTCTCCAATAGTGTAGGTCAATAAAAATATTTATTTGTAAAACATAAAGATCAACAATAAGGTAAGGTATCCAACTCACATTCTGTAACCTCAGACAATATAAGGTATTTAATCAGTATAGGCAACCATCCATGTCCCTGAAGCACATACTGGGTTCCTGAAGGTGGTGAATCTTAAAGGATGTCCCACAGGTGAAGCAATAGAGGTTACATTAGTGTAACCACTATAAAATATATCAATATACATTGGGGTATCAAATACTGTACTCGGGGGGTTTTGATTTATTTGATCTATTTTTGACTGGATTGTACCTTTTCAAACTACTAATTTAGCGACACAGGTTTAATACTTATTGCAGGAAAGCGTAGGTTTGTTTTGGATGAACAGAACAGAAATAGCTTAAAATATTGGTGAAAATAAGACCTATCTATTCTCTACACACACACACACACACACACATATATATATATATATATATATATATATATATATATATATATATAAATATATACTAGAATATATACTAGCGTCAAAAATTACAGCAATAAAATGTGAAGGCTGGCAATGCTGTTTGCCAGACAATGCAAGGCTCTCCCCCTCTAACTTGTGGGCCTCTCGATGAGCGACTTTGGCGTTCATCGCAGGCCTTGAAATAAGCACCTTCAGTGCTCATTGCGAACCTCTCCCACCATCTACTTTATGGGCTACGTGATAAGCGGCTTTGGCGCTCATTACGAGCCCCGCAATGAGCAACTTTGCAGCTCTCTACAGGCCTCACCCAACTGGCCACTTTCATGCCTCGCAATGAGCACCTTCAGGCGCTCATTGCAAGCCTCCACCCCCCCTACTGTATGGGACTCAGCGCTCATCGCAAGCCCTGCAATGATCTCTCACTGCAGACGTCATCTAACCCGCCATTTTTGTGCCTTGCAAGGAGCGCCTTTGGTGCTCATTGCGAGCCCCCCCTTACTCTCTGACCCCAGTGTCTCCCCCCTCTCCCTTCCATGTGTCTGTTTCCCCCTCTCCCTGCCCTGTCCCCCCCTTATTTCCCTCCACTGTGTCTCTTTCCCCCTCTCACCCCTGTGTCACTTTCCACCCTGTCCCCTCTCTCCCTCTCCTGTGTATTTATCCTCTCTTTCCCTGCTACTGCCTTTGGCGCTCATTTTGGGCCTGGCAATGAGCGACCTTGTTATTATGCTAAGAGGGTCACATGAAACCAATGTTCATACTGATCACACATATAGTAGAAGGTGACTCATCCTAAATGTAATCTCCAATAAATATGATGATTTAGGTTTCCACTCCATTAGTGCAGAAACATTCGATGGGAGGGTTTGCCCAGAGATCTCTAGGACTAATGTGTGCTTATAGCCTGCTCACAGGAGGCTCAGAGTCCCCATAGCAACCCTGTAGAATGGTACCCACTACATGAACACACCACATTAGCCCTAACGTCCTCCAGTGTCTTTATGTGTCTATATAAACCTCTTGTCATGGCAGAGAAGAAGTTAAATATGAATAAAAATAATACAGGGGGTTTATGACTCCTCCACATATGACCTGCTACCACAATAAGCCTAGGAATCCCCTGGGATTCCCCCTTCCTACCTTCTATGAGCCCGTAAATAAGCCATCAAAAGTATGATCATGAGAGTCACCATTGCTCATATTGTTCACCCCTATATTACCTAACATTAACCCCTATACCAAGGGGTCCCTCAGTGAACCCCCATGTATTTCTAGCTATAACTATGTGGATCCTCATGGAGCCCCATGGCACCTATCCTTAACCCTGTTGAAGACCTCCATGGTATAGGGGTTACTGTTAGGTGCAACGGGGCCATGAAGACTTCCATGGTTATAGCTAAGTATGCCATCAGGGTCTGTGTAGATCCCCTGGTTATAGCGCTTCATAGCAGGTGACAAGGAATTAGGGTTAATATTAGGTGACATGGGAGTTCATATGGACCCCCATGGTAATACTTTAGACCGGGGATTCACTCATAACGGGAAGGAATGGAGAATCCCAGGGATTGTGGTCTCACAGATAATAGGAAGTGGGAATCCCAGGGGATAGGGAAGGTTAGCTAGGGAGGGATACAGGGGGATATCCTGGATCATATAAGGCAGCCAATAGGAAAGGGTAATCCTGGGGTATCCCCAGGAGCAAAGTAGGTAATGGGTTTTGAGGAGAGATACTGTGTCTGAATTTAGAAATCAAGCCTTAAAGCCAACAAAGATAAGGTGTTAGCTTGTTGATAACAACATATTTTTGGAGGCATTTTTTGTGCCTTTATAAATTGTTGGACGTACCCATAGGATTTTTTAAGATTAGGGGCAATCAGCCATATCAGATATTGTGATAAGGATTTGTAAAATAGTCGCTTGGGGCTTACAATTTTAAAGATATTTGGAGCACTCAGATGGCTTTTCTCAGAGTTTAGATTTATTTTTGTGATGTGATAGTTCAGTGGTGAGTTACAAGTCAACTTTTACAGATACAGATACTTTTTATCGATAGTGGAATGGAATGGAGGCCTTACTTAGTAAATTGAAATTCCTTTATGTTTGCTAACTATGGTAAACATCAGAAGTACAAGCAAATTTAACTAGCCACTAAGGCCTCCATTCAATGTTTCCAATTAGAAAAGGACAGAGTGAAGTTCACTCGTAAATCACTACCGACCTATAACATAACACACATAAATCTAACTGCAGAGCAATGCCATCCAAGTGTCAACATATCCCTAATAGCATAAGCCCTGAGTGTCTGTCCCATAGCTATTTCTAAAAATCCCTATCACATGCCTCCTGTACAACAATATCCAATCTCGCTGAAGTTTATTCAGAAGTTTTTCCAAGTGCCTAAAATTAAAAAAAAGCTTCCGGGTACTTCCAGCCCCAGAAAAATGCCTCCAAGAAGCTAGGATGCCTCAAATCCTACATAATGACAGCACTGACACCTTAATTTTGTCAGATTTAAGACTTGATTGCTCAAATCCAACAAATTAAGGAGTTAATATTGGTACTTTCTATGAACCAGGGGATTCCCCAGTATTCCCTCTTAATTTCTGGTAGACATGTAAAGTGTAACCATGTGGGTCCTTATAGATCCCGCAGCACCATTGTCGTCCCTATGGACCCACATGGTACCTAATATTAACAGCTAGATCATGATGGTACCTTTAGACTTACACAGCACACTAAACAATGACAATGGGAGTCATCATGGACCCCCATGGCACACAAAGTAGATCCCTATAACACAGGAGTCCTTATGGACACCAATGATAACTAATATTAATCCAGGCATAAGAGGGAGGACCAGGACATTGAAGATTGTCACTGGAGGGTAGTCAAGGTGAAGGGTTATTATAATTCTCCTCCTATGGCAGTAGTTCCAGATCAGTGGCAGTGTTTGTAAAGTAAGAGATGGAGAGCTGTGTCCTGAACCTTGGCAGAGAAAAGTAGTTTCAGATCAGAGGCAGTGTCTGTAAGTTGTGAGATGGAGAGCTGTGTCCTTAACCTTAGCAGAGAAAAGTAATTGCAGATTGGAGGCAGTGTTTGTAAGGTAAGAGATGAAGAGATGTGTCCTGAACCAAGGTATGAAAGTAAATAAAATAAAATCTTTAAATACCCACAAATCAATAAAACAGTGGTTTGTGAGTATCTAGCAGACTTGGCAAGCTTCAGTTTGTAATCTTGGGTAATAAATATGATAGCATCCTCAATCAATCAAAAAATATATGTACTAAGCACCATGGCAGAATTACCCATTAGGCAAACTAGGCAGCTGTCTAAGAACGCATCCCTGTGAGGGGCGCCCAATTTTTTAAAATCCTCTTTAAAATACTTTTTTGGGGCTTAAAAATGAAATGCAATTCACGGACTGGAACTACAGTGTAGAGTACAGTGTTCCTTTCCTCAGTCCATGCATTTTCTACTGTAGTATAGAGGAAGGAGCGGCACTAGAGGATCATAAATAAGTTAATACAGTATAATGTTTTTTCTCAAAGATGTTTTTTGTAAGGAAATATTGGTAGAAATTAGGTATTCTATGTGGTTGGCTATTTATACTGTATTATTACAGATATTCCTCGGTTAATATTTATTTATATATTTATATTACAATAATAGGAGACCCTGACTGTACATTTTTATATTGTTATGCTAATTATTTTTGAACCTAGCTGAATATGCATATATTTGTTTAATTATAGATGATCATGGTTAAATATATATGTGTTTATATTTTATAATTATGGTTGACCCTGGGTAAACATATGTAAATGTATATGAGTCATGGCTGAATATATATTTTGAAAATAATAATAGGACACCCTGGATGAATTATGATTATAGATGACCCTGGTTAAATATGTATGTGTTTATATTTTTAGATGAACATGGCTGAATATGTATACATTCATATGATTATAGATGAACCTACTTGAATATGTATACATTAATAACTGACAAATGAGGTTGAATATTTATATCATATTGGTCCCTGTTTGTATGATACACTGACTAAATATTTATATACTGTATTACTATGATGATTCCAGGTAACCCTCTCTAAATATGTATACATTAATATGGTTATAGGAGACCCTGGCTGAATATGTGTACATATATGGTATTAGAGGGGTCCTGAATATGTAAATATGGATTTCCCCAGAGCCCAGCAGAGGCATCAAAATGTATTTTCTCTAATTAAATAGTTATACAAGTTATCATGATATATGTTTGTGTAACATCTGCTCGCTGCCCACGCACAGAAAAATATAAATAATATAGCCCACCATCAAATAAACAAGTAATAGCTTGGCCTGTGTATGAGTAGTTGTGTTGTAAAAATGGTGGTTATGGGGAAAGGTCTAAGATTTGCTCACATAGAAAGATAGCGAGATACACAAACAGAAAAAGAAAAAATGGGTGCATGCATACCTTGCACATGCACTCGCAGGGGCTCCTCCACTTCACTGCCCAGGGACTCCAAAAAGGTAGTGCTGTAGTGCTTGTGAACAGAATAAAACTTTTAAGGCAGAAACATAAAATATACAGAGAACTATATGCTGTAAAAATAAAATAAAAACAATATAAAAGACATATATAAGTGATTATGTATGTATCACTAAATACTCTATCTTAACCCACACAGGGTGGATACCAAATCACAGTCAGGTATTCAAGTGTTGTAGAGAATAAGTAAATTACTATGGAGAGTTTCAACCTGATGTATGTACACACAATCAGTAAAAAGTTCAGAGGGCTTGCTGGGCTCTGCCTCTGGAAGTTGAGTGTGCTTCTTAGTCTAATCAGATATTCCCAAAGTCTTAAAAAATCACTGTTCACCTCCGTGCTTATGATATTCTCCATTATTTAATTGGATTTAACTTTGTGACTATGTGGACTTTAGTCCACCAGTTAAAGTATCCTCCACAGAAACCATTTTAAATAGAAAAATATAGGGGGGATCCTGGCTTTCTAAACAAGCAGGGGATTTCTGAGATCACTAACATTTTATATACTGGGACTGGTTTACATATTTGGCGCCTCTAGGCACAATTTTAGGGGGGCATGAGCCTATGTGCATCTCTAGGTCTAACAAATCATTTGAGATGCACCAATTCTAAGAGTAACTGGCATGAACAAAGCATCATAGCATATAAAAAAAATCATACTTGCTTATTCAGCTCACAATATAAATCATAATTACAGGCAAGGGCAAGTCAAAATGGGTTTTACTTAGTTATCATATCTGAGAAGGTGCAATCCTAGTTGGGCATTCTGGGAACCCATAAATAGGAGTACAAGATTATGCTGAGATTCCGTGGGAAGTCAGTCCATGAGCTGATGATGATGCTTTCAATGACCCGAGGGAGGAGGAGAGCTTTGTGGAACACAGAAAGTGAGAGGCAGAGCTAGTATAATTAATCTATACCTTCTACATGTCAATGTGCACAAAGGAGCAGGGTGGCGTACTTGCTGACTCCCAATACCTGTTTGTTTTACTGCCTGCCACTTCACACCCAACTTTTCCCCCTCCGCCATAAGGCAGTTGCTAATGGCACCTGGCTACAGAAAACAGGGGCTATGTATGAAACATAAGCAAAATAAATTAAATGTATTATTGTGCACATTATGTGCCCCCGCCAGTGATGCTCTCCTAGGTAGCTGTTTTGTTTGTCTAGTTATTAATCCAGCCATGTTCATGCAAAAAAAACATTATATGTATAAAATATGCACTTTTAAACGCATGTTTAAAGTCTAACGTATATTTCTATGGTTTAATCTGATTTGTCTGCTGCTGTGTCATAGTATTTTCAGAGCATTACTCAGATGTCAATGCTGGTGGAGCTGTCTTGGAAAGCAGAGTTGAAAATATGTTATTAAAAGGAGAAACATTGCTTATCTGTGTACAGTTCTTGTTTTTAGCAACTGCTATATCCTTTTTCTTAAATGCTGTCAATGGATTCAGATAAGTCAGCCACATTCATATTCATTATATTTTGTTTCACCTGAAAAGGATTTTTTGCAAGTCCAACATCAATGACTTGAACAGCATTCATTTCAAAATAAGATACTAACTTGGGTTAGCTGTGACAGTGATTTAAAGTGTAATTCTGTTTTGTGAATAAAAGCAAATTTAATATTGACCAATATAAACTGAAATTAACATAATTTTTACATTTTCTGAAATTATTGGGTATACATGTTGCATCATAATCTTAATATAAGTAATCAAGAAAAAGCAGAAGAAACCATGCTATACAAGTCATTTACAAATAAATGCTTATAACTGATAGGCTGCAGTTACAGCCTCCGTAGAAGCTCACTAGTGAAACGTATGCGTCAGGCTCCAGACCGTCCACTCCTAATGACGTCAGAGAAGATTTTGACGCTCTGTGGCATCCCAAACAATGGTCTGTATCTGGGATTTATATGAATGTATACAACTGCACTAATATTGTTGTATGTCTGGAACAGTGCACTATATGAACTTATGCTTAAGTGGCTGTGAATTGCATAATGCATATTTTGCACAATACATCTGTATATTAATAGATAATGTCACTGATAGTTATGCTTAATGACATACATTGAAATTGATATACTTCTGGAATCCATACCCACCCCTGATAAATGTATTTTGAATTAATAGCCCTAGAGGCCAAGAACTATATTATTTAGATCAGTATAGTCAGAATGTGTCCAATTTATCATTTAGATGGCAAGTAGTGGGTCCTATTCCAAACTCCACTACACAGTACAGTCGAGGTTCCCCTTACCAATTATTTGTATATCAATCCCGGAACATTTTGCAATACCTGCAGAGGACTAAATGCCTATATTTTTATTCTGTGGATTTTAATAGTTTAATAGTGTATACTATTTTGGTGTTTTTTGTATTAATAAAGTTTTTTTTAATTGTAAAAATCTTTCTTAGCCTGGCAGTTATTTGCATTTATTTGTAAATGACTTGTATATCATGGTTTATTGTGCTTTTTCTTGATTATTTATATTAACTATACATTACCAAAGTAATTTTCCCATCCTAATTTACACAATTATGACTCTTTTCTAAGGTGCATATATTATTAAGAAATTGGGAACGAGTCCCAAGTGAGAACTCTATTTTTTTGATTTAATGTCTGAATCTTAATGTATGAGGGAAAGACCTGTAAAAGGGAATGTCTTTTTACATTTACTTTCTCACTAACCTTACTACTCATATTGCAATATTGTCGTCAATACACATGTGTTTAAGCATAAATATAAAGGTCTCAATGTTTTCTGTAATGTGATAAGCAAATCCATTGACTCTAATGAAAAGTTGTTTACTTAACCAATAGGAAAATTACAAAACATAAATGGTGTTTTAACTAACTGAAACTATTTTATGAGGATTATAATGTACAAAAAATGCATGCATTCACATCAAAGTGCTGCTTGTAAAATATCCATTGTTAACCAAACACACATTAATGGAATTTAACCACAGTATATCACCAAATCCAGATAATCAATCAGACAACTCTAAAGTTATGGACATATCACACAAAGCGTTGATACAGAATAGCTCCATGCTGTGTTAGCCACATCTCTTAATGAGCAGAGTGATGGGCACTCTGACAAAATATTAAGAATCAAAAATGTCTTTTAAAATTAAATCAAATATTAATTTATTAATGTGTCTCCTAGGGCTATATCGTGAGCAAAAATAATATACTCTCAGTAATAAATATTTAAGGACATCCTGAAAATGCATGCAAGTAATCTAAGAAATAGGATCATACATAAAACATAAGAAGAATATTTAAGAAATGGCAAAACAATATCGCATTGCAACAGTGAGTTTGGCTGCACAATAACTTCCATTATTTGTATTCAGTTCAGGTTTAAATATTATAAGCTTCTACTGGATATTTCAATGACTTGAGAAGCAATTCAGCTGCATTTATTATGCGTTGCATTGTTGACCACGTGCTGAACAATTTTTAATAAGGCAATGTAGAAAAGAGTAGGAACGTGCCTTCTTCCTGTCTCTGGTTGACTTGTAGAAAGAAAAATAGAAACAGAGATTTGGCAGCAAATAAGAACCAATAAACACATGTAGTCTGCCTGTTTTGTCTATCTAAAAAACGTGGCTTAATAAATACTCTGGACAGCCTTATTCATGTCCAGACTGTATAGCCCTCCAACTTCAGCTTTAAAGCTATTCCATTTATATACAACCATTTCTATAAAGTAATACTTTTAGTTATTACTTATACATCTTCACCATCCAGCTTGAAATCATGAAATGTGTCCTTGTTTTATTTTTTTTCTGAAAGACATTTCCATCTTGAACTTAGATCCTTTGTCTTCTAAGAAATTCCTATTTATGTTCTGAGCTATTTCCTTGAAAGCTTTGTCTTTTAGAACATGCACCATTTTAGTGGCCCTCCTTTGAAATGCTTCTGATCTATTAGTTGGACATCCAGCATTCAGCACTGGACACAGTATATTAGGGCAAAGTATTCAGATACAATAATGATATTGTAGACACAAAGCAAAATCAAAGCTAAAACAAAACTGTGAACGAAAATAACTAAATGAGGAGGTGAAGTTCAAAAGAACCCCAGTGGGTGAACATAGAATAGAACACATCATCTATGATCTACTGAGAGGCAACATTTTCTACCCTACAGCTAGCAAGCACTAAATTGAACTCTGTTTTCATATGAGGCACCAGTGCCTTAAAACATGGTTTTACACTGCTGAGGAATCGCTTCTGCCAGACACTGCTTCTTGGATTTATACATTGGCAGTAGGTTGATGAGGAGATCCCTGGTCCTATTGTCCAAGATCACTGGGAGACCAAATAAAATATGTGGGGGAGAAATTAGGCCAGAACTGCAGAAAGATGCCCCACAAGAGCAAAAAAAAAAGTGTTATACACAGGCTCTCTTATACAACACAATGGACAAGTGTACAGGTAGTCTATGAAATTGGACAGCCACTCTCTCGACTCTATGGAGTAGTCTATAACTAAAGTATTGCCCTCTTCTGCTGGTAGGACCCACCTCCAGATAACGTCTGTATGGGTCACAAGGGCAAGGAAGTGCACTGCATGTGGCTTCAATCTCCTGGGCCCTGTTCCTCTATCATACACATTAACTAAATTAATGAAGCATTCATGGTCTCAGACCTGTAGGACTTCTTTGTATAACAGCTTACAGGGTTACCACTCCACACAACATCAATGAGAAGTTGCTGAAGAGGACCATGCATCTTCACTCACAAAGTTCCCTCTTTGCTATAAATAGGAGAGCACCTGGTACCAGTGGAAACTGTCTTGACAACTGTTTTATTATGAGTGCTAATTTGCAAAACCATTTTTGTGTGTTAGGAGTTGTGCATTCATTAGCATCTTGTGAGGCTGATGAATGCAAGCTTTCAGATACTGCTCATGGTAATGATCTTCTGGATGCTGAGGTATTCTACAGCCCCAGAGTTCTTGGTCCAATTGCTGGCCCTCAGATGTTCCTGGAGAGAGTTTATATTAAATGGCACATGTTTCAATTTCCCAAAGTCATCTGCACCTTCCTTTTCTTTTGCCATTGAGGGTGCTGACAAATAATTTGTTCAATTTCTTCAAAAGGCATAATCCACTTATTAAAGTTTCATATTCCATCTTTTGGATATTGTCTAGGCTCCTTGTGGCTGAGGTTATTTACTCTATTTTTGATGAGAAGGGCACACTTGAGCTTTATAACAAGGGATACATTTTTATTTGGTGTAGAAGGGGTCTCCATAGCGCCTCCTTTCTGTTTTTTCACCCCTACAATTCCCTGCGTACATTCAGGGCTAGGTGGCTGTACAGCAGTGGCTTGCAAGACTTATTTAATGGCAGTTGCAGCTTTGGAGAATTTGGAAGCCTAATTTGCTTTTCCCACCACTTTCTGCACAGCCTGGATATCTCTGATATTTGTGTCAGTGTAAATCTGAGGAGGGTTGTCACTGGCAGGCTCCCTTATGGTACTAATTAGGGAGACTGCTCGATCCTCCTCCCCCATATCAATCTCCTCTGGTGTTAGATTCCGCCTAGTAACATCTTCTTCTCATTCCTGAGTGGGGGTCAAGCCTACATATCTTCCTTTAACAGTAGGGCACAATGGGAAATCGCACCGGAGTGAAAGATTGCTTGGTATCTCCAAAGCTCAATACACTAGGGACACTGACCACACATTCCTTAGGGGGTTTATCTGGCTCCCCCTTAAAAGTAAGCAATAGGATCCCTCTTTCCCCTGCTCATTCTCCAGACCCTTTTACTCCCTTCCTGAGGAATTACAGGGGAGTCCACCAGCAATGCGGCTGGTCCCAGCAGAGCTCATTAGGCCCAGAGAGAACCCCAGGACCCCCACTAGACCTGCACGGGTTTATTGAGCACCAAGGTCCTTGATAAACATGTGGTACCTATTAACCACATAGGGGACCCTGTGGACCCCTATGATGTAACTTACACTAGCCATGGAGGTCCCTATTGGCCCTTCATTACAACTAAGTTTAACCGTTAACCATGTATTCTAATTGGATAGGTGGTAAACAATCAGACAAGGGGCATAAACTCAAAAGGCATGGGGGGGATAGAGCAAACCAGCTCCTAGTGCAGATCAATATGAATTCATGCATGAGCACTATATGAAAAGAGCTCTAAATGGCCCATTTTATCACCATAGCGCTCCAACAGGGCTATACTGGGGGTTTGGAGCTCAAAAAAAGCAGAGGTTTAGCATAAAGGGCGAAATTACAGTGAAAAAGAGCACTCAAAGGGGTAGCGTTAAGTTGGGTATACCTGTATAGTAAACAAAAGCTAGAACTGATACAGTATTATACTCACATGTAAAAATCTCATAACATGAGGTAGGTATAGCTTGCATGGACAGTTTCGTGTATTTCCTGGTATTTCAGGGCTGGCTCACTCATTTGAGTGAGCCCAGACTGGTATACTTCAGTATATTTCTCCCTGTAAAGGGCACAAGTGAGCTAAAAAGAGGCTGCTCTCTGAGTAGATAACAATACATATAGAGCAAACATACTAAGGTATTGCTCATTCTTAGATGAGCACCTCTACTCTTTTTGTTTCCCACCTTTCCCTCCCTGATGTCTCCCTTTTCCCCACCTCTCCCTCCCTTATGTCTTCTTTTCCCCACCTCTCCCTCCCTCGTGTCTCCTTTTCTCCATTTTTCCCTCCCTTGTGTCTTCTTTTCCCTCTCCTCTCCCTCCCTTGTGTTTTATTTCCCCTTCCTCTTCCCCCCTCATGTCTCCTTTTCCCCCCTCCTCTCCCTCTCTTGTGTCTTGTTTTCCCCCCTCCTCTCCCTCCCTCATGTCTCCATTTTCCCCCTCCTCTCCGTTCCTTGTGTCTCCTATCCCCCTCCTCTCCCTTCCTCGTGTCTCCTTTCCCCCCCCTCCTCTCCCTCATGTCTCCTTTTTCCCCCTCCTCTCCTTCGTGTCTCCTTTTTGCCCACATCTCCCTCGTGTCTCATCCTCCTCCTCCCTTTCCCCCCTTACCCTCCATCCTCCCCCCCTTATCTTCCATCCTGAAGGATAAGGGTGTTAGGAGGGAGGAGGAGGATTGCGGCCCAAGGGTGATTAGTAGGGAGGAGGATGAGAGGCCTGCGGACCTCGCGATTGCGGCCCGTAACGGCAGGGGGAGATGAGAGTCCTGAGGGGGATGATGCAGCCTAAGTCCTGCGGGCTCGTGGTCTGCGGCTCAACTCACTTGGCGAGGCTATGGAGTGGCTAAGTCATGCGCCGTAACCGGCTCAAGGTTGCGACCTCGCACTGTATGGCCAACATAGCAAACGTTACAAACAGCGTTCTTGGTCCACAACTATTATAGTGATACCTTCTCAGCTTCTCATATATGAGTTTCTCACAACATCATTATATTATAAGAAGATATGCACATTCACATATTTATAGCAGGAGAAACTAACAAGAAATAATCCTAATGAAAAGCTGCTTCCTAAGTATCCTAGTATCTGTAATGGCATTTTTTCCAAAGACAACAGTAATGGAAAGTACAGAAGTACATTGCAAGCCCTGTGTTAGTGGCATGTCTCATATATTTGGGAAAAACAAAGCTAAATAAGAAAGTGAATGAGATATTTCTTCTAATGAATTTCAGTTTCTGTACATACTGTAACTTAAAAACAGTTGCCCATTACAACTAGAGAAGCCGAGGCAGGAGCCTTCTATTATATGCATAAAAATAAATTTAAGAAAGAAATAACAAATATAAATAAATGTAACTGTAATTAATTATACTTATAACTACTTTTCTACATGGAGCCCTAAAAAGGATAAAAGTAAACAATGTGGTAACAAAGATGCAAGTACAATTTCAAGGTTGAAAGATGCAGTATCTGACAGTTGCCAAAGGTGGAAATCCAGTGACATATTGGAAAGAATGCTAGTATTAAAGGATACATGAAAAACAGTAATCAGTATGTAATGTTTGTTCATTTCTGCATCAGTAGCATCTCGTTCATGTAACATCTCGTATCATTTGTTTAAAAAATCACAAAAGATTGTTGTAAAAGTTACGCTAAAGCAAAAAAATCTACAAGCATCCTAAGGAACTTTTCCTATGTAATCCTAGATGTTTTTTTTATTTTATTCTCCAGTTTTAAAACAGGGACTTCATAAATAATGTTGGAAATTGATTAAACTTAGTAATTTTTAAAATATACTTTGAAAAAAGAGGTTCCATTGGTTTAGCCCTATGCCACAGACTATCAGCCTTATTAAATTGAGATTCGGACAATTGAATAGCACATAGCATATTTTTTTACAGACGTTTTTAGTTAGTTAAGAATTTGCTTTTGGATAGAAGTTCACTAACTAAAAACGTCTGTAAAAAAATATGCTCTGTCCTTATAGAGAGCCCTATTCAATTGGCAGAATCGCAATTTAATAAGGCTGTAAATGTTACAGTGGTTATTCAGTGTTCTTATTCTGTTTATTTGTATGTAGAAAAGTAAATCCTACAGATAATTAATAAAATATTTTCATTCTGTTTGCCATTTGGGATTTTATAAAAAAAAAGTGTGGATGAAATCACTCAATAGTAAGGTAAAATTAACTAAATGTTAGTAAACCTAATTTTGTAATCTGTCACTTGCAGTAATTACTGAATTACTTTCATGAGTGCAGGATTCATGTATTAAAATTCATGAGGACCCATCAACTGACAACATGAACTCTCTGATTAGAAATACAATACAACAATCAGCTTCATATAAGATGTTAGCCAAAGGAATATAGTTCATTATTTGGATGCCAACACAAAAGCTCTTCTTATCAGCTCAACATACTGTAAAATACTATAAATATGTTAAGTATTTAAGTTAACAAAAAGTATTCTTTAATTTATATTGGATAACTTGATTTGATGATTGGACTAATACTTTTAAAACTCAAAAGTTACTTAGAATCATTATAAAACATAACTATGCAAGGTAACAGTATATAGTTTTTACACACAGTGAAAATGTTAATTCTCTGATCTTCACCAATATAAATAGCCTGTCAACAAAAAAAGTTTGCAATATTTCTAACATGTTTGACAACTTAAAAATTACATTGTATCAAACTTATATTTTAATATGTATCCTGTGTGAAAGGGATGGCCACAGCTTGGTGAGATGGAATTTACATTTAGACAGTAACCCTAACAAGGCTTACCACGCAACTCTCCTACTGACTTTTACTCAAATCTACTACATAACATGTGTTCCTTGACCTAGTTGGCCACACATGCATTAGGAGATCCACAGTCAATGGACAATAACTTTGCACAGTAAAATGTAAATCTCCATGCACAAGGAACCTGATGAAAAAAAGGATCATCAGAAATCACTCCTTTTAACTGAAGAAACCATTAATGTGCATAGCACTTACAACTTTTCTAGATCTGCTCAATGAAACAGATGATATTGAGATCAGGATCACTAGCACATATATCAATGCTGGCTGTCGTTAACATGCCATTGTGAGACTTTGCAAGTCCACCGCCATAGCGGTATTAGTCTACATTTCAGCTAACAACAATAATGTCTTAGATATCTGGCTATATGATAGCTTTAATATTGTGGGAGCTACATGGTAAGGGGGCTGTCATTGAAGGGATGTCTACCTGAGAGGCACTGGGAAAACCTTGCACCTCATACATTTCCTTCACAATGCTTGCAGAAGATGCCTTCATGGACCTGAATTGTACCTAAAACAAAGAAAGTAAAAAATGCCTACATAATAAGGCCTTTAAAAAAATAGAGACCTTCTCATGATTGGCAGAGATGCTGGCCTGGATTCCCTGGAGACAGTCCATCTGCTGCCGCATGAGGGCCAGCATATCCGCCTGTGCAATCTGGCTTGGTGTTGGGTATTGGAGGGCCCTGGGGCGTGGCCTGGTGAGGAGGTGGCGGTGGTGGTGGGCCAGTGGGGAGGGTCTGGGGCCCGGGTCGAGACTGGTGCAATAAGGGTGGTGGTGTTGGTGGGCCCGGAGGTGGTGGTGGCAGCCAGCCAGATGCACTGCTATGGGGAAGAGGAGGTGCGTTCAGGTCCAGCTGGATTCTCTAGTAGGGTCCTGGTGAGATGCTGAGTCTCTGGAGGATGGGGAAAGTGTGGTCAAATCCCAGTGGTGTGGTTGGTAGTCCTGCTGGTGACCCCACTAGCCAGATGATATCCTCCTCCTACAAACCAGAGCCCTCTGCTCCTTTTTTTTCCTCCTCCCCCTTCTCCGGTTCCTGCTGGGTGGGGGCTTGCTCCTTGACTTCCTGCTCTGATGGAGCTGACGCCCCCATCTCTGTCTCACCACAGGACCCAGACCTCCTTGATGCTGAAACAGATAAAAGAAAGGTATATGTCATTAGTATGCTGATTAATACATTAATATGTGCTCATTCCTAGCTATCTGACATCTGGCCTTGAACCTGGATGATTCTCCTAATTGCAACTCAGATTAGCTATCATTTGGTTCTTGGTATTGATTGTTCTTGTCTCTAAACGGTATCTCGATTATAGTGATACCTTCTCAGCTTTTCATATATGAGTTTCTCACAACATCATTATATTGTAAGAAGATACATTCACATATTTATAGCAGGAGAAACTAACAAGAAATGATCCTAATGAAAAGCTGCTGCCTAAGCTTCATAGTATCTGTAATGGCTGTGGTCTGTACCTGCATACGCTGCAGTGGACACACCAATACATGGACTCTCTATTGGTTGATTACTCTTGTTGTGCCCACGAATGACAGTGATATGTCAGCTTCATGGATTTAATGATGCATCCATCAATCCCTTGTTATATGAACAGAGCTGACATGTCAGTGTCCTTGTTGGTCATCTTTGTACATGTGTAGTGTGTGAGATGTACATGTGGAGGCAAGTTGGTTTATGTGATATTCACATGACATGGAGGCTGGGTCCTGCTGGGCCACCAGGCCAGTGGTGGGTATCTGGTTGAGAAGGTCCTTGGCCACCCTCTCCCACTCATTATAGCACACAGTCACTTACTTGTCCTCCTTGGCCATCATCCTCACCTTGGCCCTGATGTCATCAAAAAAGGGCTTAACGGACCTCACATTCATTTTTGCTGTGTCCACTGCTGACCTCTCTCCATGCGCAAGGATCAAAAGGCTGCCATGGATGACACCAAGGAGGACCACATTCTCCTGCTGCGGTTAATTGTGGGCCCTGTGCTTGCCCTTAGACTCTTGCCCTCCCGACTGTGGACAGGGATACTTGCCTCCCTGACCTGTCCCTGAGGCCTGTCCCTCCTCCAAACTACCACCTCCCCTGGGATCAGGCACCTCCCCCTTTGTCCCTGGTCTATATGTGCCTGTTGCTAGGGCCGCCCTGCCACCACCCACCTCCTCCTCTCCACTCTCTTCCTCCTACAACTCCTCCTCCACCTCCTCCTACAACTCCTCTGCCACTTACTCCTCCAACACCTCCTCATCTCCTCCACCACTCCTCATCTCCTCCTCCTCTCCTCCACCACTCCTAACCTCCTCCTCCTCTCATCCACCACTCCCCAAGGCCACTTCTCTCTTCTTCTCACCTCTGCTCATCTCCTCCTTCCCGCCTCTCTACTCCTCTCCCCTCCTCTCTCCTTCCTCCATTTAAATACCAAAAGAAATATAAGGAAAATCAAAAAAAGTTTTCTGTATATGTATGAGGAAAATAAAAATTGTGTGTATTATGTGTATTTAATAACAGTTGGGGGATGGGATGTATCAGATGGGATGGGGGGTGTGCATGGAGTGACCTAGCTCTATGTGTATCTATGTGTGTTTTTAAATGTATGTGTATTGCTATTATGTGTAATCTGTAAATATGTATAATCTGCGTGCTTTGTTGGAAGAAAATACAACACAGTCAACACATTTCCCTTGTCAAATATCAGTGGCTAGACCGCTTTCTATTGGCTGGGAGGCCTGTGTCGCACTACGTTATACTGTGATTGGATCGTAACAGCGGATTGCATCGCGGCCAGCCCAATAACAGATTGCAGCAGCAGGAGGGGTTTACGGGCTTAAGGCTTCGGCCTGTAACTTGCGTCCTTGCTCAATTGAATAGCTCCGGAATCGGAGACGAACAGGAGCCCGCAGACATATGGCTACGATACCGCGTGATGCGGGCTTGCAATTGAATCATGCTCAAAGTGTCTTTGTATTTAAAGTCTTTCAAAGTCTCCCACCTCAGAAGGTTTATCACTAGAAACTAAAATGTAAATTCCACAGAAGCATAATTGCATATGAAACTGATAAATTAGTTGTTTATTTTGATGTGTTTTTCTTCAAAGAGTGTAATTTATTTTTTTACCACAGAGGTCCTTTAAAAAAGTATGGTCAATAAAATAAAACTAAATGACAACTATTTTCAAATAAATGCCAAAACAGGACCAAAACTCATGGAGTAACTAGAGAATGGAGAGCCCTGGGCAGACTAATTTGGAGAAATAGTTCCCTTCTAATAAAAAGCCAACAAATCAAACTAACTTTCTTTCCCTCTCTCAATCTTAATAATTTAAGGGCCATATTAACTTTGAAGCCCGTAGCGGCACCGGTACACCCGCAAAGCCTGAGGGCTTGAAATTCATCTGCGTTACTGAGCTATTACATACAACCATGTTGCGAACAACAGGCCAGAGACGCAAACCCATAAACCATTCTTGCGCACGTTGCATGTGCGGCGTGAACATGATCAATTAGTCAAACCCTTGATTGCCAGGATTGATATAACACGTAAATTATACATTAAAAAAAGTATTTTATATTGGAGATTTGCGAGCTGAAGAATGTTATGCTATTAATTTTAATACCTAACATCACTGTCCCTTTATTTTATAATACAGTATTGTGTTTATATTTGCATTTACAGTGCTACGGATAGGACTTGAAGCCCCCTGCGGGTCCTCTCTAGTACCCATTGGCTTTTGGCTTCATTTGCGAACATAACATTTACGGACTTGACAGTTCAAAGGCTTTTCAGCAACAGAGTTTTTGACAGCCAGTAGAATTGTTCTGCCTGTTACCCGCAGATCGTTTGGGGGTAGCTTTAAGGTGCCAATTTAATAGCCGTATGTCTAGCAGGCTCCGTTACGGGCTACAGGTTTTCACGTTAGGGGAATTTAATAGGGCTGTAAGAGTCCCCTTTACCCCAGGCTGTGAAGGTAGCCCTGGTGCTATGCACCTGTGGTTGCCTCACCACCTGTCAAACACTTGTTTGCAAAATGTTCACACTTCAGGATTTCCATTTTGGCTTGTATTATAATAGCAGATTAACTTTGTTCATTTGACAATAAATATTCCTGTATTTTGTACCATGCATGTGCTTCAGTTTAAAATGTTGCAAATGCCTGGTTGCATTGTTACATACAACAGGACTACATCTGACTACAATTCAGATTTGACAATGCAATAAAAAAAAATTCCTGAAAAACTAGATGGGACCCTAAAATGGATGATAAATTGATTTATGGTACAGAGATAGATAGCATGGGTGATAGTGGTAAATACCCAGGGGGCAAAGAGTGATAGATTAATGATATTGAGAATGGTAGATTGCTTGTACTAGATAGAAGTAAATTTCAGCAGTTGAAGAGAAAATTAGGTAATGCCCTATAGGTTCATAATTTCACTCCAAAGACTATAATTAAATTCTTAAATCCCAGAACAGTAAAACTGCTATATATTGGTGGTATCTAAAAAAATATTCCCTGCCAAGAATATTCTTCATGAGATAGGACTGAGTTTAATGTGATGTAATCTATGCTTAAAAAAGAAATATAGAATTATGTACATTGGACGGAAAACGTGGGCTTGGAAATGGCTGGTAATGTCAGAGTGACTATGGTATGATAAATAGAGTATTAACTATGCCCTGGGATGTAATAATGAGCTAATTTATCATAACCAGAATGACCTATTACCTCAATGAAGGCATTTATTGCATTTTATACATGTAACAGAGGAAAGCTGAAAAATATGCCAATAAGTATTCCAGATCTCTATTTTAAAGCACTGAATCTCATCAGGGGTGAATTAAATTACAACATAATGCTAAAAACTACAAGTCAGATTCCATTGTGTATGCTACGACTTTATTCAGTAATATCATACTAAATATCTTTGAGACAGGAAAAAAAAATCTAGAAATAAGGTAGGATGACATATTTATATATATATATATATATATATATATATATATATATATATATATATACATATATATATATATATATATATATACAGGGAGTGCAGAATTATTAGGCAAATGAGTATTTTGACCACATCATCCTCTTTATGCATGTTGTCTTACTCCAAGCTGTATAGGCTCGAAAGCCTACTACCAATTAAGCATATTAGGTGATGTGCATCTCTTTAATGAGAAGGGGTGTGGTCTAATGACATCAACACCCTATATCAGGTGTGCATAATTATTAGGCAACTTCCTTTCCTTTGGCAAAATGGGTCAAAAGAAGGACTTGACAGGCTCAGAAAAGTCAAAAATAGTGAGAAATCTTGCAGAGGGATGCAGCACTCTTAAAATTGCAAAGCTTCTGAAGCGTGATCATCGAACAATCAAGCGTTTCATTCAAAATAGTCAACAGGGTCGCAAGAAGCGTGTGGAAAAACCAAGGCGCAAAATAACTGCCCATGAACTGAGAAAAGTCAAGCGTGCAGCTGCCACGATGCCACTTGCCACCAGTTTGGCCATATTTCAGAGCTGCAACATCACTGGAGTGCCCAAAAGCACAAGGTGTGCAATACACAGAGACATGGCCAAGGTAAGAAAGGCTGAAAGACGACCACCACTGAACAAGACACACAAGCTGAAACGTCAAGACTGGGCCAAGAAATATCACAAGACTGATTTTTCTAAGGTTTTATGGACTGATGAAATGAGAGTGAGTCTTGATGGGCCAGATGGATGGGCCCGTGGCTGGATTGGTAAAGGGCAGAGAGCTCCAGTCCGACTCAGACGCCAGCAAGGTGGAGGTGGAGTACTGGTTTGGGCTGGTATCATCATAGATGAGCTTGTGGGGCCTTTTCGGGTTGAGGATGGAGTCAAGCTCAACTCCCAGTCCTACTGCCAGTCCCTGGAAGACACCTTCTTCAAGCAGTGGTACAGGAAGAAGTCTGCATCCTTCAAGAAAAACATGATTTTCATGCAGGACAATGCTCCATCACACGCGTCCAAGTACTCCACAGCGTGGCTGGCAAGAAAGGGTATAAAAGAAGAAAATCTAATGACATGGCCTCCTTATTCACCTGATCTGAACCCCATTGAGAACCTGTGGTCCATCATCAAATGTGAGATTTACAAGGAGGGAAAACAGTACACCTCTCTGAACAGTGTCTGGGAGGCTGTGGTTGCTGCTGCACGCAATGTTGATGGTGAACAGATCAAAACACTGACAGAATCCATGGATGGCAGGCTTTTGAGTGTCCTTGCAAAGAAAGGTGGCTATATTGGTCACTAATTTGTTTTTGTTTTGTTTTTGAATGTCAGAAATGTATATTTGTGAATGTTGAGATGTTATATTGGTTTCACTGGTAAAAAAAAATAATAAAAATGGGTATATATTTGTTTTTTGTTAAGTTGCCTAATAATTGTGCACAGTAATAGTCACCTGCACACACAGATATCCCCCTAAAATAGCTAAAACTAAAAACAAACTAAAAACTACTTCCAAAAATATTCAGCTTTGATATTAATGAGTTTTTTGGGTTCATTGAGAACATGGTTGTTGTTCAATAATAAAATTAATCCTCAAAAATACAACTTGCCTAATAATTCTGCACTCCCTGTATATATATTGGGAAGATACACTAAAGAATGCAACGGAATGCAAAGGGCTACAATGGGAGTTCTTCGCATAGAAAATAGTACCCATCCAAGCCCAGTGCGACATGTCACAGTTCATGTAATGTTTAATGAGTCTCCCCTTAATTAATCTGATGTTTAGCAATAAAGTCAATTTGCACATATTTAGATTTCTGCAACATTTCCTTGCTACTCATTTGTTTAATTACAATTATTAATTTATCAAAACATTTTGTCTCATGAATGGGACTTAATAGGGCTTTATAAAAATAGACCACCCAAACATGTTTTCCAAAAGTAAATACTTTTGTAATATTGCACATTGTATTGTAGAAGTATTTTACACATTGTAAAAATAGTACATTCACTAAGCCTGAACGTTTATGTTTAAGTTAAAAGACTTGCAAAACTTTTTACCATAAATATGCTAGTAACCTATTTCACAAGACATGATATTATGCATATATTGAATTAAATATATCAGTACATTGCTACAAAATATACTGTACAAAGTTGTTAGGAGCAGTACAGTAGAACATATAGTAATTATTATCTTTGTGTTTTGTGTGCTTAAATGTATATGCAAGTGAGCTGGATTATGAATGCATCTGATAGAGAGGAATTAGTAGTGTCTCATTAAATTTCTTTGCATTCACTATGTTTTTTTAGCTTTGCTTTAAAAAAAACTGTTGCAGGTGATGTTTTCACCCCAAGGATTGAGCTAGGCTCCTGAGAGGGTTTATTTTTGTAAAAGTGTACCCTGTCCATGTGAGCATGCCCAGCTGTGCAGCCAATCAGCAATGCTGTATGATGAGTCTGCTACACTGGGTCCTTAAAGAACCATAAATCGACATTCAAGTAAAAATGCTTGAGCGGTTCCATGCTTGTTCTTTAGACATACACCCTCTCCTTAATAATCTCTGACAAATTATAATTGTACTGAAATCAAACATTTTAGCTTCTTCTTCCTATTCTAATTGATCTTTTAGGCGAATTAGCAATTATGCTTGATTTATGGTCCTGCAATGACCTGCAACACTTTCTGTTCACTTGTCTCTGTGTGAGTGAGTGCATGCAAGTCACTAGGGCTGGGAGAGATCTCAGGGGCAATTCACTGGGACTGGGTGAGGTAATGGGGCAATTCACTGGGGCTGGGAGAGGTGATGGGGCAATTCACTGGGGCTGGGAGAGATCACAGGGGCAATTCACTGGGGGAGGTGATGGAGTAAATCACTGTGTCTGGGGGGCTACAGGGGCAAATCACTGGGACTGGGGGAAGTTTCACCTGGGATGTAGATAAAACAATCCGTGAATGAAGGGACACAGACCTTGTTCTGGTTATTACAGAAATCTAAAGGAAAGCTGCAGCAATTCACAGACCAAAAAGATACAATGTATTAATTATGCTAATTTCAGCTGTAATACTCGGGGGGTGTCAACATTGATAGAAAACTGTTTGCAAATGCAAGAAATTCAGCAAACTTTAGGGTTTAAATGTTTATTTTGGGATTTTTTCATGCAAACTATTTTTTTTCATACACTACTAATTCTCCTCTATCAGATGCATTCATAGTCCAGCTCACTTGCATATACCTTTACGTATTGGCTTTCTGAAAGTACAACAAGAATTTGCTAGAGTACACTTATTTTATTCTATTTTTCAGTATGAACCAAGGCTTTCATGTTTGTGAAGGATGTAATAATCTAACAACACTAGCACCTATGTAAGCCTTGAGCACAAAATCGTTTTTGCTACTTTTTCTAGTTTTCTTGTCCAGCACTTTTGTTATGCTTCCCTGTTGTTGTTGTTGTGAGGTTGTTCAGTCATATCCAACTCTCTGTGACCCTATGGACAGCAGCATGCCTGGTACATCTGTCAGTCACTGCCTCTCTGAGATCCATTATGTTCATGTTTATCACTTTAATGCTCTCATCTACCCATCTCCGCCTCTGTCATCCCTTCTTCATGTGCCTTCAATCTTTCCCAGCATCAGAGTCTTCTCTGGTGAATCCTGCCTTCTCATGATATGACCGAAATATATGAGCTTCAACCTCATGATCACCTTCCAGTGAACAGTTAGTCTCGATTTCCTGTAGTACTGATTTATTGAATTTGTTTGCAGTCCAAGGGACTCTAAGCAATTTTCGGTAACACCACAATTTGAAGGCGTCAATTCTACGGCACTCAGACTTCTTTATGGTTCGGCTCTCACATCCGTATGTTACTACTGGGAATACCATAGTTCTAACTATGTAGACCTTTATTGATAGTGTAATATCTTTCCTTTTTACTAGCTTGTCCAAGCTTGCCATAGCTTTACTCCCCAGATGCAAACGTCTTTTAATTTTATGGCTACAGTCACCACCTGAAGAGATCTTTGATCCCAGGAAAATAAAATCTGTCACTGCCTCCACTTCTTCAACATTTATTTGCAGGAACTGAGCTTTCCATTTGCCATGATCTTCGTCTTCTTAACATTGAACAGCAGGCCAACTTTTGCACTCTCTTATTTTACCCTCATCAAAAGGTCCTTTAGTTACCAGAGTAGTATCACTGGCGTATCTGAGGTTGCTGATCTTTCTTCCAGCAATATTAATTCCGGCTTTGGATTCATTCAGCCCAGCCTTACGCATGATGTACTTTTCTAAACTTGTCAACATGTTCGCTTCTGACTGTGGCTTCATGGTCCACATACAGGTTTCTCAGGAAGCGGATAAGATGATCTGATACTCAAATCTCTTGAAGAACTTGCCAAATTTTGTTGTGATCCACACAGTCAAAAGCTTTAGAATAGTATTTGAAGCAGAAGTAAATGTTTTTTTTTCTGGAACTCTTTTGCTTTCTCTATTAGCCATTGAACATTGGCAATTTGATCTCTTGTGCCTCTTCCTCATCTGGTAGTTTTGGAGCCGAGCTTGTAGGATCTTAAGCATTACCTTCCTGGCATGTGAAATGAGTCTCAATTGTCTCTTTGGCACTGCCTTTTTTGGGATTGAGATGTAGACTGACCTTTTACAGTCTATTAACCTCTGTTGAGTTTTCCAAAGGCAAGTAACAATTTCACAACATTTTCTTGTAGAATTTTGAATAGTTTAGTCGGGATTCCATCAGATCCTGCAGCATTATTATCAGCAAGACGTCCTAGGGCCCATCTCACTTCACTCTCCAAGATGCCTGGCCCACTCATTGGATAAACTATTGAGGTCATCACTGCTGTTAAGATCCTACCTGTATAGATCTTCAGTGTATTCCTGACACCTCTTTTTTATCTGATCTTCTGTTAAGTCCCTATTATTTTTGTCTTTTATCACGCCCACTTTGGCATGAATGATTCCTTTGATATCCCCAATTTTCCTAAAGAGATCCATTGAACTTCCCATTCTGTTATCTTCTTCTACCTCACTGCATCACTCACTATAGAATGTCTTCTTGTCTCTTCTTGCTATCCTCTGGATTTTCATTCAGAATCTCTTCCTGTCTATACTGCCTTTCGCAACAAGAAGCCCATGGTCTGAGCCGCAATCAACTGCAAATCTTGATTTTGCTGACTGTATAGAGCTCCTCCATCTTTGGCTACAAAGTATATAGTAAATCTCATTTCTATATTGTTCATCTGGCGATGTCCATGTGTAGAGTCATCTCTGAGACTGTTGGAAGAAGGTATTTGCTATGACCAGAGATTTATCTTCCTTCCCTACAAGATTACCTACCAGATTATGCAGTGCAATTTATTTTTTATTTTTTTATTTTTATGCAGTTCTACTACAAACTGAAAATTCTGCTTCCTCTGCTTGGTATCTCATTTTATTATAACTATTTATATATTTATTCACATTTATGTAGCATTTTTATTGAAATCACTGTTAGATAGTTTATTAAAGCATAGTTTACAGGTTTACAACAGCATTTAGATTTAAAGAACCACTGCAGTTCAGGAAAAAGTTACTTGTTTGTCAACTATGTACCAAACCCACACTATTAGCAGCCGTGTATGCCATGGGCATAATGCATTTTTGGGGGAAATCAGAATTTAAAAAAAAAACTGTTTAAAAGTACGGGAATCAATTTTGTGTTTGTTACATCACTTCCTAAATCATGAGGATGTTTATCTTGAGTGAGGAGAGTGGTGGGAAGGAGGGAACAGAGAGGGTTTGTAAAGATCATTATTTATAAGAATCTATATTACTGCTCATTGGCTGACATGGGCAAGCTTCCCGATCAGTTACACATTTAAATAATTTTGTTCTTCTTTAAGAGTATCATTTGGAAAAAGAAACCACAGTAGTACGTTTCAGATGCAACAAAATTTGTTTTCAATATACCTTTAACTAATACTGTTTTATGCAGGAACAAGGGTGTTTTTTTAATTATTGTTTTGCTATAACAGATGAGTAAATCAAGAAGGCTCTGAAAAAGTGCCCAAGAGCACAGAACATGTCAGATGGTGGCTGTATGAGTATTCACAGACTGCATGTTATGCTAATTACAATACATAATATTTTAGTGATGGGACATTAAAGTTGGTCTTGAACAGAACTACAAGATATGGTCAATTGCACTCACTGAAGCCAAATACCAGTAATGGCATGGAGAGTTGCTAAAAGTGCACTTGTTGGATGGGCAAGTGGCAGATAATACTGACCTTCTGATCTCTCAATTATCCTTGTTAGTCATTGTACACATTTCTAGGGGTAGAATTCAAAGAAAAAAAGGAAAAGAGTATGTTACCTAATAGCTGCTTATAAGGAGTAAAAATCAATTAGAGCTACAGGTTGCCCAGCACATACCTAAATAGAAGATAACACCCTATCTGATCCAAAGCATCCTCCTGCTCCACAGTGTTTGGAATTGACATAGAAGCAATACAAACATTAACAGATTGTTCCCAGTGAAAGCTTAACATGGACAATTTATTTTGTTAAGAAGCGAATAATGAACCATCTGATTTAAGCAACCCTTTGTGAAGCTGGAAAAAAGTTAAGGTTTTGGTGGGATATTGTAATTTTGAACAGTACTTGTAAAGTACTTATACAATAGGCTTACATATTAAACTGTTTCTGAATTTTATAGGCAGAGGGGTCATAACTCCCTTGCATTTTATTATTGTTATTGATTTAACCGCTTCCCTGCCATGGGAAGGGGTTTATATAAATAAATAAGGAATAGGGAGAATGTTATGACTAGGATAGCGTGTTAACTAGTGGGTACTATTCTGCAGCATTGCTAGGTAGACTACCTGGCTTCATACACAAAATCTCCTTCAAGCAGGCTCTGTGCACACTATGTTAGGCTGAGGGCAATGGGGGAACAGCCTTGATGCATGTCAACTAAGTTGTTGGGCAGTTTTACTAGAGCAGCTTAGGAATGACTCCCTCGTAACAAAAAAAAAAGCTTCCACAGTTATGGTGCAGCCATTTCTCAAGCTACATAGCTGATTGGAATAGAGCTCTTAGAGGGAGCAACTGGTGGACATGCTACAAAAATGAGTTAATCATGTTAATCCTGACTTTCAGCAGAAACAGAAGATATCTTCTTCGCCCTTGTCCTCGCACTCTTCCCTGCCCTCCACATTAGATGCAATTGACAATTTAAACACACTTATTTAAGCAGTACTAGCCCAAAACGGCTATGTTAATGTAGCCTAAACAAACTGTAACCAATCCAAAGAGTCCTTATGTCCCTTAATGGAGATGTTTGCTTCTGGGGAGGAAAGCTATGGCAAGCTTGGACAAGCTAGTAAAAAGTAAAGATATTACACCATCAATAAAGGTCTACATAGTGCCCCACAAGCTGACTAATGATCCCTAATTCCTCAAAGCCAACTGACTGTGCCAATACAACACTGAATAAGTGATGCAAAGCTTAGAACAGTAAATAAATGTTTTAGCTTAAAGGCATATCTAAATTTCCTGGATTATGAGTGCATCTGATGGGGGGGGGGAGGGGGGCTACAATGGTAACAGCATTCCCACACCATTTTGGCTTACAGGTACTGAAATAATTTTTGATAATTTAATTGAATAATCTGCAGGTTAGTCTTTATTTTTGCTGGCAATAACAAAGTATTTGTTGACAAACAACTATTTCTAACCAATGTTCCACAGTATTTGAAGTGCTCTAAATTTTATGTTCACATGTGAGAAACCTATAGTTGTGATCAGTTATTTTATCCATTCCTGCGGTCTGGTCTATAGCCAATCAAAGAAGGGTAATAACATAATTAGATATACACATATGAAAACTTACGCTGATTGGCTAACATTTCAAACTATCAGAATTGGGGAAATAGCACCCTTATGTTGGTTAAAAGCTAACTAATTAGAATCCACTCAATCTGATTGGTTCAAATCTTAACCAATCATAAAAGGAGCAGTAGTCTTCTTTGATTGGTTACTGAGCATTTTTAATGAGACAATAATTTAAGGTGGATGGCCATGAGGGCCCTGCTCTTGTGAGCTCACTATTTGAAAGATAGGAATAGTCATGAATATACAGTACTTGAGCATTGACTGTATGTAATAAACGTTACTAAGTTACTGAGTGATGAAATTGAACAGCATTATGTTATCATTACATATGTTCCATTACATATAATTTTATCACACATGTTCCATTACATATAACTTTACACATACATACACACGCATTATAATACATGCATTTATTGTGGAACTGTCATGTTTATAATTCTAGACAGCTGTCTATGATGCAAATCATTTTTTTTAAATAAAAAAAAAACATGAGATGTAACAACATTTTTTTTGAGCACCTCAATGTAGTATTTAATGGACATATTGGGGATTAGGTTTACTGGTGACCATAAATAGTGTAACCCTGCATTCTCATGCATTTTGAGCATTTTAGCTTCTCCTCCACATTGTTCAAGAAAGTGTAATGCCATTTTGCATATGTTGCTACAAATCAGCATTTTCTACAAAAAAGAGAAAATGTACTACTAGTTTAGGGAATTTATCCCTCCATTTTTTTTATTTCCTTCGCCATGGCCATATGACAACAGTCCATTCATCCTTTACCCTATATGCAGTTTTTAACCTATTTATTTTATCTTATCCCTTCATCTAGGTAAATATCCTTTCTACCATTCTTCCTCCAGAATAAAAAACCCGTTTGCAGTCATATTTAATATAATTCTTTGAATAGCTAAACTTGATAATCACAAAAATGTTTTAGAAAGTAAATAAATAAGCACAGCATTTGATTTTCTCACTTATATTCAATTATACTTTACGGCAGTGATTAATTTCCTGTACTGGACTCCTTCTTAAAAATGTTATAAGTGTAGGTCATTTTAAACTAAAACTTCATCTACATGCAACGTATTAGCTAACCTCAAAGTAGATAACTATGAACTAAAATGGCAGCTTCCACTGCAGTACAATTGCATATGAAAGACAATAAAGGAATGTAGTTTTTTTTGCATTCCAAAAACATTTTATTGGTTTTCAAGTGTTGTTCTTCAGAGATCCTATACAATTATACAGCTTGTACCCAAGAGTGAAGCTGCTCGGTTTTCTAATAACCCCAAACCATCTTTCATACACTCTTTTGTTGTTTCGCATAAACATGCTGAAAACTCTTTTGTCTCTTTTAAATAACACATAGCATTTTCTCAGAAAATACTGCTTTGACATCTTTTCTAAGCTTGTTTCCCATATATATATATATATATATAAATATATATATATATATATATATATATATATATTTCTTTTTTTAGGATAGTTCATCTTCAACTCACCTTATCATTCGAACCAATATGTTAATTCTTATCCCCTTGCAATACTTTATCAATCTGAACTGCAGCCCGAGCCAGCAAATTGTTTGGTTGTTGGCATCTGGGTCACAGTCTACTAACAGAGGCCTCAACCACCAAAAAACACCTGTTACAGTACAAGTAAAGACGTTCACTACATTTTTTTAGCAAAATTAAAAAATCTCCTAAAACCTACATAGCAGGGGAAGCCTTGTAGACAGTGCCATAACAATGAAGGTATCTAATGACCGATATTTTACAGTTATTTGTCCATTACAGTGTATCACAAACAAAAATTCAAGCAATGCACATGTTTTAATTGTTACCAAAATTTGATATGTGTATTTTACAATTAATTTTAATGCATTTATAAAGTATTTATTTGGTATTATGTTAAATTCCATAAACATAAGGAGATATCCCAGTAGTGCCTGTTTGCTCATACTTTATAACAGTTTAAAGTTACAGTTTAGTAGTGCTGACGGCAATATAAATGAGAATTCCTAACTCTATGCATTTAAGACCTTCGGCAAGAATCCAAGATATTTACACAAGGTTCCGGAAATAAATAAATAAGTCAGCGCATTTTAAAATGTTCATAATTTCAACATGTTCTGAGTAAAAAAAATAAAAATAAAATGATGAAGTCATTATCTTTCAGATATCAAAATATATGGCAGTGATATTGCCGGTAAGTTTATCTGCAACATCTTGAAATTATACAACATTTCTCAGAGCAAATCATAAATATAAAATTTATGGTGTAGAAGTCGTATTTTACTGCTATACAGTTACAGCACAGCAGCACAACTTCCAATCAGCAGCCCTTGCAGGAATTATTTTTTAAATAAAAGTTATTTAAGTCCTTGTAAGTTTACAAGTTGTGAAGGAATGCCAGGACTGCTAACATTGAAAAACTAGATAATAGCTTAGTAATGGCATCACAATTAAATCTAGATAAGAACTGTTCTGGGCCCTTATATTTTACAGTGCAATAAAACATGATTTGTTTATTGTGCCATGTCTTCAACCCAGAAGAATGATGTATTTCCTTTCTTTGCTCAAAAAACATTTGCTGTAATTGTAGACTTGAGATGTAGAGTGGCAATTTTTTTAAGCAATACCTTTCTTGGAACACACTGATATTGAGACAAAGTACATTTAATATTGTGTAGATAATAATATTCAATTTGTGTGGGTTTGTGTGTTTTGAGTCTGTGCATATTGGTTTTTGCTAATAAAAAGCCATGGGAGCTTGACCCGAAGCTGGATAATTAATGTTCTTTTAAACATATTGGTTATTGAGACTTGTCTAGTTGAAGAAAAATGCCAGACTTACAGTGATTCTCGAATCATACACATAGTTATGCATTACATGCTTCTTTGCTTTACATTCTATCTACCCTTACAAAATATCATACTTTTTTTTATAAGTTATCTATGGAGGCCGTAAAGATAAGCTCAAATGTTTGCATCTATGCTTCTTACTCCTTTGCTTTATCTCAGAGCAGTCAATTAGAACAAGACTGTTTAAATCTGTATTGTTAAATCAAATGTATTTATGCACTACATATTCCCCCTTGTATGTAGCTCTGTGGTATAACATGTTGTTGCTTGATGAGTAAAGACAGGGCTCAGTCTCAGGCTGGTAAGTTTGAATAAAAAACTGGATCTCATGCATTTGAGATTTGGATCTGATTCTTGTCAATTTTCTTATTCAGGTTTTATAGCACATTTGTTAATCGAGTCCTTGTCAACCATGCTGTCTGTCAGGGTTTTTACCTATTAAATATATAAATTAGTATACTCCTATATATATATACCATTTCATTATATATTTCTGATTAAATATATCCTCTTAATATTTTAATTAATACACATATAGAAATTCCTCAAACATAACAGTGTTTGATATCATCGGATAGGAAATATCTTAAACTTTTCATATCTATGTGTTATGTTATACCTATATTGCACATCATCATTTTATTTTGAGTTTTTAATTTTATACACATATTCCATTTTTCTGAGCTTTACCAAATGTCTACATTGTAATGAGAATGTAAACAGTGAAACCACCAAAAGGCTAGTCATTAGTATTCATACTAGATTCTTTTGATCCACAAATGTCATGAAATAGTAACACCTCAAATTGGAGACAAGAAATCCACCATTTGGCTCTTGTACTGACAATGTCTGTTTGACTGGGCATTTGATATTCATGTATCCCCACTTAACACAATAGTGAGAAATAATTCCAGGATGTGATCATGTGAAGATCTAGATAAGAATGGGTATTTAAAATAGGCCTAGAAAAGTAAGGAAAGGACAGACACACAAAGAGGGGAGAGGGTGACGCAGACACATGCAATCCTAAGAAAGAGAGGACATATTTTTGGCTCCTGATATATTTCATTTTCATATAATAATCGATTTGGGATTATCCAGGCTGACTATACGTTGAATTGGGTTGATACTGGTATCTGGTAATGTATAGATTTAATTTCAAACTTCTGTGATATAATAGATAAATTGATCTTATTTATTCCACTAAATCAATTGTATCACAGAAGCCAATAATATATCTACTGTAGGTATCATTCAAATTGTGATATATTTTCCTTTGTCCCAATAGTACTTTTGTTATTCTATATATGATTATTATTATAGCATCATCCCATTATCAGTTATATAGGTCTATTGGGGTATATTATATATTCTGCCAACAATATTATTGTGACTTACTATATTAATAAGATTGATTCTCGTGTTTATTATAAATAGTTAAAATAAGAAATATTGATTAATAGTAGTTTATTGTTATTTTCTATTACCCTAGAAGATTTTGTTGACAAAGAAGTTAGAAGGTTTTTCTTGTTTTATTAACATTTTAATCGTATTAATATTGCAATAGACTTAATTGGGTTATTGACATCTGAAAATCATATAGTACTGTTTAGAACTTTTTATTTATTTTAGAATTCGATTGTGTTATCTGATAATAAACGCTGTTTTGTTTAAAAGCTATATTTTTCCTATGAATTGACGTTATAATCGGACAATAAGTTAAATTGACTATTTCAAATATCATTTTACTATAAATACCACGACATAATTTGGAGGCACTGCTTGAGATAACGTCTTTATAGATAAGTGAATTGATATTTATCAATTTAAAACTTTTTAATACAACAGCGTTTATTAAAATAAAAACAAAATGGCAGAAGGCCGATCAAGTTCAGAAAGGACAGGGGTGTTGTCATTGGATGAGATATTGAAACTAGATGCAATGGGATGTGAAACATTGATCAAAAGTTTAATAAGCAACGTGTATCCTCTGTGTGAATACCCATCAAGATTGTCAGAATATTTTAGTAACATCAAACCAATAATTGATGGTAATGCCATAGACAATTGGAGTCAGGAGAAATATTAATGGTGTCATAAATGCAGTTCAGGATAACCTTAAACGTAAAAAGAATCTTGCCCGTGTAGCGATTAGCTGGATGGAAGTCGCCAGATACTGGAAAGGCCAGACTATTGAAAAGGAGGTGGTCATAACTGGTTTAAATAAGACAATTAATGAGATATCTGAGGCATGCAAACATTTGAGAGACTTACACGAAGGTAGGATAAAAATGTCAGAACATCAAGTAGTTAAACTGGGTGAGTTAGAAAAGGAATTAGAAGATGCTAAGGAAAGATTACAAGGATATGAGGGATTAACCGCAATGTGTGATAAATTAATGAGGAAATTAGGGGATTTTCAAATAAAATGGGATGAGTTATCTGAAGACAGAGATAGAAAAACTGACCAAATTGAAGAGTTGTCTGGACAATGTGATCATTTAGCTCAAAAAGTAAATCAGGCTGAGGGAATGTCTCAAAAATACTTACAAGACTGTGAGGAGTTAAAAAGAGAAAAATCAAGTTTAGAAGATAAACTTACCACCCTTACTAATGAAATAACTAAGAGAACAATAAGAGAAGCTGAAAATTACCAGGAAGCTAGAAAGATTCAAAATTTACTTGATAATGCCCAAAAGGAGATTAAAAATTACCAGCAGGATATTAACAGGTTAAAAGCAGATCTAGATAAGGCCCAAAGTCATGTACCAGACATAACGATTGCCAGGCATCCTAGAGATTTTGATGAGGAGTTTGATTCATCCCCTTCCAGGGATACTCATAATAAGAAATTATCTTTCCATGAGACAGCGCAGGCTATCAGAAAATTGGTAAAGCCCTACACTAAAGGATCTAAATTATCCATTGAGGATCACCTAGATACTGTGGAGAGAATCATGCTTGAATTAAATGTACGGGGATCTCATGCAAAGATATCATATCTCCCTTGGTCATTTGATAATTCATATACCTCATTCTTTACTTCCCTTCAAGATAGCGATATAACTGATTGGGATCAATACAGAGCAGAGGTGAGGAGGTACTTTTCTGAATTTTGTAACCCCCAAGCAGCTATAAGGGCCTTACACAATCTCAAATGCCAGCCTGACGAAAGTCCAAAATAATTTTTATTCACATTAAAACATGCATATCAGCAGACAGATAAAAGAGCAGATATAGAATCCGCAGAGTTCAAGAGGATATATTTTCATGCCTTACCATCATTTATGAAAAGAAATATAATCAGAGATTATGATGACTCTAAACCACTCAGCTGGTTGGTAAACGAATGTTCCAAGATATATGAGATTCAACAGGATGAGGAAAATAGTTTTAAACGTAAAGAAAAGGGCCAAATCCATAAAATAGCTGAAATCTCTATCCAACCAGAACTACCTTTCGAAACAAATACTAAATCCTATGCTGATGTGGTTAAAAGTCCAAATAAACCAAAATACATACCACCCAAACCTAGACCTATTAAAGTTACCCCTGAGAGGCCCCAAAATAGAAATAATAACTTTTTTTATGTAAGCCCAAATTACAAAGGAAATAATCCTATTAGAGATTATTGGTGGCAACCTAAAAACCCCAATGTAGAAAGAAGATTGAGCTCTCCAAGGCCCAGTACTTCAGAAAATTCAGAAAGCCAAAGAGTTACGAATAGGTATAACCAAAACCAATATGTAGAACAAAACTCTAACCTGGAGGAACAAGTTAAATTACTGACCCAGCAAATGACTGCCCTCATGGCAGGAATGAATATGCCGGGATATCAAACACTGAGAGCCCAGCCAGTCCAAAGGGGACAAAATTCTGAAAACCAAAACCAGTGACTGAATGGCGTTTGCAAAACTGTAATGGATAATCCTGAAACAAATGATAATAAGATATTTCTTCCTTCTGTTCCTAAGTTTTCTTTGCACACAGGAACTCCCACAGAGCAAGAAGGAGGTATCAATGAAGTCAAAGGGAGCGGTATGAACAATATACAGGTTAAACCTTTTTGTTTACAGGATGCATCACTGACCAAGCCACAAATCATTGAAACAGGATTAATAATTAGTCAAGATAATAAACAATATAATACAGGTAAAATTGAAGGTATACCTAACCTGACCAATAACCCCCCCGAAATTACCATAAACTGGTTAAATAATACCCCCCAGTCTGACTCTCTAAATAAGAACGAACGATGGAAGAAGTCAGATATGTTAAAACATTCCCATTTCCTATGTGAGATGGAGGAATGTCAGGGGAGATACTATATCCCTGTCAGCTTACAAGATGTAGACTCCATGGACATTAAAGGGTTAATAGACACAGGCTCCCAAGTAACTGTTCTTTCCCAAGATATGTATCAAGAAATATAACGTAGATCTAATAAGAAAACTGTTCTAAAATCATTCATCGGAATTGTAAAGAATTTCGATGGAATTACCATAAAGACCAAAGGTAGTGTATGGTTGAGTATTAAAATAGGAAATAAACAGGTAAAACATCCAGTGATAGTCGTAGATGTTCCTGAGTCTCAATTTTTAATTGGGACAGATCTACTGAGGCGATTAAGTCCAATAATAGACTGTATAGATGGAGTAATATGGTCACAAGTTAGCTTTCCCATAAACTATGAAAAGGTTAAACAATCCAATATGCCGAGAAATTGTCATGTTATAGAAACAAAAGGAAATTCGGTGGAAATTCATTTTCAAAATAATCAAACACCTGAAATGACGATAATACAATGCCATGACATTTCTGAAGAACAAATAAATGATGAAAATGTGATCCAAATTAATCAGGCCCACATAGATAACACTCATGTAGAAGGAAATGTCCTAACTATTTCACTAAATAGGAAAACCTCTAAACCTTTTGAAATAGCCATAATTTTGGAATGTCTAGTTAACATAGAAATAAGAGATAAGGGTTTAGTTATCCCCATAAATATTATAGGTATGAGATATCCTAAACAAGCCAAAATAGCCTTAACCCATGAACATAGTTACATTAATGAAAGTCTATTAAAACGAATAAAGAATCCAAGATTAATTCGTAATTCCCAACCATATGACCAATACATATATAAAATAGATCATGAAACCTCAACCCATCCTATTATAGCAAGATGTTTAATACCCCTTTCGATAGGAGATAAAAAGGTTGTGCACTTGTTCCAGGTGATAGAGGATTCCCAATATCCAATATATATTGGTAATGATTTGTTACATCGGTTTGCTTTTCAAATTTATTTAATCCATAACGTTCTATGGTCTCGGTTGAATGAGTCACCATTAGACTTCAGTAATGACTCAGAAGCCTTGAAATATGCCCAACAGATGCCTTATGCAATAACCATACAGATGGAACGAACTGTCATTATACCAGAAGGAGTAGCCCAATTCCCTCTACCCTTGCAAGTAAAAAGAGGGCAGATGATTCAAGGCAAAGATGCTTATGTTAATCTTAGCTATCAAACCCAACAAAAAGGCCTTAACACCACCCACACTCCTTTAATTGCTGTGACACAATTACCTTTTGTCATCCTACTAAATAACATAGCTTCCCATCCAATACATATGGAGAAGGGATCCATAGTAGGAATGGCCATTGATGCAGAATATTTCACCTCTGAATTTACCAATTCAGTTATTGGTTTGATACCAGAGGAATATATGAGTGATGATAAAATGATTGACCAATGTTTCGATACGCAACCAGAAGGATTATTTACTGTTCAATCTATTTATCCCTTCAGTTCCATGGAAGGACAGTGTGAAATAACCGATGACGAGCTAATTTTTAATCAAAATATAGATGAACAAGAGTATGAAGAGAATTTGGTCGATAAGATACAGATAAACTCTATTACCACTGACCTATCTGCACAACTAGAGGAAGCCTATGAAATTAGTTAACCTGAGGTATTCCCTGGGTTTAAAGAGAGTTGAAGAACAGATAATTTTAGCCGATGGGTGCTCTAATGATACTGAACGCCAAAAATTAAGACAAGTGCTTATGAATTACCAAGGTGTATTTTCTAAAGACTCATATGATTGTGGCCTGACGGATCTACATGTCACTAAAATTGAAACTGATCCCAGTATGCCACCTATATTTGTTAAGCAATATAGACTACCACTCGCCTCTTATGAATCATTAGCCGATATTATAAAGAATCTAGAATCAAGGGGAATTATACGTCCTGTACATAGTTCTTATAATAATCCTGTTCTAGGTATTTTGAAGCCAAATGGGACATGGCGCTTATGCGCTGATTTGAGGCAATTAAATAAGAGAGTCCATATGTCGGCTTGGCCTGTCCCATATATAGACCAGTGTTTAGCGCAAGTCCAAGGGTCTAAATTATTTACGACACTTGATTGTGCCCAAGGTTATTGGACTATTAAAGTCAATGAAGAGGACCAACATAAATTAGCGTTTACATTTGGTAATCAACAATTTACATGGACTAGAACTCCATTTGGATTTATAAATTCAGGGAATGAGTTTGCTATCTTCTTGCACAAGGCAATGCCTGATGCTCAAGAGCGAGGGACATTAACCTATGTAGATGACATCTTGATTAAAAGTTGCGAATTTGATAAACATATCGCAGAAATTGAACATGTTTTGGACCAATTAAAGCACGCAGGAGTTAAAATATCTCTCCAAAAGGCTCAGTGGTGCCGCACTAAAGTTAACTTTTTAGGTCATGAGATAACTCCTGATGGTGTAAATCCACAGAAAAAGAAGGTAGAGGCCCTACTTAAAACTAAAATGCCTACAACTACAAAAGAATTGAGATCATTCCTGGGTATCACCAATTATTCTCGTAAATTTATTGAGAATTATGCCGAAATAACAAGACCCCTCATACAATTGTTAAAGAAAGGTGAGCCATGGAAATGGGGTGAGATTCAGAACCAAGCTGTAAATGAGTTAAAACAGAAACTAAGTCAGGCCCCTTGCCTAGCGTATCCAGAACGAGGTAAGCCCTTCTTCTTAAACAATTATCAGTATAACCGGTTTCTAAGTGCTGTGTTATATCAGAAATATGACCAACATAACAAGATTATCTCTTGTGCGAGTAAAACACTATCACCTGTAGAGGTAAAATTTAAGGATTGTGAGAAGGCTCTATTTGCTACAGTATGGGCACTACAACATTTTCGAAATTTCATACAAGGTGAGAAAATAATAGTGGAAACGGCGCACCAACCATTACAGTATATTCAGAGCAATAAAATTAGGTCTGGCAATCTATCAAATAGCGCATAACTGCTTGGACCTTATCCTTACAAGGATGGCCTTTAGAGATAAGATATGCCCAAAAAAAAAGGAATCCAGTTGCCCAAGGATTAGCGGATTTACATGATTCTACTGCCCCGGACCCCTTTAAGGATGATGATCCTCATATAGACCTTCTGGAGGAATATAAATTGTCACCTCATAAAATATATGAAGAGGTATTTTGTAAATCCTTACCCACAGTTTATGTAGATGGATGTGCCTATCACGTAAAAGTAGATACAGATAATAAGCTAGTTGCGGGAATTGGTAATGTATGGATAGATAATTTTCCTGCTCCTCCAAAAGGGTGTCAAATAGGACACAAGAGTAGTCAGATAGCAGAATTAATGGCTATATATTATGCTGTTTACACCGCAATAGAGCATAACATTAAGGACTTTGTAATCATTACTGATTCAGAATATGCCCGAAATAGTTTTGTTGAATATTTACCAGTATGGAAACGAAATAATATGACTAATGTCCGAAAGAAACCGATAAAACATGGTAAGTTAATACATGCCATTGATGAAATGGTAAATTCTCATGAACTGACTATATACTGGAAGAAAACAAAAGGACATTCCAAAGTAAAGGGTCAGGATAAAGACGGAAATGATCTTGCTGATAAACTAGCAAAGCAAGGTGCCCTAGAGGGGGAATCAATTGAAATGGACCACCTTATGGGTCCATTGCAAATTCAGGCTATCACTAGACAGCAATCCCAGAAAGATACAGAACTCCCCACAGTACAGTGGTCCCATGATACTCCTAACTTGGACTTGATCAATAGTCAAAAAGAAGATCCTATCATAGGTCCATTTTATAACCATATACAGGATCCAATACAGTATCCTCTGGACAAAATAGATGTGTCAGATAAGGAAGATTTCAGGATTCTAATTAAGTCAAGATCCCAGTTTAACATCTTAGATGGTTTACTTATCCGCACATCTAAGAATGGTATACATCAATGGGTAGTTCCTACTGCTTATCGAGGTCTAATGCTACAACATGCTCATGATGCACCAACATCAGGCCACAGAGGTGAAAAGATTACATATGAGATACTTCGGGATTTTGCATATTGGCCACACATGTTGATGGATGTAAAAATGTACTGTCAAGGATGTTTAGTATGTCCCCAGTTTCAACCCCATTCACCTACCCATAGGGCTCCTCTTCAGAAAAGGGGGATGTCCATGCCATGGTCAGACATACAGATTGACTTTATTGGCCCGGTAACTACCTCTTCCAGGGGTAATAAGTATATGTTAACCGTAACATGTCTATTCACCAAATGGGTAGAATGCCTTCCGGCGACAAACTGTAAAGCGGAGACTGCCGCAATTTTGTTGATTAACCATGTGTTTTCTCGTTTTGGCCTACCACAACGAATTGAGTCAGATAGAGGAAGTCACTTCACCAGTGAGGTGATGAGCCGTATGTGGAGAATCCTAGGTGTTAAACGTAAATTACATATTGCGTACCGCGCCGCTTCTAGTGGTGGGGTAGAACGGTACAACCAATCTATTGTAAGTATCCTAAAGAAATATGTCAAGGAATCAGGTAAGGACTGGGACATAAAATTACCCTTAGTTTTAATGGCGATAAGATCTACCCCTAGTACTGCTACTAAAATGTCCCCTTTTGAATTAATGACTGGGAGACGTATGGTACTCCCACAACACCTTATCTATCGAACCCAAGACCATAACTTGGTAAATGCCGCCACGACCCATCAGTATATTGAGAACTTGAGGAAGCATTTACAACAGGCTTTTGCATTTGCCCAGAAAAATCTAGAGAAATCTGCAGAAAGCACTAAAACATATTACGACCTCTAAGAAAGAATATGAGATCACAGATCAAGTTTATCTATATAACTTCCTACGTAACCAGGCAAAAGAGAAAAAGTTTTTACCCTCATGGAAAGGACCTTATACCATTATAGATAAAATTTCACCCGTCGTGTATAAGATTCAGATCCCAAAAGATGGTGAAATAGTAGAGAAATGGGTCCATATTAACCAAATGAGAACCTGTCATCCTAGATCTCAGTTAAGAATCATTGAAAATACTTGCCCAAATGAACCGTGATTTGTGAAATGTTTTTTGCGAAAAAAATAAATAAATCTTTTGTCTCTTCATCTATCTACCTAATCCATCATGTTAGGAATGTAGTATTAAAACCACTTGTATTTCGGTTAAACATAGAAGCCAAAAGAGAGAGTATCCAAATTGATAAAAGAAAAGGTTGCTCGTATCGGGGTAATGATGATCCTAACGCCAACAAGTTCAGATGGAAGCTATCGTGGGACGGTCCTTCCGCAGGTGTCTTTATCCCAGAGGCTCCAAGATTCATCCTAACCCGGGAGGAGAATAACGTCGCCGAAGACCTTCATCAGTGTCGATCCACACAGGATGATTAAAATACAATTCAGAATATTCCACATCAGGGTGGAAAAGACTCAAACATGGTATCGTGACCACATTGCCTGTTCATAGGCCATTGAGGAGAAGACGTTAAAACAACTAAGGAAAACTTCATAAACTCACATAACTCCCGTTATCAACCGTCAGAACATTTGCTGAATCATAACCATTGTAGTGATTATCAGGAAGATAATAATAGATGATGAATCAGGACTGCATCTCTTTTAAATAAAAGGACATTCAGGGTTATCCTGCTTAATCATGGAGGGAGTATTGATCCAGGGAGGAATCCGATCGCCAATATTTGGGGTCAGGAAGGAATTAATTTTTCCCAATTAAGACTATTGGGTTTTATGTTTGCCTTCCTCTGGATCATCCATATAATTGGTACATGTAAGCAATGAGGTCAGAAAATGTACCCCAATAGAAATGATGCATAGGTAAAGAAAGATGTTTAGACAACCGAATATTTATCTATTTAATTACACTTATTGCTACTGTAATAATGTCACCTACCTAATGGGGAGACATTATTCCAGAAAGGGGGATTTGTCAGGGTTTTTACCTATTAAATATATAAATTAGTATACTCCTATATATATATACCATTTCATTATATATTTCTGATTAAATATATCCTCCTAATATTTTAATTAATACACATATAGAAATTCCTCAAACATAACAGTGTTTGATATCATCGGATAGGAAATATCTTAAACTTTTCATATCTATGTGTTATGTTATACCTATATTGCACATCATCATTTTATTTTGAGTTTTTAATTTTATACACATATTCCATTTTTCTGAGCTTTACCAAATGTCTACATTGTAATGAGAATGTAAACAGTGAAACCACCAAAAGGCTAGTCATTAGTATTCATACTAGATTCTTTTGATCCACAAATGTCATGAAATAGTAACACCTCAAATTGGAGACAAGAAATCCACCATTTGGCTCTTGTACTGACAATGTCTGTTTGCCTGGGCATTTGATATTCATGTATCCCCACTTAACACAATAGTGAGAAATAATTCCAGGATGTGATCAACGTGAAGATCTAGATAAGAATGGGTATTTAAAATAGGCCTAGAAAAGAAAGGAAAGGACAGACACACAAAGAGGGGAGAGGGTGACGCAGACACATGCAATCCTAAGAAAGAGAGGACATATTTTTGGCTCCTGATATATTTCATTTTCATATAATAATCGATTTGGGATTATCCAGGCTGACTATACGTTGAATTGGGTTGATACTGGTATCTGGTAATGTATAGATTTAATTTCAAACTTCTGTGATATAATAGATAAATTGATCTTATTTATTCCACTAAATCAATTGTATCACAGAAGCCAATAATATATCTACTGTAGGTATCATTCAAATTGTGATATATTTTCCTTTGTCCCAATAGTACTTTTGTTATTCTATATATGATTATTATTATAGCATCATCCCATTATCAGTTATATAGGTCTATTGGGGTATATTATATATTCTGCCAACAATATTATTGTGACTTACTATATTAATAAGATTGATTCTCGTGTTTATTATAAATAGTTAAAATAAGAAATATTGATTAATAGTAGTTTATTGTTATTTTCTATTACCCTAGAAGATTTTGTTCACAAAGAAGTTAGAAGGTTTTTCTTGTTTTATTAACATTTTTATCGTATTAATATTGCAATAGACTTAATTGGGTTATTGACATCTGAAAATCATATAGTACTGTTTAGAACTTTTTTATTTAATTTAGAATTTGATTGTGTTATCTGATAATAAACGCTGTTTTGTTTAAAAGCTATATTTTTCCTATGAATTGACGTTATAATCGGACAATAAGTTAAATTGACTATTTCAAATATCATTTTACTATAAATACCACGACATGTCTATCATCTATTAAATCTAGGGGTGAGATTATCGTACAAAAAGCACCAGGGCTACATATAGTATGTTAGTTTTTCATCTTATAACTTGTGCACACATTTTATTTTAATGAGGTCATCAGTATGTTGGCTGCAATTTTATTTGCACCAAAAGCGCACAAATTTCTCCATAACCCACTATGACCTACAAGATGAGAACATACAGTACATATCTAAACTAGCACTATATATATATAATATATTAATACAATACATGCATTTACCACATTATTAACAACTGGTAAATCACATATTAATAGAATCTGGTACACTACATTTTGTTTCTTAATAGTTTGTCTTCCCTGAATGTATTTGCAGTACTATATAAAATGTAACATCAACTATTTGATCTCATAAGTAAACAATGTGTTTTGCATTTACAAATTCCAAAAGTTCTCTGCCTGAAAGAGATGCAAGATTTTATAAAACTTTAATGATATTCTGGGACAAAAGAATCACAGGAGAAAAAATGTCTGCAATCCATCAAACAAACAGAAAGGCATCAGAGTCCATGCTGGAGTTCAGCATACTCCCTGATTTGTTGCCAGAGAGCCAAAGGCTAAGTTTCAAAAAGGAACTTTAACATTGCGGGAAATGGCTAATTGTAGATGTTGGAACAGCATACAATGGAATACCTAGTGCTTTCATTACAATAATGATAGCTTTGCTTAAGTAACTGCAAATACTAGAGTATACCAATTAGTAAGATGTTAAGTTAAAGATAGTACAACAATTCAAATATTATTTAAATATCAAAACAAGAGAAAAGTGAAGAAGTTTAAGGGCAATGTGTAGTGCATAAAATTTGTATTTTTAAAGAGATTGTCAAAATGTGTTAACAGTGGGTATTATGTATACTATCTTGTGTAACCATTAGTGATGTTCCGAACAGTTCGCCGGCGAACTATTCGCGGCGATTTTTGAATGTTCGCGTTCGCAGCGAACGGCGAACACATGCGCTTTTGGGTTCGCCCCCTATTCTTTATCATTGAGGAAACTTTGACCCTGCACCTCACAGTCAGCAGACACTTTCCAGCCAATCAGCAGCATACACTCCCTTCCAGAGCCTTCCATCTGAAGGACAGCAACCCAAAAAGCCCTTTTTAGGGCTAGAACATCATTTATTTTATTTTATAATTTTTTTCTGTGTAATCTAATTGCATATGCCTGCCTGCCAGCGTGTGTGTGTGACAGGCTAACACCTACCAGCTTATATTGTGCTCAGTGAAATAAAACAACACTTTTTTGACTGTAATAGATTGAATATCAGTTGCCTGCCTACAGGCGTGTGTGTGAAGCCTATTGCATCTAATCTGCCAACTTTTGCCAGTGCACAGTGATACGTCATATCTGGTGCAACCGTAGTGTACAGTGACATAAAACAACACTTTTTTGACTGTAATAGATTGAATAGCAATTGCCTGCCTACAGGCGTGTGTGTGAAGCCTATTGCATCTACTCTGCCAACTTTTGCCAGTGCACAGTGATACGTCATATCTGGTGCAACCGTAGTGTACAGTGACATAAAACAACACTTTTTTGACTGTAATCGATTGAATATCAGTTGCCTGCCTACATTCGTGTGTGTGAGGCCGACAGCGCCTACTCTGCCAACTTTTGCCAGTGCACAGGGACACTCATATCTAGTGGCACCTTAGATTGCACGCGCAGTGCTCCAAATTTGAAGTGGGAGGACCGACCAAGCATCTTTTTCCATCTCCCGCTTCCAAAAATCCATGCCATATACACATCCCCTGATAGTGGACGTAACAGGGATTAAACCGATAGGAATAGTACTACTTAACAGTACACACCTTATAATAATGCAGACAGAGGCAATGCGTATAATCTTCCATGCTGTGCAGTGGAAGCCCCCAGACTCTGACCTGTGTATAATATTCCATGCTGGGCAGTGGAAGCCCCCAGACTCTGGGAGTCTGAAGAAGAGGAGTCAGAGGAGGAAGGTGGCTTTGAGGAGGTGGAAGACCAAACACAGCAGGCGTCCCAGGGGGCTTGTTGTCACCTTTCGGGGACCCTTGGTGGCTGGGTGGAGGAAGAGACCTTCAATGACATCAGTGAGGACAAGGAACGGGACATGGCTAGCTTGGTATCCAACCTTGTGCAAATGGGGAGTTTGCGGTTGTGCAAAGGGACTGTTTGCGGTTGTTTGAGGTGCATTAAACGGGGAGATTGGTCTGTTGCTGTGAAGCGGGTGTAACCCTTACACTACCTGATCAATACAACATCATACCTGATGTTTTAAAGCATGTTATTCCAAACAATTTAGGAATGTTAGGTGATTTATGCCCTTTATGGCTTAAAACCAGACTCTGCATCAACTATGTAATTTTCCGTGGAAGTTTTGCCATGGATCCCCCTCCGGCATGCCACAGTCCAGGTGTTAGTCCCCTTGAAACAACTTTCCCATCACTATTGTGGCCAGAAAGAGTCCCTGTGGGTTTTGAAATTTGCCTGCCCATTGAAGTCTATGGCGGTTCGCCGATGTTCGCCCGTTCGCGAACATTTGATGAAGTTCGCGTTCGCTGTTCGCGAACCCAAAATTTGATGTTCGGGACATCACTAGTAACCATGTTTTTACTGCCATTGATTGATGCCAACAGTACCAGCTACAGGTCAAACATCTCATTTCTACAGCTTATGTCTCTTGTTCAACAAGGTATATAAAATGATTATTGCAGTTTTGGAAATACTTTGTTTTTGAGGTATGTAACAAACAAATATGATTATCAGCTATGTAAACAGAGAGTATAAAAGCAAACTCCACCAGAGAAAGCATACATACATTTTTTTATGCACCAGGGCCCTCCATTCATTAGCCCACCACTGCTCTGGTGCATACATAGATATAGTACAGTATGTGCCTTTAGCGATCAATAAAAAGGAGATCAATAAAAATATCCCTATTACTCCAGGATACTGACAGTAGCTTGTAGTGGGCCCCAGTGTTTAACAATTGTAGTAACTCTGCCCCTGACCAAGCTCTCTACATACAAAATAAATTAGCCACTTTATTACATTGGGAAAAAGTCATTCCAGCAAGGTTGATATTCCAAAGGGTAGAAATACACATTTCTATATTAATCTTACTTGGTGGGGATTTATGTTACAGACTCCACTTATGTCAATAGTTGTTTTGAGTCACCCACTTTTGTGTAGGCTCTCATGTATTATCAGCATAAAACTAGCCAAATATAAAGTGCAGAATGTAAAAAAAAAAAGCTGTGCACTTAGGAGATAGAACTTCTGATCTTGCTTATTGACTTAATGATTTTTTTTTCAAAGCAATAGAAGATGACAGGGAGTTACTAGTTTAGACTATTTAAAAAGAAAAATCATCTGAATAACTTGGAGAAAAGAAAGGATAGAGGTGACATAATAGAAATAAATTAATAAATTAATAATTAATAAACTAATACATTTTAGGAGCTACCGTATATACTCGAGTATAAGCCAAGTCACCCTGCTCCTGCTGCTCTCCCCCCACCATGTCTCTCCCCCCTCATGTCTCTTACCCCCCTCTTCCACCCCTGTGTCTCTTTCCCACCCTCTCCCTCGTGTCTCTTTCCCTCCCCCTCCCTTACAATCCTCCCTCCCCATCCTCCCTCCTCAGCCTCCCTCCTCATCACTTCCCCCCTCTCCAATTACCCCCCTCTCCCTTTCCTCTGTCTTACCTTCCATCAGCTGCTCCTCTGCGCGTCTTCTGGCTGTGTCGGGACCCGGCATATGCTAATGATGTGACGCGCATGTGACGTCACGTCATTAGCATTAGCAGCGTCCTGACACAGCAGGAAGACATGTAGAGGAGCATCTGATGGAAGGTAAGGAAGGAGGGGGGGTAATTGGAGAGGGAGGGGGGATGAGGAGGGAGGATGTGTAAGGTGGTTGAATCAGGACCCAGCATATGCTAATGACGTGAAGGGCATGTGACTTCACATCATTAGCATATGCCGAGACCCGACACAGCCAGAAGATATGCAGAGGAGCAGCTGATGGAAGGTAAAAGAGGGGAAAGGGAGAGGGGGGAATATTTGGATCGGGGGAAAGTGATGAAGAGGGATGATGAAGATGAGGAGAGAGGATGAGGAGGATGATAAGAGAAGGGGAGGTAAAGAGACACAGGGGAGCGAGAGGGAGGGAAAGAGACACAGGGGAGGGAGAGGGGAGGAAGAGAAAAGAAGAAGGGAGAGGGGGACACAAGAAAGGGGCACAGAGGGCACACAATAGGGGGACACAGAGGGCACAAGAGAGACACAGGGGGCAGCACATTTCCCACCCTCGGCTTATACTTGCGTCACTACGTTTCCCCAGTATTTTGTGGTAAAATAGGTGCCTCGGCTACTCAGGTCGGCTTATACTCGAGTATATACGGTAAGTATTTTTTCAGATGAAGAGGAATATTAGAACTTTGTAATTTGCAGTTAAATGTAAAAATATTTACTGATAATAAGATAAAGTAGTACTTTACAGATAGAGTGGTAGATAAAGGGGAGCTGTTTTCTAGTGGAAGAGGTATAGGCCCTTTAATTAAACAATTCAGGCATGCCTGGGCTATATTTAATTGTATCCTGATGATTTATTAAACTTAATTTATAAATCATACTTATATTTTGCATTGCTAGTGATTAGCTATTACTGGACACTTATTACAGGTTTAGACAACCAGGACATAGATACGACATAAGGTTAAGAAGATATGATCAAGTGTGCAGATGACTCTAACTATTAAGAGTTATTTATTGTATTTTTGCGATGCTCTGACCATTAAGATTATGAAATAACGTAAAAGGGGGTTTGGTAATGACTTTGTCCTGTCAATGTTTCATAAATGTGTTTGGCAGGACTGGGTCAGGTGATGTTAGACCTAAAGAACAAACTGTAATTAAAGAGACTCCTAGATAATAAGCCTGATTTTTAACCAAGGGAGTGGTGTTGCCATTTGTGAAGTAGGTGGTTTGTGTTTGGGAAAAACTATTAGTTCAATTTTGGACATGTTAAGTTTCAATTGGGACATACAAATGGAGACCACAGCAAGGTAGTTACATTAAATAGGGATTAATGAATATGTAAATAGATGAAATGTAAATGTGTGGATCATATATGTAAAATTATACTGAAAAGACAGAATGTTAGGGAACCCGAATGACATAGTAAAACAAGAAAAGGTTGTGCTAGATATGGAGACACCATGAAAAGGTTCTGTAACTGAAGAATATGTCAGAGAAAGAGCTAACAATAGTATCAGTGTCACTGAGTGGTTAAATGTACAGAACACTTATGAGCCAACTAGATTTTCTTTAAGTGCATTATACCCTCACTGGAGCTAGAAGAACACATTTAAGAACCAACACTCTCAGGATTATTACACACACTAGCGAATTGCCCGTCAAAAAATTACGGCAATGAAATTGTAAGTGAGCTAATGCTGTTTGGTGTATAATATCAAATAAATCTACTTTACCTATTTTGAAGTAATATATGCAGGAAGAATTCTGTTGAAGAGCTGACAATCTGTTTTGAGGTTGCTGCAGCATTAGTGGCGTGGAGCTGCTGTGTAAGCGTCATGAATGTGTGCGGTGTAATAGTGTGCGTGCGCGAGACCAAACCGTTAGCGTAGCTGTGTACTTCCGCATTGTATAAGTTATTTTTCTAAAATGGCGGCTACTGTGTGGTATGCATCTGTAGCGGAATATCCGTAGGTGTTTTGTAGTGTTTTTTCTTGTGGTGTTTTGCGTGTTTAGAGTGCTGCAGCCTTGTTTTCATTTTGTTCGGCGGCCATTTTTTCTCTCGTGTAGAGAATTTTTTTGTGTCTAAACTCTTTTATTTTGAGTTAAATTAATGTGTAACTTCATTTTTTGAGGTCCTGGATGCTCCCTCTTGCTGTAGGTAAGCTTTTTATGTATGGGTTGTGTGTATTTATTGTGTTTTACATTTTTTGATGTCCACGGGTTATGGGCGATTTTTGCGAGGTCGTAATGTGTAGTAACGTGTCTCGTATGTTGTTTGCGTTACAAAGTAAAGTTTGTGAGGGTCGCAGTTGCTGGCAAGGAGCGCCTTTGGCGCTCCTTTCCACCAACTGAGGCCCTCGCTGGCAAGGAGCGCCTTTGGCGCTCCTTGTCAGCAACTGAGTATAAGATATATGTGATATATATATATATATATATATATGAGATATATGTGATATATATATATATATATATATGAGATATATGTGATATATATATATGAGATATATGTGATATATATATATATATATATATATATATATATATATGTGATATATGTGATATATATATATATATATATATA